>JAKSZT010054304.1:41546956-42259752 GCA_026826555.1 Tolypeutes matacus | reverse complement strand
TTTATTTATTTATTTATTTATTTATTTATTTATTTATTTATTTATTTATTATCAGGAGGTCCCAGGGATCGAACCCGGGTCCCTCCATATGAGAGACAGATGCCCAACCATTTGAGCCACTTCCGTCCCCCAGTACATATGTTTTATTTCAGGGAATTTGTGAGCAAAAACATCTTGAATCCCAATGGATTACATTTCCTAAAGAGACTGGCTAGATTTTGTGAGACAAGAGAACTAAAGAAGGAAAATTAGGAACACCAGCATTTAAGGAAAATGCAGGAGAAGCTAAGAGGTAGGAGGAGAACCAGGGAAGGACTGTTTCCAGGAGTGTCAACATCACCGGGATCACGCAAGCATCCTTCAGATCAGATCTGCAGTTATGAAGTTTTTGACTTTGGCACCATCCATTTTAATCAATTATTTGCCTTGCACAGCAGAGACTGATGGCTGGAAACAGTTCAGAGAACTTAGAGGAGAGAATCAGAAGGGAGGAAGTGAAGACATTGACTGAGGACCATGCTTAAGAACAAACACAGAGATAATAGGGGTAATTTGGTAACTTTTGGGAGAAGTGGTGTAAAGGTAGTTGTTACTACTTTAAAGATATTATCGATTTGAACATATTTGTGGACCGAAGGTAAAAAGCTGGTGAGTGAGAGATTGAAGATGGAGGAGAGAAGATCGTTTCTGCAATGTGCAAAAAATACTGCAAATCATCTGGTTTTGGTTGTGGCCAGGGGGAAGCCAGAGGAATGCTTTCTTGCTTACTTCACAATTGTGGCCCTTCCCTTCCAGGCAGCTAGGAATTTAACTCTAGTTCTGTAGAGATTTAACAAATCATCATCCAGGAATTGAGCCACTATCTTCAGACACTCACAGTTTCCAAAACGCATATTTCTACATAGCTCATTTTTAATATTGCAGATGCTTGACGCTACAACAGGATGGGGGTGTGGGTGGACCAACACACTTGCTCAATATTCATTTGAATTTGACTGATTTAGGTAAGAGCATCTCCTCAATTTCTTGGGTAGGAGTAAAATCGAGATTTTAAGAAAAAAAATTTTTTTTTCTCATCTTAATTTGTTGGGATTGTGCTGGAAGTTAAGAAACCAATTCCCTTCAAATACTAAAGGAAATGGGTTTGGGGGTGGAGGCCGAGATTTCCTGGTTCGGTGACTGCCTGCAGAACCGGGGCTGGCCTGGGCTTGCACACACCACCGCGCCCAGGAGCAGATGGTAGAAGACGCAAGCATAAGATGAAAGAAGGTCAGGTGAAAAGCCAGTGAACAGGAACTTTTTCCCCTTGGTGCTTCGCTTGTTACTGCAGTTTACTTGAACCTATTTCATTATTTTTACACTCTTATGAAATGTTCTCAACTATAGCTGCAACAACAAAAAGAGAAGAAAGGAAGTATTTGGTAATATCCAGAAAGGGTCGTGGTTGGGACTGAGTCTTACGTTATTCACTGCTGCAAATGGAAGAAAAAGACTGAGCAAAGGGAATTTCTTAAATTCCTCGGATGTCTAGAGTTTCAGGATCCATTTGAAGGACACATTGTCTGGGGAAGGTAAAAAATAGCATTGGAAAGATGAGGTCTCAGGAAGGAATTGATTTCCTCCTCTGAATCCCCCAAACTTTGTATACTCTCTTTCCGTGGTTTTAAGTTATAAGGAGGCCAGGGAATGATGTGGTTCTAGGGAGATGTATTTGAAGTTACTTGGCAGGCAGTGAACGATTTTCCAGTATATGCTTTGGTGTAACCGTACCAGTAGTGACAGCAAAAAATTATTAGCAGGAGAAATGATTTATCTTAGTTTTAAAACTTATAGTTAATATTTCTTTTGTTATTAATGTTTTGTAGCTGGATATTAAGTTCTACTCTGTGTGCTAAGGGCATTGAAAACACACAGATAAAAAGGAAACAGCCCCTTTAAATTTTGGTCCATATCCAGGGGTTCATGGATCTTGGGTGGAATTCAGGGGCCCCGTGAACTTGGATGGGAAAACATGACCTCTTAATTTTCACTGACCTGTGTTACCAGTAGATATCACACGTTTTCCTATCATATTACAGCTGTTGTAGCTCTTTTTTTTTTTTCAGAATTATTTTATTAATTTCTTCTCTCCTCCCACCCCCTCTTTGTTTTCACTTGCTGTGTCTGTTTGTCTTCCTTGTTTCTTTAGGAGGCACTGGGAACTGAACCCAGGACCTCTGATGTGGGAGGGAGGCACCTAATCACTTAAGCCACATCCGTTCCTTGCTTTTTTCCCTCTTGTGTCTCTTGTTGCATCATCTTGTCTCATCAGCTCACTGTGCCTGCCCGTTGTGCCAGCTCGCTGTCTTCTTTAAGAGGCACTGGGAACCGAACCATGGACCTCCCATGTGGTAAGCGGGAGCCCAATTGCTTGATCCACATCTGCGTCCCTGTCTTAGCTCTCTTAAAATATTGCTTAAACATATCACTGTTTTTTTTTTTTTATATATATTTATTTATCCCCCACCCCCACCCCCACCCCCACTTCATTGTTTTGCGCTCGCTGTCTGCTCTCTGTGTATTTTTCTATGTCTGCTTGTCTTCTCTTGAGGTGGCACCGGGAACCGATCCTGGGACGTTCCGGAATGGAGAGAAGCTGCTTAATCTATTGCGCCACCTCAGCTCCCTGATTTGCTGTGTCTCTCATTGTCTCTCTTCTGCCTTTTTTTGTTGTATCATCTTGCTGCACCAGCTCTCTGCGCGGGCCAGCACTTGTGCATGGGCTAGCATTCTGCATGGGCCACCTCTCCACACGGGCCAGCTCTCCACTCGGGCCAGCTTGCTTTTTCACCAGGAGGCCCTGGGAATCAAACCCTGGACCTCCTGTATGGTAGACGGGAGCCCTTTCTTGAGCCACATCCACTTCCCAAACATACCACTATTTTTGAAATAATGGTGGTTATTTGATCTTCCACTAGTTCTTGTTATTTAATGCAGCAATAAAAAGGCACATATGTTATTACATCAAATATATGTTTAAATAGTTTGATAACTGTCTTTCATAATTAGTTTTCTGCATATGACTGTATATTTTACTTTGTGCATTGAAATGCCTTATTCTGAGAAGGGTTAACTTGACTGCCAGAGGAATCTGAGGCACAAAAAACGTTGAGAACCCCTTGTGGGGGAGACTAGAAATGTAAACAGATAAAATCAGCACAGAGTAGTGAATGGTTGCTAGAAATATGCCCAGGAGCTGTTGGGACCATGAGGAGAGATTTGATCTCAGGTTCAGGGACGGCTTCTGGGGGAGATTGGGAGCTACATCTGGAATGAAGAGGAAGAGAAAGAAGCAAGAAGTCATTTTCAAGAAGAGAGCAAGTCCTGGGACGTGAAGCTGCCAGCCGTCCGTGGAAGTGAGGAGCAGCTGAGGCTACGTGCTTGCTCACATTGCTAGATTCTGGTTCAGGAATGAATCAGAGACGGCCTGGGTGATTGATACCTTTGAGAACAGTGCTTATGGGGGTGGGGTGGAGAGGGATATTGTTTGAAAAAGGAAATTCGGTGGTAGAATTTTTTAAAACAGCTTTATCAAGGTGTAATTGACATACAATAAAGTACACATATTTGATAAGTTTGATATATGTGTATGCTGGTGAAAACATCACGGTCAAGTTAATGAACATACCTATTGACCCCCCGCCCATTCCAGTTTAGAGCCCCTCCTGCCTCTCTAACCCCAACAACTACTAATCTGCTTTTTGTCCTATAGATTAGTTTGCATTTCCTAGAATTTTATATAAATGGAATCATACCCCATGGAAACTTTTTGGTTTGCCTTCTTTCAATCAGCATAATTTCCTTGAGATTCATCCATGTTATTGTGTATCAAATAGTTCATTCCTTTTTATTGCTGAATAGTATTTGCATCAATTTGTATACTTTGAAAAGGGAAAAAATAAACACTTGTTTTCCATAATACAAAATTCAAAAGGGAATAAGAATTTTAATGCTTTTCAAATGGGAATATGGGTTAAAAATTGTCGAGAAATGCTGCTCCAGAGTGTGGTCAGAGTACATTCCAGCCCAAGATTTTCTTACTGTCAATGCTAAATCGGAACACATTTGGAAATATTTTAGATCTGAGAGAAATCGGCTTCTCTGGACATCAAAACAACCACTCCAGCCACAGGCTCTCTGATGAGAAGATTTGTAAAGACTCTGTTTAATGAAGTGTTCAGAAGCGTTTTGTGTGTCATCTGTTTGCCTTATAACCTCCTCACTTGGTAGATAAGGAGCAAGAGTTATTTTCCCGGTTGCATAAATGCGAAATGAGGTACAACGAGTTTGTGGGAATTATTACCCAAGATGGCAATGAGTTGGGGGCAGAATGAGTACTGCGAAATGACCTCGCCTCATCCCTAATCCTAGCCTTGCCAGTAGGTTTGTGTGTTAAAAGAACTTACAGTAATTTCACTTTCACTTTTGCTCTTGTTTGGGCTGTGATGGATTTTTTAAATTGGAGGAGTTAAGGGTTTTCTTTTCTTTCTTTCCTTTTAAAACTCTCCCTTCTCTGCTTGGTAACCACCAACATCAGTTTTGGCCCCATTCAGTGGAAATCAGTAATTAAATGCCTGTTGCATGCAACACTGAGGAGACACCAAGTTGGGTAAATCTTGGAGATTACTTACTATAGAGCAGATGGGACTAAAAGAACAATGAGAATTAAAGTGCTTACCCTCTTTGGGTCATGGAAGATTTGAGAATCTGGTGAAAGTTATGGATCCTCCCCCCATAAAATGCACATATGCACACACACACACACACACAATTTTGCAATTATTTCAGGGTGTTAGACACCTCCCCAAGTTTGACAATTGGATTGACCCCAGGATGACACAAACAAAAATAGTAACACTTTGAAAGAAGCATAAAGCAGTGGTCACTGACTAGAAAGAGATTAGAGATGACATCAGGATGGTCAGAGGGTCCTGCAGGACATTGGGGTGAGGGAGTGTTTTGACAGGTGTTCCTACTGAGTTAGGGATGGGCCATCTGTCTCTGGAAGGCAGTATTCCAGGTAGAGGGGAAAGTCTCAGAGAGGCAGGGGGAGTGGGAAGTAGGAAAACTCAAGGCATTTTGAGAAGCCCAATTTGGCTGGAGGATAGATTATAAGAGGAAGAATCTTAAGAAACAGTCATGGAAAGGTGGGGTAGGGGTCCTATTCTGAGTGATATGGAAAGCAAGGTGAGTAGATTTTTTTTCTCAGTAAACCGTTTTGTAATTCTTTTATTTTAGGGGGTGGTGGTGGTGGTGGGGTGTTTGTGGTATGTATGTGTGAATAATATTTATTATTATTCATAATTAATTAAATAATAAATACATACTTATTTTAATGACTATAGAAGTTGCATAAAATAGAAAATGTCAAATAATATGATCTCTATTAATATTTAATGTATTTTGTTCTAGTTTATAAAGACTCTTTTTCATCCTCCCCAACCTGACCCACCACCCTAGTGATAAAATAAGTGATATAAATTTATCACAATGTATACAACTCTTCTCTATTCATGTTCTTTATGTTTCAATCTCAATGATCTCTTTAAACAAACATTTTTCTTAATTTTTAATTTATTATTTCCTTAGCATATGTATACAGAGGAGGAGCTTTCTGAAGGGCATTTGCCTCCTCTATTATTTTCCTGTTTCTTTTCCTTTTCTTTTTTTTTCAGTATTCTTTGTCTGCTACTTACTTGTTTCTTAAACACTGGGCCTCCTGAGAACCCCAGCCCTTTTGGGCACTTTCTCACTCTGAATATATTCTCTTCCTGATTGATCTCATTCCCAATAAGCCAGCAGGTATTGAATCCCTATGGTGTGCCAAGCCCTATGTTTAACATTGTCAGATACAATTCTTACTGCGACCCTATCATACAATTATTAATACCCTAATTTTATAGATATAGAAACTCAGAGAAGAAAGTTACTTTCCCAAGGCTTTGGGGGACTGTCTCTCAGTTCATCATCCCAACTCTGTGGCTTCACCTTCCATTTCTAAGCAGCATATCCCATTACCCAGTGTACATTTCCATTGGAGGTTTCCATGGAGGTTCCAAACTCATGTTCCAAACTCAGTTAGTATCTCTAACTTCCAAGCTTGCTCCTCCGTTACATTAGTAATTCCATGAATCACCCTCAACAGTCACCTTTTCTTTTACTTCCCCCTAACTACCCCAACCCTGGCTTTAGGCTTGATGGACACTGCTATGGACTGAATCATGTTCCCCACAAAGAGATGTTCAAGTGCTTCTCCCCGGTCCAGTGGATGTGAACTCACTTGTTAATAGGATCTTCAAAGATGTTATTAGTTAGGATGAGGCCAAACTGAATCAGGGTGGGCCTTAATCCAATATGACTGGGGTCCTTACAGGCAGAGGAGATATGGACACTGTCAGTAAGAGACAGATGGGGACAGAGACGGCCATGTGATGGCAGCAGAGATGAATTATGGATCAGAGAAGGCATGGACCCTGCTGATACCTGGAGTTTGGGCTTCTAGCCTCTAAAATTGAGATAATAAATTCTTGTTGTTGAAGCCTACCAGTTTGTGGTATTTGTTATAGCAGTCCTGGCAAACTAAGACAGAGATGTTGCTCACTTTAACCTCCCAACCACATGGAAAGATCATTCTATTTCAATACCTCTCTTGCTTGTTTTATTTGGCACAAATGCAACTTAGATGTTGGTCTCCTTGCCTCCTAATCATTCTCATTGCTGGCAAATGGAGCAAAGTGAACTTTCTAATATTTACCTTACCATGTCTTCATCTTAAAAACTTTCAGTGGCCTCCTTTTACCTTCAAAATAAAATTCAAGTTTCTTGGACTATAGTTAGCAGTAATACTTTGATGATGCTCTTTCATAATTTGTTAACAAATGTTTCACAACAATGCAAAGTATTTGTGGTGGGCTGATGTGTGGGAGCCCTGTATGATGTTATGCATGTTTGTTTTGTAAGTTCAAATGTTTACTGAACACTTATAGTTTATGTATGTTCATGTATGAATGATATACTTCAATAAATTGTTTTTTAAAAATTCAAGTTTCTTAACATAGTCTATCAATGCATTATGATTTCCATCACCCTCCCCTTTCTACCTTCCACTTCGCTCATGCCTGCATCTTTCTCATTTTCTGACTCCATTGTCTAATAATATAGGACTGCTTGAGGTTAGAATGGATCCCTGCTCTGTCTCTCTGGGCTCCTTTGCCTGGCTTCCTTTCTTTTTCCCTTTCCCTGGGTTCTTCCATCCTCCCACTTCTCTTGGCTAACTTCACACACCCTTCAGAATCTGGCTGAGGTGTCAGGACCAGGATATGCTTCCTCCCTTCTCTTTCTCCACCCCCAAGCTCCAGCATGCCTAACTCCTTCATCAAAATCATCAGATTTTATTTTCATTACCTGACTGCTTTTGTTTTTCCATTCTCCTGAATAATAATTTTTGAGGCCGAGTCTGAGTTATTTAGTTATCTTCATATTCCTGTAGCCTAAGGCAGCACTGGACACAAAATCCAGAAAATCTGTTGCTGAACAGATAAACTGCCATATTTCCCCCAGACTTTAGTACCCCTAGTAGAGTTTCAATAGCTGTTTTGTCTGCCATGCAGGACAAATAAAATTGAGCTTTTTGTGGATTTGATTTTATAAGGGTGTGATGCATAAGTACATGAATCTGAATTAGTTTCAATGTAGGGTTTTGAATTATGAAACTATTTATTACCTGTCTTACCTGCTAGCTTTTGCAAGTAGCCATATAAGCTTCCCTCCCCTCCCAAATTTAGTGGCTTAAAACAACCGTATATTTATCTTATGAGTCTGTTGTAAAGTGATTTTGGTCGGGGCAGCTCAGCCGATCTCTTCTGGACTCGACTATTGTCTGGAACTGGGAGGTGGGTTAGATGGTGGCTGGATGGTCCAGACTGGCCTCACTTACCTGTTGGGCAGTTGGCTTGAGGTCCTCGGTGCTACCTATGCCTGTCATGGGCTAGCTCAGGCTCATTCACCTGGTGGTTTTAGAATTCCAAATGCATCAAGAGAGTAAGCAGCTCACCTAGCCAACTAGGATTCAAGGGGTGGAGAACTGCTTCTACCTTTTGATAAGAAAAACTGCAGCATCACATTGCAAGGATGTGGATGTTGGGAGGAGAATTTGTGAACTCACTTGATCATTGAATGCATAAATTCCATAGTATCTGATGGATATTTGACACTCAACAAAAATCTGAATTTTTGGATGAAAAAAAATTATTGGACACAATTCCAAGGTATGTATACATACATGCAAATGTATATGGACAATTCTTATTTTGAAAATAGATGTAAAGCATAACTACGAAAAACCACACCTTCCTTTCCAGTCCATCTTATATTTGGATCCTTAATATTAGTGTTATAGAGAGCTCAAATATTACAGAACCATAAATAAAATCGTAACATCAATACCCCAAATGTGCCGGTGGAAAATGAGAGTTACTGAAGAATCTTGAATTCTTTGTAGGATAGGATTAATTAAAGACAGTGGCTGAATGTCTGATATTATTGGAATAGTGCCTGGTATGGATTTAAAAAACAACAGAAAGGTATGGTTTGCACTTTAAAAATAGCCTGTGCATGAAGCCAATCAATGTCTTTATGCTTCATTGTAATTTCCAAGCAGAATATCTGCTTACTAGAATTATTTCATATTTCTAAAGTTGTTTACTTTCAATTGGTTGGTTATAATTTTTTTTTTTTTTTTACCGGGAGGTCCCGGGGATCGAACCCGGGTCCCTCCATATGGGAGACGGACGCCCAACCAGTTGAGCCACATCCGACCCCCTAATTTTTTTTTTTTAAGATTTATTTATTTATTTTTAAGTCTATCTCCACCCCCTCCAATGGTTCCCTTATCTGTCTGTTCATTGTTTTGCTCACTGTGTCTGCTCATCTTCTCCAGGAGGCACTGGGAACCAAACCTGGGACCTCACACATGGGAGGCAAGTACCCAATGGTCTGAGCCACATCTGTTCCCCGGATGGTTATAATTTAAGCTGCCTAACATGATTATTTTTACAGAGAAGTAAGCTGGATTCGGATCACAAAACAGTGGTAGAAAAAAAATTGAATGGTATTTATCATTCTTGCATGCACACGTCCATCTCACTAACACTGAAGAAGCAGGTTATGCAATGGAGCTTAGGTTCTTAACATTGGTTCTTTATTAGGCATAAACATAGCAAGCAACTCTGGAACTTTCACCAAGGACGTCTGCCCAGGTGCTACCCCTGGAGATTCTTATTCATTAGGTCTGGGGTGGGGCCCAGGCACTTGTATTTTGAAAATACACAAATGATTCTGAGAAGTGCCCCTACTTGAAAGCCATTGCTTTATAAAAGTTTAGTATGCAGTTTGGGTACTTGTTTTAGTTTTCTAGGCTGTTCAATCAAATACCATACATTGATTTGGCTTAAACAATGGGAATTTATTTGCTTATGGTTTTGAGGCTAAGAGCAAGTCCAAATCAAGGCATCATCAAGGGGATGCTTTCTCCCTGAAGACTGTAGTGTTCTGGGGCTGACTGCCAGTGATCCTTGGTCCTTAGCTTGTCACATGGCAAAGCACAGGGTGGTATCTCCTGTTCTCTTCCTTTACCCTGGCTTGCTAATGTTCAGCTTCTGGCTGCTCCCTCTGTGGCTTTCTCTCTATCTGCCTGAATTCCATTCTGCAGGTAAAGGACTCCAGTAACAGGATTAAGACCCATACTGATTGAGGTGCATCACACCTTAACTGGAGTAACCTCATCAGAAGGTCCTACTTAGGATGGATTCACACCCATAGGCATGGATTAGGTTTAAGAACATGTTTTTCTGTGGTTGTAGAGCTCCAAACCACCACAGTACTGTAATGTGTTTTGTTTGGGGGAGAAGAGTTGCTGCATTTTTTACCTCTTAGAATAGGCTAGGATCATCATTGATTCTATTTCAGTATTACAAAGGTTATGTGTGCTCTAGAAAATATATGACACACGGAAGAACAAAAAGAAAAAAGTAATGGTTACCAATAATCCTCCCACCTAGAAATGACTACTATTAACATGTTTATGCAAATCCTTTCATTCCTTTCTCTAAAACATGCCACCCATATTCATAATTTTCCATTTATTTTAAACTGCTTTTTTCCCTCAATATATCCTGACCATATTTTCATGTTATTGACTGATCTTCTGTGGCATTTTAAGTACCCCTCCATTTCCACTCACCTCATTTCTCCCTGCTCTCTGCCCAGGGAATCTGACCTGTGTGGAACACATCAAAGGATCCTTCTGGCTTCAGGTTCAGTTTGGCCAGTGGGGAGCCTCAGCAGATGGAGGGAGGGTAGAGTGATGTCAAAGCGTTTATTTCCTCAGCTCCCTCCTTGTGGGGTCAGCACAGCATGGCTGTGCCCCAAGGTGAAGACTCTGCTCCTCTCAAGGTCTCCTCTCTACAGGCCTCTCAGCTTCCAGTAACCACACCCCCTCCGCATGCCTCTTAGCAGTCCCTAGAGGCTACACTCTTCCTTGGGGTTTCCTGACCCTATCTAGCTTTATAGATGAATAGTCTCTGTGGTGGATTGAAGTGTGTACTCCAGGTTAGACCTGCTCTTGGTCTTAGTCTGCATTCTGGCGGGTATGGACCCATTGTAAATAAGATCTCTTCAAGACATTACTTCAGTTAAGGTGTGACCCAACTAAATCAGGTTGAATTTTAATGTGGATTACTCGAGTCCTTTATAGGCATTGTAAAAGTCAGATGGAGCGAGAAGCCAGGAGAGGCTGCCATGTGCCTTACCATGAGACAGAAAAGCTGAGGACCAAGAATTGCTGGCAGTCAGCCCCTGAATGCCACAATCTTTTGGAAGCAAGCATCAACTTGCTGATACCTTGATGGTGGCCTTCTCCTAGCCTCAAAACTGTGAGCCAATACATTCCCATTGTGTAAGACAACCATTGTATGGTATTTGTTAGCAGGTGGGAGTCCAAAGCAGTCTCTTTACTAAATCTTCCTTGAATTATCCAGATTTGAGAATGCCAGCCATCTATTTCTCTGCTGGGGCTCTGACTGATATACTTTGAATTGATAAAATACCCAATTCCTTAGGAATTACCATAGTATTTCACATTCATTTCTGCTGGTAGAGTAGATAAAACAAACAAACAGACAAGCAAACACCCTTTGAATAGTGGTACTATTTTCAGCCTCAATTATTTTCTGGAAAAAGCTCTTCTGCCCCTATTAATATTACCTTTTGGTTTCTCTCAGACTACTCTAAATTTCATGTCTTATACTGTTTGCTAAATGTATATATTAGACATCCTAATCTACTACAATTTTCTATTTTCCTCTACTTCCCACCCACAAAGAAAGCACCATCTTGATCATTAGTAACAAGAGCATTAATTTAAAAAACTCCAGCCCATATTCATATGATTTTTTTTCCTCCATAAGAACTTTAAGTAGTATATGTCCTAAGATATTTATATATTTTACATGCTTGTTTGGTAACTAAACGCTATTAAATGCTATGTTATTTGAATGCCTGTGGAAAGCTGACATTACTCGATTATTCAATCTTAGTATAACCATGGATCCACTGTTCTGATTATTAGTGCAGAGCAGGGTTCCAACTTTTAAAATTTAGGTTAGAAATCCTACACATAGACTCTGTTGCTGAATTGCTTCCCAGACACATCACCTCTTTGCTTCTGCAAAATCCAAGACAAATGTCGACAACTGTGAAACAAGCATATTATTGATGTTGAAATCTAAGAGATTTTTTTTTTTTATCATTTTCAGATGAAAACCTTGTCACAAGGCCATTTTCAAGGATATGGCTAGAACTTTGTTTGTTTAGGCATGACAGTCTTAAAAATCGGCTGCCCTATTTTGCATGTGAGGTTGGATCTGCAGCATTAACGCTTTCCCAGCAGGCTTCCATGCTTAATTTGTAAAGTACATGCTACCAGCACTTCAGTTTCATTGAAATAATAATTCACATGCAGATGGTGCCATCTGGGGAGGCAGTGCACACAATGAGTTGGGTGTGGCCTGGTCAAGGAATGCCAAAGGAAAGGGGACAACCAGGATTATTTTGGGGGAAAATTGAATGGATTTAAGACATCTATGAAACACGTACTGTGTGCCAGGCACTGTTGATTGGTACTTCCACATGGTTCTTATATCATGCGGACAACCATCCTGATAATTATTCTCAGTTTCTATTTGTGAAACAGGCCTTAAGAGGCAGATGTGGAAGCAGATGTGTCTCAAGCAGCTGGGCACCAACCTACCACATGGGAGGTCCCAGGTTCCATTCCAGGTGCCTCCTAAAGAAGATGAGCAAGACAATGAGCTGACACAGTGAGATGACTCAACCAGGAGACACAGAGAGGAAACACAATAAGAGACACAACAAACAGGGAGCCTATGTGGCTCAAGCGATTAGGCACCTCCCTTCCACATGAGAGGCCCTGGGTTTGGTTCCCAGTGCCTCCTAAAAAGACAAGCAGACAACCAACAGAAACAGAGAGCAGACAGCAAGCTCAAAACAACAACGGGGGTGGGGGTGGGGGGAGAGAAATAAATAAATAAAAATAAATCTTAAAAAAAAAACAGGTTAAGCATGGGTTAGGATTTGGACCTGGGACTCCTGCCTCTTATCTAGGTAGTCCCTTTTGCATCAGGCAGCCACTCCACAGAGCACAGGACTTGGAAATAGAAGCCCTGGGTTTGCAGCCCGACTTCTCCAATGACCAGTTGTGAGACTTCAGACATGTCACTTAAAAGTCCCAAATATCACTTTTCCCATGTCTAAACGGAGAGAATCCCCTACGGGGTGATCAGTGGGTAAAATGTCATCACGTATGTGAAAGCACAGAGCCCCATGCCTCTCTGAAATGGCCTTTTCTGGTCTTCTATTTCACTGTACCAAATTAATGAAGTGACTTGGGAAAGGTTACACAATTCAGAGGTCTCGCCCAGACCCTGGGCTTTCTCTGCTGTCCTGCTCGCCCATCCCCTGGGATCTTCCAAAGCAGAGCCTGGCTTCCTCCCACCCCAGCCACCCATCTTGTCTGAGAAGCGCCAGGCTTCCTTCAAGCAGCACTAGTGTGCAGCTTGTAGCTACCTCGATACCAGGTTAATTTCTTTTATCCCAAGTGTCCAGTATGAAATCATCTTGGTTTTCTTTGATCTGGTTCTACTGTTTTGAACATGTGATCCTAAGGGCAGGGACCTTGCCTGGTTTTGTTTCCTGCTGTAGCCTCAGCAGCGCTTGGCACAGCCCCTGGCACACAGTAGATATTCGATAAATACTTTGCTATCTCCTTGTTTCTTCATTTACTTGTCTCTTTTGATTTCCTAAAGTAGGGGCTGGCAAATTACAGCCCAAGAGTTAAATCAGTATTGAACCATCTAGGCAGTCTTTCCTGAATGGATACCTGTTCCATAGATGGTTATTTTCTAATCCTTTTTTATTTGGGACTCACTTGTTTCTGTGCTAGGATCAGGAGATGATCTGCATTTGTACCTCGGACTTCTCTACCTCATAGTGTAAATACTTCTAAAACACACACAGATGCCCTTCCTCTTCCAGCATGCTTTCCATTTCCTCTGCCCCTGTCCCAGCTGCTAAAACTACATTAGCTAAGGGGGAGGGGAGGGTCTGAGGAATGTAATCATTGTTTATCAAGTGTCAAGCGCAAGCATTCTAAGTGCTTTGCATGTATTGTCATTTGTAATCTTTTCTTTTTTTTAAAAAAGCTACTTTTATTGCCTATTTTACAGATAAAAAAACAAAAAAAACAAAAACCAAAATTGATGCTCAGAGAGATGAAGCAATTTGCCCAAGGTAACACAGGCTAGAAAGCAGTGGAGCCTGGGACTTAAACCCAGTCATTCTGACGCCAGAGCGCAAGCATGTCGGCTTAGTCCATGACAGAATAGGGGATGAAAATGTGGGTCCCTTCCTTTCTTTGTAATGGCATTTTTGTCAACACCCTTAAGAACATACCAAAGAAGAAACTGGCAGTTATTCTTAGACCATACGCTCTGCATCTCGGACTGAACCTTTATTACCAAAGGGGCTTAAAAGTCCTAAAAGGTAAGAAACGGGATGAGGGGTGAAAAGACTGACAAACGTGCTTTCTGCTAGTGTGGGGTATCATTACTTTGCACAATGAAAACGATCTCGACAGCTCAGGATGTTTCTTGATTCAGACAATTGTTGTCCAGAGCACCAGGGGCCATAAATGTAGCAGTACCGACCGGACCAGCAGTGCCCAGGGGGTCGGTGGAATGTTAATTATGTTACTACAAAAAGGGAGTGGTCCAGTAAGTATGGGGAATGCTGAGTTAAACACAGTTAAGCTGGATCTTGACTGTGGGACTTCGGTGACCCTCCAAGAGGGGGATACTGTACAGAGCAATTACCAGACTTGGGCCCCTTGCCAAGGACCCTCTCATGGGATGGTGGTCAGGGAGCTCAGTTTGGGCAATGCTGTCTTAAGCCTTGCCTCTTCCCTGGTCGTTTTAGCTTGAAGAGTCCCAAACACTTTAGCGACTACAGAAAAGTCTGTGTCTTATGTCAACTCACAGCTATTTCTAGGCTAGGAAGGGAAAAGGAAAACATTATGTTTCCAGAGACACTGGAAAAAGTTTGTTAGGAAAAGATGTGGAGATGATTAATATAAAATTAGATTGGGGTTTTTTGGAGGGTTTTTTGGAGAGTTTTTTGGTTATTCAACAGTGATATCTCAGTAAAAAAAAGTAAATTGGGATCCTATAAACCTTTCTCAAGTGTTAATGTTTTATATATTTTAGCCGTTACATATTGCTGAAAACATTGAGTAAGATCTCCAAATAGAAAGCATGCTTTTTTCACAATGATATCTGCAATACACATTTATGTGACTTAGATGTGGCAGCTGTAGCCCTTGGACTCTGGCAAAGCAACCAAGAGAATGTGTGGAATTTACTTGTAGTTTTCAGGAAATAAGGTGTCATTGTTAGGCTAGTTTCCTCTCATAAAAAAAATTCTCTAATTTCGTTTTAAAATAACAACCTTAGATGTTATTTTTACTCAGAAATCTATAGGAAATGCAAAATTGTATGTTTTTTTCTTTTATTGGGTAAAGGAATTTTCCATATTTTCCACAGACAAGAAATGTTTCTCTCCCTGGGAGTGCGCAAAGTAATGAGTATGTATTTACCCACATGCACATGTGAAGGTGACACGACAGTGACACTAGGGATATTGTTGAGTTTGGTGATGGGTTATGCGTGCAGGAAACCATCCTTTCTCACTGAGCCATTCCCACAACTCCCAGTTGGCCAGCCCAGTAGGCTTCAGGCTATATAATCTGTGGCCGAAAATTCAAATGGTTTTTCCTGAAACTTCTTTGGCTTGTACTTTATGACAAGTATGCACTTAAAAAACAGTGCTAAACCCGTTCTGGCTAGATCCAGAAATGTCTTTTATTTTTATAAGTATGAAAACAGTTTGTCCTTGGTATCTTTCCATAAGTGATCAGGAAAATACTTTGTGAAGGGCTTTTTGGTATGATTAAAGAAGTTAAATATTGAAGATTTAAAACTTAAACAGAGAGTTAGTTGAAAGAAAGGAAGAAAAGAAGGAGGGAGGGAGGGAGAGAGAGAGGAAGAAAGAAAGGAGGGAAGGAAAGGAAGGAAGGAAGGAAGGAAGGAAGGAAGGAAGGAAGGAAGGAAGAGAGAGAAAGAAAAGAAAGCTCAAGAGATTCTATTGCTAGAAACTATGGTGATTTTCCCTGTGATGGTTAATGTCATGTGTCAGCTTGGCTAGGTTATAGTGTCCAGTTGTTTGGTCAAGCAAGATCTAATTGTTACTGTGAGGGTATGTCCTGAAAGGATTTAAATCATTAGTCAGTTGATTGCATCTATGACTGATTACATCTACAAAGGAGACTACCTTCAGCAATGGGAGGAGTCTCCTTAACCAGGCAGTTGGAAGCCTTAAAGGGAGAACTGACTATTTCAGCATCAGAGAGAGAGAAAAAAGAAAGAATTTCTACCTCTACTTTGCTGGCCAGCTTCCCCTAGGAATTTCATCATCACTTTCATTGGAGATTCCAATTTGCTACTTCTCCTGGGGAATTCGTTGCCTTTATTGAGTTTTCCAACTTACAGCCTGCCCTATGGAATTTGGACTTTGCCAATCCCCATTGTTGCGTGAGCCAATTCCTACAATAAATGTCTCTATCTATCTATCTATCTATCTATCTATCTATCTATCTATCTATCTATCTATCCATCCATCCATCCATCCATCCATCTTATCATCTATTTTTCTATCTGTCCATTCTGTTGGTTCTGTTTTTCTAGAGAACTTTGACTAATACGTTCTTCCTTCTCTTCACCCAAAATCTTCAGGATCAAGATTATACTCTCTTACCCTCTGTGTTTCCACAGGAAGGAGTTACCATTTTTCTTTATAGGAAAGGCATTATCCTGCCTGAAGAGACAACCATTCTAATAGTCCAGGAAAGTCACTATTCTTTTTTTTTTTATTTTTTATTTTTTTTTATTTTTTATTTTTTATTTTATTTATTCATTCATTTATCCCCCCCTTGCTGCCCGTGCTCGCTGGGTCAGCTAACCACGCCGTTTGGGCGGGCCTGCCTTCACCAGGAGGCCCCGGGAACCGAACCTGGGGCCTCCCATATGGCAAACGGGAGCCCTACTGATTGAGCCACAGCCGCTTCCCACTATTCTTGACTCTAGTGATTCTTTGTACTTCCAGGAATTCCCAAATCTGACCTTTTTTTTTAAACTTTATTTTGTACATTTAATAATTGAAAATATAAACAATTAAAAACTAAAAAGTAAACACAGATGAATAAATATATACATTTCTTAATTAAATGTAATGGATACATATAAAATTTTTTTTGGATCAAACAATATGTTACACAATATATTTGGTTCATAGTAATGCATTCATACAGTATTTGTCCTTTTGTGTCTGGCTTGCTTCACTCAACATAATGTCCTCCAGGGTCATCCATGTTGTCATATGCTTTACGACTTCATTTCTTCTTACAGCTGCATAATATTCCATCATGTGAATAGACCACAGTTTGTTTATCCATTCGTCTGTTGATGGATAGCTGGGTTGTTTCCAACTTTTGGCAATGGTGAATAATGTTGCTATGAACATCGGTGTGCAGATGTCTGTTCGTGTCACTGCTCTCAGTTCTTCTGGGTATATACCCAGTAGTGGTATTGCTGGGTCATGTGGCAAGTCTATATTCAACTTCTTTAGGAACTGCCAAATAGTCCTCCACAGTGGCTGTGCCATTCTGCATTCCCACCAACAGTGAAGAAGTGTTCCTATCTCTCCACATCCTCTCCAACACTTGTAGTTCTCTGTCTTTTTAATAGTGGCCATTCTGATAGGTATGAAATGATATCTCATTGTAGTTTTGATTTGCATTTCCCTAATCACGAGTGATGTTGAACATTTCTTCATGTGTTTTTTTGCCATTTGTATTTCTTCTTTGGAGAAATGTCTATTCATTCTTTCGCCCATTTTTTAATTGGGTCATTTGTCTTTTTATTGTTGAGTTGTAACATCTCTTTATATATCCTGGATATTAAACCCTTATCAGATATGTGATTTCCAAATATTTTTTCCCATTGACTTGGCTGCCTTTTCACCCTTTTGACAAAGTCCTGTGAGGTGCAAAAGTGTTTAATTTTGAGGAGGTCCCATTTATCTATTTTTTCTTTTGTTGCACATGCTTTGGGTGTAAGGAACTCTGACCATTTTACATGGTATTGCCATGGTCTTTTTTCCCTTGAATCTCCAGTTGCACCATCATTGTCTTGTTTAATAATCATCAATATTTTTTCAATATCTATAAATTTCCTCCCCCCTCCCCCTCAAGAAAAGAAATATACACACATAACTTTAACATGGCACTCTGGGCCTTTGATCTCCTTTCTGGCTTCTTTTCCAATTATAATTTCCTTTCACACCCTTGTCCCCATGCACAAGGACATGTGCTTCCCTTAAATACACTCTGTTATTTACCATCTCTATCTCGTGATACCGTCCACGTCATCACAGTTAAAATCTTGTCATACTTGGTGTATTACTCTTCAGTGTTACTTTCCTGTGGAGGAGGCATGTGACCTAAGCTGAGTAGCCAACCTTTTCCCAGGGTTTCTATGTGCACCAGGAGAGAAACCCTGGGATCGCCTGCTCCAAGGCTGTGTGAGCCTGGGGCTGCCATGGCCATTCTTTCTATGACCTGGGAAAAATCTGCCTGAGAACAAACTCAGAAGAGCAGAGCTAAGAGATCAAGAGGTTTTGGTGATGTGTCCTGGTGAGTGTCGTTGAACCCAGGGATCCACTCTTCAGACTTCCCTGCTGCTGGGGACAATAAATTTGCTTCTTTGCTTAAATTACTTTCAGATGGATTTCTGTCACTTGTGAGAACGAGGCAGCATATCTTTCATGGTTCAGGTCATTTGCCAATTCCTTCATGCTTTTCTCTCAGCTTAAGTAATCTTGTGCCTCCTTTCTCCCTTGGCTCTTTACTGGTACAATTTTGATTCTGCCTTGGATGCCATTTGTCTACACTTTATGCCTCCTGTAGAAAGAAAGGACCCACAGGAGGACAGATTCCTGGAGGGTCAAAACCGATCACAAGGAATTAATTAGGGAGAATGGGCAGTGAGGCACTCGGTATAGGCTGCTTTTTTGTGCGATAAAACAGGGAAAGTGAAGAAAGGCTGGTTTGGATAGGGGTAGGGTACCAGCCTCAAGAAAAAAATTCTGGGTAGATATGAGCATTCTTGTTTATAAACAAAAGGGGCCTGGGGAAGAGAGAGAAGAAAGGTACCAGGGAAAGAGGGTTAATTGTGGAAATGCAGTTCTAGGATCAGCAGGAGAGCTGGGAGGAAGGGTACAGAGATGTTTTAGCTAGAGGAAAAAAGAATGGTATTTATTCTAAGACATGAGTGGGAGAAAACAGAATGTATTATGATGTGGTGACATTTTAACATGGAGAAGAGATGAAGGAACACACGCTTTATGATTTTAATCTTGGTTAAGCAGAAAATCATCAGTTTACTGGGTGTGTTATTGAAGTATTTTAATTTAAGATTATTTTCCTTCAAACTGCCTTGAGAACTAAATATCCACATCTTTATTTTTCCTCTAACAGGCCATCACCTCTCACCAACTTCCTTGTCCATTCTCTACTCAGTGTCCAGATTTTGAATGTGTAAATCTTGTCACCTCATTTCTTGAAACCCTGCAAAATCTCCAGAAATGAAATTTCAATTCCTTGGTTCAGCACATAAGGCTCCAAATTCTGTCAAAGCCCAGCACCGACCTGTCCAGACCATCTTAGGCCACCTGACCTCCATCCCTACCTCATGTTTTACACCCCCCCCAGTACTGCAGTTATTGAGATTTTCTACTATAAGCTTTCATCCCTCTAAGTCTTTCTACATATTGTTCCAGTTTAATTTAGTAACAATCATTGAGCTCATAAGGGGTGCCTGATGCTGCGGGAAGAACTGTAATCACCTTACCCTTCCAGTTTGCATGACAAATTCTTCTCCTCTACTCCAATTCAAGTCCCTCTTTTCTGGGAAGACTTTCAGCCTTCCTTTCTCCAAATAGGACTGAGATTGACTATACAATAGGATTATATCAGGTGCATATGTAACTTAAGTTACTTATGCAAATTCAATTCTGCCCTAAATGTGAACTAATTATCTCATTTGGTGGTTAGCCCCAGAATACTATTGTGCATACTCTTTATTCTATATTGCTTGCTGCTGTCTACATACTATACTACTGTATAGTATTATTTGTGTAAAGCCTTGTGTGTTGCAGACAATCCAAGGGGTTTTCATGGGAGTAATTTTGAGTATACTTCAGTTGCACATTCCCACTGACTTTAGACAAGATTGAGTTAAGAAAAAAATGAAAATTGCATAAACCATATTGAAAAATCTCTTAAGAAAGCACTACTTGGAGCCTAACAGTCAAGTCCAAGAATATTACCTTTTGCTCCAGTGTTGGAACAGATAGTGGCTTTTCAGTTGAGCGTGAGACCAAGGAGTCGGCTTGCTTTTGGGGGTCAGGAGAGTCTTGAAACACTAGACTCTTTCTGGTGCTCAATGTTCCAGAAGCAGTTAGGAAATGACATGCCTGGGGAAGCCTCAGATTCACCTTCGCTACAGTGCAGGTCCTCATTTTGTGGAATGGCCTGGGCTATTTATATTATTTCATTTCTCTTCTTTTCTTGTAAAAATTACTGAATGAGTGCATTTGAATTTACTTAAATCAAATGCTGATAGCATGTGACTCAATTCTCCTGCTGATATGAGAGAATTCTAGGCTTGGCCTGTTTTGGGGCTGTATTAGTCTGTCGGAAGTAATTAAAGCGGAGAGTCTAGATGCCTTCAAGGGAAGCGTGGGTCTGGAAGGCTTAGGCTGAGACTAGTTGACCACTGATGTTTATGGGGCAGGAGAAGGAGAAGTCCAAAAAAGGAATTTAAAAGGTATGAGCCAGCGAAGTGACCTGGAGGCCAGGAAAAGAGAGTGGTGAAAAGTGTCTGGGTACTATAGAAAAAGGCATTCTCCTATCTTAATGAAGTCAGATAAGGATCGAGGGTGTCCTTTGGATTGAACAACTTCTCCAAAGTGGTCTTTGCTAGTACACAATCTGGAGGCCTAGTGGGGGTAGAGATGAGATTGCAGCAGGGAGGCCGGAATGGGAGATTCACTTTTTCAATAACTTTAGGGGCAGAGTGTGGAAGGTTACTGAAGAGAGGGGCAAGGGCTAAGAGGCTACTTCTAAATTAAACAGAATGGCTTAGGTGGGAGTGGGTGACTGTGCACTTTGCGTGTACGAGGTCCCAGGTATGGAGAAGAGGAGAGCTAGTTAAAAAGAAGAGGTTTGCATTTGCACTATAGGTGCATGGTAGGGGATGATTAATGGAACAAGGTCCCTGAGGATGTGGGAGGGCTGAGAGAGGAGCCAAAGGCTAGGTCTACTCTTTCACCTGGACAGGAGGAGGATTCGGAAGAGGAAAAGCAAGCTCTGCAAGCCAGGAATGCATCTTATTTGAGTCTTCGCCCCTATCCACACAGCACCTGGCACCCAGAAGGGCCGTTGGAGGGAATGGTGGGGGTGACGGCAGATAACCCAGTCCTGTAGGTGGGGGGTTGAGAATTGCGTGGGTGGGTCGTTGCCTTGTGGCCCTCTTTTCAAAGAGAGGGAGGAGGCAAGGACATCTGTTTAAAAAGTGGGAAGAAGAGGTAGGGATTTGGGGAGGGAGCTGCAGGTTGGGAGGACCTATTGAGAGAGATGGGAGAGGAGGAGGGAGAAGCCACGCTGCAGAGAAGGACCATCAAGGTTGGGGAAATGAAGCTAGAGGCCAAATCCAGGGGGTTGGATGGTTTTCTCCAGCAGTGAGCAGCTGCCCATGGGGAGGGACCAAGGAGGCGGGGCTGAACAGGGTGAGTAACCCAGGTGGCAAGAGTGGGGGTGCTCCTCTCAATTTTCTGGCATTGACTTCCATTTGCCCCCTGAAGGCTCAGCCCCTTCCCAGACTCTGTGGTAGGAGGAGTTGAACTCCCCCAGGGAATGGGCAGCAGCTTTGGTGCAGTGAGTGACACTGTGCTGACCCTGACCAGTCCTCCAAGCAAGCTTTGGTGGAGCCCAAGTTCCTGACCAATGGGCTTCTTGGCTTCCTAGTCTCACCCCCACTGTGCCCAGCCCTTGTCCTGGGAGTCCTGAGTCCCCTACAGTCCCACAGATGGGCTATTGTTTTGATCTTGTTCCTGTTCCTGTGCCAACAACCGCAGCCCTTCTGAGATCTGGGGCCCTGCTTTTTATGCATATGCATGTTGGTAACATTTATTCCATCTTCTTCTATTTCTTTTCCCCTTTCAGATGATAAAAGTAATACCTGTTCATTGTAGAAAACTTGAAAAATGAAGAAGACATTAAAAAAAAAAATCACCTACAACCCTACCTACCAGTAATAACCACTATTAACATATAGTCTTTTTCCAGGGTATGTGTATTTTTATATAAAATGGGATAATACTCTTTGTGTAACTTTGTCTTTAACATTTACTTGTGGACATTTTTACACATCATTAACTACCTGTTGAAAACATATGAAATGGCTGCCTAATATTCCATCTTTTGCATATATAGTAATTTTTAAAAAAATATTTATTTATTTATTTATTTATTTATTTATTTATTTATTTATTTTACCGGGAAGTCCCGGGGATCGAACCCAGGTCCCTCCATATGGGAGACGGAGGCCCAACCATTTGAGCCATATCCGCCCCCAGTAATTTTGTTTATCATCTCTTTCCTGCTTTGCTCTAGTTTGTCTTCTCCCTTAGATCACACCTTCCCCTGATATGTAATCTCACATCTGAGATGCTCCACATCTGGACTTCCCCATGACAGTCTGTATTTCTGTGGATTGGTAGGAGCTAGATTTTATTGGAAGCCTAACTTCCCCCTTACTCAATTCCCAGTACCTCCTTTAAAAAAGAAAAAAAAAAAAAAATATATATATATATATATATATATACACACACACACACACACGCACATACGCACACACACACACATTCTATTGAGGGAAACAATGGAATAGAAATACTAAATACTTAATTATTATTGGTAACTGTGGTGGACATTGTCGTTTTCACCACCCTGCTCCTATGTTCTATTTCTATGACAATGCACCTTGTTTTTGCATTTGTGGATGTATCAGTTATCTATTGCTGTGTAGCAATATTACCACAAACGTAGTGGCTTAAAACAAAATATATTATCTCACAGTTTCTGCAGGTCATGGGTCCAGCTGCAACTTAACTAGGTCTTCTGAAAGCCTGAAAATGTTAACCCCATCTGAGGCTTGACTGGGGAAGATCTGCTTCCAGACTAACATGGTTGTTGCAGAACTCAATTCCTTGCAGGAATACACACAGACACACACACACATGTATATATATATCTCACCCTGACTAGACTACTGGTGCCTCCAGGGCTGGCATCTTGTCATTACCTGTTGTGCCTTTTTCATACTCAGGTGGAGATTACTAGGGCACATAGAGTAGGCATGTCTCATATTGAATGAAAGAAAAGTTGAGTGCCCAAAATAAATGGGGGTAAGCACATAATGTGGCTAGTGTTGATATTGTGGATTGTATCATAATCTAAAGGAAAAGTAGATTCTGCCTTTCTATCTGCAACCATTGTTAAACTAAATGGGCAGATTTTCACCACATTGGGAGCATATATTTTTATATTTGGGACAATTTGACTTAACGCATTGGTCTTGAGTGAGGTGACTATGCATTCTGGTTTGCCCAGAACAATTCCAGTTTCTGTCTGTTGTCCCACTATAATTGGTACTAGTGCCCCTTTCACTTTCCACAGTGTTTGGTTTGGACAGTATATTATATGGTTACCCTAGCTTTGAAGCATCTTTCATTTTCACTTAGAAAGCCTAGGGCAGGCTATCGCCAAGAGATAGCCTTCATCCTCTGAAACTGAGGCTCAGAGAGAACCGCCGTGACTGCTGAGTGGGAGCGATATACCCTGTGAATTTATTGAGATACCATGAACAGAAGCAGGGACACTGACTAAATATGTGCCCCAAATCCATAACTAAAGGATGATGGGTACTGACTTGCCACTGTGCTGCTTCTAACATGGGCAGCTCTAGGTTGTGCTCCAGGGGTATTCTTAATTAATCCAGCGTTCACCTAACTATTGATTTAGTTATGGATTCAATTGAGGAGCTCTAGCTTGTCGAGTAGTAAGAAATCTAAGTGAGAAAGAGATCAAAGAATTAGAATGTGAAGCCCTGTTGGGACAGAGAAGAGCAAAAGTGCCAAGTGGAATGTGTGGAACGCAAGTGTTATGTACAAAGGCCCTGGGCGTGGGGTCTTGACAGAGGTATGAAGATTAGTTTTATCCTTTTACATTTTCTTTCGATTAAATTCATGTTACTGGACCATAAAAACTGATTGCAGTCAGTTTTAAAAACAATTATTAGGTGACCACTTATAGGCTCTTCTCTGTCCTTCCTTCCTTTTTAGAATGTGGACTAATTAAGTACATTCAAGGGACAGGAAGGAAAGGAAGTGGAGAGTTGGGGTGGGATTAGGGAAATGGGAGAAGAAGAGAGAGGTAGTAGAGTTCAGTGTCTTTAGGAGCATGAGTTCTGGAGACAAACTACCTGGATTTGAATCTTACCTGGATAGTTGTACGTGCTTGGACAAGTTGCCGTGGCTCCATTCCGTCATCCATAAAATAGTAGTATCCTAATTGTGAGGATTAAGTGAGATAGTGCATGTGATATGATTAGGACACTTCCCTGGACACAGCAAGCTCTCAGTCAAGATTGGCTTCCATTAATAACATTTGTTGAACACCTACTATTTATCATGGGCTTTGACTATAGTACCTAATTTCATGCAATGGACTAGACAGTTCCCTCATTTTATAATTGAGGAATCTGAGGCTCAGGGATTATATAATTTGCCTTGTTGGCTAGTGAGGGGTGTAGCAGGATTTGTGCCCACATCAGCCTGGCTGAATTCAGTGCTTTCCCCACTGCACTGGGCTACTTAGCCTGTACCATCACTATATCCCCAGAGCCTAGAACACTTCCTGGCATACAGATGCCCAGTAAATATGTGTTGATCAGGGAAGCGGCTGTGGCTCAATCAGTAGGGCTCCCGTTTGCCATATGGGAGGCCCCGGGTTCGGTTCCCTGGGCCTCCTGGTGAGGGCAGGCCCGCCTGCACGGCGTGGTTGGCTGACCCAGCGAGCACGAGCAGCAGGGGGGGATAAATGAATAAATAAATAAAATCTTAAAAAAAAAAATATATGTGTTGATCAACTGCATGAATGCCCTACATCTCCTCACCCTGACTGTTCCTTTATTCTCTTGTTGAGCATTCGCTCATTGGGCTCAATTATACTATGCTCATCTCATTAGTATGCGGCTTCTTGTCTTTAAGTCTTTGTTTTGTGTTGCCAATCCCCCCGGCCAGAGGGGGATTTTCAGAAGCAAGGATTGCCTTGTATTCCATAATGCAGGAAACTAAGCCCCAGCATGTCAGTGCCCAAATGGCACTTTCCAGCAAGATCATTTAGAACATGCGAAGATGGAGTGTCCAGGCTCTTTTTCTTTTAAAGGTTCAGATATCCAATGCTCACTTGGCTAGCTGATCTTTCTTAAGTAGGATCAAATGTACAAAATTCCACATTGGCAGCTCGGCCAAAAATGATTATCTGGCATGCTTAAATGACTGGTGCCTGCTTTTGTTTTTGGAGGCTGCGTAGCTCAGAGGAAAGAGCACTGGACGGAGGGTTGAAGTCACTATCTTCTGGGGCCTCTGTTTTCTTACTTATAAACTGGGATAATAACACATGCCCCACTGAACTCAAATCTTGGTAGGGCCGGAAGAGACAACGTGTTTTAAAGGCATTATTCTTGTAGAGTACAATTAAAATAAAGAGGAATCTATAGAGAATTTATTAGTGAAAAACAATATTTGGTATAGAACTTGAGTTGCCAATTTTAATATACAAAGTTTCAAAAGAGTATGTTCAGTAAAATCCTGTTTTTGTATCTTAAAAAAAAAAAAGAATGTTTATATGCATAAAAAAATCCTGTGAAATGTTCAGTTGTTATCTCTGGGTGAGGAGATTATGAGTAATTTTGTCTTCTCAGTTTTGCCTATCTGCATGTCCTAATTTTTTTGATCATGAACTTTTTTGGGGGTGAGGGTGGGGGCTTGGTTGAGTTATTTTAAAAAAGTTATTAAAGATGCCCAATAAAATGTTTGTGATTTAGACTCTGGTATTTTAGTTGACACTTAAGGAGTGTCTGATATTGTACAGTTGATGTGTCTAAGTGACAGCATAGTTAATATAACAGGTTAATAGCTTTGATTTTCAGGGGCTCTGCTTTTCCTGTCACACTCTGAGGTTTGGTTTCTCCTCCAGCCTGGCTCTTGGTGCGTGTCTGGTGGTAGGACCTCAGGCCTGTACAGTTTTGCCTGTGGAAAACAAGGTCTTCCCGGGACCCTTGCATTTGTATGAAGAGAGAGAATTATAATAAAATAAATTAGTAAGTTCACTTTTAAGCATGGATAAATACATTACACAGGACTACAATGGATTCAAAAGTGATAAGATGTGGTCTCTGACCTTTTGGGTTTAACGTTCCTTAGGGATTGCTTCAGGATCGCCTCAATTTGACCTTCCCATGTGTATTAGTCAGCCAAAGGGGTGCTGATACAAAATATCAGACATCTGTTGGCTTTTATAAAGGTATTTATTTGGGGTAGAAGCTTACAGTTACCAGACCATAAAGCATAAGTTACTTCCCTCACCAAAGTCTCTTGCCACATGTTGGGGCAAGATGGCTGCCGACGTCTGCCAAGAGTTCAGGCTTCTTGGGTTCCTCTCTTCCCGGGGCTCTGTTTCTCTCCTGGCTCAGCTGCTCTGCCCTCTTCACAAGGCCAGTTGTAGACTATCAGGCGAACAGCTCTGTTTCTCTCTCCGGGGCTTCTGCCATGTCTGAGGAGCCGTCTCTATTCCTCTGTGCTCTTCTCCTGAGTGTTCACTTCCCTGGCTCCATCTTAAAACTCCCAACTCTGTCCTTTGCCATGTCTTTTCTCTATGAGTCCCCACCCACCAAGGGGCAGGGACTCAATGCCCTACTGACATGGCCCAAAGTCCTAATCATAATTTAATCAATTAAAAGCGATACCTCTGACAGACCAGTTTACAAACATAATCCAATAACTATTTTTGAAATTCATAAACAATGCCAAACTGCTACACCAAGTTATGCTTATTCTTCTAAAGATATGATTTTTAAATTACTGAGGAATAATGCATATTCACTCTTATTTCTGCTTCTTTTTTGACTGGTAGTCATTCCAAGTCCCTGTGTTTAGTGGTCACCTCAACACTGCCTTTACGATGGTTCAGTTCCTTTTGTAAAATTCCATGACTATCAGTCACCCTAGTGGTTGAGAGGTCCCAGCCTCAGCTGAGATTCCTTCTGCCTGCTCCACATTTTTCACCAACTTTTTCTATTAAACTCAGTGGTCTTGAAATGTGTTTGCCCATATACACCTCTAATATTACATCTTGTTACATCTCTTGTTTAAAATTCTCAACAGGGGGAGATTTGGCTCCTCCCTCCCTAACCCTCTGCCCTCTGCCCAGGGCTCATTGGGAAATGTCTGGAGACATTTCTGGTGGCCACAACTGGGGGAGGGGTGCTGTCACCTAATGGTTTAAGGCTAGGGATGCTGCTAAACATCCCACAATGCACAGGACAGTCCCCACAACAAAGAATTGTCCAGCCCCAAATGACAATAGTGCTGAGGCGCAAAAACTTGGTTTACAGGAGCGGAGGTGGCTCCCGCGGTTGAGCAACCCCTCCCACACCGGAAGTCCCAGATTCAGTTCCAGGTATCTCCTGAAAAAACAAAAACAAACAATAAGCCAAACAAACGAAAAACCAACTCAGGGGAGCTCGCTCAGTGGTTGAGCGCCGGCTTCCCACATATGAAGTCCCGGGTTCAATCCCCACTCCTGGTAACTCAAAAACAAAAACAAAAAACTTGATTTGAATGTATCCAAAGGTGTAAGGGTATCGTGTGATTTTATGTTCACCATCATCCATTTAAGAAAGCTCTCTAGTGTCCCTTTTACTCCTTAAAATTGAATTTCCATTTCCTATTCCCCCACAGAAGTTTATCCTGATGAAATATATCTTTATTCTTGAAAGCCTTATTAATGACTCAGATATACTTCTCTGCTACAGAAATATGCATATAAATAGAAACTTTTTTTTTTTTTTTTTTTCTAATGCCCTATGACCCGTTTTTTTCTGGATCGAGGCAGCATTAGCATGACCTTGATCCAAACATCATACCTATATGACAACCTTTGATAGAAGAATTTTAAACACAGAAGCCTTTTGATTGAAATGCATCTCCTAACTGGATGAATGGGGAGGAAACTTCAGGGACTGGTAAATAGTCTTTGGTGCTGTGGAGGTTTTGCCCGGGGGTGCCCATCCTAGCGCTTGGACAGCGGGGGTGTGCTTTTTGAAGCAACCGTTGGAGAACTGCAGGTGTGAAAGGAGGCTAGAAGAATGAGAATTGCTGCGGTATTTTCTCAGGCAGATCAATTTTAGCAAAGAAAACATATGGCCACTGAGGATTTGGAAATGGATTTCCTTAAAGCTATCCATGCCCACGTACCCTCCGAAACGTCGTCAACCCACAGAGGAATGTTCGTGTCTCAGCTTGATTTAACTCATTTTGGGTCTCTGAGTAACTCAGCAACTCTTTCCTTTTAATGACTCAGACTGTTTTCGCACATAGCTAATGCATGTTAAAGAACGCTGAGCCAGTGTCTATTATAAATACTTACTAAGTTCTGCAGGTTGAATTCCTCACAGGAGGCTGTGTGTTCCTATTCTTCCTCACCACCAGCTGGGTCACCTGGGGCAAATTACCCAGGGCTCCGGTCCACAGCTTTCTCACCCCTAGGTTGTGGGATTTAAATAAGGTCACCCAGGCAGAGCACTCAATACAGTGCCTGACATATACTAAACATTCAATTAATATTAGCTGTTGCTCTCTCTAGCTATTGCAGTTTTTGCCTCAAGTAATGAGCACTAGAAAGGCAATGGAATAATCTTTTCAGTCTTATTCCTTATATCATGGCTTTTGTGCACACATCATCGTACTCGATGTGTTTGATAGTCCCATTACCTATGTGTCTGTGAAGCTTTGGCTGTGGATACCAGCAGCATGCTCTCATTTTCTGGAGACTTTCTAAGAACACCTTCTGCATGGGTGGACCTCTGAATGCCTGAAAGTATTTTTAATGATCTCAGAATGCTGTCTAGGAGTTGCATGATGCAGATGGACAGTATTTGGAGTCTCCTATGGGGTCACTTACATACGACATATATAAAGGCATGACTCCGAGTAACAATACCAAAGCACCTTAATCCTTGTATTGACAACACTTCTATTGGGTTACATAGTTTTAATCCCAGAGGAGTTGTCTCTTGACATTAAACTGTCCAAACAGTATTTATATCTGCGGCTGCCCTGCAAGATCACTTAACCCTGCACAGCCGTTTAAAAGTAGTTAATGACAGAACCGGCATGACTTGCCCCTTATGAATGATCACACAAGTTCGACCTGTGCTGTCATGGTTTATGGAGGAAGGCAGTTTGTCCGTAGCCCACTTCAACCACAGCAGGTAATTTGAAATGAAATGAGACAGTTTCTACAAGCAGATTGATTTGGGAATCTTGCCTGTTCTTCCCTTTGACCCTTGACAAGTTGACACTACAAAGATTGTGACTTTAAAAAATGATTGGGTGCAAATACATTTAGGTAGATGATTTACTGTGTGCTGAAGCAAGGACAGTGCGTTTAGAGTGATGCTGTGAGGGAAGGTAATTGTAAACTTTAACAACTCATGTTTTATGTTTCTGTATCTTATTAATTATCCTACCAGGTGAATCTGCTGATAACCCTCGATCAAGTAGTTTATATTCCTGGTAAGACACCAGGGATCCAATTTCCTGGTAGGAGACTAGGGACCCAATTTCAAGAGTAAGAGATAAGAGTATTTATGATAAACTTATTAAAAGTTACAGATTCACTTTGTTATTTTGATTGAAAGACACAGCTGGTATATGAGGATAAGAAAATTAGTTACATTTCTTTCTTTTTCTTTTATTTTTTTTCTGGTAAATATAATTAAGCATATTCAGGAGGAAACAGTGTGATTAAAAAGATGATAGGTTTGATTTGTGATAATCAAGGAGTTACCAGGGTTACCGGAAAAGAAAATCAAATCTACCTTAACAAATATTTTTTTTCTAATCCTTTGTAATCACATTTAGATTTTCACACCAAATATTATGTACTATTTAAAAAATATTTTCTGTATTATTTTGACTCCATGATTCTGATGCAGTTTTTCTGTTAGATGTGAAGTTTCACTGTGAATAGATATTATCATAAATGCAATTTAAAGATCAACTGTTTCCAAAACAATAAAAAAGACAGACTGGAAGGTTATATTTTAAAAAATTATCGCAGTTCATAATTACGTAATATTTATGCCTGGATTATTTAAAACGAATATTGTGATAGAAATGTTAATTTCTTAATGTTTGAATTTGAGTCAAACTATTGGTGCTCCTTAACAGTTGCCAAAGAAAATAGCCAGAACGTAAGGTTCGTAAAACCAGGGTTGTTCTCTGAAGCTTTTGTGTTTCTCTCTCTTCTAACCACTTAGTTTGAAATATAATTTTGAAGATGCCAATATAACAAGCTCCCTATTCATATCCGTTTAAATTATTTACTACCATTTTGAGCCATATCTTCATTGAACTATGTTAAAGTATTTTGCTGAAATGTTTCTTTATGTTGTCCATTGGGTTTAATAGACGTGCCGTTTAATAAGCTCTCTACCTGTAAGGATAGACTATTTGACCTCTGTGACCTGCCACTGGTAGACATAGTATAAGATTGCTTTGTGAAATAAAGCTGTCGGTAACATCAACAAAATAAAAAATGATCGTATTGCAATACTCCCTGCTGAGTACTATGACAGCACTGAAATATGGAATAAAATTGAAAGTAGATTAGTTTTGGGTCTTAAGTCATGTTTTGACAAGATATAAGAGAGGAGAACATATCTTTGAACTTTTAGTTTTAAAGTTTTTTAATGAAAATATTTATCATTTTGTAAGCTTCCTTCTTTCTTTATCACATCTAGGCTGTATAACCTTAAAACAATCCATTCCCTTATTGTGAGGGATATAAATACTGTTCTATCTTTATATTAAATATCATAAAGGAGACATGCACAGTAGGAGCTGGCTTGACACTTGTAAGTTAAGGAGTGTCATGCTAATAAAAAAGGTTATTGAAGAGGTTGGAAAATCAGTCATTAATAAGCTACATATTTTTAGGGTATGTAAATACTGTAGACAGGCAGGCTGCTTATTTTTGTTCACCTTTTGGAATGGTTTGAATCTGAAGAGGAAGAATAAATATGTCAGGGAGGAGAAAGCTTTGCTTTCAACAGGAACTTGAAAATTGACGTGACATGCAGATTGTGAAATTATTTCTTTCACCTCTATGGTTATATATTAATCAGATGAAATCGTGCCGAGTGAGTGGCATTGATGGCCAGCAGAGAGAGCAGACTGAGTACAGTAACCCTCCCTTTTAGGAATTTGCAAACATCTTGTGTCGCCAAATGGAAGATTGTGGAGCTCTTAAAATTGCTATACCTATTCCATGTGCAGACAGATTACAAAAAGGGAGGTTAAATAGCTCTCTGCCTTCATCTCAGAATGAACTTTACTCTTTTTAAAGCCTTTCCCTTTAAAAGACAGGATGCAAATTTTCTACATGGGTCAAGGGGCTGCCTTTGCCTTCACCGGGGTGTGCAGTGGCCTCTGCAAACTCAGGGCAAGGCTCACGGACAGCGCCTTCTAACTAGGACTTCTTTTAAAACAAGTCCAAATAGACTTTTCCCTGTTTTCTAACAAATGGGAATTGCATGGTGGCATAGGGCTAAAACCATGGCCATTCCCTTAGGGACTCTGTTTTTAGTTCTAAGAAGGGTAATCCTGCCGTCCTAATATTAAAATGTCCACATAGTCAGAGATTTTGAAAACTGAAGATTATATTGGCTAAAGGTTCTGAAACAAGTTTTCACAAGGTTTCAAGACATCTCTTTTGAGATGTTTTAAAGTTGTAACAAAGAAGGAAAATTTTAAATGGTAGGTGAATATAAAATACAGCTATGTTTCTTAGTCTTTGAGGTATATGCCAGAAGTGTTTATGGAGGTACCGTACTATCACCCCTGAATTTGTTCCATTACATGGTTTTAACCTTGATTCAGTTAAATAATATCTTTAAACAGGACAGTGAATTGTGGTCATTAGTTTGGAGTCATTTGTCATCATTGATGTAGGCTTGACTCCTGAGTATAGAATCTTGTTAAATAACTATATCGTTATCAATGAGCAAGATCAAATTTATATGTGTATTTTATTCATGGGGCTCCTGTCAAATGCCAAGATGTTGCATGAAGCAAGGGTCCTGAACTTCTTGGGAGGGGTCAGAGACTCAGAGCGTTCTCCAGACCCTGGAGGGCAGAGGGAAGCCACGCTCCTGGGAAAGAGTGCTCTTGGCAGCTTGGAGTAAGCACATGGCAAGGAAATGTGCTGAGCATACGGGAAACATAACAGAAATTAGAGGTGAGATGGATTTTAGGATTCTAGGAGATGAAAGAGAAGCATCAATAGAAAATTAATAATAATTATAACAAATGATAGGGAAGGAATTTGAAAGTCAGTCTCCTGTGAAAAGCTACCTATTGAAATAGATGAGTGGACAGAGTTTTCAGAGATATTCTGTATTATGAGAAAGCATATACTCGGATGTCCGGCAGCCTGTGGTTCAAGTGTCAATTCTGTCACTTAATAGCTGTGGTACCTTTAGCAAAAGACATGAACCTTCTTAGTGTCGGGTTTTTAATCTGTTAAATGGAAATAAGACCTAGATGGCTGTCCTTGTTTGTGAATTACATGAAATAACCTGCTTAGAAGTGCTGTAATGCCCCACATGCGGGTGCACCGCCAGGCCCTGCGAGTGGGTGAGCCCCCCAGGCCACACGCACAGGTGCGCCGTCAGGCCCCACCTAGCCATGCAGCAAGATGGTGACGTAACAGGAAAGTGACATAAGGGAGAACCAAGAAGAGATGTGCCAAAGAACCAGGAACTAAGGTGGCGCAGGCAATAGGATGCCTCTCTCCCACATCGGAAGTCCGAGGATCGAATCCTGGTGAAGACAGGAGGAGAAGGATGAGAAGAGAAGGCAGGAAACAGATACAGAGTCTTGCGCGGTAAATGGACACAAAAACAGCAAAAACGGGAGGGGTGGAGGGAGGGGAGTAAAAATGGATAAAAGTAAGTAAATAAATAAATCTTAAAAAAAAAAAAAGTGCCTGGAATGGTGGCTGACTCATGGCAAAGGTGCAGTAAATACTGGTGGCCTTCTTTTCCCTCTTCTTCTTTCTGAAATAAGGATGCCAACCTCTTTTTTTTTTTTTTTTTAAGATTTATTTATTTATCTCTCCCCACCCCCTCATTGTTTGCATTTGCTGTGTCTATTTGTCCTCTTTGTTTCTTTAGGAGGCACTGGGAACCCAACCCGAGACCTCCAATGTGGGAGGGAGGTGTCTAATCACTTAAGCCACCTCCGTTCCCTGCTTTGTTGTATCTCATTATGTTTTTCCTCTTGTGTCTCTTGTTGCATCTTCTTGTCACATCAGCTCGCCACATCCACCTGTCATGCCAGCTCACCGTGATGCTCGTCCTCTTTAGGAAGGACCAGGAACCTCTGCTCCCTGCTCTGTTGTGCCTCTCATTATGTTTTTCTTCTTGTGCCTCTTGTTGCGTCATCTTGTTGTGTCAGCTCGCTGTCTTCTTTAGGAGGCACCAGGAACCGAACCATGGACCTCCCATGTGGTAGGCGGGAGCCCAATCACTTGAGCCACATCCGTTTCCCTCAACCTCTTCTTCCACTCAGATTTCATGACCTGATGAAGTCCATCCCATTCTCATGAAAGGGAATGTTCTGGGAAAAGTATTTTTACCTTCAGTAAACCAAAATTTCTAATTCCAATTTCAATTACTCCAGTTATTAGGTTTAAGAAATATGAAGTAGTACCTTAAGGTCAATGAATTTTAGAGATGACCTGTACTGTGGTTTTGTAATTAAGCCAGAATTAACTTTGTTTTGAAAATCATGGGTACCTTAGCCATGACATCAATTAATTTTCTTCCGATAGAATGTGGAAGAGAAGGTGAAATAACTTTCTGGCTTGGGCTCTTTTATTTATTTTGGTCATTCTTGAAAAATACAATTTGATAGAAAAAGAAAGTTTCCTGAAGCAATAAATTACAATAAGACCCTTGCTCTCAAGGAATTTACTATGTAGTTAAGAAGAAAAATACATGTATACAAAAAGTTCAACTAAATCTGGTGGTGATGGAGAGTAAAGAGAATGTTGTTATGAGGATTTTACAAAAACGTTGAAGTGAGTTTGGAAATGGACCAGATTTGAAACACAGGATGGAGGTGAGCATTCTTGGGCAGGAATGGTGAGCACGAGAGCTAGGAAGGGTATTCCATTTATAGTGGGGAGCACCTATCCTGAGAGGAACCCTCCAGGGCAAGAATTCCTGGGCATCTCGCCTCCAGCATGGGGCTGGTGATCGAGTGGACTCAGGTTAATGTCAGCCATAGCCTATGGAAGGTTTGCCTTGCTGGGACTTAATCTGAGGTGTCATATGGATATTATTAACTCCATCATGATCTATTAAATACTGAAACAGCAATAAGTTTGAAAGTTATGGTAAGGAAAGGCAAATGATTCCAATGGAAATAAAAGTAGGAATACTTAAAACAATTTTTTTTTGTGTGGTGAGCAGGGCCACATGTTGTATATGGTTAAGGAATAAGTCCTAATAAATTCAGTATGCCACAAGGTTCAGACAAAGAACTTGAGAGTTCACATTAGTGATTATAGAGACTGTTCAAGAATCTTCTTAATCACTGTTAAAGTCCAAGGATAATGATGATGATATTATATATGCTCATTATGTGCCAGCCACTGTTCAGTGTGATTATCTATTATCTGTCTATCTATCTATCTATCTATCTATCTATCTATCTATCTATCTATCTATCATCATCATCATCATCTATCTACATACTCATATAAAATAGGTATTATTACCCCTATTCTATAGATGAAGAAACTGAGGAGTAGAAAAGTTACATAACCTGTGGCCACACAGTATGTGGCAGAACTCTGACTGAAGACCAGGAAGTCTGGCTTAAGAGTTTGTGATTTTTTTTTTAAGGAGATACTAGGGACTGAACCCAGGACCTCATACATGAGAAACAGGCCCTCAACCACTGGAGCCACATCTGCTCCCCCATGATTCCTTTTTTTTTTTTTTTTTTTTTTTTACCAGGAGGTACCGGGGTTCGAACCCCGGTATCTCCATTTTTTTTTTTTTTTTTTTTTTTTTTTTTTAAAGATTTTTATTTATTTATTCATTTATTCCCCCCCCCCCCCACTGCCCGTGCTCGCCGGGTCAGCCAACCACACTGTGCGGGCGGGCCCGCCCCCACCAGGAGGCCCCGGGAACCAAACCCCGGGCCTCCCATATGGCAAACGGGAGCCCTACTGATTGAGCCACAGCCGCTTCCCATCTCCATATGGTAGACGGATGCCGAACCTCTTGAGCCACATCCGTTTCCCTTCCCATGATTCTTATAAAACATGACATGAAGTAATGTTTTATGATTCACTCATTTATTCATTCATCCGACTAACCAACCAATCTACACATTTATTGTATATCTACTAAATGCCAGATACTGTGCAATACATTGGAGCTAGAGTTGGGACCAAAAACAGACATCACTTCCATAAAGCTTATACATAAATGGGAGAGATAGAAATTAATTAAATAATCACATGAGTGATCATAAAATTGCAATTTGAAGAAGAAGTACAAGAGGATAAGAGAGCTCACAATAGGTGAATGTGTCCTAGTAAGGGAAAACTACCTTGAGAAAATGTAACTTGAGCTGGGATCTAAAAGATGAGTAGGAGTTAACCAGGCAAAGAACAGCATGTGCATCAAAGCTCCTGTGATGGGAGACTTAAGGCAGAAGAATTTAGAGAAGGTCAATGTGATGAGCTAAGAAGAGCCAGAGCTAGATGAGGCCAAGTTATGCAGGAAGGCCTTGTGGGCTGTGGAAAGGAGTTTGTGATTTATCTCAAGATCCGTGGAAGCCAATTAAATGTTTTCAGTAGGGAGAATGGGGCATGGTTTGAGTTTCACATTATTCCTCTTGCTGCAACATGGAAAATGGATTTGACACATATCCGATAAGGGTTTAATATCACATATTCAATAAGGGTTTAATATCCAGGATATACAAAGAGATGCTACAACTCAATAATAAAAAGCCAAACGACCCAATTAAAAAATGGGCAAAAGACTTGAATAGACATTTCTCCAAAGAAGAAATACAAATGGCAAAAAAACACATGAAGAAATGCTCAACATCACTGATGATTAACAAAATACAAATCAAAACTACAATAAGATATCATTTCACGCCTATCAGAATGGCCACTAGTAAAAAGACAGAATTACAAGTGTTGGAGAGGATGTGGAGAGATAGGAACACTTATTCACTGTTGGTGGGAATGCAGAATGGTACAGCCACTGTGGAGGACTGTTTGGCAGTTCCTAAAGAAGTTGGATATGGACTTGCCATGACCCAGCAATACCACTACTGGGTATATACCCAGAAGAACTGAGAGCAGTGACACGAACAGACATCTGCACACTGATGTTCATAGTGACATTATTCACCATTGCCAAAAGTTGAAAACAACCCAGGTGTCCATCAACTGATGAATGGATAAACAAACTGTGGTCTATTCATATGATGGAATACTATGCAGCTGTAAGAAGAAATGAAGTTGTAAAGCATATGACAACATGGATGGACCTGGAAGACATTATGTTGAGCGAAGCAAGCCAGACACAAAAGAACAATACTGTATTATTGCATTACTATGAACCAAATATATTGCATAACATACTGTATGATTAAAAATTTTTTTATATGTATCCAGTATATTTAATTGAGAAATGTATGTTTTTATTTTAAAAAATGTACAACTATTTGATTATACCAAATAACATTGATTGTACACTTTGGATGTTTTTTGCTTTATTAATATGTATCAATAAAATTGATTTGTTAAAAAAAACAACAATGGGGGGGAATAAATAAATAAATAAATAAATTAATTAATTAATTAAAAAAGCCCTAAAGTAATTGTAGCTGTTTGGCAGTTTGATGTAATTATAAATTCCAAAAATAGATATTGGATTATGCTTGTAAACTGGTCTGTTAATCTGGGCATGATTAAGTTATGATTAGGGTGTTAAATGGGCCACATCAGTAGGGCATTGAGCCCCACCCCTTGGTGGGTGGGGAAATTAAATATAAAAGACATGGCAAAGGACAGTGTTGGAGAAGTTTTGATGTTGGAGTCTTGAGCTGGAGCCCCAGGAAATAAGAGAGCTTGGTGGTGAGGAAGGAGAGAAGGCCCCGGGATAGAGATGAGCCATTCTCATGAGAGTTCACAGCTGGCCTTGTGGAGAGAAGCAAAGCCTAGAGAGCCTCACAGTTTACAGCTGACCTTGTGGAGGAAGCAGAGGAGCTAAGCCTGGAGAAAAATGCAGCCCCAGGAAGAGAGGAACCCAAGAAGCCTGAACCCTGGCAAACATCGGCAGCTGTCTTGCTCCAACACGTGGCAATGGACTTTGGTGAGGGAAGAAACTTACGCTTTATGGCCTGGTAACTGTGGACTTCTACCCCAAATAAATACTCTTTATAAAGACCAAATGATTTTCTGGTATTTTGCATTAGCATCTCTTTGGCTGACTAATACAGTAATCTAAAAAAAAAAAAAAAAAAAGAAAGAAAATGGATTGGAGATGGACTGGAGGTGGATATGGGGGGCTGGGTTATGGGACCACTACCAGGGCTCAAGTGAGATATGAGATAACTCAAACCATAGTATGACAATGGATGTGGAGATAAGTGGACAGATTCAAGAGACACTTAGGCAGTAAAGTAAAAAAAGATGGATTAGATAGTGGCAGAGGAGGGGAGATCCCTGGGTTTTGGGTTTGTGGAGCTTGTTGATGGAGGTGCCATCCCCTGTGATTGGGACATGGGGAGGAGACTGTAGGAAGGAGACCATGATGGTTTTGCTCCAGAAAAGCTGAGTTTGTAATCATTTTTAATGATGAAAAGAAGAAAGCCATAAGTATCTTTGGGTGAAACTTTTATAAGAACTGAAAAGAAACATGAAGAGTAAGAACTGATGCCATGTTCAAATCCACTGTTCTCTTATAAAAGTTACTTTTATAAAAATGTGTTCTCCTTATTCCCTTCTATAGTACCTCTTTGTTTATGAAAAAAAAAATGCATTTAAAAATCATCTTTTGAAACAAAATCTGTTATTAAAGAAAGGACTACTTTACTATGAGTGTAATTGCTTTCAAAATGCCTACTTGTAGACAAAGTTGTATAAGGCATGGTTAACTCTTTGTATAATTAATATATAAACTGCAGAGTTTCTGTTAATGGAAAAGTAAACTCAAGCATCACACATATATTATCTATAAAATGCATTTGTAATTACATACTGTAGATAACAGTACAAATTACATTTTATTACATTAATAAAATGTAAAAATTCCCAAAGCAACCAAGAACTGGGTAGTAGCAACACTATTAGGGCTCACTGCTTCACCAGTGATGAGTCTATTGAATTGCTGTTAACTGGTAGAAACACTCAAAGTGCACTGGGGAAGCTCCCCCCCCATAGAATAATGATGATTTATTTTTCAAGATAAAAGATTGCATGTTGATGGAATAACATGCTATATGACAATTATGAGTATAACACAAAAAAGATAAAAATCAAACTCAGTGAGAACAAAAAAGCAAAATGGGTAAGCTTCTCATTCCTCTATGCAGAGTAAGTGACCAGGTTCTGCCACTGTATATGTAAAAAATAGCTTACTCCCTAAACATACAGCATACAGATATAAGGGGGATTCGTAAAGAGAGTGCCAATTTCATGAAGGGCAAATGGACAGTGTATTCGATGTGTTACTGCCCAAGTAATACCATGGTCACCCTGACAGGCAAAAGGGACCAGTGTGGTGGACTGCCTGGATCAATCACCTCTTTAGGTGTCTGCCAATCACTCCATTAGGGAGGAAGACTGAGTGGATTAGTTTGAGTAGCTTCTCAGATGCTCCAAGGACTCAGCCATTCCCTCTTTCCTAGGTAGAGATGGGAGGAATGACTTCATTTCGGGAGGCCTTCAGGCCTGGAGGCAACTGGGACAAACGGCCCAAATGCTCCAGGCAGCCAGAGCTGCTAAAATATTTGTGGAAACACAGAAGACATTTTTATAAGGTAAACAAATCAACCAACCAGACCGCATCACCTGGTCCAAAACTCAACTGTGAGATGTTTTAAGATATGAACAATGAAAGTGTCAAAAGCATAAGGTTTATGCTGGAAATACCCCCCAGAATTCCCAGAGACATTTCCATTGATTAGATTAATTTTGAAATGAAATCCAAGCATTGTGTTTCTACAGGGAACATTTAGGGTTGTTTTTTGTTTTTTTTTCTCAATACATAACAATTTTAAACTAAAAATCCTTTGATGCCAAAATTATTCTTCTGAACAAACTTGCATTCTAATTATCCTCTCAAAATGCCCACTTTCCTCTATTTTCTGGAGAAGTTCTGTAATAGTACAAAAACATGAAGCCGCTCTCCCAAATTTGTAGTCTGGAAAGAGGGTGCAATGTGGATAGGCCTCAGGTTGTCCAAAGCACCCTAGATGTGTGACAAAAATTTTTTGTGTTTCTTTTTCTAGGGAAAGAGTCCACTGTTTTCATTATATTCTCCAACGAATCTGTGAGTCCTCCTTCCCATCCTTAAAAAGCCTGGACCTTAACATAAATACTATGTAGCATGCAACAGTTGAGATCTTTCCTCTCCAGTGATGTATTTCCTTAATAAAGCCAAGAGGTGGCAGCACACACATCAGCCTGTAGCAGCCCCATTTTCCTGACCACAGGGGACATTTAAGGATAAATTTTAATGATGTGAGATCCCATCAGTAACCTTGCTTTGGCTTCGACAGATTGTGGTTATAGTATCCTATCAAACTGCCCTAAAATACTTGTGCATGAGTACAGCAAGATGGAATGAGCCTTCCTGGACTTTAAGGTCACAAAAATTGAAAGACAACCTTTGAAATGCTTTTGTTAGGGAGTTGAGCACCGTGCATAGGAAAGCACAAAATCTAATTACTGATTGAATCAAAGGTACTCACTCACATACTGTAAAATTGAATATAATTTCCTGAACATAATTTTAGCTTTCTATTTTGTTAAATAGTATCAATTTTTATATAGTGTAGCAACTGCCTTAAGAAACTACTTATTTTGAACAGGAAAACACTATTTGGTTCCTGGAACCAACAGTCGAAAGATCCCTTTCAGTTCTTTCACTCCTTGGGGGACTGAAAATAACATAAAAAGGGGAAGTTATTTTACACATGTAGATTCTGAGGATTTTAATTTTGGCAATTAAAGTATCACTTTCATTTTCTGTGAAATCTGAGAAGCATGGATGTATGCTACAAATTCTTAACCAGATGCAAATTGGATAATTTTTTTCTACTTTAAACATATTCAGTTAGTTCAAATATAGTCCTTCTAAGTAGCAGATTCTGGGCCTCAATATGGTTGATTACCATGAAATTTCACAAGATAGACTCATTTGTTTAACAGAATATTTTATGTGATACTTATTTCTTAGTAATGAAATTAAGCCTGTGTTTAAATCTTAAATACGTCAAGCAATAGACCTTAAAAAATAATCATTTGGTGGGCTTAAGTGAAATACATTTTCTATAATTTCTGTTCCTTTTAAAGGTTTCCATAAAATTCATAATTTTAGGTAACAGAATGCAAATATGCATACATTCACAGTTTCAGACTACTCTGTGTGGGAGAAGATGATAGAAAGGACCTGGTGGCATTTGACAAATATCAACAGGAGCAATGCAAATTTTGTGGGTGGAATAGAATTTGAAATTATTTGCCAGCCTGTTTTGGTTCATTTTTCACAGTCCAATTGAAATGGTGAAGCTCCCTTGAAATGGAAAATAATATCTTGTGAAATAATATCTTATGAAATAATATCAAAGTGTTCCTGTTATAAATCCTGCTTTTCTTGGATAATGTGTAATTTTTGGGGAACCATCAGTTGATTGATGAATTAATCAATATTTGTGGAGCACCTACTTTTTTGCCCAATCCCCTGTTAAATGTTGTGGGAAATGTGAAACAAATTTAATGCATAATCCCTTAGTTGAATCCATGTTACCTCCTGTGCTTTAATGGGTTGGGTCCGGGGAAGAAAGTGTGTTTTAGGGAGCATGGATGGCCAGGGGTGTCGTGCCCAAGAGCAATTTAAGCATTTTAATGGAAATGCTTCTGTCTCACTTTCTGAGGAATCTCTCTGAGAAGAAGGAAATGCAACTCCTTTCGTTTGTTCCTCCCCACTTCCTGTTAGCCCAGGTGCTTGACACACCTGGAGTTCCTTTTATACAATGTTTTCATTGAATAAAAATTGGTCCAGATGGGCCACAGTTTGAACAGCCCCTAGGCTGCTGGTTTGACTGTCTGTTCTCAAGTGTGATGTTTGTTCTCAAGATGATATTTATGTGAAATTTTTCCCCCTCTGTTAGCTATACCATGAAGGAAAGAAAGCATACAAATGGCTTATCAATCATACTGCTCTTCTGACAGCATAAAGCTTGTTGGGGGTGAGTGGCTATCTTTGGGGGCAAGGCCCGGGCTCAAGCCGAATAGGTTTGGACTGGGTGGCCCTGTCTCCTGAGCACTGAATTCACTTCCAAGAATACTGCAGCAGTCTATATCTAGGGTATTATTTAAAAATACTCCAGATTTAGAAGTAGTGGGGCTGATGGACGTGCCAACTCAACAAATATAGAATGTACCAGACTTTGGGTTATCGTTCCCACGGAGGAAAAAGAGATGTTCTTAGAACATTCTTAGTCAATTTACTTTCATAATTCCAGGGTTCTGGCATAGAGATGGTGTCCACTGATCTAGTTATTTAAAGAATCCTTTTTGTTTTTTTAAACACAGTGGATATATGGAATTCACTAACAACAATTAAGGCTACCTTCCCCTTTAATTCTTTTTTTTTTTTTAATTTATTTTTTATTTATCCCTCCACCCAACCCCCATTGTTCTGGCTCTCTGTTAGTCTTCTTTTCAGGAGGCACCAGAACCAAACCCAGGACCTCTCATGTGGTAGGCAGGCACCCAACTGCTTGAGCCACATCCTTTTTAAAAATTCTTTAAAATTTTAAAAAATTCTTTAAAAATACTCTTGTGCTGCATCTTTACTTATCACAGTTTTATTTGACCTAAAAATTTTCTGTATGATAAGTAGTTTAAATCAGTGATTTCCAAAGTGTAATCCTAGAAAGACAAGTTCCATAGCATATTAATAAGCCTTGTTTGGAAAAGGACTCCACATGCAAATGAATTTGGGAACCGCTGGGCTAAGCCAAGTTCAGCAGGTTTCTTGACCACAGGCCTTAATGTGATTTGTATTCCTAGGTCAGGGAGAACGTGCAGGGTTACCCAAAAATATTTGCCAATTTCATTTTGAAGGAGGACCTTGCAGGATTGGTGTTCAAAGAATCACACATTGGGAAGCACTTGTTTATATTTTGGTTCATGTTGGAAAAGACTTTATTACAAAGGAAAAGTGAGCATAGGCAAGCAAAAACCTGTAAGGAAGTTTATTTTGAAGAGTGAACATGAAAAGGTGTATGATTTTGAAAAATCTTTTTTAATTCTTCTTTTGCTCACCAAACTAGCCTAATGCGGGTCTAAGGTGCTGAATGAACACTTCTCAAGAAAATGCACGTAGGATGACAAATTGGTGAAAAAATATAAAGAAGCATCTAAAACAATGCATTTTCTCAGGCACGATTTAAAATAAGGATCTGGTTAAGTTTCATGTTCTGAAAACATTTTCACTTCTGAAATAGGCATGGTACAGCTAGGCCTTTTATGTATAGTGGCTTAACAATGGTTATGTTATGGTTATAACAACAATAATGTGTGGATAGGAAGTTTATCCTCTTGAATGAACAAATTAGGTCATCCTCAAGCAGTTTTATTTAATGGGAATCCCTGTGAGATCTTTACTGAAAAATGGCTCTTCTCCATTTCACACAAGAACGGAAGGGTGCAATGAAAATTGGGAACATGCTAATTCCCCATTAGGATGGCATGCATCGTCCCAATCCAATTGTCATCAAGAAGCCGCGTGGCTGTGGGGAGCAGGACCGGGTTTACAGCCTCTCCATTCTGCAGTCTGTGCTAGGTCCGATTTAGCAAGGAGAGCAACTGCTCACTTGCTCCCTGCTCTGTGATTCCAGCTGGCTAAGTCTGGGAGACTCCAGCAGGTCTCTGATTTGGGGCTTATTAACAGACTTACTTAGTAAGAGCATCGATCAAAACAAAACAAAACATTACGTGCTTCCAAAATGTGAGAATTCTTTCTAATGAGGCTAATACACAAAACGAAACTGAGGTTCTAAATTTTTACTCTCCTGCAGCGGCGGAGCGTTGGGTCTTAAAATCTGCCTGGTGCGGGAGACTCGAATCGTGGTGCTGGGAATGACCTTGGAGAGATACCTCAGACTCCTTTCTCAGCAAGACTAGATCTGAAACAGGGAGGGGAGGATTTACTGTGGATGGGTTTCCAGAGCACCAAAGGAGAGAAGTGCGGACTTGAACTTCCTTTGGAGAGAGCGTAAGCTTTCTAACAGGTCTCATTATCAGAATAGTAATTCTTTGAATGTGTAAATAAAAGTCGCAGTAAAAAATGGCAATGCCGACCGGACTAAGTACCTAATGGATTTTTGCAGTACGAGAATGATTATTTCAGGCAAGAGACTGTCGGATAAGCATACGATCACTTTTGGTTTCGCGCTTGCAAGAGCTCGCCCCCCAGGGGGAGCTAGTCGGCTCTGCGGCTTGCGCCCGGCGGGGCGCGGCGGCGCTCGGGCTCCCAGCTCGGCGGGCGCGGCGGGGACGCTGCCGCCGGGAGCGCGCGGAGCAGCGCCGGCAGCTGAACCGCGCGACGGTGGGGTTTCATCTAATATTAATTGCTTCTGCCTCTGGTGGTTTAAGCAGTTTTATTGGCAGGAAGATGCAGGCGGTAGCGCATTATGAGCTAAGGTTTCGGATCGCGCTCACTGGAGGAAACAATGGGCTGGATTTTGAGAAAACAAAACCAAGATGTTAATTAGCCGCTCTGGCATTCGGGGCACTTTGCAAATATTAACATAGCCTAGTTGTAAACTCCCCAGGGCGGGGTCTTCGTTATTTGTTTGCTACACTTTTTTATTTACAATGCATTACGGTGCCATTTTTAGTATTGAATAATTCCTCGAGAAAGTGTCGGGGGGAAAGGGTGATCAATAGAGAAAAGGGAAATCCGCCCCCCCACCCCAATCTCACGGTATTCTTTTACAGACAGACAGACATCTCAAATATATTTTAAAGAGGAAGAAGAGTGATCCACTATAAACTGGTAACAAAAATTACACTGGCCTAAGACAGGGAAAGGGTTACCTCGAATAATAGGTGTCATTTACTGAGTGCTTACTGTGTGTCTGGCACTGTGCATTATTTTCTTTAATTTGGTTCGCTCAGCCTCCTGGAGAGGTAGGTGGTGTTATCCCCACGCTAGGTAAAGAAATGATTTCACTGCCAGCTGGCTGCGGAGCGGTTTTCCTACCTTGCATCTTTGTGATTTGGTACCCAGGCCCTCACCCCGACAACTGCCTCGGGCGGAGCCTGCGGTCATCAGTGCACCAAGCTCCAAGCTGAAGCTCAGATGGAGCAGCCGCAGCCTGCGTTTGGAACCAGCCTCCTTCACTTGAGCTGTGTGACGGGCCAAGTTATTTAACCTCAGTATCAGTTTAGACATAGCTCTTGGGTTTGTCATGAATATACAGCAACTCGCCCAGGGCCAGGCAAAAGTGAGGGCTCGGTTAGTCTTAGATATTCTCATAGGTGGGAGCATTACTTCTTAATTCCCAGTAGCTGGCGATCGGTGCCCCACAACCTAAGAATATGTTGTAAAGCAAATACAGTAAAGAGGCAGATGAACATAGTAGTTGAGTTTGGACCAGAGAAGGGTACTACTGGGGTTCAAATTCTACTTCTGCCCTGCTGGTTGTGTGACTGTGGGCAAGTTTATTAATTGGTCCTTAACTCAGTTTCTTCATATGCAAAATAGAGATCGTAATAAGGTTGCTAGGAGAATGAAATGAGGTGAAGCACTGTACTTGGAGCGTGGCACATAGATAGTACACAATATCTGTTGTTTCCCCAGCAGATGTTAAAATGGGACATTTTCACTTCTGTGTTGAAATGAGAATGGGTCCAGAAGAGAACTGTTAGATTTCTGTCTTAATATTCTGCTGTTCACCTCTTGATTTATTTTCCCGTAGTATTTTGACACTCTTTCACCCTAATGGGTTACAGGCACTGTCCTGTGATGCCCTTCTGTTTCTTGCATTCACCCACCATTTAGCTTCTACTTTAAGATGGTGCTGTTTCTGAGTGTTGAGGGGGGTGGGGGAGAGAGAGAGGGAGAGAGAGAGACTGTGTGTGTTGGGGGTGGGGAGGGATCGACAGAATAAAGAAGTCAGCACATGCCTTCAAGGAGCTTAAATACCAGAAGAAAGAAAGACATCCAAACATGTCTTTCCATATTTCCGAGGTAGGATCTGAGCGCCTAAGGTTTGGCTTGATAGAATTCCTGAAAGTTGGATTGGAGAGAGGCTTTTGAGAGAAGGGAACAACGACAAGAGCAAAACCCGGGCGGTAGGACAGTGAGAGGAGGGTTTGGGAAACATTTTCTTCCCTTTGGGGAATGGTTAAAAGCAAAAACAATAGGGCTAGGTAAGGATAAGTGAAGGCCTAAGGGAACTGGTGGGCAGGAGACCAAGGAGAGGTTGAGGTCTAAGGGTGACAAGTTTTATTAGAGTTTTTAGTAAAGCAGGAAAAGTAAGGAAACTGTAGCCACGGCTTGGGGGTGGGGGTGGGGGTGCGTGGTACAGCTCCCACTGACACAGCGGAGAGGCACAGCGGGCTGGGGACCCAGGTGCCAAGGCGATGCTGCTGCTGAAGCCCTGGGCTGCAGTGTGGGAAGGGCAGGGGGTGGAGGGATGGAGACCTGGAGACAGAGAATGAGCCTTGCATTCTCATTGCTTCTGGGCTTCCCCTGTCCGGGAAACGATTTTCTCATAGAAGCTATATGAGAAAATGTGTCCGGGTTCTAAAGTGCACTCCTAAAGCCTATTTAATCACAGTGTTTCACATCATACTATAGTAGATAAAGCCTATTAATCCACAGTGCATCATAGCATACCATAGTTCAGTTGGTCTGAGATACCAAGACCAGGCCTTAGAATATGATTTCTGTGGGAAAATTCATTGCAAATTCTAAACAATCTGCTAGGAACATGTGGTCAGCTGAGGCCTCTCTGATATGAAATGGTTACACTGTGTGCTCAGGGAATGTTTACCTGGAGAACACCTGTTTCTATTACAAATGACTAGATATGACTTAAATGGCAAATAAGAAAAACAATTTCTTTGTTCTAGTTTATATTTTATGTTTTTTTTTATGGTTTAGCTTTTAAAATACACATTAAATTTGGTTCCTCTATTGCTTTTGCAGATAATACATTTTTATCCTACGATTGAGGAGAAAATACATTTAATTGACAGCAATTAAGTCAGTTCCTGATGATCAGTTTCCTAAACAGGTTCTGGAATTGTTTTCCTGGCCTCTGATTTTAGAAACTTTATGGTTAAAATGGTTATGAAGGTTCAATCTTGGACACTTGTCTGGATAAAAACAACCTAGAGCTCCATCATGGTATATTTAAAAGTTAATCCTCTTATGAAGATACGGTGTTTTATTTCTTGCATTATTGTCACCTTTTTCTTTATCATCATCAGCAGCAACATCACAACTATCATTTTAAAAATGCATACTGTAGGAAGCGGCTGTGGCTCAATCAGTAGGGCTCCCATTTACCATATGGAAGGCCCGCACGGCGTGGTTAGCTGACCCAGCGAGCACAAGGGGGGGATTAATGAATAAATAAATTAAATCTTAAAAAAAAAATAAAATGCATACTGTGTGCCTGGCACCATGCTTAATCTTTTCCTCGTGCCCAAGGAGGTACAATTATATTTATTTTACAGATGAAAAAGCTGAGATTCAATAGTTAAGAAATAGTTAAGAAAATTTCTCAAAATTACAGTGTTAGTAAGCATATTAATCTATATAGTATTTGCCTATTTTTCTATCCTTCCTTTTAAAAATAATTTATCTCATTTTTTGAATAAGTGAGTAATTTATGAGGTTCAAAATCAGAAATTTAAAAAAAAATAATTAGAAAAAAAGTTTTTAATTTAATTAAACATATTTTTTAAAGTAAAAAATTCTCTTTCCTACCTTGGTAGCTATTCACCTAGCTCTCAAACACATACTGTGACCATTATTATAATTTTTGAGTTTCTTTATACATATATAAATAAATATGAATATAGGTTTTTATTTTCTGTCCTTGACAAAAAAGGTAGCTTATCTTAAATACCATTCAATATCATGCTATATTTTTTTACTTGTCATTTTAATTTTTAAAAACTAATTAGGTAATTTTGTTAGAGCAGTTAGAGGTTTATAGAAAAATCATGCAGAAAGTACAGAGTTCCCATATACCGCTCTGACACACACACAGTTTCCCTATTATTAAATATTTTGCATTAGTACATTTGTTACAGCTGATGAACCAATATTATCATAATTATATTATTAATTACAGTCCATAGTTTATATCAGGGTTTATTCTTTGTGTTATACAGTTCTATGGTTTAAAATTTTTCATTTTTATTTTTTAAATGAAATTTTATTTAAGTATATCATTCATACATGAACATACATAAACATTAAATGTATAGTAAAATGTGTGAATTTACAAAACAAACATGCATATTACCATACAAGGCTCCCATACATCTCCCCACCACCAACACTTTGTATTGTTGTGAAATATTTGTTACAAAGTATGAAAGAGTATCATCAAAATATTACTACTAACTATAGCCCATATCTTATATTTGGCATATTCCCCCCCCCGCCCACCCAATTATTAACACCCTATATTAGTATTATATATTTGTTATCATTCAGGAGAAAATGTTCTCACATTTGTTCTGTCATCTACCACTGGATTCCCTGTGTTATACCATGCTTTGTACAATCCATTCAAAGCGTATACTCAGTGGCTCTTATTTTTATCAGGGTTGTGCTGTCTTTGTCTCAGTTAATTTTATAATGTTTTTATTACTCCAAAAGGAAAAATCCCATGTGTTAACATATGTACAAAATAAAATTTCATATTTTAATTATTTTCAAGTATAAAATTCATTGGTGGTACTGCATTTGCAATGTTGTGCTACCATTACCACTTTTCATTACCAAAACTTTTTCATCATCCCAAACAGAAATCTGTACCCATCAATCATTTACTCCCTATTTCCATGAGGTGCTTTCCAAAACACGGTGTAGAGATGGAAGTGGTATTTAAATCCAGGTAGTCTGCCTTGAGAGCCTGCATTTTTCTTTGCTCCTGTCTTCTGATATGCATATAGGCATTAGAGACATCTTACTTTCTTAGTAGAGATCTTAGATTTGTGCTTCAAATTGTGTAAAAATCTGTATGAAGTTCTGCCTGCACATGTATTTGTGGTCTAAGTTGTAGGTGATGTAGAGCAGTACTGAAAAACAGTTGGTATACCAGTTACATTAAAGGAGCAGATGTGGCTCAAGCAATTGAGCTCCTACCTACCACATGGAAGGTCCCAGGTTCAGTGCCCGGTGCCTCCTAAAGAAGACGAGCAAGACAGTGAGCTGACGTGATGGGCAGGTACGGCAAGCTGACGTAACAAGATGATGCAAGGAGAAATACGAGGAAAACACAATGAGAGACACAACTAAGCGGGGAGCAGAGGTGGCTCAGGCGATTAGGTGGATCCCTCCCACATTGGAGGTCCCGGGTTTGGTTGCCAGTGCCTCCTGAAAAGAAGACCAGCACATAACAAGCAGACACAGCAAATGCTTCATTTGCTAACTGTACCCCAAATTTTCTTTGGGAACCAATCTTAGCTCCAGTAAGTCAGGTAAATCTGATTCTAGCCCACCAACCCCCTACCCCCTCTAAATGAGCATGAGCATGTGATTTAGGCCTCAGTCAATCAGGACAGTACTTTCCCACAACCACACTTTGAGAACTACTGACTTAGAACATCTATTAATATTGTGCAGCAAAATTAGTCTTTGCCAAACACCGTCTGTAAGAATGGCATTAGACATTATCCAAAATTATTTTTTTCAGCCAACAAATATTATGGAGCACCCTCCATATAAAAGGTACTGTGCTAGACGGTGGAGAATCAGTTCTTATTAAAATGAATCCCTATTGTCATTAACCCCTTTTGTTTTAGTTTGTCAAAGGGCTGCTGATGCAAAGCACCAGAAGTGGGTTGGCTTTCATAAAGGGGATTTATTTGGGGTAAAAGCTTACAGTTTCAAGGCTGTGAAAAGTCTAAACCAAGGCACCATCAGAGATGCCTTCTCACCAAATCAGCTGCCACGTGTTGAAGCAAGATGGCCACCCATCTCTGCCGAAGCTTAAGCTCAGCTGAGGGCAGCCAGGCAAAGGGCTTGTCTAGTTCTGGGCCTTCTATATCAGTCTTGGCTGTTCCACTCTCTTCCAGAGTTCACCTGTAAGCTATCAGGTGTATAGCAGGGCTCATCTCCTCTTGAGCTGCTCCCCGGGCCCAGCTTCTTGGGGCTTCATGCTTAAGCAATCCTCTAGTCCTCTCTCTTACATGGTAGGATCAAACAGACAGCTTCCTTTTCCTATGTCTTTCTCTCTGTTTCTATTTATATCAGAACCAACAAGAGGGTGGTGACTCAATCTGAGTCACACCTTACTGACATAGTCAAATGAAAAGCCCTAAAGCAATCTTATCAAGTAATCTAATCAAAGGGCCCTCAACTGAATTTAATGAAATCAAATGGTATCACACCCACAGGAATAGACCAGTTTACAACACAATTATTCTCTTTTTGGGATTCATAAAATAATCTCAAATTGCCATAACTTTCAAATTGGAAAGGCACATAAGTATGCTCATAATTAAGTAAACAATTACAGATGAGCAAAGTGCTATGAAGGTGAAGATTAGAGTGCTAAGGGAGTGTAGTAGGGGGGCATACCTGTTCCTGGGGAGAGGCGTCAAGGAGGCCTCTTCGAGAGAAGATGGACAAGAAGGATAAGCAGGAGCTAGCCGAGGGGGACAAGGCAGTAGAGTTCCAGCAGGCTGAAAGCATGGTATTTGAAGAACTGAGAGGGATCAAATATGGTTAGAGGGAGAATTGTCTGAGAGGTTGATGAGAGATGAGTTTGGGGAGAAATAAAATTCAAATCATTTGGGTCTTCTAGGTCAGCTCTAGTAGTTAGGTCTTTATGCTGAGATCATTAGGGAGTCACTGAAGACTTTGAAGCTGAGAATGAACAGATTTGTATGGTATAATCAGATTTGTGTTGTGAAAATTGTCACTTCGGTAGCAGAGTGAAGTATGGATTGGAGGGGTCAAGACTCAATAAAGGAGATCAGTTAGACGGTGATTGCTGCGCTACAGGTGAGATACGATGGACCTGGACCCAGGTGGCAACCTTAGGGTTGGAAGGAAATAGAAGATCGACAGTATTACATTGATACTAAAATGCACCTGTGTTTTCATGTTTCCACATTTCTGAAATTAGGATCAGTCTTAGATTTGATGATACATTTTTTTTTCCTCTGAAGTACATAAGGCAATGGTGCACCTAATTATCAATGGCCTCTTAGGTTAAATAAATATGGTGTTGGGAGAGAAAAGTTACAAGTCTTGGTGGTGTCATGGAGCTCAAGGGACTGGGGGCTTCAATAGCCAGATAAACGGTGGGGCTCCAGGTTCCAGCAGAAAAAAGGTTTTATGGGAGCAGTTTTATTCCTCAGATTTTTTTTTTCCAAATATGGCAAAATCCAAATGAGAAAAATCATTAGTTAATATGTACTAGGAGTTGAGTTGCAGGATATTTAAGTTTTAATTGTTCAGATGAAACTTGTTTTAGGTATAGATAGACCATTTCCCGACTTGGTCTCCCAGTCTGCCCAGCTCTCCTCTTTGGGGCAGTATATTTACACTCCTTGCCATTGTTTAGCATTCCTTTCTGGCAGTTTTATTCTCTGCCTCTTGAGGACACCAATGACCTGACTTTGTATGTGGATGGCCATGTGGTGATACCAAATATTTGTCGTGTTGGTATCTTTATGGCCCAAATGCTTTGGAATGCCCTATCTTCCACTGCCTTTTGGCAAAGCAACCAAATTAAAGATAATTTATAAGGGGAAAAGAATCATTGTAGGTAAATATTGAGAAGACATTTCTCTTCCAGTTTATCAGGTTGGAAGATATTTTCAGCTCAAGAATAACAGATGTATAGGGATACTAGTTGTTAGTAACTTGCCTAGTGAGTTTAGAAATTCCAGAGGTATTAGTCTTGGATTTGCCTATAGCAAAATTTAAAGCATCTCCACCTTGCAGCTAAATCTGACAATGTTGTAGATGCCTTACACTGTATTTGTAACCATACAGATTTTTTTATTTTTATTTTAGGAGGTACTGGGGATTGAACCTAGGGCCTCATACATGGGAAGCAGGCATTCAATTGCTGAGCTACACCTGCTCCCCCCACCCCTTTTTTAGGAGGTACACGAGGATTGAACTGGGAACCTCCAAATAATTTTAATGTTTTGAGGATGATTATTTTTATTTACTTTTTGAATGCATGCAACATTTAAAACAATTTCTAAGTGTTTTCCTTCGCTATGGAGTTGGTCTTACATAATTGGGGATGATTGATAATTACTATGGGCATAGATGAATGTAGAGTCATATGATCTGTGACTTCTGTTTAAGGGAGATCATTGTAGGGTTTCTTGACACTGTCACTTTGTTTTGGGAATTGGAACTTAGGAATTGTTGCTGCATGTTTCCTGGTCTTGTCCTGCTCAGAAGGTGAAGCAATCCATGGAAGAGATTGAGCAAAGGGAGGTAAACTTGAAGGAAATGGTCCAGCTGAATGAATAGGGTTCATTCATCTAAGCTGCAAATATAGCAAGTGGTACCTGATTTAACTAATCCAGAAGATCTACAGTTGAAACTCTCTGGCCACTATAGTAGAGAAACCAGAAATATTAAAAGATGAAACAATATGAACTCCAGATAGTGGTAAAAGCATAGGATATTTCCTCTTCTGATATGGCTCTTTTGCCCTCAGCTAGCAATAATAACTTAGCACACCCTGTCTTTGTTTATACACACAACAGTATGTGTTATCAAGGGGAACGACCAAGATTAATTTATTTAGAATGCAAGGAGTCATTTTATTAGTCAGATAATAATGTTTATCTCATGAAACCAAATGAAGGCTGGTCAGTTCCTAAATGCACTAGAGTGTATTACAACACTGCATTGCGTGTCATTCCTTTGATCTATAGCTTTAGAATAGAATATTATTGCACTAGTAATTTTCATATGCCGTGATAGGCAGAATGCTTAGAGAACAAGCCCTGCTGTGATTTCTGGCCTGGCACCTGCTTTTAGCCTCTAGAAGGAGATTGAAAGCTATTGGCCTTTAGTATATTATCAAGCTTTCTAATTTTGCACATTAATAGTAATAAACATCTTACATTTAAATTGACTGTATATATTTTTTTATGTAGGCACCTGAATACTGGCTCTTCATCTTGGCTGTTTCTCCAGAATACTTACCTCATTGTTGGTGATTCATATTTATTATTAACTAATAAAAATTAAGAGCACTTTACAATAATGAATATGTTGTTTTTAATGAATATATAAAGGTGTGGGTGTTTTCATTATGCAAAAATTATGACTTGGTGTACTGGTAGAAAAAAAAAGTTCCCAGGGTAATTGAAGCTAGGCTGCCAGGCGATCCATTCTATTTTCTGTTGAAGCTTTCTTTGCACCTATCATCAAAATGATCCTCCATTTAACACCAGTCCAGCCTCTGGTTCCATCAATCAAAAAAAGTTGTGGAACACTTTCAGTGAACAAATAAAGCCTTTGCTAGTGCAGACAGGCATGCATTCAAAACTTCATGCAAGTGAAAAGGGGCAAGCCGGGCCTCCACTAGCAAATATGGTGGCTTCAAGTGACGCTCCCTGTTGCACATAGTCCCTCAGGGCCAGGTTTGGTGAACAGGATAAGCCTTTGCATTAATTTGGAAAAAGAGCCCCTTTTGGGGGGGCTGCACCAGCTCAGGTCACCCAACTGGCTGCACAGACCTCGGAGTTCATTTCAGCCCCCACTTTCCCCCTGCCTCACACTGAGGAGCTGTTTCATAGTCAAGTCCTGCTGTCACCTTGAGAACTGGGCAGAGACGGCAGAAGGACTCGTGTGTAAGTCTATCATTTTTCCTGGTAAACACACACATGACGAGGCACTTACTATGACTGGGTTGTTATAGCTGAACAAATATGAATGTGAAAGCCTGGAACAATTAATGTGCTTTTTCTAAGCAATTAAATTGTGATCCAGAATTAAGATCTCTAAATGTCTGCTCAATTCTTGAAATCACATCTTGACATTAATGGTATGTAAAAGTGTTTTAAAGCAAATATCTAGCATTAGCTTATGTATGCACTTCATTGATAGAATTAAATCTAGATTTCTTAACCTGGCATTCAAGACCCGTTTTACTTTGGTCTCAGTTTACACTCCTAGCCTTTCCTCCTGCTACTCCTTCATGGGGCTCATGCCACACTCTCACCCAAAGTGTACAACTTGAGGTTCTCTAAACCCTATTCCAAGTGTACTCATTCCATCCCCATCTTTTAAAATCCCTTCCTTGGGGAGCAGATGTAGCTCAGTGGTTGAGTGCCTGCTTCCCATGTACGAGGTCCTGGGTTCAATCCCCGGTACCTCCTAAAAAATAAAAATAAAAGTAAAAAAAAAAAATCCCTTCCATTCCAAGTGGTCCGCTTTGATTACTACTTCCTTTTTTTTTTTTTTTAAAGATTTAATTTATTTATTCATTTATCCCCCCCTTGCTGCTTGTGCTCGCTGGGTCAGCCAACCGCGCTGTGTGGGCGGGCTTGCCTCCACCAGGAGGCCCCGGGAACTGAACCCGGGGCCTCCCATATGGTAAACGGGAGCCCTACTGATTGAGCCACAGCCGCTTCCCAAAAGTTTTTTTTTTTTTTTTTTTACTGGGAGGTCCCCGGTATTGAACCTGGGTCCCTCCATATGGGAGACGGACGCCCAACCATTTGAGCCACATCCGTCCCCCACTACTTCCTTTACAAAGCTTCCAATGCCTTCAACCCACTATGATTTCTCTCCTTTCAATCAAGGTAGTATTTTGTTTACTTATGGTGTGTAATATGCTGATTTATGTTATAGCTACTTATGTTATTTCTTTTTTTGTGTGCTCATTGAGGACAGTGACTATTTCTTATTTGTCTTTGTGTCCCCTACAGTGCCAAGTTCTTTAACTAGGGGAGGTGAACAATGTACATTTGTTTGAATGAATGAATGATTGGATTTACTTACTTAGTTGCTGAATTTGAAACATATCTAGGCTCCATTTCCTTTGCCCCTTTCCTCCCTGTGGGGCTATGTGATTATGCTCTAGCCAATGGGATGTAAGCAGAAACATTTATAATAGACACTGCTTCCCCTTTTCTTTGTTCTTCCTCCATCCTGCTGCTTGGAATGTCCTGGAGTTCTAGCTGCTATCTTGGAGCAGGAAGGTGAAGGACAGACATGCAGAATAGGGAATTTAAAGCAGTCTGGGTCATGAGCACTTTAGAGTGAAGCTGTCTTACTGGACTTGAACTGCCCACCCTAGGCTTTTACATGAAAGAGAATTTAACTTTTCTCATAGAACCCATTATTATTTTGTGCTTCTGTTATTCACAGCGAAACCAAATCTAACTCAAACATTATTGCCGTTCACTTATTTGCCTTTTACTCTCACTAGACTCTGAGCTCCTTGAGGGGAGGTACTATGTCTTACCTATATTTAAGTTCCCAGCACCTGGCACAATGACTGATTATAGTAGAGTTCTCTATAAATGATTATTGAATGACTACACGAAAAAGCGAGTGACTTATTACCTGCAGAGGCAGCTAACTTCCTTAAGGATGTTCAGGAAACTTAGGATGGGTGTTTTAGTCAGCTGTTCCTTTAGCAGGGATCCTGGAATAAAGCCCCAGCTGACATCCATATATCAAGAGCAAGAGCAAGAAATAAACCTTTGTTGCTATTAGCCTCTGAGATTTGGGGGGATTGTTTGTTACTGCAGCATAGCATAATGAATACTGGCTGATATGGTGGACTTCATACTTGAGAAAATATATGAGGTCTAAAAGATGAATAGGATTCACTGGCCGAGAGGGGCCTGGGACCTGGAGCCTTCTAGGCAGAGGGAAGAGCCGAGGGAAAGCATTGGCCACAGCACCCTGAAAGGGCAAGTTTTCCTAACACATCAGATTTTTTTTTTTTTTTTTAAAGATTTTATTTATTTATTCATTTATCCCCCCCTTGCTGCTTGTGCTCGCTGGGTCAGCTAACCACGCCGTGCGGGCAGGCCTGCCTTCACCAGGAGGCCCCCGGAACCGAACCTGGGGCCTCCCATATGGTAAACGGGAGCCCCACTGATTGAGCCACAGCCGCTTCCCCATCAGATTCTTTAATGTCAAGATCTAGATCCAAAATTCCCTGCCTTTTCAGTGATTTTAAAACTGGAAGTCTTTAAGAATACTCTAGGCTTATCTCCTGTAGTCTGTGGCCTCCATTTATTGGATATGAAAGAGCCAATAGGGGATCCAAGAGGAACTGGATGCCTGTCACTGTGCTGAGAGCTCTTTACCTCCCACTGTCATTCGCAGCTCCTGGGCTCCAAGCGAGACTTATGTCATCACTCTTCTCCTGTTTCAACAGAAAAATGTGAAACAAATGCTTAATCCACGTGCACCTCAATCTCTCCCTCTATCTTAGTAAATAGGGAAGCAATTTACGGTTGGGCTCCATCAATAATTTTTTGATTGGGTCCTCATTTTGCACTCTACAAATCTGATTGCATTTTATTGGTTACTTCTCATAACAGTTCAGTAATGTCCTTTTGTTGTAAAATTTTTGATTATAAAAGAAAATCTGAAAGTGATTCCCTGGATCCTGGACAGTAAGATTCAAGCCAGAAGCTATAGGAGCAGATTAAAGCCTCTGGAATCAAGAATGGATTTTCAAAGATTTATTTATTTTTATTTATTCCCCCCCCCCCGCCTCCCATTGTTTTTGTGCTTGCTGTCCGCTCTCTGTGTCCATTCACTATGTGTTCTTCTGTGTCTGCTTGTCTTCTCTTTAGGGAGCACTGGTAACTGATCCTGGGACCTTCCAGAGTGGGAGAGAGGTGCTCAATCTCTTGCACCACCTCAGCTCCCTAAGAAAGGATTTTTAAGTGTCATAATTTTTCTCATTTCTTCCCACATTATTTCGATGCTATGTGCACATTGCAGAAAACCTGAAAAAGGAACACAAAGATGTATTCTGTTAAAAGTAGATTTTCCCCAAGAATTTTACATGTCATAGATATTTTTAAGTTTGTTGTTTACAAAATATTTTTGTCTGATTTTTAAAAAGATAAATGCTCATGGAAGAAATATGATAAGTACATGAAAATATAAAGAAGAAAATAAAAACCACTCATAATGCCACCACCCTGAAATAATCATTTCCAGTTTTTTCAAATGTTGAAACATTTTGAGATATACGTATGAATATTCAGTAAAATTCTGTAAGGCAATTGTTGATTGGCTCCTGTTCTGAAACCGAGGTAAACTATAAGTTAAGATCTTGACTCTGATTATTTCCTTTGGAGATATTCCCACTATAGGTGTGTTGCCTTTTATTTGTCCTGCATCTCTTCCCTTTTCATTCTACTCTCCTTTGCCACCCCATGATTCTCCTGTAGTTTAGGCTGGTGCCCCAGCCTTCACACTACCCAGGCTTGCTAATTGGAGTGACCCATTCCCCTTCACAGAAAGTCATCAGAGTTGGGCAAACAGAGTCTTTTGGATGGGATCGATATGGGGATGAAAGAGTCATGCTCTTCTCTCTGTGGCAGAGTCTGGGAGGATAATAACACCCAGGATGGCTGGAGCTACCTCTCTGCCAAGTGGAAGACAGCCAACCCATGTGAGGAAGCCAAGCTGAGGCAAGTAGAACCACGCAATGGGGAGAGAGACAAGCAGTCTCAATGCTACCATTTGCACCTCTGGATCAGGCTGGGCCTGGAATGTTAGCCAGTAAATTCTCCTTTATGCTGAAGTTAGTGGGAGAGGGGCTTTGTCGCTTGCAATGGAAAGAGTTCTGACTAGTTTAGAGTCCCAGAACTGGGCTGATCACCGAGTCAAAGGGACTGGGCATTTCAAGGCTCTTGATACCCCATGTTACCAGATTATGTAGAGAGAGTGAACCAAGTTACGCTCTTAAAGGAATGTGTGAGTCACTGTCTTATCAGACCCACATCAGCTTTGAGCTTCAGCATTAAAATTTTTTTCTTAGCTAATTTTATTGATTAAAAATGGAATCTTTCATTTTGTATGTCTTTGGTTACTAATGAGGTTAAATCTTTTCTTTTTTCCATGTGTTTATGGAACTATGTTTTGTTCCATGTGAATTTTCTGTTTTCTTGACCTGTTTTCCTATTGATGTCTTAGTTCTCTTTCCTTTTAATCAATTTCTAAAATCCCTCTCTGAGACATTTAAAAAATGTGTGGCAAGTATTTTTTTCTATTTTTCCCTCTTTTTTTTGACATCCAGAAGTTTAAAAACTTTTATTGTGATCAATTAATTTCCTTTGTGATTTTTAAGTTTTAGGTTTAGAAAGAATTTTCCATCTGAGATGAGAGAAATTTTTACATATGTTTTCATCTAATATTTTTGTTTAGTTTCAAATTCATTTTTATTTTTCCATTTCAATATATTTATCTATATATGCAGAGTGAGGTGGGAGTCTATATAGATTCCTAGCTGGTGTAGAGTAGGCACTTACTATCTACTGGGAAGGCATGATTTAATTAGTGCAACATTAGATAAGGCAGCAGTTCTCAATGAGGGCATTTTGGAAATTTATGGGGGCATTTTTTGTTTGTCAGAGTGATAAGGGAGCTACTGGCATTTAGTGGGCAGTGATCAAGGATATAAGAGATCTTGTCCTTTGTCGAACAGATTTGTGCAATGAAGAGTTGTCCAGCATTTGAATGTCCTACTAGATTAAACACATTTTAAAAAGAAACCAGTAGTACTTCAGTGCAAAATAATGCTAAAAGGTTTCATGAGAAGTTACAAGAATAGCCAAAAATACAGGACAACACTATTATGGAGAGAGAAGCTTAAATGAAATAAAGGTACTTCCTCAACATTCTTGAGTAGAATACATTGTGCATCCTTCCTGTTCAATGTAGTCTACCATTTCCAACTGAGTCTTTAGTTGAAAAGATTTTCTCCATAAGGAAGGAAATCAACTGCAAACCTGTAACAGAGATTTGAGTTTCCTTTAAACCAGGAGTTCTTAACCTTTTTTGTTCCATGGACCCCTTTGCCAGTCAGGCGAAAACCACAGACCCCTTCTAAGTCCACACTATACTGTGTATTATTTAATAAATATATCACACCTGCACCAACACATCCCCACAGGAATAAGGTTTTTTAAATTTCAATTCAAGCTCACGGACCCCTTCTTAAGAACCCCTGCTTTAAACCTTCTTAAAAACAAATTATTAAATTAGTGAAGATCCATGAATTTCATTAAGAACTTGTTTTGAAAACAATTTCTTTTTATTGCTGTGTGATACATTAAATTCTTTTGGTTGTCAAATGGTAAGAACTCTATATTGTGAAAATTTCATAATGAAATTACTAACATGGAGGTTGCTTTCCTTTCTTCAGTCTTTCCCTAATACTGTTCTTGGAAGTCTCCATACAACTTTTACCTAGATTCTCATATTATTCCCCCAAGGACTTTTCAGTTCTATTCACTGAATGTAGGTTTTTGGCACGTGGCGAGACCTCACAAGAGGGGACCTTTTTTTTTTGTTGTTGATCTTGTTCTTTTATTGCTTTTGCATTTTGTGACATACTTGGAAAGGCCTTTCCCTATTCAAGATGATAAGAATCCTACCATGATTTCTTCTAATATTTTTGTGGTTTTATTGTTTATATTTGATTCTTCGATTGTGGAATATACCTGGGTGTGACATCTCTGCCAGTGCCTCATGGACCGCTGGGATTATTTTAAGCCACCCCAGGGTCATTCTTAAGGGGACAGAGCTAATTAGCTAAGCACATGGGGGTGAGTCCCACTGAGCATGCTGCCGTTTTCTCCCCAGTCGTGGAGTGATGCCCACCCAGGGCCGCACAGCGGTAGGTGTCTTGCTGGGCTACTCCTTTACCCTGGGGCAGGTCATCCTGGCTGGAGTGGCATACCTGGTCTGCCCCTGGCAGTGGCTGCAGTTTGCCATCTCTGCGCCTTTCCTGGTCTTTTTCCTCTATTCTTGGTATGTCCTGAGCAAATTGGGGTGGGCAGGGTGCACCTGCATGGCTCAGCCCTCACCTGGCTCGGTGGGGAGATCTGTTTTCTATGATACTTTGCAACTACCTTGCTCCATGTCATAACATAGGTAATTATTTGGATGCTATGTTTGTAAAGTAGGCCCTTTTCATTTGTGAGAATATCCTTGTGATTATGGATTGAATTGTGTCCCCAAAAAGACATGTTCAAGTCCTAATGCCCAGTCTGTGAATGTGAATTTATTTGTAAATAGGAGATTTGAAGATGTTATTAGTTACAATGAGGCCAAACTGGATTAGAGTGGGCCCTTAATCCAATATACGTGGTGTCCTTATGAGTAGAGGACATTTGAGCACAGTAAGGCAGGGACAGACAGACAGAGAGATGGCCATGTGATGGAGAATCAGGTACGCCCAAGCCAAGGAACGCCATGGATTCCTGGCCACCCACCAGAGGCCAGGGGAGAGGCATGGAACAATTCTCCCCTTTAAGAGGAGGCACGGTGCTGCTACTGCCTTGATTTGGGACTTCTGGCCTTAGAACTGAAAGATAATAAATTTCTGTTGCTGAAGCTAATCTTTGGTACTTTGTTTCAGCAACCCTGGCAAACTAAGACAGTTACTAACTCTTCTTTTCAGTTTAGACAATCTATAATTTTTCTTTTTGGCATGCTTTCCTCCTTTAATTTGGGTCATTTGTCTCTTTCTCTTAATGTATACAAATAAGTCTCATCTGCTACCATTGTTCACACACTAGATTTTAATTCTAGTGTCCACCTGTACCTCTGCTGTTTCATTATCTTGTGCTTCTTGTATGCATTGACTTTTTTTTTTTTTTACCGGGAGGTACCGGGGATCGAACCCTGGTCTCTCCATATGGTAGACAGATGCCGAACCTCTTGAGCCACATCCGTTTCCCTGCATTGACTTTTGATAATCTGCTCTTGATTACAAAGTTCCTCATTTGAAGTTGGGACAATCATCTGACTTCTTAATTATGTCTTCTAGTGTAGTTGCTCAAGTATTTAGATGTCTAAATATATATTATTTTGTTTATTATAAATCCTTTATGGTACATTTAGGACATTGTGGTATATTTTTTAAAAAAATTATGTATATGGTAGGTTATTATATCCATGAGTTGCATTTCAGGATGGCATGGGACATTAAAAATATTTGTTTTCTAAAGAGGCACTCAGGTTTGATACAGTTGAGAATCACTTGAAAAAGTGAATGGATATTTTTTGACAGGTGCAAAATCCTGTCCATGGTTTAAAAAGAAGGGAAATAATAGCTACCACCTTTATGGCTCTTACTATGCGCCAGGTACTGTTCTAAGCATTTTACATTTATTAACTCATTTATCTCTCACAACAGCCCTATGAAGTGGGTGCTATTAGCATCCACATTATAGAGATGAGAAAACTGAAGCATAGAGAAGTTAACTAACTCACCCGAGATGACAGCTGGTAAATGACAGACATAAGACTTATTGAGAGATTATTATGTGCCAATTACTTCTAAGAACTTTTGCATGATTTAACCTATTCAATCTTTCACAATTCCTATGACGTAGGTGCTGTTATTATCCCCATTATATAAATAAACAAACTGAGGCACAGTGTGGTCAACTAACTTGCCCAAAGTCACATAGTAGGGTAGATCCTGGGTTCAAATCCAGGCTCTCAGCCCGAGTCTGCTCTCACTTGCCACATTCTTCTGCCTCTAGTCAAGACCATCTCTCCTGAATAGTTTTTTGCCATCAAGTCACACTAAAGCCTGCAAGAAAAATCTCTGGATATTCAGAGGTATACAAAAGATATCCAGAGAGATGTCTTTTGGAGATATCTGATGTCATAAGTAATCTTCAATTTTTTTTTTCTTCTTAATTTTGCTGCTCCCGAGCCATTTCTGGAATTCCTAGAGTTCCGGGGTACTTCTGATAGTCTAGTAGCTGTGGCTGCAGCCTGAAAGATCCTGCTATAGTCTGAAAGTTTACAGCAAGAGGCCAAGGGAGAGCTGGCAAGCTAGTAGGACACAAGTTCCACCAGAAGCTGGAGGTCTGGGGAACTGGAGCAGCGGTCCTGGCTGCCCTTCCCTTTCTAGGACAGGGGGTTACATGCAGGTGGCTGTAGTGATATGAGAGGCTCTGGTAAGCAAGGAGGAAGGCCAAGTTGCCATTCATCACAAGTCCTTCCTCCCGTGGTCATCAATGGGGCCCAAGCAATCCCTGAATCTCCCTGAGGCCCATGATGTTGGCCTCACTCTTAGAGATGTGTCCCTGTCACAGCAAATTATAAGGAGACTGAAATTTTGCCTCTCATTTTGAACATAGGAAACTTCTTCCACATTTTCCTTTTGCTCTTTTTTTTTTTTTTTTTTGATGATTACTGTGCTTTTATATTTATTTATCTATCTATCTATCTTTTTATTTATTTATTTTAAAAGCTACTTAGATTACATAAATGTTATGTGAAAAATGTAGGGGATTCCTGTATGCCACTCTCCCTCCCCCTTCCACACTTTCCCAAATTAACAACATCCTTCATTAGTGTCGTACGTTTGTTACAACTGATGAACACATATTGGAGCATTGCCACTAAGTGTGGATTATACTTTACATTGTAGTTTGCACTCTCTCCTGCACAATTTTGTAAGTTATGATAAGATATATAACGGCCTGTATCTGTCATTGCAACATCATTCAGGATAACTCTAATGTCCCAAAAATGCCCCCATATTACACCTATTTTCCCCTCTCCTTCCCCTTAGAACTTCCGGTGGCCACTGCCTCCACATCAATAATTAAAGTTCTTCCATTACTAGAATCACAATAAGTCTGTAGTAGAATAACAGTAAGTCCACTCTAGTCCATCATTTATTCTCCAATCCTGAGGATCCAGGAATGGTGATGCCCACTCCACCTCTAATTGAGAGGGGTGCTCCATTTTTAAAGTCATCTGGAGAGATCGTTCTTTACTTCTCGCTCTGTTCATTTGTGCATTGGTGAGATCCAGGCTAAGTTGAGCCCTCGGTGCTTCTTGGCATTTTCCCCACAATTCCCGATTGGCTCCCCCTTCCAGTGCCACTGTTCTATGCTTTTACTCCTTTTCTCAAGCCCACCTCTTTTTACAGATGGCCTCACCTCAACCTGTGCAGGAAAGTCAAAGAACATTAGGCACCAAGTTCCACAATTTCCTGTCCTTACACTCCAAACGCATCTGTTTCCATCCATTTATACTTCTTTGTTTTCTTCCTCCTGTTGCTGAGAAAGCAGTGGCCCTGGTCCCTCCGAGACAGATTACTCCTCTCTTGCCTTATATAAGTCAGCTTTTGCTGCAGTAACAAACAACCTAACACCTTAGTGCTTACAATTACAAACCTTCATTTCTCTCTCAAGGTTCTGGGCTTGGCTGGGCTTGGCTGGGCTTGACTCCAGACTGCAGGTCTGGTTCTGGTCTGCACCACAGCTCTCCTTTGGGGTCCCAGGCTGACGAGGCAATGGCCACCTGGACCCGTGGTTCTCATGGCAGAGGGCAGAATTGCGAAAGGGGAAGCAGGAACATGGCAGGCCTCTTAAGGCCTCTCCCTGGGGCTGGCGCATTGTCACTTTTTCCTGCCTTTCACAGGTCAAAGCAGATCATGGCCCAAAGTCAATGGATTTTTGCTGATAACATGGCCAACCACATGCCTCTAAAGTTGTGACCCAGCAGTAATATTTATTCTCATCCATTCCTTGTCTGCCTGTTTCTTCTCATTCTGCTTGCCTCCCTTTTTATCTCCATAAGCTCTCTCCCACCCTACAAACAAATATCCCTTGTCTTCAAGGGAAAAAAATCGCTTTTCCTTGATTCTGAATTTCCCTCCAGCTATTCTTCGCCTCTTTTCCTTTATTCCTTAAGGAAGAGTATTTTTTGCCACCTCATCACCTCCTATTTCCTTAGCCCATTTCAATCTTCTATCTCTAGTGCCCTTTCCTGACCCACTGCCATCTTGCATACCCAGAACTGTATGGAATTAGATATCCTTATCCATATTCCTAACTCCAATGGCCTCTTCTTTTTCCATTTACTTTATTGCACATTTTATGTGGTTCATTCTCCTTTTTGGAATTTTCTCCTTTTGGACTCCATGGAATTACTCTCTCCTGGCTCTCTTCTTTCCTTTGACATCACCTTCTCTTTCTTCTTCACAGATCCTTCATCCTTTCATTCACTCATTTGGGCAATAATGATATTGGGTCTCAAGTTTGCTGCACAGAGAGATAATGGACAATATCCTTGCCCTCACGTTATGGGGAATTTACAGAATGGCAGCACAGCATGATTTAGGGTGCTATGTGGACACTAACTCAGACTAGAGGTTTGCAAAATATTTCCAGAAAGAGATGTCATCTGTGTTTGAGGGGTCCAAACTCAAAGAGGAATGGCATTTCAGGAAGAGCAGATGGCACATGCAATGGCACAGAGGGCTGAGAGGGCATGGCATGTTCTGGGAACTGCTCTCTCTTGGATAGGTTTTCCAGGTTCCATCCCCACCTCTTACTCTGTACACCCTTTCCTCCTTGGCTGTTCTTCCAGCCCAGAATGCTCTCCTGAATTGGACTCCTGACTGCCCACTGGCTATCTAGCTGCATGGCCAGTTGTACTTCAAACTCAATTCTAAATCTGTTTTCTACGCTTCGGTCTTGCTCTTCCTTACCTTATGACTTCACCATCTACTCCACTGTCCTAGGTGGAAACTGTGGAGTCATTATGGATGCTTCCTTCCTCCCCACCTGCCATCCATTCACCACCATCACATTTAATGCATAGCTCATCCTGCCAGTTCTACTTCTAAACCCTCTCTCAAATCTTTCCCCTTCTTTCAGACTCTGTGAGACTAGTTATTGGTCTCCAATTTGGTCTCGTTCATTCTTCTAATTCCTTTTCTGTCTTTCTCTAGCACAGAGCAGTTTAGAAACTTGTGACTGCTTTTAGAGGAAGAAGATCCTACTTCCTAGCCCAGTCCTCCATTCCCCCCATGCCTGGCTCACTCTCTCCAGGCTCTCTTGCCCTCCTCTCTTGCTCCAGCCCAGTCCCTTCCCTCTTTTTCCCTCCTCCACCACCCTCTAGTGGCCTTTTGAAAGGCCAAATTCATGCTGCGAAGGCTTTTTATGAAGCTGTCTTCTCTGTGTATCTTCTTTCCTCACCCCTTTTTTTAATGGGAAAGTTAGAGGGAGAGCTGAACATGGTGCAGCAGAGGAAACCCAGGATTTTTGGATTTTAAAAAAACCTGGACTCAATTTCCTGTTGTACTCTTCACTTAGTTGCATGACTTGGAGTAAGCTAATTAACCACCCTGAGTCTCATTTTCCTCATTGATAGTACCTGCCTCATAAGATTATTGTGGAGATTAAAATAATACACACAAAGCTGTTAGAACAGTCCTGGGTACCTAGAAAGTTCACGATAAATGTAGGCTATTGGGATGTCTTTTAGTCTTTGCTCATCCTTCAAGGCTCAGATCAAATGCCATCTTTTCTGGGAGGTCTTCCTCAACTCCCCCAGGCAGCCCACCTCCTGCTTACTGTGATTTTGGGCATCTGTGTCCCTCGGGTGACATCACAGCAACCTGAGATGCTGGGTGTCAGTTCACTTTAAAAATTCTAAGTGATATCATAGCCTCTGTTTTCACTCTGCATCCTGGGGCAGAAAATTACGCAAATAATCAACAGTCTTTGATTTATCATCCTATAATATAATCGTTTCATGCTCTTCTTTTTGGCTTTATCCATTGCCTGGTATACGTTCCTAGTAATTGCTGCTGACTGACTGCACTGCTGACGGTTTCAATCAGGGGTTCTTAACAAGGGGTCAATGAGCGGGAATTTAAGTAATAAAAACAAGAACAACATTATTCTTGTGGGGACGTGTTGGTGCGGGTGTGATAGATTTATTAAATAATACACAGTATAGTGTGGACTTACTAAGGGGTCTGTGGTTTTCACCTGACTGGCAAAGGGGTCCGTGGAGCAAAAAAAGGTTAAGAACCCCTGGTCAATAGTCCTTCCACACAACTGACCACACATGTTACCAGTTCAGTCTCCATGAATTTGGGAAGAGAAAAACTCAGTGCCAGACAAGAAACCTGTGACAGTCCCATGACAAGGGGCAGAAATCTATTCATGTTCTGGAACATTCATGTTACACTCTTTCCATGTGCATCTGTGTGCTAATGATTCGACCTTATTTCACACTTTTCTCTAGGGCTAGTTAGGCTTGCTGCTTCCCTGACCTTGGAGAATTCTGAATTCAACCCCAATCATGTCTTTCCAGTTACCACTAGCATCTTCACACAAAAGCTCCATATATTAGCTAGAATTTTAGAGCTTCTTGGAATGTTCATTTTTGTTGGGAAAAATATCTGTTTTCAGTATCCTCAGGATGAAACTGTAGATTGAATAGCTTGTGATGCTTAATGTGCCTTTCCTCCCCCAACCTTCCCACCCCCTGCATCAGTCCCCCAATCTACTTATGAGAGCTTCTCCAAAAAGTGAGAAGTTAGCCTGACTCCTTGAAGCTGACTAACAAGGAATAATGGGAAGGGACGAGGGTCTGGAGCCAGGCAGACCAAGTTTTGTATCCCAGCCCCACCCTTTCCTGTGGGTAGTGATTTATTTATTTATTTATTTATTTATTTTAGGTGGTACTGGGGATTGAACCCAGGACCTCGTATATGGGAAGTAGGCTTGACCACTGAGCTACATCTGCTCCCCAATGAGAGTTGGTTTTTTGTTTGTTTGTTTTGTTTTTAGGAGGTACGGGGGATTGAAACTGGGACCTCCTATGTGGGAAGCAGGAGCTCAACCATTGCACTACAACTGCTCCCTGTGATTTAACTTTTCTAGTCCTCTTTCATCTGGTCAGTGGGTAAAACATGACCTCCTGGATTTGTGTGGAGAAACAAATATTATTTTTGTACAGCTCCTGGCACATAGGTTCTCAAGAAATGTGTGCACTCGCTACCCTGCCCTTTCTCTCCTTGCCCCAGTTGGTCATAGCAACTGTCCAAAATCAAATTTGTTGAGAGTTTGAAAAAGCTGAAATCATTTCTTTTCTATTTGGTGCTTTATTTTTAAGTGCATTAACCTTCCAATAGTATTTTTAAAGTACCTTACATGTTGTGCTACTGCTATATAAAATTGGCTGGAGAGTGATGAGTGAAGTGAAACAGAGCACACTATGGAGTATAATACACCTGTTAGAACCAATAGATTGGGTCTGCAAATAATAAATGGATAGATCTTAAAAACATAGTGCATAGTGAAAAAAGTAAGAAATAGAATGTGGTCTAATACAATACCATTTATATAAGTAAAAAATACATGCCCAACCCCTGGGAATCTATCCTATAGAAATAAAAGCACCAGTGTGTATGGGTTCATGAACACTGATATTCATTGCAGCTTTGTGGGTAGTGATAAAACCCTGAGCCCAATCTTGGATTTTATCCTGTGGGTATCTGGGAGTCTATAGACAGTTTCTATAGCTAGAGCTGAAATCCGGTCAAAATTCACCATTTCTTTTTTTTTTTTTTTAATTATTATTTTTTCCCCACCATTTCTTAACTAGCATTTTCCTGGGATGTTGCCAAATTCATGTTGGTAACACATACATTTTACTGTTGTTTTTTCTTAAGATTTATTTATATATTTATTCCTCCCCCACCGTTGTTTTGCACTTGCTGTCTGCTCTCTGTGTGTTCTTCTTCTTTTTTTTTTTTTTTTTTTTTTTTAAAGATTTTATTTATTTATTCATTTATCCCCGCCTTGCTGCTTGCACTCACTGGGTCAGCCAACCACGCCGCGTGGGCGGGCCTGCCCTCACCAGGAGACCCCGGGAACCAAACCCGGGGCCTCCCATATGGCAAACGGGAGCCCTACTGATTGAGCCACAGCCGCTTCCCTCTCTGTGTGTTCTTCTGTGTCTGCTTGAATTCTCTTTAGGTGGCACTGGGAACCGATCCTTCTGGAGTGGAGAGAGGCTACTCAATCTCTTGCACCACCTCAGCTCCCTGATTTGCTGCGTCTCTCGTCTTTCTTCTGTGTCTTTTTGTTGCGTCATCTTGCTGCACCAGCTCACCACGCAGGCCAGCTTGCTTTTCACCAGGAGGCCCTGGGAATTGGACACTGGACCTCCTACATGGTAGATGGGAGCTCAATCACTCAAGCTACTTCTGCTTCCTACATTTTACTTTTATTTAATATTTTTCATTTGCAATAAAAATGATCACATATAAAATCTAAAAAAAAAAAAAAAAAAAAGTCCCAACAACAAAACTGAGCACAATCTAAATGCCCATTCACTAGGGGAATTGGTGAATACATTGTTGTATACATTGTTGAATGTCCATACCATAAAATATTATGCAACCATTAAAAAGAATGAGCTAGATCTGGATCTACTAATCTGGAAAGAAGACCATGACATATTGTTAAATCAGATGAGCAAACTGCAGAGAACTGTATTATGAATCCAGTTTTATTCAACTCAATCACAAAGGAAAAAAATGTTTAGGTGGATCCACCAGTTTAGTGGATAGAATGATCCTAGAGAAATGTATGGAACAGTAGACCCTGCCCATCCTGTTAGCAGTGGCCACCTTGATGTGCAGGGAGATAAGAAGAAAAGACCATTGTTCAATTTTGCTAAAGCTGCTCAAAAGCAGATACCATAAAATGGGTTGGCTTTTCACAGTGAGAATTTATTGGCTTACAATCAAGGCATCATCAGGCAATGCTTTCTTCCCCCAAGACCGACTGCCACATGGCAAGGTACATGGCGGTGACTGCTGGTCTTTCCCGTCTCTTCCAGGTTTCACTGTTTTCAGCTTCTTGCCTCGGTGTCTTTCTCTATCTTTGTCTGAATTTCATTCTCTTATAAAGGACTCCAGTAAGAGGATTAAGACCCACCCTTGACTTCCGGGAAGATGGCAGACTAGTAAGACATGGGAATCTCTTCACCAGAAAAATAGCTACAGGACAGGCTGAAATAGCCCCGAAAAAGATCTTCTAGGGTTTAGGACAACAGGTAAAGGCTGCACACCACCCAGAGCAGAGAGGTACAGAAGAGGGAATCGTGACGACAGAACCGTGAGTTGTAAGAAGCAGCTTCTGCTGCTGCCGGCACCCTCCCCCACACTCTTCAGAATTCTCGGGCCTCTGGGCCTGCGACCACAGACAAAGGGGGATCCAGGGATCTACCACTTCTGGAAAGGGGAGAGAGAGGGACACAGCCTTAGGCTGACTCAGGTTCTGACCTGTAAATTTGGGCTGCGGAGCCCCACGGACCCTTCCACACGGCGGTTTGCCCTGGGAGCCTAGGAAGGACTGGAGAAATCCGACCCTCGCAACCTCCCTCTCTTCTAGCCTGGACTAATTGTTGAGGACTCCACAGGAGACGGGAGAGAGAGCCTGGGGCTGACCCTGCTTTTGACTCCCAAGTTTGGTCTGCCCTGTCCCGAGAGCCCTTCCAGGCCAAGTGGGGCTGCGCCATTGTTTGCCTTGGAGCCTGCAAGGGGCTAAAGATATACAAACCTCCCAATCTCCTCCTCTACTAACAGGGACTGATTGTTGAGGATCCAGAAGGGAGTGGAAATATTTCCTAGCTGGGAAAAGGGGGGCGCTACGAGAGAAGTCTGGAGAACTGTCTCAGAAAGTTTGAATTACAAGGCTCTTAGCCCCCAGACAGGAAGCTCTATCACATTGATCTGGTCTGTGTCACAACAAATACGCTCCGACCAGGCATTGAATTGAGAGCTGCCAACAAGCGCCATCTCCTGGCATACCAAAGAAGTGCACATAAGAAAATTAATAAGTAGGAGGGGCTTTTTCTGGCCTCTATAGCCTCCCTGCCCAAGGCCCTAGGAAATGACTGTACAACAAATTACGGGGTCCAGCGCCCAGTTTTGAGCAACCAGCAGAACAATCCTAACAATCAAGGTTGAGCCAAAACTCAAAGAGCTGTGGTAACTCACAGCCTCCTGCCACTAAAACCCCATAAAAGAGAAAGAGATAGAGCATCTAAGTAAAATACAACCTAACCAGATGCCTAAGCACCAGCAAAAAATTACGAGCCATACTAAGAAAATAGAGGACATGGCCCAAGAAAAGGAATACAGCAAAGTCCCAGAAGAGATGCAGAATTTGAGAGAACTAATCAGTGAGATGAGCACACATTTCCAAAATCAAATTAATGAGATGAAAGAGAATATAGTTAAAGAGATAAATGACATCAAGAAGTCATTGAGCGAACGCAAAGAAGAATTTGAAATCCTGAACAGAAAAGTAACGGAGTTCATGGGAATGAAAGACACAATAGGTGAAGTCAAAAATACATTTGAGGCATACAACAACAGACTCGAAATGATAGAAGAAAGAATAAGTGATACTGAAGACAGAGCAGCTAAAATTGAAGAGAGAAAAGAACAGAAAGAGAAAAGAATGGAAAAAATTGAGCAGGGGCTCAGAGAGTTGAATGACAACACAAAACGCAAGAACATATGTGTCATGGGAGTTCCAGAAGGGGAAGAGAAAGGAAAAGGGGCAGAAAGAGTATTTGAGGAAATAATAGCTGAAAATTTCCCAACTCTCATGAAAGAAATGAACTTACATGTCCAAGAAGCACACCGTACCCCAATGAGAATAAATCCAAATAGACCTACGCCAAGACACATGTTATTCAGAATGTCAAATGTAAAAGATAAAGACCCACCCTGAATGAAGTGGGTCACATCTTAAGATCCTACTTACAATTGGTCCACACCCAGCAGGAATGGGTTAATTTTAAGAACATACTGTTCTGAGGTACATATAGCTTCAATCCATCACAACTATCAAAGATTGGAAAATAATCTCATGGCAGAAATGTTAAAGAAAAAATGAGAACACAGAGATTCTCTTTCTGATATTAATTAAAATGTGCAAGCAATGAAAATACAAATGGCCAAGAACTAGATTGTAACATGAAATAAATTCTGAGTAAGAGGATTATGAGCAAAAGGAAAAATACATGAACACAAAACAACGTTATTCAAAGAAACAAAACATACATTAAATGCTTTAGAAGAGCTGTCCATGGATGAGAAGAGATGAGGATAGGAGAAGGTAGGGAGATAAAAAAGGGAATTAAAAAAATTAAAGAGAGAGTCAGGCATGTACCAGTGATAATAACACATCATTAACTGAAGATTATGATGAACTCAACATTCTGCACCTAAGGCTAAAAAGTCCACTGAGAACTCTCCCTTGGAGTAGTGTCTTAGTTTGTCAGGGCTGCTGGAACCAAGTACCACACACTAGTTGGCTTAAACAACAGAAATTTTTTGTCTCACAGTCCTGGAAGCTAGAAGTCAGAATCAAGGTGTCGGCACAGCTAGGGGTCCTCTGAAGTGTGTAGGGCTCTGGCAGTGGCTTTCTTGAAATCCATGACGTCCCCTGGCCAGTGGCACAGCTCAGTCTCTGCCTCCACCACATGGCTGGCTCCGTCTATGTCAAATTTCTTCTCCAGTTGTATCAGATTAGGGCCCATGCTAATCCAGTTTGTCTTCACCTTAAAACATCTTCAAATAAACCTATTTACAAATTCATAAGATGGGGGGGGCGGTTAGGGCTTGAACATGTCTTTTTGGGAGTCCAATCCATAACAAGCAGCTTATGAATATGAAAAGAGAAATAATGATGGAAACTAACATATCACAAGATATGCCCTGGATCTTAAGATAAACTTTTCCATAGAGCATAATTCAAGACTATGGTATGCCAACCCCCCAGAGATATAGTCATGAAAATTCAGGAAGGAGCTGAGTAAGAACTGTTATTATTTCAGGTGCTGGAATTCCCACACCTGTGCTCCAGGGGCTCAGTGTGGTGCTACCTGTAAGGACCCGTGGGAAAGGGAACATTCAGCCCATCTGTGGATTTGATTTGGTAAACCTTCTAGGAGATCACTCTGTGGGGAATATTGGTTATTAATTATTTCCCTTAAACAGTGGCTTTGAAATTTTGGAATTAAATTTAATTCATGGTCTACAAGAATGCCACGTAATTTTTATGGTCTTGAGAAATTTCTTTTTCTGGGATTAATCTAATTTTTTTCTTTTCCCCTTATTTTTCAGGGCTTGCATCTTTTCACAGGCTTACTGCACTTATCTTTTGAGCTTTGAACCCTGCCCCAGTGGATAAGTAATTTCATTTAGGTAAACAGTCTCCAGAAATAGATTCAAACCGTGAGCAAACAGCATGTTTGTGATAATAGGTCCTGCTCTGCAGTTCCATGTCTGGGGCTAACGGGATCCTATCTGCTGATGCTAGTAGCTCACTTCCCTGCTTTGTCAACTGTCCCTCAGATGTGCTGCATTTTTCTGAAGGTACAGCCAGGTCCTGTAAATAACCGTGTTTCGCCAGAACTAAGGGACCAGGAGGAGTCAGAGATGACTGTAGAGTGGTTGTCCTGACATGGGGAGTCACTGTCCAGTGTGAATCCTCCTTGTCATAAGCTCCTCTGTTGCTGAAAGCATTAAAGCATTGCTTTCCCTCTGCTGGAACACAGCCTATATGATGGCGCTCGTTATAGTTAATGAGCTGTTAGCGTTTCCATTAAGGGATTTTTAAAAAGGGTTTATAACCTGATAATAACAATAATTTGCTTTAGGTTGCAACTCCAGTAACAGGCGAATAGCCTAGCCCATTGCCTTGGCTCTTATCCATGTGGCTTGGGGGTGGGGTGGAGTGGGGAGGGAATTGGTTCTGCCCCATGTTTGTAGCATACAAAAGGGAAAATGTTTAGGAACTGAAAGTCTTTTCCTTTTCTTTTACAATCACTATGGGGCAGTATCTTTAATTTGGTATCAATAAAACATTGCCAGAGAGGAGACAAGGTTGCCGAGAACCCCAAATGAGGCCAGGGTGTTGGCCGTGGTGAGAGCTTTGGGAGTGCCATGCGTTTGGTGATTCTGAAAAGTCAGAACCTCACACTGATCCCACAGCTTCTTTTTTTTTTTTTTTTTTTTTTTAAAGATTTTTATTTATTTATTCATTTATCACCCCCCTGCTGCCTGCGCTCGCTGGGCCAGCCAACCACGCCGTGCGGGCGGGCTTGCCTTCACCAGGAGGCCCAGGGAACCGAACCCAGGGCCTCCCATATGGTAAACGGGAGCCCCACTGATTGAGCCACAGCCGCCTCCCCCCACAGCTTCTTAACAGCAGAGCTCACCCAGGCCCAGGTGGTCAGGCAGCCCCCTCAGACCGTTTCCAGGAGGATCCACGAAGGATTTGAGTTCATCCCAATACCCAGAGTGTCCGGGCTCTGAGAAAGGCCAGCTGGCATCCTACAGGCCCCGGGCAACGTTCCGTTTGTCTTCCTGGCCCGAGGGGCTGGGCCTGAGACACCTCTCAAAGTAAGGCCAGGCTTCCCATGTGAAATCAGGAGGGGCTTTTGCCTTGTGAATATGACATACCCCTAAGCAGACTGGAAGAATGGTCTAGGAAGGCAGCCAGGAAGGTGAGGCAAGCCACACGGTGTATGAGGCTGTCAGGACAAATGAGAGGCGTGTTCTGTGGACTTCTACTCCAGAGTTCCGTGGAAGGCGAGTGGCGCAGAGTCCCACACTCCCAGGACACTAAGGGGCAGCAGGGCGCTGTCTGCCCTGGGGAGGAGGGCCTGAGGAGGGAGGAGGGGGTTTTTGCAGTCTGGGCTGCGCAGCCCTGTCTGCTGGTGTGTGGGCTTCAGCAAATGTGTGCAAACAGACGAGGTGAGGTCAGGACCCGGCAGCCCTCTCACTCCTTACACCTTCTGCTGCTATTGGGGCCTCTGGAGCCCAAAAGAACCGGGAATGCCTGGACAACCCAAACCCCCGACACAGGTTTTTGGAAGGACTAGGAGGTTACATTGCCCTTTCAACTCTTCCTTCATGCCTTTCTTTTTTTTTTTTTTTAGGTACTGGGGGCCAGGAATTGAACCCCAGACCTCGTATGTGGGAAGCTGGCGCTCAACTGCTGAGCCACATTGGCTTCTGTGAGTTTGTTTGTTTGTTTGTTTTTTAAGAGGTACCAGGGGGAAGCGGCTGTGGCTCAATCAGTAGGGCTCCCGTTTACCATATGGGAGGCCCCGGGTTCGGTTCCCTGGGCCTCCTGGTGAGGGCGGGCCCGCCCGCACGGCGTGGTTGGCTGACCCGGCGAGCACAAGCAGCAAGGGGGGGATAAATGAATAAATAAATAAAATCTTAAAAAAAAAAAAAAAGAGGTACCAGGAACGGAACTCAGGACCTCCCATGTGGGAAGCAGGCGCTCAACCGCTTGAGCCACATCTGCTCCCCGCTTCATGCCTTTCTGAGCTGGTTCTGGTCCTGGAAAGACTGGCTCCCAGACCCTGGTGAAGTGAGTTTGCAAGGACTTGAAAAAGGCACTTAAAAGAGTCTCCAACCTAATTAGGAGACTTTAAATTTTAAATCTGAATCTGAGTGTTGAACTGTTTAGGATGGAAGAAGAGTTCACATATGGAAAGGACAACAATAAATGGAAGAGGTATGCAGTCATTTGTTCGGGAGGAACGGCTGCGGTAGGGGCTATTGTAGAGAAAATTCTTATATTCTCAGATATCTACATATTAATTACACTTTCAAACAGATTCCACCTTTCAGTTTTCAAATTATACATGTTCACTATGGAAATTTCAGAAAAATATAGGTAAAGATGAGAAGGAAGCAAAAAACCTTGTTATAACCCCCTCCCAACTCCACTCCCCTTTGACTCTAACTACTGTAAATTGCTTGCTATATATCTTTACATATTAAGTATGTTTTAAAATGGCATTTTCATATCATTTTTTGTTGTAGAGATTTTAGAAATAAGAAAGTCATAAAGAAGAAAATTACACTTATAATACCACTACCCATGTTAACATAATTTTAAACATTATTGAAAAGTTTTTAAAATTATTTTTTATTATTGAAAACTTCAAACACATACAAAATTTTGGTGTATTTCATTTCTTTCTTATCTCAGTGTGAGCATGTATATATATGTATATATATAAACCTATGTATACACATAGATACATACAAATATATATATATGCAAACACAAAAGCAAAACTAGGGTTATATTACATATTAAACAGTTTTGTATGCTGCCTTTGCTGTTTCATATGACACTGTGACACATTCCTATCTCTAAATATTCTTTGAAGCATTAGAAGACGGGAGGCAAAACAGTTTCTTAGGTTACCCTATTACCCTATTATGGTGGGAGAAGACCCATAATGAAACTCAGCAGTGGATTTTAATAGCAAGGGCTGGTTATTATATCTCTAGAATGTAGTAGGTTCTCAATCCATATTGTTGAATGAATGAATGATTTGTTTAAAAGAAGCCAATCTCTTATAAGAGGTGAGGAAACAACACTGTATGTAAAGACTTATAATACAATAAATCTTACACGTTATAGAACTTGAACTTTTAGGGCATGGGCTGTATAATTTTCAGCCTCGGAAGGTGGACAGAAGAAAACTCCAACTTCTTATTTGGAAGGTAGGTTTCTGGTGTTCCCGTACCCTCTATATCCCACCTACAGACCTTTCCTTGGGGTCTTTTACTTGTGGTTGTCTGTCCAAAAGGTTGCGTTAGTCCATTGCAGGAGAAATTCATTCTGGCTGGAGAGAAAATGGCCATGTCAGGAAGGTAGTGAGGAATGTGTAATTTATTTTTGGAAGAGTTTTCTGGATGGAGGAATACAAAATACTGGCATAAGGAAAATTTCCTTTGGGGAAATGAGGCCCAACAATTATGTAGATGGATTGAGTGGAATTGTTATTCTGTTTACTCATTTTTTCATCAAACATGTATTGAGCACTTACTGTGTGCCAAGGCCAAGAGATATAAAGGTGGACAAGACACATTTCTTCCTCCAGGAGCTCACAGTAAATTATATGTGATAGCAGTGAAAACAGTAATTGCAAAACACTGAAAAGTGGTATAAAAGAAATGTGTAAACATGCATTGGGGCAAAGAGGAGAGTGTGATTAACGCTGCCTGGGTCAGAGGAGGGGAGGCGATGCTTGAGCTGCCTGTGGGGTGGTGTGTGGAGGTAATGTATCTATAGTAGTAGCTGGGGAAATCCCAAGCAAAAGCCTAGAGCTTGGCTGGGGTTGGAGATCATGCATCAGTCTGAGGTCAATCTGTACTCCATACCCTGATATGTGGATTAATTGTATATCCAGGAAACCATGGCAGAAATCTGAGATCCTCCTGGATTCTCACCCCTCATCTCCCTGCACATTCAATCAGGCATCAAACCATGTTGCTCCCACCTCCTACAGATCTTGAAGGCTCCCTATCCATTCACTTCACCTCCACTGCTTCGGCCCTGGTCCCAGTCTTTACCCCCTTGGGCCTGGGATACTACAGGAGCCTCTAAATTGGCCTTCCTACTTCCTGCTGCTCATTCCTTTCATTAGTTGTCTATTGTTAAGTAACAAATTACACCAAAATCTAGCAGCTGGAAATAACAGACATGTATTATCTCACCTGGTTTCTGAGGACTAGGAATCTGGCAGCAGTCTAGCTGGGTGGAAGGATTTAGCTGAGGGGCTCTGGCTCAGCGTCCCTCGTGAGAGCACAGTCAAGCAGGTGGCCAGGGCTGCAGGCATCTGACCTCTTGACTGGGCTTCAAGATCCATTTCTAAGCTCACTCACATGGCACACAGCAAGAGTCTGCAGCTCCTCACCACATAGACATTTCCACAGGGCTGGGCATGACGTGGCAGCTGGCTTTCCCTAGAGTGCAAAATCAGAGAGAGAGAGAGAGAGTGAGCGAGATGGAAGCTGCCATATCTTTTATAAGCCAATCTCAGAAATGACCTCCTATCACTTCTCTGGGTCACACAGAACAACCCTGGTGCCATAAGTACTATACTGGGTGTGAACACCAGTAGGAAAGGCTCATTTGGGACCTTCTTGAAGGTCCTTTCAATGCATCTTTTCTGTCATTTGCCTTCAGGATTAAGTCCAGCACCTAGGGTTCTTCATGCCTGACCCTTGATGAATCTGCACCTTCTCATTTATTCATTCCACCATCGACACATATTCATTGAATACCAACCATCTTATAGACACAGGAAGCAAAATAGATAAAATCTTTGTCCTTGTGGGTTTAATAATCTAGTGAGGGGATGCAGAAAACAAAATAAGTCAATAAATTATATATTTTTGTAAAACAATATGATATAGTAGATATTGACATTCTTGGTTAAAAGAAGGTGGTAACTGCTGTGGGAAAAAAATCAATCAAGGTAAGAAGGATCAGGGGTTCTTGGGTGGGGGGCTAGTTTACAAGTTTTAAAAGGTGATCAATCTCCTGTAAACCTATTTTCCAGACTCTTGCTCTGTGAGCCTGCTCAAATGGCTTAATTCATAACAGTGAAGTCATGTAATATTTGACCTTCAGTGCCTGGCTTGCCTCATTTAACATAAGGTCTTCAAGATTCATCCATGTTATCCCATGTGTTAATATTGCATTCCTTCTTACAGCTGAGTAATATTCCATTATGTACCACAATTTTTTTATCCATTCATCTGATGATGGACATTTGGGTTGTTTCCAACTTTTGGCAATAGTGAATAATACTGCTTTGAACATTGGTGTGCATGTATCTGTTTGTGTCTCTGCTTTCAATTCTTCTGGGTATATACCCAGCAATGGGATTGCATCTCAAGGAACAGAGAGAGTCTGCAACTGCAAGCAAGAAAGTCCCATCCATCTGCCCCATGGGATCTAAGCTCCCTCTCAATTAGAGGTGGAGTGGGCATCACCATCACAGAATCCTCAGGATAGGGGAATGGACGATGGACTAGAATCGACTTAAAGTTGTTCTGCTGTAGACTTGTGATCCTAGCAATGGAAGAACTTTTATCATGGATGTGGAGGCAGTGACCCCTGGAGGATCTGAGGGGAGGGAGAGGGAAAAATAGGTGTAATTTGGGGGCATTTTCGGGACTTGGGAATTATCCTGTATGACAGGATACAGGCCATTGTCTATCTTGTAATAACTTGCAAAAATGTGCAGAAGAGAGTGTAAACTACAATGTAAACTATCATCATCACTTACTGGCAATGCTCCAAGATGTGTTCATCAATTGTGGCAAATGTACCACACTAATGAAGGATGTTGTCAATGTGGGAAAGTGTGGGAGGGCTAGGGAGCAGGGTATATGGGAATCCCCTATATTTTTTGGGTAACATTTATGTAATCTAAGTTTCTTTAAAAAAAAAAAAAGTATATATATTGAAAAAACAAAGGTGGTCAGGGTAGATGCCCAAAGGAGACATGTAAATAAGAACCTGAAGTGGTGAGCGAGTGAGCCACGTGGAGATCTGGGAGAAGAGCCTTCCAGGGAGAGGAAAGTGCTTCTGCAAAGGCCCTGGGGTTGGAGCGAGGCCAGGGTGTTCAAAGACTGACAGGGAGGCCTTTGTGGCTGGAGTAGAGTGAGTGAGGGGCAGAGCAGTGCCATGTGAGGCCGGGTTGGGTGGGGGGTGAGTATCAGACCTGGGGACCTTCTAGGCCACATATGAACACTGAATGAAGTGTGGAGCCACGGCAGGGTTTTGAGCAGAGGAGTCACATGATCTGACTGAATGTTTGTAAAGGCTCACTCCGGGGCTGTTTTAAAAACTGTGTGTGAGGGGCAGAGGGGGAAGTACAGTGACCCAGTAGGAGATTACTGCAAGAATCCAGGTGAAAGACGATGTTCATTGGGGTCAGATGATTGATTGGCGAGGTGTGAGACGTGAAGGGGTGTCCCAGTGCTGAAATCGGAACTCACAGCCTCTGTCTTCTCTAAGTTGTGGTGCTGGCGGACGTCACAACCCTAAGAAGGAAATCCATTTTGATATGGCTGATTGATTAATAAAGCATCTCTCAATGCTTCCGGGTTAATTTACTTGTTAGTTGTCTGCAGGCCCCAGCGTGTCACTAGGGAATCTGTCAGGAATAGGAGAGCTAAAACCTCTGAAGCTGAGAGTCCCCTCTTTTGAGAAGTGTTGGTTATTCCGGGGACTTAAACTGCACAATCAGTTTTTGACCTCTTTTGTCCCCTCGAAACTAGAGGGGAATGTGGGTACAGTCACTGTGTGTGCAGTTGTGGGGCAGCGCTGGGGGAGGCCGAGTGTGCTGACCAAAACTCATTGGCTTTGTAATTAAACTCTCTTTTTATTAAAGCGGAAATTCTTAAAGACGCCTGCCTGTGTGGTACTGGGAATTCTTTATCATAGGAATTCAGTCTCCTTTGCTATAAAAGGGTTGATGTATTATTGTGTTCATGAGCTCCTGAAACTGTTTTTCAAATATCTCTAGCTATGGATGTGCAGACATATCAACTTTCTCAGTAATGTCAAATTTATCATGCTATTTTTTGTGTGTGTGGGAGTGACCAAAATCTTAACCTATTTTTCTTTAAGCTCATTTATATGAGGCAGTAAGTAGGTGCTTAAGAATCACAAGAGCAGCTAATATTGGGGATCAAAAGAGTATACAAGCATAATGTATCCATTGGCTATGTCCTGCCCAGATAATTTCGAGGCCCCGGCACTACAATGAAAACAGCAGCCATCAGGTAAATAAACAAATATTTCTACTAATGGCGGCAGCCTCAGCACAGGAACAGTGCCCTGGCACTCTCTATTGGGGACAATTGATGGTGGAGACTTAGTTGAGAATTATCCAGTGAGTACTATGTGGGGCCAAACAACCACATAATTCATGTGACACTGAGACAAACACATTAACATGTAGTAACAGAGATCTATTTTAAATAAAAAGATGGTAAATGGTGGAAAAGAGTGCTGATTCCTTTCTCACTAATTTTCTACTATCACTTTAAGTAGAGCATTGAACAGGGTTGCATCTATGTCTACCATTTTGATATTTGTTTTATAGTTCTCCCAACTGTTTTTTATTCCTCTCTTCTTCCTTTCCTGCCTTCTTTTAGGTAAATTGGATATTTTTTAGTATTCCATTTTTTCTCCTCTATTGACTTGTAAGCTACACCTCATTGTGTGTTTGCATCTTAGTAGTTGCTCGAGAGATTACAACATGCACCTTTAACTTACCATACCTACCTTTGAATAATATTATATTACTTCTTTACCATCCCTGTAGATAGTTTTTTTCCATATGATCGTGAGGGAAAAGATTCAATGCTCTACCTATTATTTATGTGAAGATTAGCTGTATTCAGATTTACATTTTAAATCAATGTGGGTGCCGAGCTCTCCTCTGCCTAATCACAGAATTAGGTAGTTCACAAACATCTGAGTGGTTGTTGGCTGCGGCTTCGGTGAGTATTTCGCTTCTTCAGAGATGAATTACTCTTTTGTTGTCCACTTTTGAAATAACTATGCAAATTAAAGGGAAAAAAAAGCAAAGGAAACGTTACGCAGAAATCTCTTTTTAGAGGGAAGTTGAAGCAGGCCTGGTGCTGTACAGGCCTTGCTGTAATAGCTGATGAGGACAGTGAGAGATTTCACCTCTCAGTTCCTGGTACCATTTTATTGAGGTTTGACTTGCTGAACTTAGAGTCTGAGAATGTGACTAGATTTGGGAGGCTCGCTTTAAGAGTTGGCTGCCTTTTCCATAAGGTGAACCCCCTTGGCGTTGACCTGCATATCTTTCACAGGTGAGCTCCTTCTTGTGTCCCACATGACACTTGTTTATGTCCTGTTTAGTGCCACCAGATCTACCACAGAAGTCAGTGTCTCATGGACTAGGGGCATGGGTTAGCTCCAGGCACAGCATCACACACATGCTCACTGCTTAGGACATAATAATTAGTCATCAGATATAGATCCTAATGAAATCCACTGTTTCAACTGGATTGACTGAGTAATCTCGATGCTGACTGATCATCTTTGGAAACTAGTTTTTTTGCCTACCAAAGGAGCAATAAAAATATAGATGCCCATACAAATAGCATGATGAAATACTGATTGCCCTTGCTTATAAAATGATTTGTTTGGACCCCAAATGTTGCATCTTTATAAGATTCCATCTGCCATTATTTTATAATGTAGAGAAGTTCATGTTGCATATCATGAAGACAAATGTTATGTGTGCTTTGTTTTTTTTTAGATATGGGGGCCAGGGATTGAACCCAGGACCTCATACGTGGGAAGCTGGTGCTCAACTACTGAGCCACATGTTTGGTTCCTCCCATGTGGGAGGTGGGCACAGCAACTGCTTGAGCCACATCGGCTCCCCTGAAACTATACGTTTAAAATTAAATGCACATGGGCAGCGGATGTGGCTCAAGCAGTTGAGTGCCTGCTTCCCACATACGAGGTCCCAGATTTAATCCTCGCCCCGAGTACCATTTCAGCTGCCTGTCTTATCTGAGAGTAGGTTATCATGAATGGTTAATTTATTTCATTAGCAAAATTAATAGAAAATGCTGTAATTGTGATGATTAAGAATGGAAGGAAGGCTATGCTTTATTATTCATAATTGATTTCCAAAGCACTTTTACCTGTTTAACTCACATACACATGCACAGTCCTACTCTGATTACTGTTTTGTTTTTAACTGGCTACTTGGAATAGTTGCTTTACAGGTTCTTATCAGGAACTATAATCTCAAACTCACTGCCATTAATACCTTTGGAAAGCTCTGCAGAGAGAAACGATATTTATGGAGGATTGCCTGAAGTACTTGCTAGCCATCCATTTTTTAGATAAGTCATCATCACACTGTTGTCTTACAGACCCCTGGGGGGATGCAGAGTTATTGCAAGGTTGCCTGCAAATCCTATATTGAGGGTCTTATTATTTCTGTCATAGTTATCTGTAAGGACACAACAGTGACATTGAATAGTATGTTTAAGGGACTAGAGCCTTTTCCAGCACTCAGGTCTTTACTTAGAAGAAGATCTTGTGATAAATGCAATAAGTAATCGGCTATAGAGTCAGAATCTCTAGACTGAACTTAACTACATGCTCTTTAGTATCCTAAGATCCTGGAATATTAGAATCAGAAAGGACTCCATGGTTTGGTTAGGTCAGCTAGGGCATGTCCATGTTGTGTGTGTCTCAAAGCAGTTAACACGTGTGGGAGAGAGGGGTACTTCCCACTGATAGGAGGGCATTTCCTGATATGCTAGAAATTGTTCTGTGTCATTGGCAACCTTAGAAGTGGCAAGGAAATCTGCCTTAAGTATCTATTTTATAATATCTATAAAGAAAATAAAGTAAAAAAAAATTCCCTTTGAAATGGAAGGTGAGAGCGGCAGCTTCCAAGGATCAATTCTGTAAGGGAGGCACAGTGGCTGACTGGTCACCCACAGAACTGGAAGGTAGCAGTGACCACAGTGTCTGTTGGTCATCACACATTGCTGAGTTCATACTCTCAATGGACTATGGGTTAATAGAGGGAAGCATAAGGGGCACTGAGTTTGAAAAAAAAAGTTAATAAGCACAGAAATTATAGTAGTTCTGGTAATTTACCTCAAGATGCTCTTCATCAGATCTGTACCTTGCATTCATCTGATCTGAATTCTAATAAGAACATCGAGATGCCTCCAGTTTCTCAGAAGCCAGTGGTAAAAAGTGGAAATATAATGATGATTATATCCAACTTAGCTCTCCAATTATGGAGAATTAAAATTATCCAGGGGAGCGGATGTGACTCAGGCTGTTGGGCACTCGTCTCTCACGTGGGAGGTCCTGAGTTTGGTTCCCGGTGCCTCCCGGAGAAGGCGAGCGAACAATGAGCAGACAACGAGAGAACCATCTGGGGGAGGGGAGGAGTAAATAAAATAAATAAAGAAATCTTTAAAAAATGATCCACATGGGCAATGTAGAAGTACTTGCAAATAGTAATGTGAAACCTTTAAAAAAAAAAATAGATTGACATTTTGAAATAAAACATACAAATGATAAAAATAGCTATTTTTAGTGAAAAATGTAAGAATTCTAAACATCTAGTCCTGAAGGCAATTTTAACCTGTTAATGTAATTACATTTATTAAGTATATTTAGTGTACATTTTGTCCCCAAATCAAACAAAATAATAGCCATTTCAAAATTTTAATTTTATCTAATTACATTTTATTCTGGCATAATTACTTTCAAGGAAAGTAAGCATGTCACTTATTAGTAGGAAAATGTCAGATTTTATAGTTATATAAAATATATCTTTACATATTATATTTAAATAATCTTTAATAATCCCTAAGATAAAGTATTTTTTTTCTTACTTAAATTCACTTTCTAATCATATACCTCATAAAAATAGTGCAATTAAAAAATTCCAGAGATATATAAGACTGTGAAATGGGTTGGAAAATCAAGAAAGTTTGGGAACACTAATGTAGATTATATTTTATTCAAAAAAAAAAAAAAAAAGAAAGAAAAGGAAAAGCAGGTAACAGAACAATAGGTATTATTTTATAAGAAACAAAATAAATTGTCCCTTATATGTAGTCTCCCTCTACATAAAAATATAACTACAAAAGTAGAAAAGGATCTAAACCACAAACCTTTAACAGCGATTACCTCTGAGGAGGAGAGTGATTTAAGGGTAGGTGGGGAAAGACAAAGTAGACTTTCACAAGTATGTGTTTATGTATGACCTAGTACTTTTATAATAATAATAATAGGAAGAAAAAGCAAAAAGTTAGGGAGTTGTGGTGGCCATGAGAATGCACCTGTTAGATCTACCACAGAATTGATTGATCAACAGCTCCAGGTGCTGCATCCTGAAATCCATCACAGTGTTTGAGCTACACTTCCACAGGCTGCTCCCAGACAGTTATTGAACATGGCAAGGGTACTGCTGCAGGCTGGTCACCTCGGGCTTGAGGACTCCCCTTTGGCCCTTGTGCACTTTCTTAGGACTGTACTGCAGTTTACGAGCTTCCTTCTTCCCTTTGTCCCTCCCTCATACCCTCCATTCCTCCCTGTGCCCTCCCCTCTCTCCCTCCCTCCTTCCTTCCCAGTGGTCAGACCAGCATCTCAGTTTGACAGCTCTCCCAGCCTTCTCAGGCTCTCTCCCCATTTTCCCTTTCTGGTGTTTCTCCATTAAATCTCTTGCACACCTACTTTTTGGAGGACCCAGACTAAAACAGAGGATTTAGAAAAAGCTAATTATAGATGCAGCTGTGATCGAATACTGGAAGATAATGTGAAATACCCAGAATTGAATGGATATTATTTTAACATCTTTCAGAGATTTATGGTCCTAAGAAAATGAAAGACCATAGAATTCCTTCACATTCAAAAACCTTTTTTCTGTAAAATATGCTTTTTATTAGAGAAGTTGTAGGTTTACAGAAAAATCATGCAGAAAGTACAAAGTTTCTGTATAACCCTCCCACCCTGTCCTACAGTTTTCCCTATTATTAACAATTTGCATTAATGTGGCACATTTGCTATAAGTGATGAAATGATATTATTATAATTATACTACTAGCTATAGTCCATAGTTTCAATCAGTTCACTCTTTATGTTCTACATGTCTATGGTTTTTAAAATTTTTCATTCTGGTAACATATATACAATGTAAAATTTCCCATTTCAATCACTTTCAAATATACAATTCAGTGGTGTTGATTACATTCCCAATATTGTACTACTATCATCACTGTTACAAAACTTTTCCATCACCCAAACAGAAACTCTATACTAATTAAACATTAATTCCTCATTCCCTAATCCCATCCTAGCCCCTGGTAACCTATAAGTTTCTGTTATATGAATTTGCTTATTCTAATTATTTTACATCAGTGAGCTCACACAATACTTGTCCTTTTGTGCTTATTTCATGCAATATGATATTTTCAAGGTTCATTCATGTTTTTGTATGTATCAGAACTTTATTTCACTGAATACTATTCTTTGTAAGTATATATTGCATTTTGTTTATCTGCTCATCTGTTTATGGGCACTTGGGTTTCTTCCACCTTCTGGCAATTGTGAATAATGCCACTATGAATAACGGTATACAAATATCTGTTCCAGTCCCTGCTTTTAATTCTTTTGGACAAAGAATTTCAAGTGGGATTGCCAGGTCATATGGTCATATGGTAATTTTATAACTTTCTGAGTAAATGCCAGACTTTTCCACAGTGGCTGCACCATTTTACATTCCCACCAACAATGAACAAATGTTCCTATTTCTCCTCAACCTCTCCAACACTTGTTATTTTCTGTTTTTGTTTTTTTTTAATAGTGGCCATTCTAGTGGGTGTGAAATGGTGTTTCATTATGGTTTTGACTGGCATTTCCTTATTGGCTAATGGGGTTGAGCATCTTTTCATGTGCTTTTGGCCATTTGTATATTTCTTTTGGAGAAATTTCTATTCAAGTCTTTTGCCCATTTCTTAATTGGGTCATTTAGCTTTTTGTTGTTGAGTTGTAGGAGTTCTTTATATATTCTGGATATTAAACCCTTATCAGTTATGTGGTCTCCAAATATTTTCTCTCATTCTGTAGGTTGTCTTTTTACTTTCATGATAAAATCCTTTGATGCACAAGAGTTTTTAATTTTGATGAAATCCTATTTATCTATTTTTTCTTTTATTGCTTGTGCTTTTGGTGTAAAGCATTTAAAAGTCTTTCACACAGAAAAGATATTTTTCATATCCAAGCCAAACAAACATGAAATCCAATCAAGTATTCAGTGTAGGTAAGAGTTGCAGACTTCTGGACTCTGGAGTGGACTGTGCTATAAGAACAACTCCCTAACTTCTGAAGTCTTGGTAAGAAATATAAATAAGGCTGAGTATGTTTCCCTAGAAACACTGATGAGAATCCAGTCAGTGCCCAGGCAAAAATCTTTGGCTATTATGCAACCTTAAGCAAGCTTAGATGGCAACTGAAATTACACACACACACAAAACTCTGCTCCAGAGTGTGTGAAATGATGTCATAGTTTTTTTTATGAGTAACCATCTTGAATCCCAGTAATGTTTAGAATAAAATATATATTTCCGATAAGCCTGAAAATTAATATTTTGGGATAAAGAAGACTATATTATATTCAATATTTTATGTACTTTTAAAAAAAGAAAATTTGGCTGGAATGACCCTGTAATTTTAATTAAAAAAGAGTGATTGGGTAATTATTTTAGAATTGCATTTTATGTCAAAATATTAATTATGACTTTAAGAGGAAGTTTATTATAGTATTAGAATATTTCAGAGAATTTTAAATTTGCAATATATGTAAGTTACATTTATTAGAGTTATACTTTTTTTTTTAATGTACTCAGGACTGACTTGCTTATTATGAGACAATCGAGATACTTAATAGAAATACTATATATTAAATTTATAAATGCAGTTTAAAATTTTCAAAGAAGTTTAATGTCCAAAGTTTGTGAAGGGAACTACATATTAATCAAACACCTTTAAAGGTGATTGTTAATATTTGTAATTTTATAAATAAAATAATAAGATATGAAGTAGTTCTTAACACTTAAAGAAAAAGTAAGCTTTTGAATTTGAAAACTTAATCATAATTAAATATTGATTAGGAAAAAAGTTAACTCAGTTAAAATGGTATATTTAGTGAGGACACTAAAATTGCCCTCAAAAGTACAAAAAAATTACTTTTAGCAAAGATTAAACTGGGGTGTTTACATGAATAGTAGGGAATGGTATGTTGGAAAATACTACTGGCTCTGTGGAGGAAAAGTATGCAAAAATACATGTATTTAAGTTTATTATAACTTTAATATTAAGGAGGTGTAGCACACTATTTACTACTACTATAATAATAATCTTTATTGCAAATTCCTTATAGCTATTTGATTCTCACAGAATGCTTTCATTGACTTTTGCCAAACTCTTATATCTGTAGACAATCTATGGTTATGATTCAACCATGGTTTGACAATTGGCATTGCATCCTAATCCACTAGCTCTTTTCCCAATAAATTTATTGTCATTAAAATCTGATGTGCTTTCAAAGATTCAACAGTATTTCTTTTGCAGTGATAATTCTCTGGTGATAGTATAAGTAGCTGTTGAGAAGTAAAAGGCAAAGGATGCCAGCAAAAATAGCAGAAATCACGACTTCTAAAAATACTCCTAATTTTTAAATTGATTTATTAAAAATGAGTCCAGGAAGTGGATGTGGCTCAAGCAATTGAGTGCCTGCCTCCCACATGGGAGGTCCCGGGTTTGGTTAACGGTGCTTCCTGAAAAAACAAAAAGAAACAACAAGCAAAAAAAAAAAAAAAACCACAAAAAAACTAACAAATGATAAAATCAACACAGGGAGGCTGATGTGGCTCAGTGGCTGAGTGCCAGCTGCCTACATATGAGGTTCTGGGTTCAATCCCTGGCCCCTGTACCTCAAAAAAAAAAAAGACTCCAAATTCCATTTTTATAGATACAAACAAAGTAAAGTAATCCCTTAGTTACTTGGTAATTTTAGATGCCATCCAGTTATGAATTTCTTATATTTATTCACTTAATGAGAGAACCTATTTTGGGGGAACCTATGGTGTACCAGGGGCTGAGGATATAATGGGGAATGGGTCAGATACATGGTTCCCATCTTTATGAACAGACGGGAACTTAGGAAGACAGACATCAAACAAACACTTTTTAAAAGTGAATGACCTTCATGGTAATAGAGGCAGGAGGAGGTTGCAGAAGACTTTTTTGAGGAAGTGATCTTTAAACCTAAGTGGTGACTAGAAATTAGCCAGAGATAGAAGGGAATGGGAAAAGATTCTCAGGAAGTGGGAAAAGCACATGCAAAGGCCCAGAGATAGGACTATGACATTTTATTAAAAGCAAAAGGAGCCCATAGTGGCTGGAGCTAAGACGGTGAGAGGGAGAGTGGTTAAGAGATGACGCTAGAGAGGCAGGCTGGAGCCAGTTGAGAAGATTCTAGAGAACCACTGAAAGGAGATTGAACATTAACCTGAGAGAATTAGAAAGCCTTTGAAGAGTTTTTAGTAGGGTGGGGATATGTCAGGTTTTAAAATAAAACCTGCACTATGGCTGCAGGCGAGAGAATTGATTATTTGCTGTGCAGTCATGTGAAGCTTAAAACACACACACACACACACAAACTCAACCTTTTTTTATTTGAATTGAGAGATTATAAAACCATAATAAAGAAAATTTCAAAATGGTAAAAAAAATTGCCCATGATTCTATTGCCTTAACTGCACTTACTTTCTTCCCTCTATATATCCTTTCTTGAAAATTTTTCTCTTTGCATATTCATTTCTCATGTAGTCCCAATCGTAGTGTAAGGCTTCCTTGGAATTCATTAACCATGGCTAAATAAATCCCAGCTGTTACTCACCCTGGAGCGTGCTACAGAGTTGCTGAAGTGAGAAGCATCTCAATTATAAGTCAATTTTCAGCGGTGGCTCTTATTTGTGACTTTGAATTTGGGGCTTAAATTTGATACCATTGCTTGTTTGCTCAGTTCACAGTGGCTTCATAATTGCAGCGTGTCTCTCCAAGCTGGCAGTGGTGCTGGCATCTAATTGTACTCAGATTCAATTGCTCTGGAGCATGCCTGTTTTAAATCATGGTTCCACAAATATTCAATCCCCTCCCATCCCACTGTGGGTGGAGTATATCTCCTTGTCTCGTTGACTTTGGACTTGGCCTTGTGACTTTGATCACTGTTAGTGGATGGGCCATGAGTTGGGGTCTTAAATGTGCTTGTGCATTGGGTCTTGGAACTTGTGCTCCAGGGATCCATCTTGGACATGCCTGGTCTGGGGAGGATGAGTGACAAAGGGAGCAGGCTCGGACCCAGCCTTCAGCCAAGTCCAGCTCATCTGCACCTGAGTGGAGTCACTTAGCTGAGCCCAGCCTGGACCCCTCCTACTGAGTCCACCTTTTGTCATAGTTCACTGAGTTTGGGGTGATTTGTTCTCCAGCATTGTGGCAGCAGGAGCTGACTACGTTCACTGCCTATTTGACAGCCCCCTTCCAGGGCACCTCCAAGGAATTCTGTAAATGCTACGGTGTCTATATTTTAAGCCTATATTTTAAATTTGTGTAGGCCTATTTATACAATATAGTACTATGCATTTATTCAACAATGATCATATTAAACCTTCTCTAGGGCCAGGAACCATGCTAGGCCTGTGGATTCAAGAGTGATGAAAAACATAGCCACCAAGCTCTTGGAATTTTAAGTCTAATGAGGAAGATGGGCTTTCATAGTCACAATTACAAATAGTGACAAAATCCTTTGAACATAGTTCTATGAGTGCATTATCAAGGACACCAGACCTAGACTGAGGAACCTGAAGCTCTGCTATGGAAATTTAAGGACCTAAGATCTAAAAGATGAGTACTGATAATAATATTACCAGTAAGAAACCCTCCAGTAGCTCTCACGTAGTGCAGGTGTTGCTCTAGTGGATTTAAAAACATTAACTTGTTTATTCCTTACAACTCCTCTGCGATTAGTGATTAACCTAGCAAAGAGAGGGGCTGGAGGCTGAGGCACAGCCCCTGGGCTGATGGAACAGCACAAGGAAAGGTCTTGGAATGGGTGGGAACGTGGATCATTCGGGGGAACTGAAAGGTATCCAGGGTTGCTGGAGGGCAGAGCGCCCTGGGGTGAGATGAAATGGGGAAGATGACAGGGCCAGGCTTGTAGGGCCTTTTCTTGGCCTCAGAAAGGATTGTGATCACGCTCCTGAGAACAGTGAGAAACTGCGGAAGGATATTAAGAAGAATGTGGGTGGGTAACATGATCAGATTAGCATTTAATATAGATAGTTCTGGAGAGGCCCACAAGGGGATGAAGTGGGATCAGTAAAGGGGATGGTGAAATAAGCCAGGTGTGGAATGATGGTAACTTCGACTCGGTGATGGCTGTGCAGATGGAGGGAATGGGACATATTTGAGCAGCATTAGGATATAAAATCTGCAGAATTTAATTATTAAAGAGAACCTTAATGTTATTTATTAGAGTCTCTGTTGAATATCAACATTTTCCATGTGTCTGTGCAATCCCCATGTTAGGCTTGCCAGTGAAGGTGCAAAAGCTTGGAAGAAGTGGTTTCCTGGTTTCACAACTCCTCTTTTGGGGTAGAGGGAGTGGAGACCTTTACACATAGCAGACTCCTATGTGTGAATTTGGAGTCTTTACACTGAATAACTCCTAATATACATTATATAGAAACACCTACTAGTTATTGGTCTCTGTGTTCCTGGTATAGTGTTAAGAGGGCACTTGGCAAACAGGATCTTTCATCCTCACAGCAGCCCTTGTGAGGTAGGTGCTACGACTCTCTCTACCCTATGGGTGAGGATGCTGAGGCGTGCAGAGGTCAAGGGATCTGCCATCGGCACACACTGGTGGAGAAGCCAGGACCTACCCGTAGGTTGTCTGAGGAGGGAGCCGTGCCTGAATCACAGCGTCTTATGCTCTTGCCAGTGAGGGTTGTGACCTGTGGAGGTTTTCGTGGTTATACAGTCACTCCTTGATTTTCTTTAAACAGTCACACACACACACACACACAGGTGGAAATAGTCCTCAAAGCCAGTATGATTAGAACACTTCTAATGCTTGTTGATTGCTGTTTTTTCCATCTCATGTAGGGATAATACCATCACGTCAACTGGAGAAGGACAGTGCCAGTGGCATCGAAGGCAGGGAATGAGTTGCTGACTGGATTGGCCCCATTCTGGGTTTGCCCCTCGTGGTCACTACTTAAAAATGATACGAACCTGAGAGGTACAAGTACATGACAACCCCACAGTTCAGGCCCTGTAAGCTGAACTGTTTCTGAAATATGATCATTTTAGATTTCCATAAAGCAATCAATGGATTACACGGAGAACACTGAATACTCTTGATAACTTCAGTGCTGGGGCTTCCGGCAGTAATTTAGGATGGATTTCATGTTGCTTTTCCAAGGTTTAGAAGGGTATTAGGAATCTCTTCAATCATTATTAAACCTTTTCAATAGCTCTATAATAATTATAATAAATAAAGAAATTCCAGGAGATTAAAGCAGCAATTATTCATCTCTCAATCCATTCGTTGAAACTGACATACATAGGTGTTTCTGACTGTCCTTGTACAAATTTTATCTATCACTTTTTTTTTTTTTTTTTTTTAAAGATTTTATTTATTTATTCATTTATCCCCCCCTTGCTGCTTGTGCTCGCCGGGTCAGTGAACCACGCCGTGCGGGCGGGCCTGCCTTCACCAGAAGGCCCTGGGAATCGAACCCGGGACCCCCCATATGGTAAACGGGAGCCCTACTGATTGAGCCACAGCCGCTTCCCTCTATCACTTTTATTGATATGCAATCCCATATGACATCATGTGGAAAATGTGAACAGTGAATGGCTTTTTTAAAGCTTTTGAAAAGATATTTATTTTAAAATTATTAACTGAAATGCATATTAGACTGAAAGAAAATGTCAATTTTAAAAGGGACTTTATGTAAATGGATTATTCAGAGGTGATCTTTTTTCCAGGATTCCATGATTGTTTACTCAATGTTTAGAATGCTGTGGATTTTGTTTCAAGGAAACCATTCCTGATTTTCTGTACATCATTGGGCTGTTATCGAATGCAGAGTTATTGTGATGCATGTATCCATAAATAAATACCTGCTCTTAAAAAAAAAAAAAAAAAAAAAAAAGGGTATTAGGTGCTTCTTTGGGAACCAACGGTCGTTCATCTAATGTTTCCTAGTCCTAAAAGCTGTTCTTACTTAAACGTGAATGTTAAACCTAGAATGGATATAAATTAAGAGAGTTTAACTATGTTCTGTTTGCCTCCTTCAGCTAAAAGACTCTGATTTTGGTTTTAAATGCCCTTTGGGAACTAAACAGGTTGGGAATAGTTTGCTTCTGGTTGGTTATTCCTGAGCATTTTAAAAACAGAATTTCCGAATAGAATTATTTGAAAACTCTGAAATACACTACCCTTTAATAGAACTCCTATAATATAAAGTTTTCCAGGATAAAAATGGGAGCATACCTAATATATAAGGCATTTTGTCTAAAAACTATAGTTTATTTAATGTCAAAATATAGTTTTATAATTAAAATATGATATTTGTTATATAGATGAGCACCATATATGTATGTATTAATTTCTTATGACTATCATAACAAATTACCACAAATTTGGTATCTTAACACAACATATATTTATTCTTTTACAATTCTGGAAGTCAGAAGTCCGAAATCAGTTTCATGAGCCGAAATGAAGGTGTCAGCAGGGCTGCACTCTGTCCAGAGGCTCAAGGGAAGAATCTGTTTCTTGCCTTTTCAGCTCCTAGAGCTGCATCACAGGGCAGGGGTGGGGAGACCCTTCCTCTACCTTCAAAACCAGCAGGGTGCCATCTTTTTTCTCGGTCTCTACTTCCTTCTGCTTCTGCCACACGGCTTTCTTCTCCTCTGTGACAAGTGTCCCCCTGCCTTCCTCTTATAAGGACACATGTGATTACATTTAGGGCCCACCCAAATAATCCAGGATAATCTCCCCATCTCAAAATCCCTAACTTAATCATGTCTGCAAAATCCATATAAGTTAATATTCACAGGTTCCAGGGCTTAGGACCCACATACCTGGGGGTGGGAGAGCAGCTATTCCATCTACTATGAGGTATAAAGGCAGTATTGTCCAATTCCATTGACTACTTACGCGTGCATTTGTGTACTGAGGCACACTCAGTAATGAAACACATTTTTCAGCACTTCTTTTGAAATTATTGATTGTAATACAAATATTCTCAAATTGTTTCATTTGCGGTATACATGTAAGTCTGGGCAACATCTAATGTACAAGTTAGATGCAATTAAAAATAGATACCAACATTCTTGGCCATTAGAATTTTCAGGGATAATTGCTGGAATCTGCAGGAGGCCCTGATTTCTATCATTTAAATGAAGAAAATGAATATTAAATTTTCCTTTAAAAAAAACAGGGTTGATGTGAATGGCAAACACTATTGGGGAAAACATTTCCAAGTTTCTCATACTCCCCTTTTGGTTCATTTGGTTCATTTTTAACAAGAATTGGATGGGGATGGAGTTTGGTGTGGAACAAGTGACTCCAAGATAAGTATAAACTATCCCAGTATTCCTCACCGTCAGTAGAAGCACGGAGTAATGGTGTAAGCATACCTACCTGGTCATAAAAACCCCTGACAAGTGCTTGTCTGGTGAGATGAGAGAAGGGAAAAATGCCCTCACCTTTCAAATGAACTATTTAAACAAGTAAAATTGACTGAACAAAGTCTCCCCGCCCCACAGTCCATTTTAGAAATAAATGGTAAATTATTTGAGATAGAACATCAAACTTATTTTAAATAAACAGTGAGGTCTCTATCAACTGGTTGATCAGTTGCTCACTCACTCATTGATTCATTCATCACAAAGGAATTGACAGCTGACCTTGTGCCAGATTCTGTTCTTGGTTCTGGGGATTCATCAGTAAACAAGACAGGTGAGGCGCCTGTCCTCACGCAGCGTGCATGTTTTTGAGGTGAGGAGAGCTAGGTGAACGAGTAGGTATTGTGGTTTGCCAGGCTGCTGTCACAAGTACCACGAACTGGTTTTGGCTTAAACAACAGGAATGTACTGGCTCACGGTTTTGAGGGTAGAAGAAGTCTGACATCAAGATATCCGCAAGGCTTGCTTTCTCCCTGAGGACTAGCGCCCTGGTGTTGTCTGTGAGCAGTCCTTGAGGTAACTTCTTTTCTGGGTCTGTGACTTCTGGGCTCTCTTTATAAGGCCGCAAACAATCTGGATTAAGACCCGTTCTTGTTCAGTGGGGCCCCAACTTAACTAAAAATAACATCTTCAAAAGTCCTATTTGGTCACCAGAAAATAGAAGGAGGGTGGAGAATGGGAAGCTAAGGGTTAATCTGTGCAGAACTGGTAAAAAGGCTGTTTGTAAATCTTTGGAAATGAATAGAAATGGTGAAAGCACATCATGGTGTTTTGTACTTAGCCAAGCTTTTATATGAGTATGACGGTGGTTGAAAGGGAAAAGTCTAAGGTCATGTATATTACTAGGAGGAAAGCTAAAAACTGTAACATGGATCTGTATAAGATAGCAGAATCTCATAAAACACGAATATGGGTGACATGGCATATATAAGACTGTTTTTCAAAATATAAATACAAATATACTAGCGAGAAGGGAAAAGAATAGCAGCTATGTACGGCAGGGGGAGCTTAGAGAGATTGAGAGGTGATGAGTTTTGTTTATTATTATTATTATTATTGGAATAAGGAAAGTGCTCTAAGAATGATTGAAGTGATGAACGCACAATTACGTGATTACACTGAATACCATTGATTGTACACTTTGGGTGGATTTATGCTTTATTAATATGTATCAATAAAATTGATTAAAAAAAAAGTCCTATTTACAATGGGTTCACACCCACAGGGATGCAGATTAAGATTGAGGGCATATGCTTATTGGAGTACATAATTCAACCTACCACAGTAGGCAATAACTGAACATGTTATTTCAGATAGTGAAAGGAGCTATGAAGGAAATGGCATGATATAACAGAGTTTGTGTGTGCGTGTCCACGCGCGCGGGGGTGGAGGGGCAGGAGGCACGTTGTTAAACAGAGAAGTTCTGAAGTATCTGAAGGAACCACCCACGCTTCCATGAGGAGGCACAGCAGTCCCAAAGGCCATGAAATGGGAGGGGCTCTGTGTATTCAAGGAACAAAACCAGTTTAGCTGGAGCAGTGAGAAAGAAGAGTGGACTACGACAAGGTTGGAGAGGTTGGCTGCAATCGGATCGAGCTATTTATCTGTCTATCTACCTACAGTTATCTACCTATCCATTTATTTATATACTTTCCCTGTCAAAAATGATTTGGAAAAGAAGGAGGACCCCCTACCTCACACCATATACAAAAATCAACTCAAAATGGATCAAAGACCTAAATATAAGAGATAGAACTATCAAACTCCTAGAAGAAAATGTAGGGAAGCACCTTCAGGAACTTGTGTTAGGCAATGGTTTCTTAGACTTTACACCCAAAGCACAACAAAAAAAGAAAAAAATAGGTATATGGGACCTCATCAAAATTAAAAAGTTTTGTTCCTCAAAGGACTTGATCATGAAAGTAAAAAGACAGCCTACACAAGGGGAGAAAATATCTGGAAACCACATATTCAATTAAGGATTAATATCCAGTATATATAATCCTTTAACTTAACAACAAAAAAACAAACAACCCAATTAAAAATGGGCAAGGTCTTGAACAGACATCTCTCCAAAACAGATATACAAACAGCCAGAAATGGCATGAAAAGATGCTTTTCATCTTTAGCCACCAGGGAAATGCAAATCAGAACCACAGTGAGATACCATTTCATACCCATTAGAATGGCTGCTATTAAAAAAAAAGGAAAATAACAAGTATTGGCGAGTGTATTAGTCATCCAAAGGGGTGCTGATGCAAAATACCAGAAATCTGTTGGCTTCCATAAAAGGTATTTATTTGGGGTAGAACTACACTATACAACAGTGAACCCTAAGTTACCAGGCCATAAAGTGTAAGTTACTTCTCTCACCCAGTCCGGCTTCCTGGATTCCTCCCTTCCTGGGGCTTGATTCTCTCCAGGTTCAGCTGCTTGTTCCCTCCACAAGGTCAGCTGTAGACTATCAGGTGAACGGCTTGTCTCTTTTCCTGGGGCCTTCTCTCCTTCCTCAGGACCAAGCTTCTCGGGTATGCTTACTTCCCAGGGCTCCGGCTCAAGACTCCAACATCAAAACTCCATTTCAAAACTCCAACTAACTCCTCTGCTCTGCCATGTAGTTTTATCTCTGAGTCCTACTGACGTGGCCTAATCAAAGCCCCAATCATAACTTAATCATGCCCAGAGGAACAGACCAGTTTACAAGCATAATCCAATATCTATTTTTGGAATTCATAACTATAGCCAACTGCCACCGAGAGGATGGGGAGAAATAGGAACACTCATTCATTGCTAGTGGCAATGTAAAATGGTACAGTCGCTATGGAAGACAGTTTGGCACTTCCTCAGAAAGCTAAGTATTGAACTACCATATGATTTCACAATCCCTCTACTAGGTATACACCCAAAAGAATTGAAAGGAGGGACTTGAACAGATATTTGCACAACAATGTTCATAGCAGCATTATTCACAATTGTCAAAAGGTAGAAGCAACCCAAGTGCCCATCAACAGATGAGTAGATAAACAAAATGTGATATATGCATACAATGGAATATTATTCAGCAGTAAAAAGGAATAAAGTCCTGATACATGTGACAACATGGATGAACCTCGAAGACATTATGTTGCGTGAACTCGGCCAGAACATACACGAAAGGTCAAATATTGTATGATCTCACTGATTTGAAACAATTAGTATAAGCAGACTCATAAAGTCAGGATCTAAAATATAGGTTAAACAGGGGAGGGGTAGGGATAGGGAATGAGAAGTTAAGGCTTAAAATGTACAGGGTTCCTATTTTGGAATGATGGAAATGTTTAGGTAATGGATGGTGGTGATGATAGCTCTACATTGTGAACACAATTAGCACTGAAATATATATCTGAATATGATTAAAAGGGAAAATGTTAGATTGTATGTATGGTAACAGAATAAAACTTAAAAAAAAAAATCCAAGGAACTACACTATACAACAGTGAACCCTAAGTTAAACCATGGACTTTATTTTATTTTTTTTTTAAAGATTTATTTATTTGCTTTATCCATTTTAAACCCCCCCTTCCCCATTTTGCTGTTCTGTATCCATTCACTGGGCAATTCTCTGTGTCTGTCTCCTGCCATCTCCTCTCATCCTCCTCCTCCAGTCTTCACCAGGATTTGATCCTGGAGACCTCCGATGTAGGAGAGAGGTGTTCTGCTACCTGCACCACCTCGGCTCCTGGTTTTCGGAGCTTTCGGAGTATCTTGTCTTGACTCTCCCTTGCATCTCTCTCCTGTTACATCATCATCTTGTTGCATGGCTCCCGGGGCCTGGCGGCTCACCAGCACACAGAGCCTGGCAGCCCATGCGCCCTCTCTCTCTCTATTTTTTATTTTACTGGGAGGTCCCGGGATCGAACCCAGGTCCCTCCATATGGCAGACGGACGCCCAACCATTTGAGCCACATCCGCCCACCGGACTTTAATTAATAGTAAAATTATAAAAATGTGCTATCATCAATTGTAACAAATGTTCCACACCACTGCAAGGTGTTGGTGGTGGGATGGTATACGGATATTCTGTATTTTATGCATGATTGTTCTGTTTACCCAGAACTTCTCTAATAAAGAAAAAAATTCAAAACTCATTCGGGAGAACTTATAAAAATACACATAACAAAGGGAAGCGGATGTGGCTCAATCAGTAGGGCTCCCGTTTACCATATGGGAGGCCCCGGGTTCGGTTCCCGGGGCCTCCTGGTGAAGGCAAGCCCGCCCGCACGGCGTGGTTAGCTGACCCAGCGAGCACAAGCAGCAAGGGGGGGATAAATGAATAAATAAATAAAATCTTAAAAAAAAAAATACACATAACAGGATAAAATAAATAAATGGGGGGGGGAACAAGAAAAATAAAGATGGAAGAATAGCATGAAAAATGAATGTCATAATACCTGTATAGTTCTGAGATGTGGTCTGTAAATTTTGGTTCTGAGCTTCCTAGCTGTCAAAACAATGAAAGAAATGTGATCAAGTATGTGATTCATGGTGTCCAAAAGATAAAAGCAAACAATTTTTTTTTTTTAGGAAAAAAACAACAACACAACTTTTACTCTGACCTGAGAGTTGAGAAAAACTTTTTCATGGAGTCTGTGGCTAAGCTGAAACTAAATTCTCAGCCTCCTCTTCCCTATGTGGCTCTGGATTAGAATTGGCTGAAAAAGAAAAGAAAAGAAAAGAAAAGAAAAGAAAAGAAAAGAAAAGAAAAGAAAAGAAAAGAAAAGAAAAGAAAAGAAAAGAAAAGTGGTGCAAGCTTTAGAAGGCAGAAGTGAACCAGTGGCTTTTACTGTACAAAGGTTGATAGAGCTAGACGCAGTGAGGGGCAGACATAGAGATGCCTGTGGGTTCCAGCTTGTGCCAGCTCTCCTCCACTCCGCATCCGTCTCTTCCGCCCGACAAGCAGTCTTGCTCACAATAGCAGCCCAGGCCCATCACCAGATGCAGCAGCCACAACCTCCTACAGATTCTCCACCAGTTCTCTTCATACCTGACTCTAGCAGCTAAATGTACCTGGCTTTCCAGAGTGCTCCTCAGCCCTGTCACCCCTCAATTGCATAATGTTTAAGTTTCATAATAATTCTCTTAGTTCATAATAGTCATGGTGGTTCTGCTTCCCCATCAAACTCTGACTGAGACGGGGAGAGAGAATGGGACATTGTATGGTGAGGTGGAAGCCATCCCTTGCAATAAAAACAATAGCTAGGAATGATTTCTCTTGGAGAGCCGAGGACATGAGCTGAAGAGACTCCGAGGTGAATGAAAGAGGATTGATGCTACTCATTGGAATACCAGTCTAGAACTGCCATGTCCAATTCAGAACCCTGCAGCTACATGTAGCCGTTGGACACGTAAAAGTAGCTGTTGTGACTGAAGATCTGAAGCATTCATTTTAATTCATTCAAATTTAAATTAAAAAAATGGATAACTTGAGTTTGTTATTGGAAAACTCTTAAGTATGTTTAGAACAACTTGGGTGTGTAATTTACTTTTCCAACCTTAAATTTTATGAAATCTAAATGCAGATCAGCCCCGACCACGAGCTTCGATTTCCACCTCTATCCCTGGTGCAGTTGTTGCTTCCAGCAAACTCGGCATGATGGCGACAGCTGAGGTACTGAACACTGGAAAACGCTTTATGAGGGTGAAACAAAAGAAGTCTATGAGCTGTTAGATAGTCCAGGAAAAGTCCTCCTGCAGTCCAAGGATGAGATTACAGCAGGAAATGCAGCCAGAAAGAATCACCTGGAAGGGAAAGCTGCAATCTCAAATAAAATTACCAGTTGTATTTTTCAGCTGTTACAAGAAGAGGTATCAAAACTGCTTTCACTAGAAAATGTGGGGAAACATCTTTTATTGCACCCCAGTGTGAAATGATTCCAATTGAATGGGTTGTAGAAGAATAGCAACTGGTTCCTTTCTCAGAAGAAACCCTGGCGTTAGAAAGGATATAAGTTTTACCCACCTAAAGCGGAGCTATTTTTCAAGGATGATGCCAATAATGATCCACAGTAGTCTGAGGAACAGCTAAGTGCTGGAAAATTTTGCTTTGCTGGACTAGTTAGAGGCCAAACTGAAATGGATATCATGAGTCATGTTACACAGGCAATTTTTGAAATATTGGAAAACTCTTGGTTGCCTCAGAATTGAGCACTGGTTGATATGAAGATGGAATTTGGTGTTAATGTAACCACCAAAGAAATTGTTCTTGCTGACGTTATTGATAATGATTCCTGGAGACTCTGGCCATCAGGAGATCACAACCAACAGAAAGAAAAGCAGTCATATCGTGACCTCAAAGAAGTAACTCCTGAAGGACTCCAGATGGTAAAGAAAAAATTTGAATAGGTTGCAGACAGAGTAGAGTTGCTTCTGAAATCAGAAAGTCAGCGCAGGGTTGTAGTATTGATGGGCTCAACCTCTGATCTCGGTCACTGTGAAAAAATCAAGAAGGCATGTGAAAATTTTGGCATTCCATGAGAACTCTGGGACACCTCTGCCCATAAAGGGCCAAATGGAACTCTGAGGATTAAAGCCGAGTGTGAAAGGGATGGTATTCCTGCTGTATTTGTGGCAGTAGCAGGCAGAAGCAATGGTTTAGGACCAGTTTTTTTGTCTGGTAACACTGCATACCCAGTTATCAGCTGTCCTCCCCTCACACCAGACTGGGGAGCTCAGAATGTGTGGTCTTCTCTTTGACTACCCAGTGGTCTTGGCTGTTTGACAATACTTTCTCCAGAAGGTTCGGCTCAGTTTGCCTCTCAGGTATTTGGATTAAACAACCATTTGGAATGGGCCAAACTGCGTGCAAGCATATTAAACACATGGGTTTCTTTGAAGCAGGCTGACAAGAAAATCAGGGATTGCAGTTTTTAAGAACAAAATTGCATTTTTAGAAGAAAAACTACATATTTCTAGTTTAGCTGCAGAAAAAAAGCAAGACAGATGATTCTAAATCAGTTGGAGAAAGATAAAATTTATTGAATGAATGATTTAAAAAAATGCAGATCAAGTATTTCCAATGAAAATTTAGAGTCCAAATTGAAATTGTGCTGTAAGAGGAAAATATACAATGCATTTCAAAGACAATATAAAAAAAAAGGTTGTAAAATATCTCATTAATAATTTTCATATAAATCCCATGTTGAAATGATCTTTTGTAGTAAATAAAATATATTATTAAAATTTAATCCTTTTCCTTTTCCTTTTTTTAAATATAGCTCCTAGAAAATTTAAAGTGACATAATGTGGCTGGGGTTTTATTCCTATGGACAGCACTGCTCTAGAACTCAGAGCAGCAAGCAGGAGATGACTTTAGTTATGGTGCTTCCTGGAAACAGGGCTGGGATTATTTGGACACTTTTAGAAGTCTTGTCACTATGGTTCTCCTGGGTCACTTCAGGTGAACCCAGTTTGGGTCAGACATTGTGTACTATGAGTTTTTTTTTTTTTTTAAATCCATGGTTGGAAAGAGGGGGTGAAAATAATAAGCCAAGGGGTACATTTCACAATGGAGGGGGGAAAAAAAGGATATCAACCTGTTTTCTAAGAGAAATTTTGTTGGAGAATTTAAATCTCCTATTCATTCCTGCTTAGCACAGAGTTTGTATTTAGGGCAGTTTTTGTAACATGGCCTAAGACTGATCTGGTCTTTACAGGGAATCTCAAAATTCTGGGTGTAAAAGGCCCCTCTTTGCTGAAAAGAAAAAGAGGCTCAGGACATTTTTATAAATGCTGACATTAAGCAAGCACAAATTATATGCAAATGGAATTCCTTTGGGCATGTAATTTTGAGTCTAGAGTTAAAATGGCTTTGGTAATTTTGCTACATTAACTGGTGCTTGTGAGGGTGAAACTGAGGTACTTGTGAATAAGAACACAGCTGGCGTGAACTTTGGAAACTTTTTGCATTAATCAACAAAGACACTTTTTCACCTTTGTCCCATTGGGCACAGACCCTACTCTGTGCTTGGTTTTCTCCTACTGGCTCTGGGCTTGCAATTAGCGATCAGAAAAATGCTGCCTTGATGGTGGAACTGGAGGCAAAATAAATATAAGCCAAAAATTAGAGAAAAGCAAACTATAACACATAGGAGTAGCCTAGATGGTCCCTGACATTGCTAATCATTCATTTGGCTTTCTCGTGGTTCTTCTCATTTTAAAAAAAAAAAAAAAAAAAAAAAAAAGTGAATGTGTGAACAAAGAATTGGCCATCAGGGTTGAAGGAAGCGCCATTTATGATGAATGGTGGCTCTTTGTGGAAAATGCTTTATGTTACAATTTTAAACTTACTTCACTGAGGACTTCAAGCACAAAACATACCCTTTATTCATGTACTTCAGCTTTTTACTCCTCTCTTCACCTGGCCCCTTGAAGAGGACAGACGTCACTCTAGGAAATAGATTATTGACTCATACTAAAATGTTACTACCAGAAACAGTGGGACTGGGCCAATGCTAGAAAAATAAAATTGGTGTTAATCCTAGTCACTTGGCAGAGTTTTAGCAAACACAGAATTTATGTGAAGGGAAACGTTGAATGTTTTCCCTCCAGTCATTCATAAACAAACCGGTGTGGCCAAGGGATGGTTTTCTTCATTTCACTGTGCTTGTCTGCAAGTCATCCCCTGCTTTCTTCTTTCTTCCCATTTAGAGCCCAGGTGAGGGCTAGTGTATACCAAAGGCAGGTTTGGCTGATGGCCTTGAACCATGGACAATTTGTGGTTTTGCAATTTTTTGCAAGGGGAGGGATTGGAACTGTGGAACTGTGGTCCCCTGGGTCTGGACCTGACTATTAGCTCATCCTGCTTGGGCAGCTTTCTGCAAAGGTCGTGTCCACCAGTGTCTAGTGGGCTCCAAAATGGTGTGTGTGCACCGCGTACATGCGAAAGGAAAACGTTCACATTTCCTTTCTTATCTTAATCTCATCCCCTTTTATCTATTTTTTGCATACATTTCGTAATGCACCTAATATTGTAGTAATGGTTCACAATCTCTTGCCCACAATCCTGGTGTCCAAAAAGGTCTGAATGTCATTTCATAACTCATTTCGTGGCTCAGCCTGAACTGAAGTGATGGCTGGCTTTTTAAAGCTTTGATTTAACCCTATCAAAACAAATGTTTCTCTGCAGGACTCTTCATGTGCTTCATTATAGGGTGTTGCCCTAGACACCCAGTGGGGGTTCTACATAATGAATGGTACATGCACCCTAAAACCATTCAGAATTCAGACAAGTTTTGAATTTGGAAGCATTTTCGGTTCCAAGGATTTTGTATAAGGATTTGGGACTTAATGATTGTATATAACTTATAGATAAATAAATACACATATACTGAGGGTGTAGGCTCAAAAATCTTTTATTGATAGGTGTGTGTGATCAAAGAATCTTGAGTCCATTGCACCAGATGACGGTGACTCTGACATTGACCTTGTCAGGATGTGGGACCAATAATTCATGTGGCAGTTCAGGGCTGTCTCCAGGTGGGGGGATTTTTACTGTGGCCACCACTGATTTCCCAGCTAGGTTAAAGACAGATGTGAGGGGCAAACCAAAGACAAAAAGGATAAAATGTTCTATGGCCTAGAGCCAGACATTTCTTGGGATGGGAAATCAGAACTGAATTCTAGTAACAGATATTTATTTTCTAGCTTTGTAAAATATTGTTACTTGTTTGACAATGGAGGCAGTTATTCACATTTTGAATTGCAGAGGGGGATAGAAAGGGAAAGAGAAGGTGAAAATGCAAAACTATAAAATTAGAGAACTCTACGCCAGTTTGTTTGTTTCTTTTTTTTTAGGTACTGGGGCCGGTGACTGAACACAGGACCTCGAACACGGGAAAACTGGTGCTCAACCACTGAGCCACATCAGCTTCCCTGAGCTGGTTTTTTCGTTCGTTTTGCTTTTTTTTTTTTTTTTTTCAGTAGGCACCGGGAACTGAACCCGGGACCTCCCATGTGGAAGGTGGGAGCTCAACCACTTGAGCCATATCTACTCCCCTATGCCAGTTTCTTAACTATCCTGCAATGATGAAATCACAGTAACAAGAGGAATCAAATGATTTAAAGCAGTGTGAACAAGTGTTGCAGCATTCCACAACATTTTAAATTAACTTTCCTCAGCTTTCCCATAAATGATTGGAATGTTTCTTTTATAATCAGTGACAAAGAAATATGCATGGTATCATGCTGAAGGACTTTACAGACAAACTTTTGTATTTGCCTTTGTGTCCAAAAGAGGCAAAGATGTGGCAACTGGGGTCCCTTTCTGCCAAGGGGCTTGAGCATTTGTTGAGTCTTTCAGTCTGTTGCAGAATGCCCTGTGCAGTGTTTGGCCCTGGAGTTTTTCCATCGACTATGGGGACACCAAGTGTCACTCTGACTCCAGTAAGTAATGCCGGTGGCACAGGTAGATGGATCTGACAGCACCGAGGACTAACAGCGTCTCAGCCGCCTTTCTCCAATGAAGGCTATACATCAGCACTTGGAATCTGCTGGAGCCGAAGAGGGTGACAAGGGAATAACATCCCTTTCTCTTCCATCGACAGGGGTAATAACTCCTCGCTCCCTAGGGACAGATTTTAAAAGCCAATAGCCAGGAGCTGTGAAGCAGGGAGGGTAGAAGAATTGAAAATTAAAGAGGGAGTGGAAATTTTGCGTAAGGCTTTAGTGAGATGGAATAAAACCATCAAATGTCAGTCTTTTAATTGCCTCGTTGTTGACACGGGGGTTTGCAAATGTTCATTTTGATTACTTAATTATTTTAAGCAGATTGTTGAGGGCCATACCTATTACACAAATGTGGGTTTATGCTTTTTAGGTATATGTTTTGCCAGTGAATGTTATGATATGCTTATACTTATTATCTGGGTATTTTTCAAGTCATTGTTGAAAAGCCCTTATTGACAGTGTATTTAAAAATATCCCTCTGAAGAAAGTTGAGTGGACTGTGTTAGGGTGCTTAAAATGTTTAATCTGATGTCTTTATTTCCTCTGGCATACCTGTGTATTTATTGCAGCTAAACATGAGTGTATTCCATTTATGCATGCCATATCTGATATTTTTCAGTAGTTAGTAAGAATTTCTATTTTAGAATCATCTTCAAGATGACTTACGGGCCGTGTGGACATCAGTCTTCTAACGACAACGAATGATAATCAGACAGTTCGTAAGATCTGTAGTTCTAACAAGAGCTTCCCATTCGTGGCAATGCACCAATAATTGAGTTTTAGGACCCAAATGACGCCTTTAACTAAATGTAGCAAAAAGAAAGATGTAACTTTTGAGAAAATGGTGCCATTGGGAAACGGATGCCTTTGAAACGCAGCCTCCTTTATAGGAAACACTTACTTAGTTTTTAAACTAGGACTGGTGTTTAGTTAAATTTCCTGCGGACTCAGTTCACTGAAGGTGACAGAAGTACTCACTCGAGCTCAATGAGAAGTAGACGGGACAGTAAATTTTTCAGGCAGCGACAGGAGATCTTGTTATAGGAGTCAGAACGGGGGTCAGGGCAGAGCCTGTTGATGATTGAGGAAAAGAGAAGTAAATTCATTCTGCTTCAGGCACTTTGTCAAGTGCCAGTAGCTTACCATTGAGAACCAGTCACCCGTTCTAGTCTTACGGCCCTAGAGGTCACTCATTGGATATAAATCATAGCGCCGCGTAGGCGCAGCAACCTATTGCCACTTGGGATGAAATAAAAAAGAGGAATGCTGCTTTCGGAATGGAAATGACTCCGAATATACCACCACATGTTGCTGTTTAATGCAATATGTAGTTAGATATTGATCTCCAGAATCAAGTCATTAAAATGTGCAGTTTTTGTTTATTGGAATGAAGCAATTAAATGGTTCAGTTATGCCAGACCTTACCTTTTCTGATGAAAACTATTGATTTCTTGCCACAGCTTTATAAGCGACAATGTTTTTGATTACTCTTGACAAACCTCCTTGGAGTGTTAATTAAAATTGTACCAGATGAGCAGGTGTGGGAGATCATTAGATCGCTAGGATCACACAGCTACACTTCATATTCTGCAGCCTTGCATAATGAATAGGGCACAAGAGGGGAAAAACAATATCTTCATCAGCAGAATTAGCATCTTCACTTAAAAAAAAAATCAGGTGACATTAAATGTTATACTACAGAGCTTTTGAATCATTGGCTTACTCCTATCACTGCATTTTATCGAAATTAGCTTTTTATGCTTTGCTTTAATGTTTTGCAGTATCTAATGAGTTGCTGTTTTTGTTTCCAAGGTGGCAAATATTTTAATACGTATTTATACAGAAAATTGAGAAATCAAATAAGACTCTTCCAGTGTTTATGCAAATGAAGTCATGAATATTAATATGATTCCATTTAACAACTTAAAAAAAAAATCCCCTCAGTAATACATCTGCAACATGATTTTAAAAAATATTTTACTACCTATTTTTGGGAGCTGCATAAAATATGATTGTTTAGGAATATGGTCTCTTGAAGACTACATTCTATTAATTAATTAATTAATTTTCTATTAGTTTATAATAGCACTTTCTCTTGTAGTTATTACAAGATGCTTACATTTTAAAATTTAAAAATTCTCAATAATTTTATAAAATCACAGTCAAATAATATACAAGATTTTGAGAAATGAATGATCTTTATATTAATGTGATTTGTTATGAAACTTAATTTAATTATTCATTAATTATAGGCGTGTTTGTATTATGCAGAAATTTTAAATAATTGAAATTAAATTTAAAATCCTCTGTGAGCTGGTTTCTATAGATAGTAAGAAAGACTGTATTTCTTAGATTCATAGGCCCTGAAAGGAACTTTAAGAGGTCATCTAATCCAATCCCCTGCTGCCATAGTAGCTGTTTAAAAATGCACTATTTTTCATTAGTCTGGAATTTTAAAAAGGATTAATGAATTTAGAAATGTATAATTTACAATGTTCTGATCATGTATATCTAGCTGTTGCTATTAGACTTTGAAATGGTAAGGTTCTTTCTTTCTTTTTAATCTCAATTTCTCTTTGTAGAATGCCTTATGGTTTAAAAGTGCTTTTTACTTATATTATTTCATTCGATCAACAACCAAGTTTTACATCTCAGGAAAGTAGTTTCGTAATTTTAAAAATAAACCTCTGATTCAGTTTACTCAATTGATTGAATAATATTTATTTGTTCCAATTATTTGAAGTTATATTGTTATTTCACAGCCCCCATTATGGAGAGCTTCTAGAAAGCATGAGTAAACCCTAAACTGTTATTTGTATTTTGTAGGTGAGGGGAAATATGAAATTCAGATTCAATTCAATTTGTTAGTACTAAAATTTAACCCACTATTTCTAAGAACTCCCACATTTAATAATTGTGCTTTACTAATCACTTAAAGTATTATATATAATAAACAAAGTAGCTTTGTAGAATCTTACAGTTTTAATCTTAGAAGCTAAATTTGTTATTTGTTGTTATGCAACAAACCACCCCAAAACATAGTAGCCTCAAACAATGAAATCATTCAATTTGTTCATGAATCTGCAATTTGGGCACCGCTAATCTCCATTCCACGTGGCATCAGCTGGGATGGCTGGACTGAGGGCTGGAGCATCCACTTTCAAGATGGCGCACTCACATGGTTAGCAAGTTGGGCTGGCTATCAGCTAGGAACTCAGCCGGGACCAGGACCTTGGGGGCTCACTATGTGGCCTCCCTATAGGCTGCTTGGTTTTCTTCCCAGCATGATGTCTGGGTGCCAAGAGTGAGCCAAGAGTCACAAGGGAACAAGACAGAAGTACATGGAAGTTTACAATTCTATGCTGAGAAGCCACACAGCATCACCTCTGCTGTACTGTTTGGGTTGAGGCAGTCTTGAAGATTTGCTGAGGGTCAAGGTCCCTTGTCATTTTCAGGGAGGAACATCAAGGCCACATTGGAAGAGCATGTGGGATGGGAGATCTTGTAACCATCTTTGGAAGATACAATTTGCCGTAGAAACCATTTGTTTAATCTCTTCATATAACATATCATATTGGCTATGGCTTAATTTGGGAGAGATAAAAAGTGAATAGAAAATTGAACATGACTTGAACAATTCAACTATAACTTCTTTAAAACAATATGCTTAAGTTGTGTTTTATTTCAAAGAAAAGGGCATAATATAGGTCATTTTAATGGAGATTTAATTAATTTTATAGATTTTTTTATAAAACTATAGATTTAGAAAATTTTAAATCTATAGAAATTGAAACTATGAATTTAAAAATTCATACCAATTATTTGTTCCCTTCATTTCACTATCCCTGAAAACTAGTTAAGTTCTAATGAAAACATGTCATGCTGTTTCAGAAAATTCTATTTGGTCAGTTTTTATTCGTTGATGTTTATTGTTACATTTTAGAAACATAGTGTCATTTGCTGTGCCAATTGTGTTTGATGTTTGTTAAAGGCCGAGATTGCCGTATTGTAGAATTGTGTATCTGAATCTTTAAGAGTTCTTTCATTCATTCAACGAATGTTTATTATGTTCCTATTATGTGCCAGGTGTTGTTCTAGGCCAGGGATTCTTAACCTTTTTTGTTCATGGACCCCTTTGCCAGTTAGGTGAAAACCACGCGCCCCATCTCAGAATGTAGCGGCAAACTGTTTTATGCTACTCAACCAGCACTGGGTCTAACAACTACCATAACTTCAAAGTATGGATGAGCGTAAGCGATGTTTTGAGATATGCAACAACTGTAATGTGGTATGAAATGAATACTACTGTAATTTATTGCATACATTCATAAGTGAAGGAAACGCTAGATTTCAGTTAGAGGCCAGAGAAAATAAAGATAATAAGTTGATTCTTTTCAATTCAAGCTCATGGACTCCCTGAAAATTTTCCACGGACCTCTTGGGGGTCTGTGGACTGCTGGTTAAGAACCCCTGTTTTAGGCTCATTAAGAACTAATCCTCAGGGGTTTCTTCAATGTACACAATAATGTATGTATAAATTTTATTTATGATATGTAATAGAGAACAATCTCTGTACTTTTTTCTTTTTAACTATTGAATAGGGTTTCTTTGTTGAATCTATAATGAAAAGAATTTGGAGATAAAGGGGCTTTTTAGAAGTTATTAGAAAGTTTATCTTGCACTTACATAATTAATTATATAACTAAGATTATGTAATTTATTGATTAATTGTAATCAATTAATTCAATTTATGGATTAACTGTAATCAATTAATCCATAAATTGAACTTAGAATATTTGGTATAATTTATTCAATAGAACATAGGGATCTCTCAAAATATAACTTATTTATCTGTTTATCAATGTATCTTTCAAAAGCATATTATTATGGGCACTTCCTTGCCAATATAACAACTTCACAGAATCAAATTTTCAGGTACAGATGATCTAATGATCAATTTCAACCAACACTTATCGAAATGTGTTACATTACATTGTAATAGCATGCATTATTGTGTTTAATCTTTATGTATTGTTTATTGATATCCCCATTTCACAGATTAGTCTATCTGGTTCTTATCATTTCCTCTTTTCCTGCTTGGCTTTTCCTAACCTCTATCCTGCCAACCAAGGTAAAGAGAGAAAGTGCACCAATTGTGATACATGTTAGAACCACAGTTGGGAAGCGGCTGTGGCTCAATCAGTGGGGCTCCCGTTTACCATATGGGAGGGCCCCGGGTTCGGTTCCCAGGGCCTCCTGGTGAAGGCAAGCCCGCCCGCACGGCGTGGTTAGCTGACCCAGCGAGCACAAGCAGCAAGGGGGGGATAAATGAATGAATAAAATAAAATCTTTAAAAAAAAAAAAAGAACCACAGTTATCTAAATCAAGCATCAAAGGTTATATAAAATATATATTTCACATAAAATGTCTGCCCCTCACTTCTATTGCTCATTGAGATTTGGCATTACTCCAAACATAAAAGGATATCGTCGTGTTTCCAACATGAACAAGAATCTGAGATCAAGTTGTTATCTAGTTTCTGTGTCTACTGCAGTAACATGAAATTCCATTTATTAAACCATTTTCAAACAGACATATTGAAAAAAAATTAACCACACTATATTCTCATCTCCATTACTCCCAGTTCCATCACTGCTGCATCCCCCAGTTATTCCAAGGTGGCTGTTAGAGCAGAGGGTGCCATGAGCTCCCAAAGTGTAAATATAGCATTTCACAGATGTTCCTATAAAGCGAAACTGGCTGGTGAGTGAGTCAGGGCAGATTTCTAAGCGCTTTCATTGCTCTGCTGTGTACCAACCGTGCCTGTGTAATTTTTATATATCATCATACTGACTTGTTTAGCTGTCTCTCTCTTTTTGTAGCGGCATTTCTCACTCTTGAATAGTTCTGCTTTATGCTCCACCAGGATGCACACGAGGAGGCTGCATTGCATTAGAATAAACGTGTGTCTGCACAGTTGCACATCACGCAGTGGTTGGTGCATGTGGGGGAGTGTGCATTTATGGGGTAATCTCTCCTTTTCAGGGCACTAGCTGCTTTACATTTAGTGGAGAGGCTTTCTTTTGTGGTGTCTTAATGGCTTGTTTGTCAGACATGTTGCATATTAAGCAAGCAAAACCTGGATTCTCTTAGGATCCACAGTTCTCTTTATTCTTTGCTTCATATTGAAAATCATTCCTGTCAGCAGTGCTCTCCAAGCTGCCTGGAAGAACTTTGGCATAGTTTCCTAACCTTTCAAACAGTAAAAGCAAAACTCTCCTTTGATAAAAAAGCCAGAAGACTTTGGCACGTAGCCATTAAGGATGCAGGCGACTTGGCTGTGATCTGAGAGAATATTCCAGAAAACACTGAAAAGTTCTCTTTAAGGTCCCCAGAGTGGGCCGAGGCACTTTGCTTGTACTTAACATATATCAGCTGTCACCCGGCGGCAGTCAGTGTTGAACTGAACACAATGGAACATCCAGATGGTCCAAACAAAGCGAACAAATGTTCACTGCTATTAAAAGCTGTTTACATCAACTTCCAGGATTTCATGTAGTGAAGTTTATATTGTGTCACTACTGAGGTGCTTAGCTCTGTCCGCAGCTAATACCAGCTTTTTATAAACTCCTGTTGCTTGTGGGCTCATGCTCCCAGCACCTTGTAGAAAGTGAAGTTGGATAGTAGTTAGGAAATTGAATAATGTCAATAAGTCATGCAACTTTAGACATTTTAAGTGATTTGCCCCCAATTCTGTTTTATTGATCGTCTCCGGTAGTTTCAGCCCCCAGACCCAATAAACACAAAGCAGACCCTCTTTTCTGATGAGGTGTGTTATGGATGGATGGATGGTGACTGCTATCTGCCTCTGCAGACAGGGCCTCCGAGTTGACTTGGCTCCTCGGTGGGGATGTTTACGCAGTGAATGGTTTTGTTTTCTTCCTCTGAGACGCTGTGATATCAGGTCCTGTCTTATTGGGGATTAATATACATGAGTGATAAACCTACATTTTTCTGTCTTCTTCCTTTGACCTCTTTCTGGCATCTCCTTTACAAATTCCAGATGCACTGCTTCCATTGTTAAAGGTTTCTTGTTGCCACGAATAACAATACCAAAACAAGGTGTGTTCAGTTTAATTCTTGTTAAAAAAGAATCTAAAGAAAATGTCTCTGCATTCAGGTTTGTAAATCACTAGCAATTTCTCATACTATTAATTAATTTGCCCTAAAATCCAAAGAATAAGAAGAACAGAAAAGACCCTCAAGCGTTCAAGCTCTGTAACCAATTTACATAATTATTTTCTATCCTAGATAATTTTAATACAATTTAATATCATATTTGGATTAGGTTTTATACATTTTTAAAAATAATTTGTTGTGTCGTTTTTAAGTTACCATGCTTCAAGTTTTTATGATGCATTCTTAAAGACAGTTGATCTCATAAATTATTAAGCTCAAATGTTTAAGAAAATATGATTTATCGGCTTCCTTTTCTCTAGAAATAACTGTTGTTTTAAGCTCAGATCAGCACTGGTATCAAACAATGTCACCATGCCATGACATATGTCCTCAAAGATTCAGGTGGAGTTGTGAGCACAGTAAAGATGAATTCACACAATTGCATTAGGAAACTTTCATCTTCATAATTGTCCAGATAAATCTGATCCTTTCAATCATTTTGGTAAGGAATAGGTTTTGATAACCTCTATTTTTATAGTTATAGAACTTCTTCTTTACATTATCATGTGAGTCAAAATTTTAGCTCCCATCTTTAAGTTTAAAAAAAAAAAGATATTGTCCATACAAAGTCAACCTACTGTACTTCATGTGCACAATGGTACTAATACACCAGAAACAGCTTTGAAGAGTTTGAGACTTTTCACTGATAATAGTTTTGTTAAATGCTGTCTCCAGAAGGCAGCCTGTAAAACAATGAAATCATCATCCGCACCTCTATAATTTGGATTATGGACATAACGATATTGGTATGCGTGGTATTTTTCATAAATGTCTGAGTGGTTGGATAAAATTTAGAAGAATTTGGACAATAAAATGTAGCAAAACACTGACTTCAGCTTTTGTCAGGGGTCAAGCACGATGGCCACTCTAGATGAGCCCTCCTAAGCCAGCCTGTCAGTCCCCATACAGGCAGCTCCACTTCCTGTTTATGCCCACGCAGAGTTCCACATCCGGGCGAGCTTGCCTACAGCCACAGGTTTTTCCGCACACCCCAGGAGATCTCTTCCTTAAAATGGCTCATTATTTATCATTTAAGTAAGCCATTGGAATTTTGTTAATTCCTGTTTTACTTAGCACATGCAAAATGCTATCATTATCTAGTAGATAATGGTAACTTATAACTGTTATCCAGCGTGCTAATTAAGCTACCTTTGCAAAACAAAACGTAGTCTATGAAATAGGGAAGATGTATGCCAAGTGTTGGGGATTGAATCATACCCCCCACAAACAGCATGTTCAGGTCCAAACACTTGGAGTTGTGGGTGTGAACACATTTGTAAACAGAATCGATGAAGATGTTATTAGCTAAGGTGTGCCCACACTCAGGGGAGGGTGGCCTTCATCCAATATGGCTGAAGTCCTTGTAAGCAAAGGAAATTGGACAGAGAAGAGAAGCCACAGGGAGCAGCTAGAAGCTGGAAGTCAATGACACCCAGAAGAGATAGGAGAAGATGCCACCATGTACACTACCATGTGACAAAGATCAAGAACCAAGAATCACCAGCAGCCAGTCCCAGAACGCCACAGTCTTTGGGGAGAAAACATAGCCTTGCTGCACCTCAATTTTGGACTTCTCTTAGCCTCAAAACTGTGAGCCAATAAATTCCCTCCGTTTAAGCCAACCATTATATGATATATATATATACATGTATTTTTTTTTTTAGCAGCTAGAAAACTAATATACCAAGTTCATTGCCTTCCAGGCCTTTGGATATACAATCTGAGGTTAATGGCAATTAAAACCTGTCTAGTCACTTGAAGAAATTCTAGTACTTTATCTTTACTAAATTGGTCAAAACTTAGAATCTCTTTGGCTTGAAGGCCAAATACTGAATTAGCTGAAGTTTAGCTTGCATCACCTCATTCTTTTTTACTTCCTTCTACCTCCTGGATATCCAAATTTCCATCATTTCTCTCTGTCCCTTACCAACACCTTGGAAGACTGTGATAAACGAATTCACACTCAAGTATAAATGACAGAGTTTATGGGTCAAACTCTCTGAGGGTTATTTGTATTTTAAAATAAGATAAAATCCTATGCTAAAGAAATGAGACACTGGAGTCTTAGGCTTCAGTCAGCTTGGTAGGAGAGGTATTTCAGGGGCAGAGTGAACCTACTGTAATCATATCAGCTAAAAAATTGCTCCTTTAAGCCAGCCCAGAATTACATACTCTATTAGATGATGTGATGTACTTTTTTTAAAAAGATGCAAATTTAGACATAGTCCAAGTTGAGAGTTTGTAATGAAAGGCTTCACACTTGAGGTTTCTATTTTTTTTCCTGAAAATCTTCTGATGACCTAATTTCATAATTCTACCTCAGCAAAAGGGATACTTTGCTTTCCTTTTCTTCTTATCCCTCTATCCACCCCCAGAAACATTTCAAACATTTTTGAATTGCCTAAAACCATTTCTGTGAATAGTATTTTACTTTTAAATTCTATTGACTTTTAAAATAGTTCTTATGCTTAACCAAGAAGCTTAATGCAATCCCAGTTTCCAATTTTCCCCTGTTCACTTACTCCAATGAGCAAACCATAGGTGTTCCGAGCAACAAATACTACTTGAGTATTTTAAGAATGAAAATATAAGATGTGAAAATAAATACTGATAGCCTGCTATTAAAAAGCAGACAAAAATGAACATTCTGATTGAAGATTGCTGCTGCTTAATGATTTAGATTCCATGACATTTGCAATATTTATTTGTCGTTTCTGCCTTAATTATTACACTAAGAGGAACATTTTTGCTTTGCCACAATTGACGGAGAAATCTTTCAACACGTTGCACTCTGATTTATAAAAGAGCACAAGATTAAAGTTGGGAAGATTGTGTTAACCTGACACTAGGTTTCCCCATAACATACCTGATATATGGAGGGATCACAGTAAACATGTAATAAAAAGTCAAGGGAGTACAGACCAACATAATTGTACACACACACACATGAAAAAAAAAAAAAAGAAAAGAAAAGAAAACAAATCAAAGACTTGGTGGTTTTGCAAAGTATTAAGAATACAACAATTATTTATGTGATTAGAGCTGAAACACCTCCAAGTCCAAATATAAGATTCTATGGGATTAAACAGCTTGTAGCTGGAAAATTATTACACCTTGTCATTGATTTTACTGGATCCTTAGAATGTATTTAGTAATCAAAATCTTGTGATCTTAGGGGGTCTTCTAGTTCTAACATTGTCAATTTGGTTACTTTCCTTAATTACTTCCCCTTCATCTTCAAATGTACACACAATCTTTCCCCATCTGTCCTTATTGTCCCACAGTTTCCCTGTTATCAGCAGCTTGGAACTATTTTTATTTAGAATATTGACAATATTATTTATCTGCTCTATCTCTTTCCTTTTAAAGAAATTCTTCATGAATTGCTCTGGTTCTGTGCTATAGGGCTAATTGATTGACAGTAAAAATTCAGGATCACAGAAAGTACTCCACAATCAACCATATTTATAAACAGGGTTTCACAAAAATAGGGCACGAAATTCTGTTGGCCACAGAATGACCAAACAGTTATATCCCTGGAGGATCATGTTCATGTGGTGTAATGCACCAGCACACATGTTTTATCTATCACCAAAGGAGCATCCCACTTAAGGCTCTTCCCCATAGTAATCAAGCTTAAAGTCAGAGAAAAACTGTATTCCCTTCAGAGGGTAAATCAAAATGAGCTGAATAGTTTTAAAAGACTAGTCTACTGGACCAGTTCTTTTTTATGATGATATCGTTTTAAATAGATTTGACGTTCCCAGCTCAGTGCCAAATCATTTGTTGACTCTTTCCTTGAGAAAACCTTGACTTCTAATAACTTTTGCATGGAGGCAGGAGCATACTGTTTCTTTTCTTACTGCATTTTCTCTCTCTTCTTTTTTTTTTTAATTGCTTGTTCAAAAGATAGTTAAAAGAGTTATTTGATTCAGTGCTCATAGTTTCAACAGAATTTTAGTAAATTTTTAATGTGTTAGAATCCGTAAAATAATTTTTGGTATTCTCAGGTCAATTCTTAGAAGTAGTCAGTTCTAATCCTGCTTCTGAAACTAGGCACCCCTTGTCCTTTGGACAGACATGAGTATAATAAATTTACTCCTTCTACACATGTTTATTTAGACCAACTATGTGCCATTCACTAGGGACTCAGGAGTAAGCCACAGTCTGGGGACCTTAGGTTTAATAGGGGAGGTAGACAAATATCCACATTGTGGTATGAAAAATGAGCTAAGCAAGGAAGGGCTGGCTTTTAATAGCTGGAAGAGCTGGGGAGGGAGTAAATGTTGGCTGAGTTTCGCAGCATGAGCAGGAGTTAGTCATGTGAATATGCACAATATGGACTAAAACTTGATGTCAGAGGGAAAAACCTGTACAAAAGCATGAGAGGGAGCATGAGATTTGGGGAACTTGCCATAAGGAGTGACAGGTTACCCAGCAAGGCAGACAAAATGGGGAGCCCCTCAAGGATTTGAAGTGATCAAGCGATGTGATTAGAAAGTGGCAGTTTGGTGGTTAAAGACTACAGTGCGTGGGTTCAAATTTTTTCCATGCCTGTGACCTTAAATGTCTCTTTTCTTATCTACAGACTGGGAATAACCCTGACTCAAAGGGCTGTTGTGAGGATTAAGTGAGTTAATAAATGCAAAGTGCTTTAACAGTGCCTGGCACATGTGCTCAATAAATGCTCTCTATCTGTTCCTGACATGACTCTGCACTGGATGGTGAGAACTATTCTTTTGTATTATTCCACGGGAGAAATGATGAGGGTATGAATGAAGGTAGTGGCAATGGGTATGGAAGAAGAATAAATTAAGGGGATGTAGAAGGTGTGAGCAATAGGATCTGGTGATCCACTGGACATGGAGGAGGGGGCATCCACTAGAAGAGAAGAAGGAGTCAAGAATGACTCCCAAGAGTCTGGCCAGAGTAGCTGGATGGATAATGGTATTAATCAACTGAGATAGAGAATACAGGACAGGGAGCAAGGTGTTTTTGGGAAGAGAGTGAGTCAATTTGGCTTTGAACTGTTAGTGGTGCATTCAGTTATTATTCAGATACCTGGGTCTAGAGCTTAGGAACAAGGTTCTTGGTGGAGATATAAATTTGAGCTCAAAATCTTATTGGTGGTAAATGAAGCTGAATACCTTGGCCTGCAAGTAATTGCAGAAAATCCAACTCAAAATGGCTCAAAAAACAAGAGATTTATTAGCTCAGAAAAATGAAAAAATTCAGAGGTAGGATGATGACCAGGCTTGTTTCATTTGGCATCCCAGCTCTATTTCTCTGACACATTATAAACTCTGCCTGTCTCTGTGTTGTCTTCTACTCTGGCTGGAGGCAGATGGCTCCACTTGCTCCAGGTCTCAAAGACATGTTCAATATTGTTTACAATAATAGAGGCCATATTTTGAAATGCTGCTCCTAAAAGAACAAGGCACAGAAGACTTTCCTGGAAGCCTTAAGTTCACTGGTCGCAGTGAGGTTGACATGCTCAGTCCTGAATCAATCCCTGGGATCACCATGGTTCCTGAACCAATCACTGGCAGAGAGGAAAGATCACCCTAAGATTGGGCCTGCCCCTGGAGCTAGGGGTGGGGCAGTTATTCTAGAAGAGGGATGGACACTTGACTGAGAATTGTCCTTCTGTCAGGAAAGGAAATATGGATCCAGGAAGATAACCAGCAAGGTTCACTGTCCTGTGGTTTATGGACTTCCCCAAAAGGACTATGAAGCATGTGAAGAAAAGACTGAGTCACGGGGAACATCCAGATTTCAGGAATGTTTGGAAAAAGAAGAATCTTGTATTGTTTTAAAAATGCATCTTGCTTTTTTTTTTTTTTTTTTTAATTCTGGTTAAATTAAATCAGAGTCGTCTTGCATGCTACACAGTGGGTCAAGAAAATGAATGTAGGAAATTGGCCATGGAGAAAAAAGGATATTATGATCATTGGTGGGAAATCTTGCTAAGTTGTGTGTTAAAAATATTAGTAATAATTGACATTTACTGGGCTTTTGCTCTGTGCCTGGTCCTGTGTTAAATTCTCATGCAGTCTTTTCCGTAACCTTTCTGTGTCTCTTAAGAGATACGCCCTCTACACCTGAGGAGGCTAAGGCTCAGTGAAACTAAGTATGTAGCTCAAGGCCCCATGGTAAGTCGCAGAGACTCACAAACAACGTCTATCGCCAGCAATCTGTGTTCCGAAAGCACTGCTCTTCAGCCTTTCTGTCGGTAAAAACCAGCCAATTATTCAGGTTCTATTGTGTCTTATTAAGTTTCGGATCTCTTTGGCGCCTTTGCATCCAGCCCACTCGAGAGTGAACAAGGTGATGACTTTCTGTTGGAGGATCTTTTGGGCTTTCTTCTCACTGCAGCTGCTTCTCCCTCAGGAAGGTCACTACAGCATAGTCTCGGGAGAGAGTGTCTTGTCGTTTGTTATCATATTGCCAGTCTCCACGGAAACCAAACGTGGGTCCCTGTACTTTTGCTGTGGGTCTGTGAATCCATTTGTTTGCCAAGTATTTTATGTGGAAAAAACAAAAACCCACAGCCTGGCACATACAGAGCACTCAGTAAATGCAGGTGTGCAAGTCTATGGCTGAGGAGAAAGGTCAGCTCCCATTATTCACGAGCTGGGCCTTTATCCTGAACATGACCAGTGGAGTCCTAGAAGAATTTTAGAGGAAAGGAGTGCTGTGGTCAGAATTTTTTTAGGTAGATGATTATGGTGTCAGGGTTTACCATGATGTATATGGCCAAGATGGGAAGCAGGGGGCACAGTTGGGCAGCTGTTTGTGATAGTCTAGGAGAGAGATTCTGAGGGGTAGAGTATAGGCCGTAAAGATGGAGCTGTGGAATGGTGTGGGAGGGGGTGGAGATCCAAGATAAGAGGATTCTAGGCTGGTGTTTTAGTTCCCTGGCTGCTGAAGGAAATGCCATGCAATGGATTGGCTTAAACAATGGAAATTTATTTGCTAGGAGAAGAAATTTTTGAGGCTAGGAGAAGTCAAGGTATCATCAAGGCCCTGCTTTCTACCAGAAGACTGTGGCATGCTGGGGCTGGCTGCCAGAGATCCTTGGTCCTTGGCTTTTCGGTCATATGGCGGCTTCTCCTGGCTTCCTAGTTCTGTTGACTTTCAGCTTCTGGCTGCTTCCACTGGCATTTTCTCTCTGTGACCTTCCTTATAAGACCTCTAGTAATAAGATTAAGACCCATCTTAATTCAGCTGGGCCAAACCTGAGCTGAAGTAAAAGCATCTAAAAGTCCTATTTACAAGAGTTCACACCCACAGGAATGGGTTAAGTTTAAGAACACATTCTTCTTAAACATTTTTTTATGTTTAAAAATACATTGCCCCAAACCACCACAGCAGACTCTCAGATCTCTGGCCTGAGTGGCCAGGACCGTGGTGTTATGAATGATTGAGAGAGTAAGAGGCTGGGAAGAGAACGGTGAGGTCGAGTTTGGACAAACTGAGTTTGAGGAACCCGTGCAGATGTCCTGTAGGTGGCTAGACATACAGGAAAAGAGGTCAGAAAAAAGTCTGTCGCATCATGGATCCTTCTTAGACGGTGAATTAGAGTGGGGATGGGAAGCCTGGGCCTCTGATAAGAGCTGCCTACCCAGTTCTTGAGTTGGGCAGATTTTCTTTTAAAAAATTTCTGGAACTTCATCTGATGCCTTTTGAAGGTAAGCAGAGGAAGAGGGATTGCATTGTTGTTAGGCAAAGTGATGAGCGACAATCTGGCATTTCTTTAAAAAATGTAAACCATTAAAAAAGTCGCGTACTGGAAGTGGTGGGTCAGGAGGTTAGGAATGTGTGTGCCTGAGCTCTACGGTACAGCATTTCCCTTGAGCAAGTGTCTTTCTCTTCTTGGCAGAGCTCTGCAGGCCTGCCTTTTTCTCTCCAGCAAATCAGCTGGCTTTGGCATATCAGCCTCCAGGCTGCTCTGTGCTCCAGAGAATGATGCCCTTTCCTGGGGAAGAGCCAATGAGAAGACCAAGAAAAAAGACAAATGATTAAAAACTTACTCTTGTGTTTTCTTTACAGGCTCATTTTCCCAAGGTAGCAGTCCTTGAAGTGTCAAATTTTTAAAAAAATATAAGAATTTCCTATTTATTGCACCCTAGCTTGTAAAATGAAAACTTCTTGCAGTTCAAATATCTCTCTGCCAGATTTGGGGAGAAATAGACTTCTCCACTCACCATTGACAACTGTGTGAGGAACAGCTCTGTAATACGATAAAACTCCATTGATTTTTCATAAAAGTTTAATAAGATGATACAGGTCAAAAGCTTTGTAAATTTTGCTATAAATTTTAGTGAGGAACTGAGCAAGGTGTAATTGGATAAGAGAATGCAAATGAAACTTGTACAGCAGAGTTGATGGGAGAGTAAAGATAACGCAGCCCCCCTTTTCACCACCTCAGTGGTATTTTCCTATAACCTGCTTAATGCAATTGGGCCTTTGGCTCTAGCCATCCCCTTATCACTGATGATTTAAGGTATTGTGTTATCAATCAGCTGTTTGAATGTCATTAAAAATTCATCAGGTCCATTTTAGGAGTACGGATTAGAAAGGCCAATCAGCATATTTTGCATTTGACTTAATTTTCAGGTTTTACTTTTAGTTATTTTGTTTAATACCATATTAAAGAATAGCATACATTATCTTTTTTTTTTAGCTAGCTGATGCTCAATTTCCTGTATCAGTAATTTATGTAGTATTGATTTACTTAGACTTTTCTAAATGAATGGAAGTTTATTTCATTTTTATGTAAGATGCTGTCTTTTTTCATGTTTACTCTTCTTTTCACTTTCATGTTTCTTTATTTAAGATTTAAAAAAATGCTAATTTTTAAGTGCTATTTTCTTGCATAGCATTAAAAATGATACCGATCCTATTATTCATCTTCTTTTTCTTATTATTAAAAGTGATGCTGATCTCTTTAAAGTGCCTGCCATTGATTTAAGTCTTCTTGCTCAACAGTGCACACTGTACCTAATCAATCTGTTTGTAATCAATTTTACATCATGTAATATCACATGTGAACTAATGATATCTCTTACAATCATGTTTCTGAGAAGATACAGAAAAGATAGACTCAGAGTTAATTCTATGTGAGTTCATTTGCCTTGTTACTTTCTCAAATGCCAGGTGAACTTTTTCTTTCCCTCACTGGTAAAATTTAGGATATAGTTAGATGGACGATTTTTTAGAATCTGTTCTCTGATATGCAAAAAAGAATCCAGTTCGCATTCTGGTTTAAGAGACCCAAACTTAAATGAGACTGAGAGGGGAAAATGACGCATGCCAAAACATTTTCAAAAAGCAGCCTTATAATTTAGCTTACCAGTAAATTACTAGGAAGTTGTGCAACTGCTATTTAATGGACATGAACTAATTATAGCCAAGAGTGGTGAGTCTCATCCTGCGGATATACAATATAATTCCTTTTAGAGAAGCAATAACATGTTGTTAAAGCATGCCATATTAGCTTATCTACCCCAAATTTCAAAGGGATGTCTTAAAAAGTGGCATGGCAGAGAACCAGAACGTAGCAATCTGAGCTTTGGACTTTGAACTATTCTTTTGTAGTCCTTTTGCAAATGGATTCACATCACTAAAAATTCTGAGTCACAACAATATTCCCCAGTCTGTAACATTTCTACCTCTATAATTAACTACTTTTATTTAGTTATGACAATAATAATTATAATAGTCATCAGAGATTGAACCTCTACCCTTTGCTAAATGTTTTACATACCTTAGCTCATTTAGCCCTGCCAATAACCCTCAGATCGCATTATCCCATTATTTTATAACAGGTGGGAAAATTAGTGGTTCAGAGAAGTTAAGAAACTTTCCTAAAATCACACAGTTAATAAGTGGAGGGGCCTGGATTCAAATCCAGGTTGGCCTGTGCAGTAGCCTTCATCTTGAGTAGGCAGGTTATTTGTGCCATTACTGGTTCTTGGGCCCAGTGTGGCTGTAGTTTTTTCTGTGCCTTGTAGGTCTCAGGGTTTTGGATATTTTTGGAAGGATGGTAGTAGGTTGACCCTTAAGCCCCCAAAGGAGTGTGATTTGTAGTCTTGATAAAAGATTGCCCGGGAAGCTGTGCTTTCACACCAGTGGTCTGCTGGTTGCAAGTCCAGATCTTGGAACCTGCAGATGTCCCTGGGGTCCCTGATGTCCCCCTAATGGGAGGCATATTTATCTGGATGATGGGTTTATGCCCTATAAGATCCAGGAAAACCTAGCGGTGCACATTTTTTATCTTGTTGGTTGATTCAAGACATCCTGTTAAAACTCAAATCCCCTTTGGCTCCTTTTTCTAAGAACTCAGTTTCTCCATAGGTCTTCTTGCTGAGAACCTTGTCCATTCTAGATATTGGTCCTTTTCAGAAATTGGGATTTCATTATGCCAACTTGGGCCAACCTTGGGTCTCTCAGTGCTCAGGTACTGGCAGGAGATTCTATCCCCAGGAAGTGCCTCCTTCATTCCACCAGACCAACTCCTCAACCATCTCCTGTCCAGACATCGGGTATCTCTTAGAGTTAACTTCCTCCTTTCAGAGTGTCGTTGGCCCTGATATATGCTAGGGTGATTCATGTTTACAAAAACTGTAAAGTAAATCATGTAACTATCAATACATATCAAAGAAGCCCAGTGGTTTTCTAGCTGATTTTGATGCATTCTCTGAATACTTTGATAATAATTTCTAACTTGGTTCGAAGATCTTTTATTTGTTCATTCAGCACCTACCATGTGCCAGTGCAGTTTCAGGCTCTGAGGATACAACTGTGGATGATAAGACAAGGTCTCCACCATCATGGGGCTTACATTCTAATGTCTTCCCAGACAAGGTCAACAGATACAGAAATAAAATATCAGGTAGTAATATAAAATATAGAAAAATAGTGGGTGAAATGATAGTGAATGTTTAGGAAGTCCTGTAAGACTAAATGGTTAGGGGTGACCTCTCTAGGGAGGCGACCTTTAGGCTGAGATGTAATGACAAGCAGCAGCCAGCCACGTGAAGACTGGAGGATGAGATTTTAGGCAGTAAAGAGCTGATCGTGTTCAAGGACGAGAGAGAAGACACGTGCATTGGAGCATGGAGGGTGAGGGGGAGCAGGGTCTATGCAACGTTTAGCTCTTTGTGTAGGAGTATACCCTCCATTGTTCTTTGTATTCCAACTGATGCTTAGATGTTGAGAGGGCATGTTCGTTTACTCATTGCACAAAGGTGCAGTGCGTGTGCCTGCTATGTGCTAAGCACTGTTAGGTGCTGGGTGGACAGTGATGAAAAAGACAAGTCCCTGTCTCCAAGGAACCTCAGACTTGGGAGGGACTTAAGAGACAGAAACAGGCATTTACATTGCAGTGCAATAAATGGTATGATAAGGGTAAGTGCAGCAGGCTGTGGGAACATAGAGGAAAAGCCTTTATTCTAGAAACAGCTGGGATGTCAGGGGAAGCTTCCTGGGGCTTAGGGATGGAGGGAGAGTGTTCCAGGTGGAAGGAGCTACCTAAGCAGGGATCAGGAGTCTGCCCAGGAGAGGGCTTGTTTGCCTAGTGCAGTGTAGCTGGAGCAAATAGGGAGGGTGGGGCAGGGTTTGAAAGATGTGCCAATTGTACTTAGTAAGACAGCACACACGACATTTTTAAATTCCAGAAACAATATAATATTATGAGAAATTGAAGAACATAAAGAGGAAAAAAATTAGAAGTATCTGTGGTTTTCAGAGCAAAACTTTCACTCTGGGGGATTCTTGTATACAAATGACAGTTTTAGAAGTCCCAGTTCCCTTCACAGTAGAACTCGAGGTTCAGAAAGGAGGGCCATTTTTAGTTTCTAGCTTGATCCTGGCATTTACTTTTATAACACACCCCAGGTAAAGCATGTGTCACTTGTTTTCAGTAACTGATACAAGTACTTTTATAAACAAGTTATCTTGGTAACAAAGGATATAGCACTAGCAGGAAGGAAGGTCAAGAAGAGACTAGAGTTACTGGGGAAACATATAATGCCTGACCACGTTTGTTTTTCCTGGGGGAGAAGTGTTTTGCCTCAGAAAATTGTCACATGGCCATCACTTTGTTCCATTTAATGTATGCACCGATGCTGAGATTCCGGAAGTACAGACTTCCATTGTTTGTATCTGTCCAACACACACGATCATTGGAAAGTGAAAAAGGAAAGGAATCTGTTCATTGTTATGTGAAGCAAAAATGCTACGTCCTAAATCTGACAGGAAACTCAATTTTTGTTTTGTTCTTGTTAAGCATTTGAGTACATTTGTAAACTCCAAAGAAAGAAGGCATGCCTTTGGTGTGATTAACAGCATTAGATTCAGTGAAATCAATCCACTGTGCAGTCTCCCTAGATTGGCAAACCATAATTTTCAGTCTTCTATTAAGAAACGAAAGACTTGAATTGAGTAGGTGGCAGGTCCCTTCCAAGATATCATTTTATAATGACGTATTTTACAAAATTTAAAGACGAATGCTTTGCAGTGAAAGTACCTCTTCTTATATCAGAAAAATTCAGTTGACTCCCAGGAGCTCTCAGAATGGTTGGTGGGAAAGCTAGAAGAATTAAGGAACAATCTCCTGGGAGCAGATGTGGCTCAAAGAGTTTTGTGTATGCCTCCCACATGGGAGGCCCAAGTTCAGTTCCAGGTGGCTCCTAAAGAAGATGAGAAAGACAACGAGCTGATGCACCAGGCTGGGGCAGCGAGCTGATGCAATGAGATGATACAATGAGATGACACAATAAGAAGACACAATGAGAGACAAAACGAGCAGGGAGTAGATATGGCTCAAGCGATTGGACACCTCCCTCCCACATGGGAGGTCCCGGGTTCCGTTCCCGGTGCCTCCTAAAGAAGATGAGCAGACACAGAGAACACACAGCAAATGGACACAGAGAGCAGAGAGCGAACGCAAACAATGATGGGGGAGGCAGAAATAAATAAAATAAATCTTTTTTAAGAAAGTACAATCTTCTCTTGATTACTGAGCACTTGAGTACTAGTTTTGTTTACTTGAAATATTAATTTGCATATGTATGAAAAGATAAGTCTCATCAAGAGACTGTATAGTAATATCTGTTTCCTAATGAGAATTCTGGTAAAGCCATCATTTTAAAATTTTCTTTGAAGAATCCAAACAAAAGTTTTCAAGTATCTTGTGGCGTGTGTGTGTATGTGTGTGTTGTGTGTGTGTTTCAAACTATTCTTGATGGTAGAGAAAACTGCAGATTACATATCTTTCTAACTATATGTAAAAATGATGCAGTACCAATTCAACTTGAAACTTGGGAAGGAAATGATATAGTGCAATGGTGAATAGAGGAGCCGAGCCAAAAGTTCTGAGACACAAAAGTTTCATTTCGCACCCTGACTAAGGGACATGTGGCAGAGCTTCCTTCTTCTTTAAATATTCAACATAGGCAAGGAGTCCATAAGGTCTGGAAACACAGGCAAATATACACAATGGCATCAAGAATGGCTTTAATCTCTACAAAAAAATCATATAAAATTGTTTCTAGACATTATGGACAGCCTGCATTACATATGCAAAAGATGGTTTGGAAGGAAAGTACATAGCATATGGCACGCTTGCTCCTCTGCCCCAAAGGCTGTGGCTTCACCCCTTTCCACCAACCCTAACCCTGCCCAGAGAAGGTTCATGCATCTCCAAAGGGCACCATTTCTGAAGTGCCTGAAGTTGAGTTTATTGGTCATTCTTAGAAAGGGCACGTGATAATACAAAGTAGCAAGTGATAAAAACTAAGGGATAATTGACTGATGGCAGGGAATCAGGGTCAAGGGGAAATCACCATAGACTGGGGAATGTCAGCAAAGCTTCCTGGAGGAAGTTAGGCTTTTAAAGGAGCAGCAGGGCTTGGACCACGTGCAAAAGTTGAGGGTGGGGGGCCATCCTGAGCAGAGACAAATTTACCTCCTGTTTGTGTGCTGTGCCGTAGACCGTAATAATGAACTCCTCCACAATTCTCTAGGAACCAAGGTGCCCCTTAGCACTCCATGTGCCTCAGGTGTAAATTGTGGCTTACACTGTGGTTAATTGTGGTTTATAAGCTACCAGGCTCCTTTTCTCTAGTTTACTCTAGTTACCTTCGAGTAAAACATTTGGTACATTTTTTCTTCAGCCCAACCTTATCACAAATCTCACATTTCTGATTTGAGGGTCTTTGTCATTCTCCCCTTTTCCAGTGTGAATCTTCTTGTCTCTTCCCCACTCTTTTTCTTTCTCTATCTGCTGATTGAGACTAAACTGGTCCTTTAGCACATGGCAGGAAGCAGTGGGTGCTGACTCATCATTTCGCACCTAAACTATTCTATGCAGCTGGTTCCCTCACAGTCCGTCAGTCTAGATGCAGAGAGAAAGAGGTAGAGAGAATTCAATTCCCAAGTCAGGCACTCAAATGAGAAAAGGCTTTCCTGCCCCTGAGGTGTTGGGAGGGATCTGGGCTGACAGATTTGAACCAATGCTGTACTGTAGCGAGGGCCTGAGGGACGCGCAGTGTAGTTGACTGGGTGTCTCGAAATTTCACAACACTAAGAGCATACAAAGTCACTTGAGAAATTTCAGAAGGATGCTCCCACCTCTGCCCAAAACTGGGTTATCCCTCTCTGAATGACACTGATTCTGGATTTTCTTAAGAATTTTTAAACGTTGACTTCAGGGGGCTATGGTTATTAGAATATCAGGGTCTTAATAAGAGGATCTGCTTTGGGGTCAGCTACTTTGCCCTCCTTGGCCATGGTGTCTTGTTCTCCCACTTTGTGTGTGTGTGTACATGTATATGTGTGAGTGTGCATGAGCGCACATACTTAGCACATTTGCTCTTTCGACCTTTCCCAAGGGAGTGGAACTCTTGTTAGACAGTTGAGATTTGCCACGAGGGTCTGTACAAAAAGACTTTCCTGTTATTATTGACATGGCTATTTTTGCAATTGCTCTCATTTCTAGGTTGATTCTCATTGTGCTAAAAATGCCAGGTGGAAGATTTGAGATTTAGGTTTATCTTTAAATCCTTATGACATATGGGAAATCTCTCTGAGAGTACATACAATCTTATATGCTCTGACAACAAGGAGGAGAATGTAGAGATAAGGTTCAGATGTCGTATTACATAAGGTCAACTTGCCTAACAGTTTACTGAAGGATATTCCTGACCAGACAAAAACTAGGATCCTTTGTAAAGATGGTTTGAACATGCTTGAAATAACATTAGAAATGGGGAACAGATGTAGCTCAAGTGGTTGAGCACCTGCTTTACATGTACAAGGTCCTGGGTTCATTACCTAGTACCTCCTGAAAAAAAAAAAAAAAAAAAAAAAATATATAAAAAAAAATATAAAAAAAAAAAAAAAAAATAAAAAAAACAACTGCTGTAAAAACGTGTAATTGTAACATTAAACTGGAGATCCCTAGGCAACACAGACTCAAATGTTCAGAAGCAATATTGTTTTCATGGGATTTGGATAAGGTATTTTAAAATGAACTTAGGAGCAGGGTAGGTAGTAAACAGTGACAGAACTTATCGTGAGAACCTGCATCCTCGTATTTCCTTTGAACACATATTTTATTGTGGAAACTTAAAAAAATTATATTTACTGAGAATAAGTTTAAAAAATACAAAACTTATCTTGATCTTTCTAGCTGTTGCTATGGTTTTGAGTAATACATCATTAAAGCCATGGCACTCCAATGATGTATTAAGGTAATATATCATAACAATGCCATGGCTTTGATGATATATTAATGTAATACATCGTTAAGGCGCCATTGGCCTCATGATGTATTACTCAAAACACTACCAATTGGTTAGATCAACACACAGGGGCCTGTGTGTTAGGGACAGGAGAATGGCAAATGACTTTGAACCCAAACATATTGAAATTCTCAGAGATTCTCATCCACAAAAGCAGTTCTGTAAGATTGAATGGGCTTCAAAGGTTTGCTCAAGAGTGGTGGGGTTGAATTGCAAGTGAAGGACAACAAAGACATCTGCTCTGACTACACTGGAAACCTGTTTGGAACCAAGTTTTCACATGGGGCAGAGGAGCATGCCTATGTTTTGCCTTGCAACACACTCTGTATTTTACTTACATGCTCCCAAGTAATCCTCACTAAAACACTGTAAGATGTCATTAACCTGATTTTACAGGCCGGGAAACTGAGGTTTGTAGAAGTAAAGTGACTCACCCAAGGTCACAAAGCTAGTAAATAGTTGAGCCAGAATTCAAACCTATGTCTGCTGAACTGAAAAGCTGGATTGGGTGGGTTCATTCCGATTTTGTGTCCCCAATTCAGGGGAATTGTTTTTTTCTCTCTTTAAAGGGAAATGTGGAGATGATCTATTTTTCCATCTTTCCCTTCCACCATCCCTCACCTTTCACCCTCGGTGTATGTGATATACAGAGAAGGCACTTGGAAAAGATGTGGAGAAGCTTAGGTAATGCTAGACAGTTAGTGGGTTTCTTTATCTGATTATTGTCTCCCTCCTGGCACCTTGAAGTCCCTGATCCTTTTATCTCAGCTGTATCTCTGGGGTCTAGGACAGAGCCTGGCACAAAGGCAGCATTCAACAATGATGAATAAAACCAAATACTGTGTTGAGTGACTGATTGGCCAATACTGAAGACAACCAGTGTATGAGAAGATTCAAAGATGAGATGTAGCTAAAGGAAAATGAGACAGGCAATAATTTAATATACTAAGGGATGGAGAAAGAAAATAGATAGATATATCAATATAAAGTAAGCAATGGGCCCTCTTGAAAGGAATGAGACAAGAGAGAGGGCTGGACTGGGAATGATGAAGGCCCACACAGCTTTTCCATGAAAGTTCAGGGATTCTTCCATATATAGCCTGGTCCAAGCTTCTGGGTGGGAAGTGTCACATGGTCATGTGTGATTACATTTATGTTCACATGGCCATACAGTTGTGTGAAATTTGAAAAAGTGAGAAGTGAGGAGTGTTAGTCACAATCACTCACAACTTGACCTTCATACTTCCATTCAGATTGGGTGACATTAGAGTAGATGTGGGTATTTTGTACTCATAATGATCATGTATATTTGTACCTTTACATATTTTAAAAAATAAGATATACAAATTGTATAAGCCTCAGGCTCCCAAAACCTGGACCCACCTCTGGTTAAAAGTACATTATGGGGGTCGGATGTGGCTCAACTGGTTGGGCATCCATCTCCCATATGGAGGGACCCGGGTTCGATCCCCAGGACCTCCCGGTAAAAAAAAAAAAAAAAAAGTACATTATGAAAAAGTTAGAAAGGCAAAAAATAGTATGATTTTTTTACTGGTATCTTGATCAATCTTTATGGTAGAAAAATGAAAGCCTGTAGAGGGAAGTGGATGTGGCTCAAACAGTTGGGCACTCGCCTACCACATGGGAGGTCCCAGGTTCAGTTCCTGTTGCCTCCTAAAGAAGACAAGCAAGACAGCGAAGGGCTGATGCGGTGAGCTGATGCAACGAGATGACGCAATGAGATGACGCAATGAAAAGACACAATGAGGAAACACAATGAGAGACATAACAAGCAGGAGTGGAGGTGGCCCAAGACATTGGGCGCCTCTCTCCCACATGGGAGATACTGGGTTCAGTTCCCGGTGCCTCCTGAAAGAAAAGATGGGAACACAATGAACAGACACAGAGAGCAGACAGTGAGCACAAACAACGAGGGAGGGGAGAGAAATAAATAAATAAAAATTAATTCAAAAAAAAAAAAAAAGAAAGGAAGAAAGAAAGCCTGTAGAGATGAAGGGTACAGAGAGAACATGGAGACAGCTTAAATTGAGGCCAGAGGATAAGACAGGGGCCAAATTATGCAAGTCCCCAAGGTCATATTCAAAACTTTGATCCTTATTTTAGTAACAAGGGAATATTTTTTGAAGGGTTTTTGAAGCAATGGGTAACATAAGATTTGAACTTTCAAAAGACAATTCTTGAACTCTCGCAGTGAAATCCTACAGCAGAATTGTGCCCATAAAAAATATTCATATGGCTCAATTTTAAAAATATATATTTTTAAATATGCAACATTTAAGAGTCAGTAGACCTTCTGGAAAACATCTAAATGAAAGAAAAATACCCAAAATAAAAAGAAATAAAAGCAACTTGGAAAAAACAGAAATAAGATAGAAGAAAATTAATCCTAATAGAGAGAAAATAAGATATTGATTCCATGAGGGAAAAAAAAAAAAGAGGACAGACAATAGAGCCAGATAAAATAAATGTTCTGGAATTAAAACTTGAGAATCTATAGGCAGAACCTCTGCTTCTAGTCAAGATGGAGTAAGTAACAAAGGAGAAAAAGACAATTCTGGCTGCAGACTGAAAATATGGGGAAGGCAGAGTGGTCATGGGGAGTTTAGTTAGAAACTCTTCTTAAGCTTGGAATGAGATGTAATTCTGGCCTGGACTAGGATGGTGATGTGGACAAGTGTTTCAGCTTTCCTTGGTTGAATGTTATGACCATTATGTGTATCCTGGACTCTGCTGTAAACCAAACAAATTGATAAAAGCTAAAATAATAAGGACTTCAATGTTGCTTCATTTTCTTGGTTAAGTTTTGAATATTTTCTCAGTATTTTAAACATAAGTTCACTCAATCTCTCTTACTATAAGAAACTCATTTTTGCCTAGTCTTCTTTTCCCACATAATCTCTACTCTTTTCTTCTGTACTTATGGTAGCTTAGTTTGTTATAGTAACTCTCTTTTTATTATTTCTATTAAGTAAAATTTTCCATGTTCAGGAATATTAGTTATATAATGAAGCATAACAAATTACCCCCAAATGTAACAGTTTAAAGTAACAGTACACATATATTATCTCACACAATTTCTGTGGATCAGGAATCTGGGAGCAGCAAAGCTGAACGGTACTTGTACAGGGTCTGTCATGAGACTGAGTTTGGGACTGCAGTCATCTGACAGTTTGAGGGGGCTGGAGGATCTGCTTCCAAGGTGACTCACCCACATGGTTGGTAATTCAGTGCTGCCCATTGGCAGGAGGCCTTCCTTCCTCGCCAAATGGACCTCTCCAAGGAGCTGCTTGAGCATTTCATGACATGGTAACTGGCTTCTCCCAATGAGTGATCCAAACAAGAGCAAGAGGGAAGTGGCAATGTCTTTTATGACCTAACCTTGGAAGTCACACTTCATCAATTCTACAGTATTCTACTGGTTGCACAAATTATCCATATTTAATGAGAGAGGGGACCATTGAGGCCACTTTGAAGACTGACAACCATAAAAGGTTAGAGACACACACTAATATACACTAGGAAAGAGCAGTAAGACTACTTATACATTTTCCTGTAGAAACTATGCTTTTAGGAATTTTACTCAATTTCGAAACTCAACATTAAATTGTCATGTTTTATGTGTCATTCACAATTTTTTTTTTTTTTTTACCGGGAGGTCCCGGGGATCGAACCCAGGTCCCTCCATATGGGAGACGGACGCCCAACCAGTTGAGCCACATCCGACCCCCTGTCATTCACAATTGATAGATAAGAAGATGCAGACAGAGAGCTTGAATTTCTAGTGTAAAATAATTCAGGGTTACAAAATTCTAGTATGCTTTACAATCTTACTGGGCTTTAATCATTATTAATGACCTGTTGTGGTGATTTGGAGCTGTATGTACCAGGGAGGTTTCATGTTGTAGAGTAATGAATGGGAGTCCAGGCAAAAGGTGGCATTGAATACCAGGCTAAGGGGCTTCAAGATTTTGTTCTGCAGACAATGAGGAATTACCTAAATAATAAGAATATATATATATGCTATTTATTGCTCTCTCACAACCTATAAGCCATCATGATAAGCACATATATTATCTTTTGAGAAGAACTGGATCGAATCCAGATGTGACTGACTCCAAATCCCATGTATTCAAGTGAGTGATTGTCCAGGTAGAGGCAGTGGTGTGCAGGGCAGGTGGAAATAAGGAAGAACTGACGGCAGAAAGAGCAGAGGCAACACTGCAAGTGAGGAAAAGAGAAGCAGATTCAAGAGACTACATAGAGAATAAAATTGAGAAAAGCACACCTTTGAGCTAATTAACATTTAAAAAATAACCTGGAAACAGGATCAAGGCTCACTTGCCCACAGCTCGTCCCCGTGGGCCATCGTAACCAGCATTGCCTCCTTACCCTTGTGTTGCGATGTCCTCTCAAGCCACCAAGGCCAGGCTGTTGCCGTGCTTTAGATATCATAGAGCCAGAGGAACAGCTGAGTTCAGAAAAGCCGGTGTCCATTTTCCTCCTGAGTGTTCCCATTCCTTGATTTTTGTCCTGTCTTCCAGTTTACGGAGACCAAAGAATCTAAGACTGGAACGCGAAGCCTGCAGCCCCCGCGATCCCCAGCAGTCCTGTCACCCTTGACAGCCAGACACAGCCGGGCCGCTGCTGCAAGCTGTGGCTGCTCCGGGTCACACCCAGCCTGTCACCGCGGGCAAAGTCGGGAGGCGTGTTCAGAACTAACAGATGCCTCTTTGCTCTCCCCTTTGATCTGTGCGGACCAGCTCCTGAGGTGCCTGGTTGTAACTGTCACTTTCTGTTCCAGGCCTTGTCGGCTGGGGCAGTGGTATGCGTGGGGTCTCCTCCGGGCGGGCCCCAGGCAGCGCGGGTCTCCCAAGATTTACAGGTGGTTGGAGGAGTCGGGCTGGCAGTGAACATGCAGAGTGAGAGAGTGAGTGAGGGGCTGCAGGGGGCCTGGAGCCAATGCTGACGCTGAACCTGATGAATTAGGATGGTGAGCAGCGTGTCATTGAGCTCCTGGCCACTAAGTGGGGCGTATCTGAGAGGAGAGAAACATGAACATCCTCCCATCATCTATCGCCTATGACATTTCCTCCTGCCAATCACATTTCTGAGATTGTTGTGTTCGCAAAATGGGTTAGAAATTCCCGTTTTAGTACGGAGTAGTGAATATGCTGTTTCAGATGCAATGGAGTGACGTGCACCTTCATTACAGAATTCCCCTGCCACGCACAGTAGACACTTGGCTGGTAAGAGACTGGCTGATGGGTGTGACCATTGAGATGGTGTTAAATTTGAAATCTTTTGCAGCCTGGTACCGTAGTGATCTTATGTCTGATAAGATGATGTTCAACAGTCATCAGAGCTAAGGATAATGTAAATGGAACATTCAGAGGACAAGCCTTTTTCAATTGTTTCAATTTCTAAAGTCCTTTAAATGGCTAGAATTGTTTAAGAATTTGATCACAAACTAGAAAGAAATCAAGAGCAAAAGAAATAAAAGGAAAAAAAAGTGATTGCTTAGAAAATTTTGTCTATCCTTACAACACTTGCCCTGTTATAGTAATTGATCAACTTGAAAAAAAAAATCCCATGTGAAAATAACAGCTCTTAGTACAGGCTTTGTGAGGCTCTGCTGCAGAGAGCTGAGCTTGGTCCATTGAAAAAAAAAAAGAAAAGTAAAACGCTATATGGTGAAGGAATGGGGCTTAGGAATCTGTGGTTCTAAAGCATCCATCCCAAAGTCTTAATTTCTGGGACACTGGAAATTAGAGCGATTACCTTATGCATTAAACACTTCACCGAGCCCTTGCTCTGTGCTCAGTCGTCTTCGAGGACTGGGGTGGGGGTGGGTAAGGAAATCATAGGCAGGAGAGTGACAAAATATATTTATGATAAATGCTGCTGCTTGGGGGCCCACAGCACTGGGCAAAGGCTTGGGGAAGCAGAATGGGCACTGCCAGTTGGTGAAGAAAGTCCTAAGGTGCTTGTATTAAGACTCTCAGATGAAAGCGACAGAAACCTACCTCAAACCAGCTCAAGGAAGAGTGAGAATGTGAAGGCTGAGACAACAGAACAGTAACTGAAAGGCTTCTGTATAGCTGGATCCAGGCCCTCCGTGTCCACAGGAATCTGCCCCTCATCACATCGGTTCTGCTTTCCTCAGGAAAATCTCTACCAGGTGGTGGCAACAACGGCCACAGCAGTTACAGGTGTTTATTCCAGAGGAGGGAGGGTGCTGCCGCCCAGGAGACGGTCTTACTGGCCACGCTTGGCCAGTGTCCACTCTTGGAGCAGTTGTGACATTTCCTCAGTATTCTGACCAGGCCAGGGCCAGTGTCCACTCTCGGAACTAGAGGTGATGGCTCAGTTTCTCCAACTTCAAACATGTAGGCTGAGGAGTGGAGGCAGAGTAGTTTCCAAAAGGAAAACAGGTTGCAGTTACCAAAAGAAAAGGAGAAGGATACGGGGCAGGCAAAAATAACAGGCACGCCCAGAGGAGTTTTCTTTTTTAATTATAAAAGTAAAATGGTAAAGAAAAAAAAAAAAATTCAAATAGAAAATAATATTGCAAAATGAAAAGGAAGTGCCTTCTTCCCTCAGCCCGTAACCACCCTGGGGTGACCAAAACTTCTCTTCAGATACAAATATCTGTCTATATTTTTAAAAATGTGTTTTTTAACATGTGGTATCATATTATGCATATTGTTCTCCAACTTGCTTTTTTCACTGAGTAATATTTTGCACATCTTTTCCATATCAGCACACAAAGATTTTTTTAAAAAACAACTGCATATCATCCTATAATATGAATGCACTATAATGAACATAACCATTCTCCTGTTAATTGATATTTATGTTATATTCATGGTTGTATTTCAAACAATTCTGCCATGAACTTTTCTGTTATACATAACAGTTTACTTTTTGCAAATATGTTTGTGATCAAAATTCCTAGAAGTGAAATTGTTTGTTCAAAGGTTACATGCATTTTAACTTTTGATCGATATTAGCAAATTGACCTGCTAGAAGTCTGCCCGCGCTTCCTTTCATACCAACAGCACTGACCGTGTCCGTTGACGCACACCTATCACCACTGTGTATCTTAAATTTTTTTTTTTGTCTTTTGCTAATCTGATAGGTAAAAATGGTGTATTATTGTTTTCATTTGCATTTTAAATTAGGAATGAGGTTGAGCCTCTTTTAAATGTTTAGCCATTTCCATTTCATTTCTATGAACTTAAATTCTGTTCTTTCCACCCAGATTAAAATTTTAGTGGTTAGGTACCTACATATTGCCTTCTGTCCCTGAGAGTTCATTTAATCCTCACCATGTAACGTGAAACGTGTAGACTTAACGTTCATTGAATTTCAGGTTGTTAGAGCTGGGGAAACTTTTGAGATCATTCCATGAAACACTCAATTCCAGATGAGGAAACTGAGGCCGGAAGAAGCAAATTAATTGTTCAAGCTCACACAATTAGAGACCGAACCAAAACTAGAATTCATGCTATCTGAGTTATTTGTCAGGTCTTTTACTCTGTTTACTAAAATGAAAGGTCTGTCTTAGAAATTTAAACCATTTATTTAATCTATTACTATCCCAAGGAGTTTCTTATGACTGTAACAAACGACCCAATGAGCCAGATTCTCCATCCAATGGTTTTCTTAATGGTGAATTTTATTATGGTTCAGCAATCCTGGAGACTGGATATTTGTACAGTGTGCTAAACTCCTCTTAAAGCACAACAGTAAAACTTTGCAGGGAAGCGGATGTGGCTCAAGTGATTGGGCTCCCGTCTACCACATAAGAGGTCCAGGGTTTGATTCTCGGGGCCTCCTGGTGAAAAGCAAGCTGGCACAGCAAGATGGTGCAGGAAAAAAGAGACACAGAAGAGAGACAATAGGAGACATGGCAGACCAGGGAGCTGAGGTGGTGCAAGAGATTCAAAGCCTCTCTCCACTCTGGAAGGTCCCAGGGATTGGTTCCCGGTGCTGTCTAAACAGAAGACAAGCAGACACAGAACACACAGAGAGCAGACAGTGAGCACAAAACAATGAGGGGGGAGGGGGAGAAATAAATAAATAAATCTTTAAAAAAAAAAACACAAAACTTTGCACGTCAGTGGCTAGCTCCGGGAATGGGTACTTCTTATTTTTAGTCAATATCAACTCAAGAAAAGCAAATGAAAACAATCAGTAGTTTCACCCCTGCCATAATTTATAATTTTTATGGATTGTTTAATAGGATGAAATAGTTACAGGGAAAAAATTCTAAGACTATATATACTATCATACCTTTACAGAGCTACCCCAATTTCTTCATGAAATTACACCCAGTTAATTTCAATTTTGGAATTAGAATTTTATTTCCCTTATATTCCTTAAGGCACCCTTAAGTAATGACTAAAACCTGAGTTTTAGTTGTTAGGGCAATTTAAAGATAAGAATTGGTCTGTCACAGACTTTAATTTAAGGAAACACTAAGTACAGTGGTCCCAACTTTCATTGTTTTCACTACATTGCATTGCTTTTCCCCCTTCTAAAGGAATAAGAGCATTTATTATCCTTAAAATTTAGATGTGTTTGGTTCTTCTCTTTTTAAATTACATTAAAAAATATTTTAAAAAACTTATAGCCCACCAGCTATAAAGTTACTGATATAATTTTCCTATTGATGGAAAAGACATAAGACTTAAAAAAAATTTTTTTTTAAAAAGATATTTAGGTTACATAAATGTTACATAAAAAATATAGGAGATTCCCATATGCCCTGTTCCCCACACATTTACCCCATTAACAACATTCTTCATTAGTGTGGTACATTCATTGCAATTGATGTGCACATTTTGGAGCATTGCCACTAAGCATGGATTATAGTTTACATTGTAGTTAACACTCTCTCCCACACAATTCTGTAGGTTAAAGACAAGAATTTAAAGAAAGAAAAATGACTGGCAATTTTGTAGTTAAACTACATTTTGTCAAGTCATCCATATTAGGAAACAAATTTTATTTTATTTTATTTTTTAAAGATTTATTTTATTTATTTATTCCCCCCACCTTGTTGCTTTTACGCTCACTGTCTTGCTCTGTGTCCATTTGCTGTGTGCTCTCTGTGTTTGCTTGTCTTCTCTTCTTCTCTTTAGGAGGCACCAGGAATCGATCCTGGGGCCTCAGATGGGAGAGAGGCACTCAACCGCTTGAGCCACCTCAGCTCCCTGTCTCTCCTCTTTGTCTCTTTTTTTGCGCCAGCTCTCTACATGGACCAGCTCTCTGTGTGGGCCAGCTCACTTTCACCAGGAGGCTCTGGGAAACGAACCCGGGATCTCCCTTATGATAGACGGGAGCCCAATTGCTTGAGCCACGTCTGCTTCCCTGAAAGCAAAATTTTAAAAAGGCATGATTATCGTTATATGTTAAAAGAAAAAAAAAAAAGGCATGATTAAAATATCACAAAAAGAAACAGGATATATGTATATTCTAAATACTGTAATTAAAAGAAAATACTTTAGGGAAGTGGCTGTGGCTCAATCAGTGGGGCTCCCGTTTGCCATATGGGAGGCCCCGGGTTCGGTTCCCGGGGCCTCCTGGTGAGGGCGAGCCCGCCCGCATGGCGTGGTTGGCTGACCCAGCGAGCACAAGCAGCAAGGGGGGGATAAATGAATAAATAAATAAATAAATCTTTAAAAAAAAAAAAAAAAAGAAAATACTTTAGTACATGGTCTCATTTTTTTTTTTTTTTCTTTTTCAGCCAAATTTATGCAGCTCAACTGCAGTTCAGCTGGGGATCTGTACCGAGGGGCCTAAATGCACGATTTCTGTTTTCCAAGAGAGAGCTATTTTATGTTTTCCTCCCCTTTTTCATTTCCAGGTTATATTTAGTTAATTATTGGAATATTGAACATTCTGTCCTAATATTTGAAAGTTCCTGAATTCTGTGCAGGCAAAGGGAAGCATAATGGAAACAAGGGAAATTCTCTGAACCCTGTTTTATTGCCCCTCTCTCTCCAAGTACATTCAGAAGAAATTTGTTTAAATAAATGAATTGTGTCTTTGGTCTCAGCTAAATGCAATTTGGAACCAGCTTATTAAACACCAATAAAAATGTTCTTGCTTTTAGAAGTTAACTTTCTGTGAAAATAATGACAAATATGGGATATTTTTCATACCTACTCAAGAGAACTGTTTCCTAGTGAAACGGCTAAGGTTGGATGAGGCAAGGGGCGCAGCACTGCTTTTCTAGGGTCCTTCTTCTGACCAGGGTAGGGAAACACCGACTAAAGTGCTGATCTGGGGCAAGCGATAATGAAAAATGTTTCCTCCTGAGAAAAAACTCAAGAAAAGGCTGTGGAAATGTTCCTCTTAGTTGCCTTCTCCCCCAAAATAAAACACCCAAGGGGCAAGATTTATGGGGATGCTGACAATTGAAATTTAACATTGTCTGAAGATATGGGAATACCCCAGATATTGGTAGCACTAAACAAAAAATAATGAATAAGGGTACAGACTGAAGGGAATTATGTCTTGTTGGGTAAGTCAAGGCAAAAGGGCTGTTAGGTTGGATAGCCCAGGCACCCAAAGCCCACACAGCAGACTGCCAGGGTTATGGCAAGATACCAGGATCAGAGCTTTAATAAGGAGAAATGTTTTCTCTTCTCTCTTTGACAGACTGCCTGTTTTGTTGTTGTTGTTGTTGTTTGTTTGTTTGTTTGTTTGTTTGTTTTTTTGGTTTTTCAAGATAAAAGTACAGTAGAAGATTATCAACTGGGAATATATACAAAAGTTTTTTCTAAAATGATATTTTATCAAGGTCACCCATTAAAAATACACCTTGATAAAAGATTAAAAAACTGTGTACTATAATATGCTGCATGTGGAGATAATGAGCTCACCTGGGCTAAGACTGTGTATTGGTGACCCCAGTCTGCACAGACTGGAAAAGACAGTCAAGGATGGATCAGAAATAGTGCCAAAAGTGGTTTCACTTTATGTTTTTCTGACTTCTAAGCTTGTACTCTTAACCATATGATTGTGTGTGCATGTTGAAGGAAAGGGATTTTATACTCACCTTTGATCATCAAGAAAGGCTTAGCAAAGGAAGTTACATGTAAGTAGAGCCTTAAAGGATAGGTAGGCTTTTTTTTTTTTTTTTTAATTAGAATTGTAATTATTATTTTAAAACAATTTTTCTTATTATAAAAGTAGTACTGTTCTTTGTAGAAATTTTAAGGAGTTAAGCTTAAAAAAAGAGGGAGAGAAGAAAAGAAAAAAGAAACCAGAATTGTTTCGCTAAGATAATTCTTCTCTTAACAACTTGGTGCATATCTTTTAAAACCTAATTTTCATTTCCTAGATAGATGAGTAGATAAATGGAGAAAGAGAGAAGGATTGAGCACCATTGTACCATTGTATTAATATTCTTTTTTGTTGTTTTTTTGTCTTTTTAAAAATCAATGTTACGTTATGGAAGTAGCTCACAGATTTTGACAGGTAGAGAGGGCAGAGATATTTTAGGCAGAGAAATGGTTTGCACAGCATCATGACACAGTAAGGATTGTAGGGCATGGCTCATGAGCACTTATGCAATCTGACTGGTGTTTAGGATGAGAGAAAGTTTAGGACTATCACACTAAGGAGTCTGGACTTTATTTGATAGAAAAGGTGAAATCTTTGAAATATTTTTAAACTTTCTAAAGCTTTGCTTTAGAAAGATTAATTTAGAGGTAGTGTGCTGGATGGACAGGAAAGTCAGATTAGGGGGTTAAGAGCTTCATAGATGACTGTCACTCAAGAGAGAATTGGTAAGGAGAACCAGGTGGTGGCAGCAAGAAGGCAAAAGAGGCATAGAAGGAGAATAATTGACAGTTGACAGGATATCTGAGCTACTGACTGGTGTGTATGGTGAAGAAGAGGAAAAATCAAAGGTGGAGGAGGCAGATGACATGGCTGTCTAGGTAAAATATCCCAAAGAATTGATGAAAACCTCCTGGAACTAACAAGTGAGTATACCAAGCTTGCTAGATACAAGGTTAATATACAAAAGTCAATTACTTTCCTATATACAAGCAATGAACAAATGGAATTTGAAATTAAAAACACAACGCCATTTACATTAGCACCAAAAAAGAAATACTTGGTTATAAATCTAACAAAATACATGCAAGATCTATATGCAGAAAACTATAAAACTCTGATGAAGGAATTCAAAGAAGATCTAAATAAATGGGGAGACGTTTCATGTTTATGGATAGGAAGACTCGACATTGTTAAGATGTCAGTTCTTCCTAACTTGATCAATAGATTTAACACAATCCCAATCAAAATCTCAGCAGGTTAATTTGTGGAAATTGACAACCTGATCTAAAGTTTAAATGGAAAAGCAAAAGACTCAGAATAGCCAACATAATGTTGAAGAAGAACAAAGTCAGAGGACTGACACTACTGGACTTCAGGACTTACTATAAAGCTACAGTAATCAAGAGAGTGTGGTTTAGCAAAAGAACATACAAATATATCATTGGAACAAAATAGACAGCCCGGAAATAGACCCATACAAGTATAGTCAACTGGATCTTTGATAAAGGAACAAAGATAATTCAAAGAAGAAAGAATACTCTTTTCAACAAATGGTGTCAGGACAACAGGACATCCACATGCAAAAAATAAATCTGGACACAGACCTTGCACTTTTCACAAAATTTACTCAAAATGGATCATAGATTTAAACATAAAAAGCAAAACTCTAAAATTCTAGAAGACAGGAGAAAATCTAGGTTACCTTGGGTTTAACAAAGAATTTTTAGATTCAATACCAAAGCACAAAAATGAAAGAAAAAACCTTGGTAAGTTGCACTTCCTTAAAATTAAAAACTGCTGTTCTGTGAAAGACATTGTTAAGGGAATGAAAAGACAAGCCACAGACTGGGAGGAAATATTTGCCAAATACTTATTGGACAAAAGACTTATATCCAAAACATACAAAGAGCTCTTAAAAATCAACAACAAGAAAGCACCCAGGGAAGCAGATGTGGCTCAATCAATAGGGCTCCCATTTGCTATATGGGATGCCCCAGGTTAAGTTCCTGGGGCCTCCTGGTGAAGGCAAGCCAGCCCATGTGGGGCGGTGAGTTGACGCAGCAGGACGACCCAACAAGGGGAGACACGCAGACACAGAAAAACACACAGCAAATGGACACAGTGAGCACAAGCAGCAAGGGGGGGATAAATGAATAAATAAATAAATAATAAAATCTTAAAAAAAAAAAAAAGAAAGCACCCAGTTAAGAAGTGGGCAAAAGATCTGAGCAGATACCTCACTAAAGAAGATAAAAGGTTGCAAATAAGGATATGAAAACATGCTCGGGAAGCAGATGTGGCTCAAGCAGTTGAGTGCCCGCCTACCACATGGGAGGTCCCAGGTTCGGTTCCTGGTGCCTCCTAAAGAAGATGAGCAAGACAGCAAGCTGACGTGCTGGGCTGGAGCGGTAAGCTGACGCAATGAGATGCTGCAATGAGATGGCACAATGAGGAGACATGAGAGACAAAACAATCAGGGAACGGATGTGGCTCAAGTGATTGGTTGCCTACTTCCCACATGAGAGGTCCCGGCTTTGGTTCCTGGTGCCTCCTAAAAAAAAAAAAAAAGAAGACAAGCAGACACAGACAGCATACAATGAACAGACACAGAGGACATACAGTGAGTGCAAACAATGAGGGGGGAGGATAAATAAATAAAATAAATCTTTAAAAAAAAACCAAACATGCTCTACATTATATGTTGTCAGGGAATTGCAAATTAAAACCACAATGAGATACTGCTAACACCTGTTAGAATGACTAAAATTCAATACACTGTCAACACCAAATGTTGACGAGGATGTGGAGCAACAAAACCTCTCATTCATTGCTGGTAGGAAGGGTTGGCAGGGGCTACACTGTGCAGGTAAGGATTTTTTTTTTTTTTTAGGTACCGGGGCCAGGGATTGAACCCCAGACTTTGCATGTGGGAAGCCAGTGCTCAACCACTGAGCCACATCTGCTCCCTTGAATTGTTTTTTTCATTTGTTTGTTTGCTTGTTTGTTTTTTTTTTTGTTGTTGTTGTTTTTAGGAGGCACTGGGGACCGAATCCAGGACCTCCTTTGTGGGAAGCAGGCACTCAACTGCTTGAGCCACATCTACTCCCCAAGGATATTTTACTTTATTCTCTTAGCAAAATCCTCTTAATCAGAGACAGCAATCACATTCGCATTTTGAAAAGATCATTCTGGCACCATTGTAGCAACAAGACCAATTTAGGAGGCCAATGCAGTAGCCCGCAAGGAAGGTGCCGGTAGCCTGGATCAGCTGGTGGAGGTGGGGAGAAGAGGAGAAGTGGACATATTTGAGAAATATTTATGAAGTGAAAGTTAGAGAACTTGGTATTGAATCCAAAATAAGGGGGCTAGTGAGAGGGAGGCACAAAGGAGGAATGCTCCCAGGTTTTGGCTTACAGAACCAGATGGGTGGATATGCCTTGCACTACACTTGGGAGCCTTTGAAAAAGAAAGGGATGTAGAGAGAAGACTATGGCCATTGGATTTGGATACACCAAGATGCTCAGGAGGGAACAATCAAGAAGAGAGTCAAGTACATATTTGGAGTTAGGGCCAGGACAGTGAAGCATCCTGGGACTTCAATGCCAGGGGGCACGTTCCAGAGGGACTGAGAAATCAGTAGAGGACAGCGGCTTCAATGCCAGGGGGCACGTGGCAGAGCTGAGTGAGCTTCAAGAAGCATAGGATTTAGTCCCTGATGTCTTTTTGTGATTTGACAAAGGGGTGGATGAATAAAGGTTTGAAAGTGGCAATGAGGTGCAGGAAGATATCAATGCCTCTTCCCAACCCTGAAGTATAATGGAATATAATGCATCCCTCTGGAGGTGATTGTGGGGGCTGTGGGGGAGCTGGGGACCTGGGATCCTGAGGTTTCAGTGAAGGCCAATAGAAGGAGGGAACGTGCTGCTAAGAGTTTGCGGCTCAGTCCAGGAGTCTTGCAGAGTGTGGACGAGCAGTTCCAGAAGGCACAGTGAAGGATTTGTGAATGCAGCAAAAACCACGGGTCGAGGTTGCAACAAAGCCTTCTCAGGCTACGGACCCATGCTTCCCTCCTTGCCATTCCTGCAGGTGAGCAGGGACCCAACTTTGTCTCTGAGATCTGGTGTCTTCAGGAGACTGTCCTCTGCACCTGGAGGAGTAGAGCATCTTGGAGACAGAGGTGACATAGGTTCCTGTGCTGTCCCCCAATCCTTGTTGTCCTAGGGATTTCCATGAAGTTAGGTTCTTTTAATAATTATACAATACTTATTTTCTAGCACAGATGGCTATGTTTCTTAGTGGCTTTTTAAATTGTTATTAGCTATTGCCACCTATGCTATGATTCAGAAAGGAAATGGTTTTCAGGAGTATGGAAGCCAAGCAGTCAAAGCATATCTGCCACCTGTGGGAAAACACTAGTAAAATTTGCCAGTGTTTCTGGTGGCAAAGTAAAAAATAAGTTTTTAATTTGAAAACACAAATGTGCCAAGAAGGATTGAGTATTTGCCCTGTAATTTCTCAAGAACTCAGTGTCACAGAAGAGCAGTGAGTAGGGATTGAAAAGGTCTCCTATCATGGTGTGATTTGCTGAAGTTTTCTTGTGTTGGGACCTCAGTTTTTTTCTCTGTAAAATGGGTGGAGAATAACTCCTGCCTGGATTTGGAACAGAGCAAGAGAGGGATAAAATTAATTCATTAGAAGAGGTTAAAATACCAGGCAAATGCAAGCTATCATTTTGATTAAGTGTTGTTGCTCTTTTTATTGTTATCATTCTCCTTTTTTACATACGGATCTCAATGCAATTTAGAATTTTAATGTGACCTCACACAAGGCAAAAGGGTCTTTCCTTATTAAAATTGCTTTTCATTGATTTGCTTATGTCTGATTTCTTAATCAGGCCAATTTTTTTTTGTTTGTTTGTTTTGTTTTGTTTTAGACTTTCTCTCAGCAGTCTGATTAAGGATTAAGCCTGGGGAGGCCAGACTTTTTGACATGAGGGCCACACAGTGATTTTTGATGGAGCCTCTGAGGCTTCCTGCCCCAAGGCCGCTCCTGTCTGCTGCAGACAAATTGCAGCACCTCAGGATATTCACCGTTTGCCTGCCAGTTCATTTTGTTCTTTCCTCTCTTCAAAAGGGAGAATTTGTCTATCACTTCTAAAGTTGGGAGGCATATTTCAGCCTTGAAAACCAGAATTATTTACTCTCAAAAAAATAAAATGGATGACACTGAAAATTCAGAGGAATTCAAATTGTGCCCTCCGTGTTAGCATGGTTTCATCACTGCACAGTTACCTGAACTGCTTGGGATCTGTAGCGAATGTAGCTGGCGCTCAGTAGTAAGAGTAAACCTCGCACGGGTGTTCCTTCCACCTTAGCAGCTGCCCACACATGTCAGCGCTGCATGGCAGGCTGAAGAAGGCTGAAGTAGCACCCTGTATCACACTTTACTTTTTATTTCAATTTGTGATTTTTTAGGGCAGAGGTTATTTTGAAGTCCATGTTTAGAAATGTTTTACAAAGCCAACTGCATTAGGATACACATTTTTGTCCTTATAGAATAAGGTTTTTTTCAAGCACTAGGTAAACAACTATTTGCAAATTATTCACATGTTCATTTTATTTCACACATTTATCAAGTTCTTATGCGCAGCTTTTTGGTTGAAAAATGCATATGTGGGGAAGTGGATGTGGCTCAAGCAGTTGGGTGCCTGCCTATCACATGGGAGTTCCCAGGTTTGGTTCCGGACGCCTCCTAAAAGAGAAAAGCAAGACAGCAAGCTGACATGACAGGCTGGACAAGAAGATGCAAGGAAGAGACACAAGGAGGAAAACACAATGAGAGACACAAGCAGGGAGCAGAGGTGGCTCAAGGGATTAGGCACCTCCCTCCCACATGGGAGGTCCTGGGTTCTGTTCCCAGTGCCTCCTAAAAAAAAAGAAGATGAATTCACAACAAACAGACACAGAGAGTAGACAGCGAGCACAAACAACGAAGGTGGGGGGAAGAAATAATTCTTTTGAAAAAAATGTATATGTGTTACATCTTTCTAAGTAGATTACTAACCTGAGCTTTAGTGGTTTCAGATCACATGCCTCTGACTTTTCGCCCAGATCCTGCAGCATATGGCTATGGTGGTCTCTCCGAAATACAGAAACCCTCCAGAGTTATTTCATCACCCCAACCCCTCTAACCGCTGGGGTCCTCCTTCTGGCCCACCCTCCCTTATCTCCCACCCTCCCCCACAGACCCGTCTGCTGAGCAGTTTGCAATAACAGAGGGATTGATGGACTCTCAGAGCTGCGTCTGTGCTCCTACATCGGAACATTATACCCTCTGTGTCCTTTCTCTTATTTGTATTTCAAGACCCAACTCACATGTCATTTTTCCAGGACAGTCTTTCTAGTTACCCCACTCTGCCTCTGGGCCCCCAAAGATATATCTCTCATTGCACCCAGGCACGCTGTCATTGCTTATTGACTCAGCTGCTCCCTCAACAACAGCCTGGGAGATTCTGGATGCTGGTACTGGCTTCCATCTCTGAAGCCCAGCATCTAACAGGCTTCGTGACCACTGACCAGGCAATCGATACATATTTCTTGAATAAATGGTTCTTATCTATTTATTAAAATGGTTATAGGGGGGCGGATGTGGCTCAAATGGTTGGGCGTCCGTCTGCCATATGGAGGGACCTGGGTTCAATCCCCGGGACCTCCCGAAGGCGCATGGGCTGCCAGGCTCTGTGTGCCGCTGAGCTGTCGGGCCCTGAGAGCCATGCAGCAGGATGATGACGTAGCAGGAGAGAGACAAGACGAGATACTCTGAAAGCTCCAGAAGCCAGGAGCTGAGGTGGCGCAGGCGGCAACATACCTCTCTCCTGCATCGGAGGTCTCCAGGATCGAATCCTGGTGAAGACTGGAGGAGGAGGATAAGAAAAGATGGCGGGAAAACAGACACAGAGAATTGCCCAGCGAATGGACACAAAAACAGCAAATGGGGAAGGGGGGGGTTTAAAATGGATAAAGTAAATAAATAAATCTTAAAAAAAAAAAAAATGGTTATAAAAAGGAAGTCTCCTGGCCAACCCTTTCTTGGCCTGGTTTCTCAGCTTTTAGGTCTCTCTGATCCTTCCAGTGTGCAGGCCAGCATCAGTGCCCCTGGGAACTTGTTGGGAATGCGGCCTGCTGAAACAGGATCTGCATTTTAACAAGATCTTCAGGTGATCTGGGTGAACCTTAAGGGTTGAAAAGCAATTTTGTTCCTTTTTTTTTTTTTCAATTTTGTTTCTTTTAAAATCATTCTGTAATTCAAATTTCCCCCCTTTTCTGAGATAATGATACACTGTTATAAGTTACTTTTTTCAAAAGTTTTTATTAAAACTCTAGTGTGATATTTTAGGAGTAATTGTAGACAAAAACTTTAAATTGTTATTTAAATTTGATATTACCGCAGCTACAGGAAATTTCTGCTTACAAAAGGGACTTGGGGACTGTATTAGTCACAGTTCTCTAGAGAAACAGAACCAACAGGAGATATATATATATGTAATGTAATGTAAATATTATGAGATATTATAAGAATTGTCTCACATGCTGTGGGGATGGACAAATCCAAATTCTGTAGGACGGGCCACAAGCTGGGAACTCCGATGAAGATTTTTGATGAATTCCCCAGGAGAAGCTGGCTGGCTGAAGTACAGATGGAATTGCTCTCTTCTGACTGCTGAAATCATCACTTCTCAATTTAAAGCCTTCAACAGACTGGTTGAGACGTCTCTCTTTGTGGAAGGCAATTGTCTCAATTTATTATTGATGTAATCGACTTACTGAAGATTTAAGTCCATGAAATGCCCTCAGAGTAACAATCAGGCCCGTGCTTGCTTGATCAAACAACTGGGCACCATGACCCGGCCAAGTGGACACATGAACTTAACCAGCACAGGGACCATGAGGATGAGTGAAATGTGACCAATCCCTATGCAGGGGGCTCCAGAACTTCCTCATAGGTGGGGCTTAAGGGAAGCCATCTGGTTGGAAGAGGGGGTAGACAATTTGTCGTGAAGTTCTATCTGTATAACAAGCACACTCTTTTGTTTAGATTATATGTTACCAAATTAAACATAGAATTTTTCTAAAGATGCATTTATTCACATTTTATGTAGGTCTGAGGAAACCTCAGTTGTCCATTATAGGGAGTGAGTTAATTTCCTTGCCTCTCTTTCTGCAAAACCCCATATCCAATCCATCACAAAACTCTCCAGGCATTACTTTTGGCATATTCTATAACGTCATCATTTCTCACCACTTTCCCTACTACCAATCTAACCTTTCAAGTCATAATATGTCTTACAGTTATACCAGAAGCATGTTTCTTTTTCAGTAGTGCATAAAATAATTATGTGTTTTAGAACTGATGGCATCTTAGATACAAAGGTATATGGCATTTCTCACTTGGATTTTCAGATTAAAGAGAGATCAAACAATATATACACTTAGCAAGAACTAAACTGGCTATGATATAGTGATCACAAGGGTTGATGAAGCTGATTGTATCAATATCTTAGGTGCAGTGAAAGTACAATGTTTTAAAGTATTAGGTTCTCTTTTAGGATAGTTTTAGGAAAGGTGAAAAGGAGGACATTCATTGAATCAGGACATGTATTCCTTTTTCAGGGTGAAAGACCACTAATACTACTTTTCAATTAAATATTTGATTCAGTCCAAGAACTATTTCTTAAGCACCTATTATGAGTAGGTATTGTTTTTTTTGTTGTTGTTGTTTTTGTTTGTTTGTTTGTTTTTAGGAGGCATCAGGAACCGAACCCAGAACCTCCCATGTGGGAAGTGGGCACTCAACCGCTTGAGCCACATCCACTCCCCAAATAGGTATTGTTTTAAAAGAAGCTAAAGCTGCTGGCAGGACTGGGATCCCTGGTGGGAGCCTGGTCCCCCAACACTTTGTGGTGGAGGAAACAAATTGTGTTCAATAGGCGTAAACTTTTTTTTTAAATACCTTCAAACTTACAGGAGAGTTGCAAAAATAATACAAAAATAGTACATAGAATCCAACCCCACCCAGATACCCAAATTTACCAACTATTAGCATTATGCCATGTTTTATATCATTCTATCGATCACTTGTCTCTATCTATTTTCCAAACATTTGAGAGTAAGTTGCACACCTCATGCTCCTCTAACACTTTGCTCAGTAGACTTAAATTCCTTTTTCATTCTTTTGACCCTATGCAATGTCACATTACATGGCTGGAATAGGTGTTCCTTGAATATGTAGGAAATGTATGACTGTAACTCTGTAAACTTTGTTCTTTCTCTGCCAGCACAGCAATTTATTAGAAAGGAGGAAGGGAGAGAGGGGAGGAAGGAAGGAAAAGCTACCACCTTGGGCATCTGGGCCAGGACCAGTTCCACTTAAGCTCCTGACCACAGAGGAGTAAATAGTCTATTTACTTTCCTCTGGCCAAGAAGTGTACATGTGCTGAAATTGTCCCTGCAGAGATGTAGAGTAGAATCCAGCAACCTAGGAGCGAGGCCCTGGCTGGTTTAGGAGACAGCGTGACCTTATTTAAGGATAGTCTCAACACGGTGAGTGTGGTAGGTAGTGGGAGGAAAGAGCCTTCCCTGCTCTCTGTCCCTGGGAGCCGGAAGGTTTCTCTGGGATGTCCCCAATTATGCAAGTGGCAGATGGACCCGCCATGTTTTCAAAGCTAATGTCACTCCCTTTCCCAGCATCCACACTCCCAAATGAGGTCTAAAACAAGCCTCGACTCTCTGCATCCCTGAAATCACAGATCCCTGTACGGGGACTGATGGGGTGAAAGGACCTGTTTTCCATTCCTGACCTCCTGAGAATTCCCTGATGGAGAGATAGCAGAAGGGAGGTTACATGCCTTTATTCCATTTGGAGAGTTCAGAAGCAAATGTAGATTATTTATAGCGAGTATTTGACTGGCTGCTTTAAAAATAAGCAGGATTTTGGTTTCCCTATTTGGAATGATGCAAATTGTTATAATGAATTGTGTTCAAACACATAAAAGCATTTGTAGCCCCAAGTTTCCCTGAAGTGCCTTCCTCAACTCTACAACAGTGTGCACCTACCATTGTGTTTTGGATCCTTCCTCGTATCTTTCTTCTGTTAAGAGGCTTTGTTGCATATCAGATTATATTTGGGAAAGTTCCCCACACTGCTTGAAAAACAGGAAATTGGCATCTTTGTGGATTGTAAATCAAAGTGTGGATGGAAAACCCCTTCTTTTGACCCTCATAGTACCATCTAAACAACGATTGCCCTTCATGAAAATAATATAAGAGCTTCTGAGGAAGCTTCAGTAGAATTAAAATGTATGTACACACACACACACAATCACTTGATATAAATTCCCAACATGTTGATATCTTATTTGGCCACAAATTTTTCCACAGAATGAGATAATACAGTGACAGTTTTCATAGTATAAAAACATTATATTTCATTGTTACCTAGATGATCTTAGCTTACATGCTTTTTGTTTTTCAATGTAACAGCCCTGTCTCACCTGTCCCGTTATCCTTCTGTGCCTTTGAGCTTATACTGTTTTTCCTTCTAGACCCTTGTCTTCTGAACCCCTTATTTCCTATCTATGGATCTCCCACGGTTTTCTGGCTCCCACTTCTTATCTCTCAGTAGTGATCTATTATTCAGCTTTTTATGCTTTTGTAAGCTGCATCCATATTTAAATATTGTACCTTCCAGAAAATTCTCTTTGGCTGTAACATTTCAGGTACTGATATTTAGTGTTGAATTAAACCAGGTTCTTGTTTGACTTCCCTTTACATTGTTACAAAACAAAGCAAAAGAAGAAAACAAGCAATGAAAGAAGAAACTACCGAGCCATGCTATTTTTACTTTTGTTTTTAGTTATGCCAAGGCCATCATTATTAAAGATGTGAAATAAACACTAACAATGGTGTGTGCTATTGCCTTTTCTTTATATACATCTCAACTGAATTTGAGAAAAGAGAAGTCGTTCCCAAAGACTCAAGCAGTGTGGTGATAATGTGAAAACGTAGATGTGGAGTTTAATATTCCCAGTTGTATTTTTCTCCATGCTTTGCCTCATAGATTCTGTACTAATCCAAAATAAAATATATGACTTAGTGGTTAAAAGCATGGACTTTGTGATTGGATGGCACTGGGTTTGCATCCTGACCTTGCCACTGTGTGAAGGTGACTCTGCAAGCCACATTTTGCTCACCTATGCCATGGCTATAGCAATGCCCACCTTTTTGTGAAACTTAAAGGAGAAGATGTCATTAAACGAAGACCCAGCACTTGTAAGGCCTCAATCATTGCGAGCCATCATCATCCTTATTTCCATAAATGGAAATGGAGGTGGGTGGGCAGAAGAGTCGCCCATGTTCTGGGTGTCAGGCAGCCGTGTCTGATTCCTGCCGGGTGGGTGCACCGCTTCGTGGCTGCTTCCAGGGAGGTGCAGGGGACGAGTGAGCAGTGATCGGGTGTTACCCAGGGAACTTGGCTGGAATCCAGGCCACACAATGGACGCAGGAACATTTAACACTCAAATAACACAAGGCCACAAGGCAGAAGCAGAGGGGAATTAAAACCTGTTACCACAACACTCAGGGGATGGAACACGTGTTTCCACACTTATTTATAGAAGCTCGTCCCACCTCTATGGCAGAGAGCTTTTGACAGTTCTAATTTATTTCTGGGGAAAATACTTGGGACAAAGTGTTTTCTCTTTGCAAACATTATTACTTTGGATTTGTACAGTGCCCAATAATTAATACATATAGGATATTTCTCAAATAAATTCAATAAATAGGGAAACTATGAATCAAAGGGCAGTATGAGGAAATCAGCATAGATCCTATAGTAACAACAGGGGACTGATATTTGGGGAAGCAGTGGTGGTTATGAGGATGTTTCCTGTCAAGATGATATGCAAATTGGTATCCCCCAATTCTCATTTTTGTAAGACTCTAAGAATGCTTGTGTTGTGGATGTTCTGAAAGCACTAAGCAGTTGACACCCGTTTTAGATGTCAGTGGCTATAACTGAGCTTGTCAAGCCTCTCATTGGGCAAAGAAAATTTTTTTTGCTTTTTTGGTGCCATAGTTCTTAAAAGTGTATCTGGGGGGAGCAGAAGTGGCTCAAGCAGTTGAGCACCTGCCTCCCACATGGAAGGTCCCAGGTTCAGTTCCCCGTGCCTCCTAAAGAAAAACAGACAACTAGCAAAAACAATGAGCAGACAATGAGCAAAAGCAATGAGCAGATAATGAACAAAAACAAATTGAGCAAAAAAATGAACAAACAATGAGCAAACAACAAACAAAAACAAAATGAGCAAACACTGAGCAAACAACAAGCAAACAGACGAGGGAGCCAACTCAGGTGAGCTGATGTAGCTTGGTGGTTGAGCGCTGGCCTCCTGCATACGAGGTCCTGGGTTCAAATCCTGGTCCCAGTACCTTAAAAAAAAGTGTATCTGTTGAGGAGCAGATGTGGCTCAAGTGGTTGAGCACCTGCTTTCCACGTGGGAGTTTCCGGGTTCACAGTTCTTGGTGTCTCCTAAAAAAACAAAAAACAAACAAGCAAACAAAGAAAACCAACTCAGGGGACCTGATGTGGCTCAATGGTTGAGTGCTAGCTTCCCACATATGAGGTCCTGGGTTCAATCCCCAGCCCCGGTACCTCAAAAAAAAAATTATGTTTGTCATCTTTGCTTCTTTTCAGTCTTAAAGGAAAATGTTCAGTTGATGAAATGAATATTGGTCCTGCAGAATGCCTTGGTGTGTGCCCTCAGGGAGGCACTAGAGCTAAGTGGTTAAGAGAATGGGATTTGTAATCAGACAGCCCTGAGTTTGAACTCTTGCTCTATCACTCACTAGCTGTAAGATATTGGGTGAGTTATTTCTTCTCTATAAACTTTAGTTTCCTTAGTTGTAAAATGGGATTGTCGCGAGGATTAAACAAAAATCATGTTTGTATATTTGGGTAAATGCCAATCTGTTGAAACAAAGAGACCCCAAAATACAGTAGCTTAAATGAAAGCCATTTCTTTCTCTCCCTGAGGGTCTGGTCAGTGGACACTACTCAACCAAGTCATTCAGGGACCCATTACTTCTGTCTTGTTGCTCCACAATCCTCTGGTGGATCACCATTCACACCTGGGTTCCAGGCCTGGAAGGAGAAAAGAGCCAAAGTCCGGAGAAAGTGACTTGTCTCTAAAGGTGGAGAAGCTTAGGAAATTGGACTTATTTTTGCTCACATTCCATTGCTGTTGGCCCAGTCTTAGTCACATTGACACCTAGCTGCAGAGGAGGTTGACAAATGTCATGGCTAACTGGGTGGCCATGTGCCCAGGAAAAAAGAGGGGATAGAATTTTTTGGACACAACTAATAATGTCACAGCATGTACCATACAATGCTTGAAAATTGGATACTAAATAAATTATTAAAATTGGTTGCTATTTTCATGAATTCCTCTAGTATCCAGGTTGCTGCTTAAAACATAGTAGATACTCAATATTTTTCAAGTGATAAATATTGGATAAAGAAATTGAATTCCCTTCATTAAGGACATGTTTATGAATGTCCTGAGTTTCTCCAGTACAACTTTTTCAACTTGCTCTCTTTCACCAAATGGTAGAGATTGCTCTGAGGAAGGGCTGGGAGAGAAGTACCAGCAGCTTTTTTGGATGATCTCATCTAACTACAGTGCATTTTTGCCCCTCACAAAGGAGGTATGAGTAGGGGAACCAGTGTCTCCACCACCATGAATTGCTTTCCACTACATAGTAGATGCTGGAGAAACATTTCTGAATGAATGAATATCATTTTTTAAAAAGTAGACACTTTTTTTTTCAGAATGCTGTTACCTGTTTTTTAAAGATGAGTTGGTCTAACATGTTTGACAGTTCTGTGATTTTTCTCCTGTGTCACATAAATACTGAAATGGGTTTGTAAATTCATCTCTTCTACATTTAGGTTTCTGAGGTTGACTGGATCTTGTCTCTATCTAAGCATTCTATCGGCCGGCAAAGGCACAAACAAGTGTTCCATAGAGCGAAGACCCTTCCTGAAGCTTTGACCAGTCTGTTTGGCTGGCCGTGTTGGAACTGTGGACAGTCAGGTAGCAGGGTCACTAAAGGTTACCCGGGCAGGATCTGTAGGAATCACACCTCCTACGTGGTTGTCAAGCCCAGGCTTAGGAGGAACATCAGCACAGCTTCTAACACAGCCGGTTCCATTGTTAGGTAACTTTGATTGTTAGACAGTTTTTCTTCATATGGTGCTGAAGTCTTTCTCCCTGTAATATCTACCTATTCTACTCCCAACTGTTTCTACTCCTTGGGGGGCTACAAAGCAGTTTGAATCCTTTTTGCTTGGGATGGCTCTTTCTTCAGATGGTATGCAGAGGCTCAGAGCAGCTTGTATCAATAGAGTAATGCCATTTCAAAAGATTAACAACATGCTTGTGGTGGGAGTTCACATGCAATCACAACTGTGAATTATCCTCGAAGAAACCAGGAGGTGCGCTTGTGAAATGGGGTTTGCAGTGGAAGGAGCATGTGGGGGTTTTGACCAGATTCTTTTTGTTCTGGCCCCACTAAGATGTCCATGGTCAAAGCCAAGGAGACAAATGGGGAATAATGTGGTCTAAAGGTCAGGAAATTTTTATCTTTTTTGGAAAAATCAGGTGCTGTGCCTGCTCTCTGCCAAGCACTGGGCTGGGGACTTAGCAATGACTAAGTCACTGCTCTTGCTCTTGGGTACACAGTCCAGAGGGCAACCCCAGGAAACAAGCACAAGAAGACTAGAGCATGAATTACACCTGAGAGCTGGAGTCTAGCAGAGGATTCTTCTGGGCTTGATGGGGTGTGTGGGATGGGGAGGGGCAGCCAGGAGGACTTCCCTGAGTCTGGGCAGAGTATGCAGGCTATGGGGGACCAGCATGTGTGGAAGAACAGAAGCAGAGCAGAGCAGATCGTGTTCCAGGGCAGCAAGTAGTTCAGTATGGTTGGTACAAGGGCATGTGTAGAGGAGGGTTTAGAGGTATGGCTGGGAAGGCAGGTGGGGGCTGTGTCATGGAGGACCTTGGATGCCATGCTGGAGAGTTTAAAATTTTTTTCCTGGAGATACCAGGTATCAGAGGATTGGAAGCAAAGGAACAACTTGATCAGCTCTGGGGGTAGGAAGATTGTGCTGGCAGCTGTGTGAAGTCTGGAGTGGGTTGAGATCATTGGCAGAGCAGTCTGGAGGCTCTGGCATAATTTCAGAAAGATATGCCAAGGACTTGATCTAAGGCTGCTGTGAAGGAGAAGAGTGACTGATCTGAGAATTATGGAAAATAACTGGTAGGACTTGGATATTGTGATGACACAGGAAGAGGGAGAGGGACATGACCAAAATCTGGCGAGGAGTTCTGAGCAAGAGTGGCTGGAAATCTGAAGGAGCTTCTCCTCCTGTCGCTAAAGTGCTGGGAGGCCCTGGCCCAGTCATATCTTGCAGGGCCCAGCTCTATCCCAAGAGAGATGAGACTGATAGAATCCATCATACCCGGGACAGGGGCTGCAGTTGGAGCAGGCGAGACAAGCGCATGGACTTGCTTGGTGAACTTGAAGACTTGGACACCAACCAGCTGTCAACATATTTGCCTTTGGAAGGATGACTCAGTCGATGTGGCCTAGTGTCCCAGGGCATCCAAGTGGGGTCCCCAACATTTCCTGGGGCAGCCTTGGATCTGATCCACGTGCCCTCAGCTCCTGATGGGGCAAGGAAGGACCAGGTACTCTTGAGTCTACTGGCGCTCAGTAGGGTTAGTTACAAACTCATTTCAGGGCTACTCAGCAACAAGTCTAATTGTACCCCCTTTTGTGCCTTTCCCTATGTTATGGGTTGAATTGTGTCCCTGAAAAAGATATGTTCAAGTCCTAACCCCTATCCCATGAGTGTGACCTTATTTGGAAATAGAGTCTTTGAAGCTATGATAAGTTAAGCTGAGGTCGTATTGGAGTAGAGTGGACCCTAACCCAACATGACTGGTGTCCTTATAAGAAGGGGAAATTTTGGACATAGAGAGACAGATAGGGGAGAGAGAAGGCCATGTGAACATGGAAGAGACTGAAGCTATGCTGCCACCAGCCAAAGAATACCAAAGATTGTTGACAACCACCAGAAGCCAGGAAAAAGTCTTGGAACAGATTCTTCCACCCAGATGTCTGCCCTGCCGACACCTTGATTTCAGACTTCTGCCCTCCAGAACTGTGAGACAGTAAGTTTCTGTTGTTTTAAGCCACCTAGTCTGTGGTACTTGGTTATGGCAGCCTTAGGAAACTAAGGCACCCTCTTTTCTAGCAACAAGTAAACCTGCAAGATTGTATAGATTTGCTCTTAACTTTTCTACAAAAGAAACCACCATCAAAGCCTTGTATCATTCAGTGAATTATTAATTCCCAACTTAACATAAAACAAATGCCTTTGTGAAAAAAGTATTGCAAGAATATTTATTTTGAGTGACTAAACTATACACTTCCTGTTCAGTGTTAAGGAAAATTGGTCTTTATTATTCCAGGGAAATGTCAAGATCACTAAGTATTGTAGCATTTTGACCTGTGTTATGTTGAACAAACTCTCCACATGTTTCTCATAAAAATATACATCAGCGATGCCGTCAAACTGAATGTCAAACTCAGTTAAAGATACGAACCTCTTCAAAGTTATTGTGGATATCAAATATTACAATCAAATGCACATCAGCGCGAGCTATTTTGTTTTCCTTAGGGGTTGCCTCATGCCGATGGATTTAGCAACTTTGTGGGTGCTGTTGGAGGTGATGGAACTTAGGCCTTGGCTCTATCAACCTCTGCCAGCTGCCAGGTTGGCCTTTGGAGAAACTCCTTCTCTACCACTATTTTTAAATGTACATAATCACTTATAAAAACATTAAAATTTTTTCCATATTCTACATCTTAATCAGCATGATAGTTACCTGAGTGTACACATATGTAAAAATTTATCAAGCCGTATACTTTTCCGTAGGTAACTTACAGTTTAATTTTAAATAAACACATATATATATATTCATAGTCTAAGAAATTTCAACAAGAAGAGGTTTTTTTTTTTTTTTTTAAAAAAGAAGTTTCTTCCTACTCAGAGGTTGAAAAGGGAGATGTTTTAAGTTGTTTAAAATCTTAGTTTCATAACTACTAGCCCTAAGTTTTGGGTCTGACTAATTGGAGTCTTCTTGTAGAACCCTAAGAAAAAACAGTGTCTGCTTGGGAAAGGGCTAATTACCCCTGCTTACCTTGGCAGGTGGAGGGATGGGAAGGTTGCAGAGGGTAAAGGAGAGGTCTCAGTGACCATGTTTCATGAGCATCGGTAAGTGTTTGTGGCTCTTGCACTACTTTGTAGTAGAGGTTATTGTTAATTTTCAGAATGCGTTTTGTAGATGTTCTGTTGCTTTAAACATCTCCAAAGGCTCAGCAGTGTTGAAGGAAGTTCAATTCTGGAGCATGAGCACTTTACTTTTTAGGCTTAAAATATAGAGCAGAGGCTTTTATGTTTCTGAGTTGTTGGTAAATATTTGCATATTTAGTGGTGACCTGAAACCTAATCTCTACCATTTTTGCTTTTAAGCAAATCCCAAGTGTTATCTTGGTTTAGAGACGGGCACCATGTAGGGTATAAGAGTGTGGGCCTCGGAGCCAAACTGCTTTCAAATCCCAGCTCCTGCACTAGGAGGACGTGGTCCTGAGCAGGAGGCTGTACAATGAGGATAATGATAACCTGGTCTCAGGGAGTTCTTCTGAGAATCAAGTGCATTAGTAGGGCACTTGGGAAATCAGCGGCACACAGTAAGCACTACAAAAATGTTAGCTACTTTAAGATTTTTCTGCCAATCAGTTGTAGTAAATAATGTAAAATGCTTTATTCAATATGATGCACATATTGAGTTTAAGCCTTCAAGTATCCATGCAACGACAAAAATATCAAGAGGAATTAAACTACTCTTCTGTATTTGTGGAATTCTTTTGACTCCATTCCTAGTCAAATACTTAATTACTTAGAAGTGTTAGTATGTAATAGAATGAGGACAGCATAAAAACTTTTAAAAATTATCAGGCTGGGCATACCAATATTTATTGAAATACGGAAAAAAAAAATCCATTTTGTTGAGAAGTTCCTGGCAAGAACTGACATGACAATATGCATTTCATTGATACAGGAAGAAAATGTCAACAAGTAACCTACTTCACACTCTAAACATCGCATGGATTCAAATCCAAGGCAGCTGCAGGTCTGCAATACAAATATACAGACATGACGGATTGTCTGTTTACAAACATAGATCACCTATAACAAACCAGGCTAAGCCAAAAACTTTTCAACTTGAGTCTGCTCTTACTAATAAGTCCTGCAGTTGATAAGGCAGCTGTTGAGTAAATGCCTGGTTACCATCGGTTAACAATTAACGTTAGAGAAGTTCCATTTGCCGACTTTGCAGGGCCCACAGACCCCGGCTGTGGCACATTCTCGCTTATCAGCATCTGTCCTCAGTGTCACCAGCAGCATGGACGTAAGTCTCCAAGTTGCCCCTCTTTCTAACCATTAGAATATTGCTATTAGACATTTTTTAGGTTTCATATTCAGTGGGGAATATTGTATATTTAAAATAAGAAAACGAGGACTTAAGAATGTTTCCGGCAATGTTAAACACCCTTGAAATAATTCCCACCCCCCAAAATGATCTGGGCATCTCCACCCATGTTGTACATACATGATGGAGCCTCTCGCCAAATGCTGGCAACACCGGCCTCTCCGCCTGGCTTCTGGCCAACTCGGTTTATAAGTGGGGAAAGCGTGATGCTGCCATTCTCTTCCCTACTTTGGATATGACATTCTGGTCATCTGACTTTTGTTGTCATTGGAGCCATGAAGATAAACAGCAGGTGACTGAAACTGCATGAGGAGCTGTTGATACCCAGCTTAGCTAATGTGTACCCTTCATGTGGACAAGTATTAGAGGTGATTAATAAAAGTAATAAAATAATCCTCTTTGTACGCACAGAAGTAATAACTAATATCTTTGGTATACAACTTACAACTCTTGGAAAGGAAAACCAGGTAAGACTCCACCTTGTTAAATTTACTTGAAAACAGAGGAAGCACAAGTCACATAATTTACAATAGATATTAAATAAACTACAGTAAGAATTATGAAGATTTACAGACATTTAATCAAGTGAATGATTTTAATTCATTAAGACCCTTCTATGTCCCTGAACTATGATCCACTAACTTGAAGACATGCTACAGTAAACACATATATTTGGTTTCTTCAGTCTTGGCGATATCTTATACAAAGGTGAAACCAAGGAACAATAAATTAGCATCATAATTGTCTACACTTGAAACTATGATATACAATATAAATAAACTATTCAAAAGCCAGAAACATTTATGAAAAAATTAAGGGATCAGGAGATACATTTTTTTACAGTTTCTACAAGTGATTGTGCCGCCTATAATCTCAAAAAATTAAAGTCTAAATGAGATTCCCGCTTTTGATTTTAGTGTCTCACGACATACAATAATTAAGTACTGCTAAAAATAATTACCAATCAGAAAAATAACATTAAGGAAATTACTGCTTTAGCAATTTTGTATTATCACAGTTCCCCGCCCCACCCCCCCAGGACCCAAAGAATGTAAACACTATGTTTTATTTGACTTTAAAACATTAATACTTTATTTTAAACAAATGTTAATCCACATCTGCACAGCTACCTTTTAGAATCTTGAAATAAGGCAAGACTTTCATGCCTGTGGCATTACACATTAATAATACTGATATCGTCATTTGAAGAGGTTGTTTGCAATTGTTTGTCCTCTAATATTTGTTCTACGGCAGACTTTGGTCTATGACCTAGAAAGGTCAGTATCACCCTCTTCCTTTCCCTTTTGGGGAAATTTCAATTACTATATCTTTCCAGGCTGTATGTAAAAAAGCATCCTTTCATGCCATGTTTAGGGCATGTGAATTGCAATAAGAATGAACCTTGACTCAATCCATCGATCAGTTCACCCTTTCTTTTCCTTTTGCATTGCTTAATATGCTTCAATTTTGTTTTGAACTACTTAGAACTGAAACTATTTGACACCCCAGCAAAATGTTTAGTGTTTTATTTTTAAACGAACTACAAACTTTGATGGCTGAAAGACTGAAGTATCCTAACAAGCCTTTTGGCAAGAAATTTTTATGAAATCCAGCAACGCCAAAGCCACATTTCGGCAACAATAGCAGAAATACGGTCTAAGTTGTTTGAGCTATGGAGCATTTTCTCTAAAAGTTTGTAGTCATTTCCTTTAATATTAATTAATGCTTATATAAGACCAGAAGAGGGATACTGCCTGCATATGTTTTTTTAACATTATGAACATGTGACAAAACAAACTTCAGAACATATTTAAAATGGCAAGCTAACGTATTAATAAGACTTTTCTTATTAGCTGTTTGCAGGTCTAAGACACGAACATTCAAAATTAGGCTTTTCATGATTTGGTGGAGCTACTACTGGATGTAGCTGAGCACAGGTCCTTAGGGCAGATTCCATGATCACAGGGCAGAAGGTGCAGGGTCCTTGGAAGGGAGGGGCTATTGTAGGTGCAGCTGATGCATCCTTGAGAATTGTTTTCACTTCAGCTTTACAATGGAGAAGTTCTGTGAGCTCAGATCCCTCGCTGTATGAGCCTAACTAATAACACGGATCAGTTCCTAAATTTCTTCATAGCGGACATCAGTTTAAATATACAGTAATTGTTCTGTCCCTTTTTATTCTGACATGGTGTTGATATCCATCTGTGAGTTCAATCCACTCCACTACAATGTCTTTTATATGGAATCCTTTGGGAATGTAAAGCATTCGATTCACAGTTTGCAATACAAATACCCTGATACTCATTTATTTGCTATTATTCGATTATGCCTTTTTAAATTCAATATCTTTAAACCATGTTTTTAATTAGTGTTGCTTGGAGCTGTGCAGAGTATTTATTTCTTTTCTTTCCCTCCCTCCCCAATCTCTCTTTGTTTTGAAAGCAGAACCCTTAGGGATTGTAATTTAGGCTCTTTTTGCATGCAACATTTCAATGAGGAGGTTATTATAGGGCACATCCCCGTTCAGGTGTTTGTAGTAGAGGTATTCTTCCGCCTGCATGCTGATGGCCCGGATTTCCGGTAGTCGGAGAAGTAGCTGCCCAAATTTCTCTGTTTGCTGCGGGTAGTTGCACATTGTGTAGTCCAGCAGGGCGGCGTTTACTTGTTCCTGGACACCTTCTACTAGCTGGAAGTTCTCAAGGTTTTTGACATCTGGATTTAAGAAAGAAAAACAAAAAGAGCAACAACATTCCAGTTACTTTAAAATTCCTGTTTACTCAAGCAGTGTGTTCAATGAATAGATGTTTTCCTCCTGACATAAAGCATACTTTATATGCTGCTGAATATTCAGTAAGCCCTACTCAGCAAGCTTCCTGGGAAAATGATCACAAAAGAGCTTTAGAAGAATGTCTTGTTGAAATTCTGCATATACCTCAAATCAATTAGACACCAATGGATTTTGAGCAAGGTCAACTCTTTTCATATCTTACAAAAGGAAGAGTTTGAGGATTCCTAAAGTCAAGGGATCATAATATATTGCCAGCAAATGAGTCCCTAGAGAAAGACCTATCTTAACCCAGTATATTGCACAATTCATATAATTCTGTATTAATTTTTCTGACCCAAGGTGAAATCTGTGTCCAGGGTATGATGTAGTTAATTCTAATAAAAAGTGACAGAGTTCTTGTTTCTGTTTGACATTTTCTAAATGATTCTGAAAGCCTCTGACTTGTCTAGCCTATGCTAATGAACCATCTGGTACACTCCAGTGACTGCCAGCGGAATATTTGCTACTGGGAACTCTCTACAATATATATCTTGGTGACTAATGATGGTTATAAAATGAAAGTCTTGTCCCTTAGGCAGAATGCAAGTCAGGATGGTCGGTGCCCTTTAACCTGAATGTAGTTTCTGAATTCTGGTATTTTCCTTTTGTTTTTGTCTTCAGGTCCTGGGTCACTCCTAGAGAGGAGAGGAGCACAGGTAACTCATTCTGCCTAACTGCTGGTGATCACCCACAGTTGTTTTAAGGCATCTGCCCTAGAGGTCCCTATAAATATTGAATAAGAGAAACAGAGTGAAAAAAAAAAAGACAAGCTGACATACAAATACACACATGCACAATGTGCAAGGGAAAATGGTATGTTGGAATTTCTCTTCTGGAGTTTACTTATGTTAACCACACAACTTTTATGCCAGTGTATATAGAGGCCTCTGGAAAAAATATACAGGTATGTATATATATTTACATAAACCCATACTCAGAAGTAAACCGATGCAACTCCCCACCCCAGGCTTTATTTTCTAAATGGACACAAAAAATTAAAGACTAGCTGATTCTGAAGGAAGTCACATAATACCGACTAAAAGGTTAAATGTACTAACCTCATTAATGGCTACCATACTAACTCACATCCAATATTTTTGGCACTATATATTGTTAAACTTATGCCTGGGTGCATGTGCATGTCCATTTTGGTATCTGCAAATGCTTTACAATAAGGTTGCCTTAATATTTGCTGTTAAAATGTGTCCCAGATGATTTCATTGTTTATATTTTGCACCCTAACTTTGCCTTAACATGCTTCCTCCTTCCCATCCCCAAGTCTCTGCCCCAAACTAAAAATAGTGAGGAATTAGTACGAAAATACACAGATATGGAGTATGAGAGCTGGATACCATATCTATTTTACAGTAAGATGGGAGAATGAAAAATATTTGATTATTTGTTAATGGGATGTACGCACAAATGCCACACTCTTAGGAGTTCAGCACCTTCTTGTGCATGTAAAGTGGCAGCCACAACAATGTCCACTTGACATTTTATACACATGGCACTTTAAATTAATAAAGCATTTTCCACATATCTTATTTAGGATATTAAAAAATAGTTTTTAGTTATTGAAAAATATTTATAATTATGGCTATGGATTAAACGTTGTCTTTGATTCAATATTATAACAAGAAGGAATACCTTTGGTATACAACAGAAAAACCTGTGTTAGTATTAGCTTTGTGCTGACACTGTATTACAGTTTCAAAGGTCTATATTCTGGTTGTGGATATACATCTTTTATAGAATATCATGGCAGAGGATCAATATGATTTAAAAATAGCTCATCTGTGGAAGATGGACTGTGGTTAAAAGTACAAATATGAGATTGTTCTCTCATGAACTATAACAAATGTACAGTACTAATATACATAGTGCTAATAAGAGGGAGTGTATGGGAAAAAAATATGCCAAGTGTACACTATGGACCGTAGTTAGTGATAATAGTCTGATCATGTTCTTTCATAATCTGTAACCACAACAATGTGAGGTGTTGTTGGTGGAGGGGTGATGTATGGGAATTCTTCACTTATGCATGATTGTTTTGTAAACTCACAACTTCTCTAATTAAATAAATACATAAATAAATTGAAAAAATAGCTCGTCTGATTTCTGACAAATTTCTCAGTGAGGCTTCTCTTTATTCACCATCTACATTAGAGTAGTTAATTAATTTTTCTCTTTTATATAGGATTAGGGAGTTGAAAAAGAAAACAAGCAACATCAATTATTATGGCTATTTAAACATAGTTTTCTTTTTAAATTTGAGATGGAGTTTTATTTTGTGTTACAAGCAAAAGATATTCTCACCAGCAACAGAAAACTAACAATGGTCACAGAGATTAATAGGGAGGATGTAGGAATTTGTACAGCATAAAATGTAAGATAAATGAATAACAATCTTTTTAGAAACTTGTTTTTGAAACTTTCTTTTCTTGATAAAGGTATTTTTTGAGAACTAGGTTCTCACATTTTGTGATAAATTATGCCACTCTGTTTAAAATTAAAAAAAAAAACAAAAACTACCAACAAACATAAAACAAAGGCTAGATCATAAGTTCTGGTTTATTTGCTTACCAATGTTAAAGAATAATCATTTACAGTCTTCAGACCAGAATTTGCTGAATAATTTCTATGACTACTGATCCAAACTGGTGCCTTTCTCCCAAAAGTTTGAGAATATAATACAGTTTTTCCTCCTGGAAGGAACATATACGAGTTTCCCCTACGTATGCCAAATATCATAGTTTTTCTCTAAAGCTTGTCAGAGTTGAATTCACAGGACTGAATGAATATTCCCATTTAAGCTATTTCTATGGCTTTATCATTAAATATAACAAAAGCTGTGCTCCTAATTGCCCCCAAAGGTACTTACTTGCTGAATGTCTATTTTGTTTCAATGTCTATATAGGCAATTTGTAATTTGGTGGCAATGATCCTGATATTTAAGCTAGAAGGTTAGAAAAAGAAAGGGGGGGGGAGAGGTTTTGATTGAATTACTCATATTTTCTGCCCAAGTCCTTGCTGGGTGATTGTTCCACTGTCTGCTTCTGGGGCTGCTCACTATTTTTAGCTACATTTCCCTCTTACTGCATTTCTGCACTGTTTTATTAACTGTCCATTTCCCCATCTAGACTCTAAGCTCCTTGAGGACTATGTCTTAGGCAAGGCATCCCCAGAGAAGACCTCAACAAATGTTTGCTTTATATTCTTGCTTTATCTGTCATGCTTGATATAATTGTGAAATGAGCTGTTATATTGATCCTAAGTATCATATAAGCCAATTTCCTTTTCTCTCTCCTTAGAAACCAATTTTCAAAAATTTTGATTTATACAATAGGTCTCTCCCTGGAATAAAAGAGTTTAAATGTAATAGTATTTTCTAGCCAAATAATCCTCTGGTGAAATCCTTTTGTAATGTGAGTAATCGAGTCCTAATTTACTTGTTTTGCTTTGTACTTTGCATAAACTCCAATACATTATTCATCATTTAGTACCTTCATGCATGCACAATCTACTAATTCATTCACTCATTCAGTCCATTCCTTCATTCAATTAGTCTTTCAATCTGACAGCTATAGGCCAAGCCCTCTGACAGGTGTGGAAGATACAGGAATCAATGTGCCTGCATTCTCATTTGGATTTGGAATTATGTCCCTGGAATCCTGAGTCTCTCACATGTCTGGGCCTGGCAAGACCTTGGTTATCCACTACAGTTGAGATGGTTCGCGAGAGCCTACATGCAATGGAGAAGGTAAGTGACAAAATACAGGTGAAACTGCCTCTCAGGAAGACTTGGAATTTTCTTTCTTTGATGTGGTTCCCTTTTATTTACTTTTTGGAAAGATTCAAGACCCTTAAATTTTAAGGGTGTTCCATATTACTCATGGAATTAGTTTTTGTGTCAATTCATGCCCTTTCATGAAAGTTTAAACAAAATACATTTAAATAACAATTTAAAACCATTTCTTTAGGTTGTCCCACTTACAAATCAAGTCTTATTTCACATTAAGTAATGAATGGTAGCTGGCATATTTGAGTGTCTTAATTCATTGATAGCATGAGTCCATAACACTAGAAATTCTCAAATGAATTGTATTAAATTATGTGAGAGATGGGAAGCGGATGTGGCTCAATCAGTAGGGCTCCTGTTTACCATATGGGAGGCCCCGGGTTCGGTTCCCGGGGCCTCCTGGTGAAGGCAAGCCAGCCCACGCGGCGCGGTGAGCTGACGCAGCAGGACGACCCAGCAAGGGGAGACAAGCAGACACAGAAAAACGCACAGCAAATGGACACAGCGAGCACAAGCAGCAAGGGGGGGATAAATGAATAAATAAATAAAATCTTTAAAAAAAAAAAAAAAATTATGTGAGAGAAGCAGATGTGGCTCAAGTGATTAAGCTCCCGCCTACCACATGGGAGGTCCAGGTTCGGTTCCTGGTGCCTCCTAAAGAAGATAAGCAAGACAGTGAGCTGACACGATGGGCTGACTCAACAAGATGATGCATCAACAGACACATGGAGGAAAAACATAATGAGAGACACAACAAAGCAGGTAGTGGAGGTGGCTCAAGCAATTAAGCGCCTCCCTCCCACATGGGAGGTTTGATTCCTGGTGCCTCCTAAAAAAAAAAAAAAAAAGACCAGCACACAACAGACACAGCAAATGCAAACAATGATGAGGTAGGGAGAAATAAATAAAATAAACCTTTAAAAAAATAAAAAATAAATTATATGAGAAAAGTCATAAAAATCTGAAAAATGATTCTGTGTTCCAGAATTCTCAGAAATGTATGTATTTGAGATTTGTTGTTTGGTTCCTATTTGAAAGAGCATTGCACCACATCTGGATTTTAGAAAGAGACCCTCCTGTTGGAGGAGCAGAAATTGATATGAGACCAAAATTCCCATCAGTTCTTCAGTGATGCTTTATACTAGATCTCAAAGTCCCCTGCTTTGGTACTGTACGCTCCTTTGAAATTTATGTAAGCTTCACTTTAATACAACTTAAAAAACACAAGCTAATGAACCTTATCATTATAAATTCTGAATTAGAAAGTGTATGTAAACAGACAGAGGCATCCCCAATCCTTTCTTTATAGCCTTTAAATTTTGATGATTGGCAAGAGCATTTTGTGTTTCTCCTCTAAGTATCAATGTCTTATCATCTATTCTACTGTATTCACTCAGGGACTAATTACCAACTTTTTATATGAAACAGCTTTACTATAAGCTCACAGTGGGGTGCTCAGATTTTTCCATCCTTATTGGGAAGGAAACCCTTAGGTCTTCTTGAATATATTATAGTGCTGGCTTTTTGGTCACACACCGAATTCAAGCTCCTTCTTTAGATGAAGATCCCTTGGCTTTGCCACCCTGGTACCTGCCCCAGTGGCACAGCCTGTAAGCCTTCCCAATCAACATGCTCTTTCCAGAGACAGGTCTTTTGCTTAGCAAGGGGTGGGCAGTAAGGGTGGGGGCACTGAGGCTCAAATGTAGTGTTTTATCTTTAGCTGAGAAGATAATCATCTTTGTTAATTTTCCACAAGTGGAAAAAAAAACAGCTCACCTAGCTATTTAAAAGGTATACAGGTGGGAGAAAGCGGCACCATTTTACATGTACAGAATATTAGTTTTCCTTGAGGCTTTTGCATGGATGACAGACTAAATTGGCACACCCTTTGTCCACAGAGAAGGCCCTTACCTTTGATAGGCCAGAAAAAGAAAAAGAAAGAAATGAATTTTCCTATAAGGAATGAATTTTTTAAGGGCCAAATGTGCATATTGCATATAAGTAATCTTGTAAGGACCTTTTGTAGGATGGAGAGGAACATGCTAGTACTTTTCACATGAACAAAATTCATTTAATAAATGAGATCTGTTAAAGGCTTGGGAGAACAGGGTATTTTTAGTGCAGATATCTAAAATCAGATTCAATCCTCAGTTTCCAGCAAAACTTGAAAATTCATGCCTGTAGGTCCTTTTGATAATATTTATATGTGTATGAGTATGCTTATTAATCCAAGAGGTATTTTTACCACCTAGAACATACAATTCAGTGCCTCCACATGCAAACTACAAACAAGAAAATGCAACCCTTGGGAAGAACTGTGTGCAAAAATTTGAACATAGAGTATGTGTGATTTTTTTTAATCTGTGAAGAAGTAATAACAAGCCCTTATAACTAACTGATTGGTGCTTTGTGCCTTACAAAGAACTCCAGTGCATTATTTCATACCTTCATGTAGGCACAATGTATGAATTCATTCATTCATTCATTCTGACAGTCCCTAGCAAGCCCCATGCCAGGTGTTGAAGATACAGGAATAAAAGACACAGTGTCTGTGTTAAGAAGCTCATTTGATGTGATAGAGATAAGCAGTGGGTACCTCAGGGGCACACAGGATGGGCATCTAATCCAGGACCCAGGGGACAAGAAGGGTTACTGGGGGAGGTGACACCTGAGGAGTTTGAAAGGCGAGTGAAAGTCAACCAAGTAAACACATGGAGAAAATGGTGTCCTGGCAGATAGTTCTCTATATACAAAGACTTGGAGAAGGAGAGAACAGGGAGGTCCCTGGAACCCTGAGAAGCAGTTTGACCTGCCTGGAGGGGAGCAGTGGGGTGAGATGAAGGTGGAACTTTAGCTTTAAGACTGTGAAAATGCATTTCATTTCAGATAGTCTGGATTTTGCTCTGAAAGGAAAGCAAAAGCACTGAAAGACTTGATGAAGGAAGAAGATGGCTCTCTGATGTCGGAAGAGTGGAGAAGGGATTGGGTGTGGGGGAGGGGGCAGGGAGAACAGCTCATGGAGGGAGGCCAGGCAGACGTACAGGCGACCACTATGCAGGGGCACGGGGTGGGGGGTGGACTTGAAAGGCACCCAGACAGCCGAATCAACAGGGCTTGTATACTTTGGATTAACCAGGAGTAGGAGAGACAAAGTTCCTGGATGACATCCAGGTGTCTGGCAAGGGAAGAAGTGGTAGCTGTCACAGAATCAAATGGAGAAGAGCAGATTTGAGGGGAAATCCTTGGTGAGTCTAGTTACAGCCATGTTGCGTTTCAGGAGCACGTGGGACATTCAATAGAAATGTCTAGAAAATGGCTGGAAATAAAGGTTGAGAAATCAGCAGAGAGGCCTGGGACTCATGGATGGAGAGGAGATGGCCGGCACCCCAGGAGGTGGTGAGAATGCACAGACTTGAGAAGAATTCTGTCTTGAGAAGGTCTTATAGGTGTCATGAAATCAAGACAAATCAAGAGAAATGAAGTAGCTGTCCCCAAATCACAAAGTTAGTAACAGGGAATGAGGGCAGAACTAACATTTACCAAGCACCAGCCAACATGCAAAGGACTTCCTACATCTGCTTTCTCATTTAATCTTTTTAAGAATCCTATGAGGAAGGTATTATCCTTCCCATGTTCCAGATGAGGAAACTGAGGCACGGAGTAGAATAGCTCTTCTGGGGCTTCACCTGAATTTGAACAGGCCTATCTCACTCTAAAGCCTTTGAACCCTCCACCACAGGACCTCCCTTTGTCAGAAGCGAGGGCTGAACCCTGCAATGTTTATGCCTTTGAAGTCCTCGAGCTTTGTCCACCGTGCCACAGCCTGCAAGTTTCTGCCTCCCGCTGTGGTTGGAGAATGGGATGTGCTGGTTTAGTCAGATAGTTCTGTTTCTAAAGGAACGGTTTTCAGAGAATTTGAATGAAACAATATACAACGGATTTATATTTGCATGTACCATACCTTAGTCTTTGATGATTCAAAGACTTTAGCATTGCAAGTACCAAACTGAGACAGAGCACAAGTCTAGCATCACAGGTGCTTTCGTGGAGGCTTCTCTGGGCAAACCCCTACCCCCTATCGCTTTCCACTTGGACTGTGTAGGTGCTGGGGATACAGAAATGAACAAAAATTTCTCCACTTTTGCCTGCTTTAACATATCATTTAGAAAAAAAGAATTCCACTGATTTTGCAAAAATTGAAAAACACTTGATTTTGTGGCCTAATAACAATGCTCAGAGGGAAGAGGGACTCTCCTAGCCTCACAGACCAACTTTGCAGCCCTGAGCAAGTCGCTCCTCCCCTCTGAGTAGTAGCAGCATGTAAATAACTCTCCTAGTTCTTATACCACTTAAAAGTAAAATGATACCCTAAATACGAGTCTACTTTTAAAAATGTAAACTTATTATATACACACAAGGCGTTAATTTTTAAAATAATTTTGATGAACTCTGGAGCTTTTATCTCCTTCCAGTACATAGCTCAACGGTGATCCTCCTAAACTAGTCTGATCATTTTCCCTGCCATGAAGTTTCATGGCCCAAACAGAATCTCTGATATTGCAGTTTTCTAAAATTAATGGAAGACAGAGTGAATGCTTGCAAGTTTACCCAATTCTCAGCAAAGAATATTCCTGAAAATACAACCAATTCTTAAGTTTAGATTTAAGACATTTTCCACTGGGTTTAATTAATTTTGAAGCTAAATTTTCCCAAGCCATACACGACACTCCACAGTTTTTGTTGCCAGTCCAGAGCCTAGCATAGTGCCCAGAAAAATCAGGGCTTTGGAATTATCATTGCATGAAGAATGTCACCTACGGGGGTGCCTGCTCCTTGGTCAATTTTGTATTCAAATTATGTGTTTCCCAAGAGGCACCAAACCACAGCAAAAACATCGCACACTGCTTAAGTGCCTTGACCTCTAGTCTTAATCCTGACTCTATCTAAAAGATCCTGTTTTATTGAGACATATTAAACCAAAGTCTTATTTATCCAATGTGAAAATACCCTTGTCCTTGATGTATTCACGGTGGTGTGCATTCGTCTCTTCAATCATTATTAAACCTTTTCAATAGCTCTATAATAAGTAAATAAATAAATAAATACCAGAAGAATAAAATAGATATTATTCACCTCGCAATCCATTTTTGGAGCCATGGATAATGGTTATTAGTCATGTTTCAAAGATGCTGTGTCTAATTTTAAAAAATGAACCACAATTCAAGTTTGTGCTGGAGATGTGTGTATGGGACCACTATAAGATGTTATGCTCCTTTATTTTCAAATGTCATTATTTCTGCTCCAGACTTCAAGTTTATGTCTGTTCATGTATGATTAATATGCATCACTAAAAATATATATTAAGAGAAAGAGGGTGGTGAAAATCAATCATAAGATTTTGGAGTTACCTATTTCTCTAAAAAATAATAATAATTAAAAATAAATAAATAAAAGATCCTGGGCATGTCACTACTTTGGATCTCAAGCTTCTTCATCTGTAAACTGCAAGGGTAGGGCTTGAATATCTCTGTCATCCACAGCCCTCGTATGCTACAACTTTATGATTATGAATCAAAGTTTTGAAAGGAAGTCACTGGATTTGCATTGCTAAGAGACAACAGGCACAGGCATTGCTCTGCAGACACCCAGGTAGACCAGAATCACTTGCTTTTTTTTCCCACTTAGTTATCTGGACAATTACTTCAATTCTCCAACACGGTTTTTGGCCTGAATTACAAACTATTTCAAATTTTGTTGGGTATATAGCTGTGATTTGACACAATGCCATAGGAAAATGGTAATTGAACTTATTTACATTAAAATAGTCCCTTCTTTTGCAGGGAACAATGTAGCTTTGGCCTATACAAACCCAAAGCTTGTAGAAGTTTGCTAGCCATCTCCTGTGTACTATGACACAAGCCAGGTACCTTTCTTATAAGTATACAGAATTCAAATGGCATCGCTTTACTTTGAACAAAACAGTATTTCGTGCATTTACATACATTTCCTTCTCATAATAAAACTGAGACCCTTTAGCACAACCGAACCTTGGGACAACCTTTCTCTGCCTACCTCACTCCTCTGTAGATTCACTGGTCTTCCTGCTGTTTCTTCAATACACCAAGCTCGTTTCTGCCAAGAACTTTGCCCTTGCTGTCCCCGCGTTCTGGATGGTTCTTTCCCCATTTGTTTAAGGCTCTCCATTCTCACTTCACTCCAGTCTGTTTGCCTGCTGCCTCCTCAAAGAAGCCTTTGCCGAGCACTCTTTCTAAAATACCTCTACCTTACCACAAGCCACTCTCTTTCTCATCACCCTGCCTTACCTTCCTTTAAAATTTTCTTTAAAAATACATATAATGTATATATATGGAAGTTATTCAAGCTCATGTAATGAGCTCCCGTGAAGCTTCCGCCCAGCTGAGGACCAGAACATCACCCAGAGCCTCGAGGTTACCTGATGCCCCCAAGATGATCACTTTCCTGAATTCTGCTTCCTGTTCCCTTGTATCCCTAAACTATAGATTCTTTTTTTTTTTTTTTAATTTTTAAAATTTTACCAGGAGGTCCTGGGGATCGAACCCAGGTCCCTCCATATGGCAGACGGACGCCCAACCATTTGAGCCACATCTGCCCCCTAAACTATATATTCTTATTGTTGTTTGTTTTTGACTGACCTTACATTATACATTTATCTGTCTAATTTTTAAAATTGCTCATCAGCTCCAATAGAATGAAAGCCATCAGGGCAGAGTTGGCAGCTGGACCCCCAGCACACAGGCCAGCACTCAGCACAGGGAAGACCTTCACCAAGTATGTGAGGAATGAAGGAATAAATTGCTTGATTAGATACTGCTTTGCCCTAACCCAAAATCTGCCCCCCACCCTTTGCCTTTGTCATGCTATATTATTCCATATCAAATTCATGGCAGACTTTATTTTTGTTTCACAGAGAATTGTTTTGTAACAGTGAGTAAAAGCACAAACTCCCTTATGTATTGTGCTTTCTTGGGAAACAGTTTCAAACAGGAATTTGGGCCAGCTGCTTTGGCCAGAGTGCCAAGCGTTACTGTTTTTCTTGAATCCTTTAGATGTTTCTTTGTGTACAACATTTCACTTTATCACGTTCTACACCTTCACCAGCTTGCTCAATGCTCAATGACCTGGTCTGAAGGCTGCAGAATATGACTTTATTAAAGTTCTGTATAGACAGCTGCTTCCTGGACATCTCTACCTGGTTGACTAATGGGCATCTCAAGCTCACCCTGTCTAAAACTCAGCAAATCAATTTCTCTACTTTCTGGAACATGCTCCTCCTCCTGTTTCTCCTACATCAATTAATGGACCAATATCCATCCAATTACCTACTATCTACCTAGGAATTCAAGCCAGACACATAGTATCATTCTCTACTCCTCCCATTGCTCTTCTATTCCTATCCAGTCAATCACCAAGTCCTGTTGAACATGCTTCCCAATTATGTTTTGAATCTGTCCCATAATCTCCTTTGCCACCACCATAACTCACCTCTATTATTACTCCAACAGCCTCCTAACTGGTCTCAATTCCTCCAATCCATTTTCCACAGTGCAGCCAGAGCGATATCTTCAAATGCAAATCTAATTATGATGTTCTTTACTTAACATCTTTTTATGGCTCTCCAGTACTCTTAGATTAAAGACCCATATTTATCTGGTCCATTTTTTCACCCCAAACTTATTTCTCAGCCCACCCACTTTCAGTTCCTTGAATGGGCATGGACCCATTCTGCCTGGTACTCTGTCTAAGACTTTCTTTCCCTAGCCTTTATTTGGATAAGTCCTACTAATCTCCCCCAGGTCTCAGAGTGTACCTAACTACCTCTAGGAAGCCCTCCCTGACCCCGTCTCTGTTGTGCTTCTCTCGCACACTCTAATTCCTCATCACAAAGTGCCAGATATTATGTGATTACTTGACTGTCAATTGTGAGAATAGGGACATGTCTACCTTGTTAATGGCTTTGTTTCCTCAGGCCCAGCATGGTGCCTGGACAAAGTAGAAATCCAGCTCATACTTGTCAAATTTAAAAAATGTATTTTCAGTTGTTTCATATATCAGTTTTCCCTTTGCTTGTGTCTGGAAGAACTTCCAAGTGCTTCTAATTGCATCTCCCTTGTCAAACTTTTCTTAGTCCTCCAGTTACTAGATTGTATTCTCTTGGAAGGCAGAGATCCTGTCTTATATTTATTTCCCCCATAGTCCAGGTATAGCACCACATACATAAAGATACCCAATACATGTATTATTAAACTTGCTAATTTGTATTACGCTCCCATGAAAATAAAGCACATGCAAATTGATTAGATAAAACTATATCAAGCGGGGACGGATGTGGCTCAGATGGTTGGGCATCTGTCTCCCATGTGGAGGGACCCGGGTTCGATCCCCGGGACCTCCCGGTAAAAAAAAAACAAAAAAAAACAAAAACTATATCAAGCATCATCTATGTGCCAATATCCAGCTATTCAAGTCTTAAGCAGTTTTAAAGTTTCATCACTTTGTTATATTCATAACCAATTTCCAATATAACAGAGGAATAGAACATATTTCCTATAATTTACTTCTAGAAAAAGAGTTTGGTTCAAAATTGAAATTGAGATTGATGAATAGGAGAAGGGAAAACATGTGGCTTGTTTGATATTGTGAAGTGGTAATCTAAATATTTTGAGGAAGACCTGTTTGGAAGCTGTTTGCTCTGTTAGGGACCATATCAGCTGAAACAACATTCATGCTTTCCCTCTATGTATATGTTTAAATTTGCAATTTGTTTTCCAGAATTCTTAGGGATAAAAAATAAGGAGAGAAGGCTCTACTAAGGTTCTAACATATCATTAAAATATATGTTGTATCGACCTCACATGTCGCATGACAGTGAAAACCAAATTAAAATTGCATGGAGAAGGCCCCGTGAGTGGGTGAGCCAGCAAGATGATGATGTAACAGGAGAGCGACACAAGGGAAAGCCAAGACGAGATGCACCAAAAAACCAGGAACTAAGGTGGCTCAGGCAGTAGGACGCCTCTCTCCCACATTGGAGGTTCCAAGGATCGAATCCCAGTGAATCCCAGTGAAGACAAGAGGAGAAGGATAAGAAGAGAGGGCAGGAAACGGACACAGAGAGTTGCCCAATGAATGGACACAGAAACAGCAAAAACGGGGGTGGGGTGGGGGTGGAGTGGATAAAAGTAAATAAGTAAATAAATAAATCCTTTAAAAAAATGTATAGGGAAGTAAGATAAGGACTATAGTTAGTAGTAATAGTTTGACGATGCTTTTTCATAATACGTTAACAAATGTTTCACAATAATACAAAGTATTTGTGGTGGGGTGATGTGTAGGAGCCCTGTATGATGTTATGCATGTTTGTTTTGTAAGTTCACAATGTTTACTGAACACTTATAGTTTATGTATGTTCATGTATGAATGATACACTTCAATAAATTGTTAAAAAAAAATGCATGGAGAGTGAAAGGTAAAAATAAGGTCTGTGGCTGGGAATTGATCGAATGTTTTCAGCCAGGAAACAAAACTTAAAGGGGTGCAGGATACAGCGATTTCTCAGTTTCCCTCTAAACTTCCAATAAAGTTGAGTGCAAAACAGATATAATCATAAGGGCAAATAGACGTAACATTTGATAAAGTAGGTAGCATAAAACATGTCAAGCGTACGTGAGTCACAGAGGGACAGTACCCTGGCAGCTTTGGCAGTCGCGGTCCTTATCCCGTTATAAAGACTATCTGTCCCCATGGAATATGAAACATCCACATTCATAAAAAGCAGCCCTTCCTTGGAGAAAACCTCCATACTCCATTCTTGAAGCCACATCCTGAAACAGTTTTTCAATCATGAACTTACATTTGATTTCCATTCAGGAACTTCTGTGTTTTTTTGCAAAGTTTTCTTATTCTCTTCGAATAAGATATGAGGTTCAGTTTGTTCAGGTGGCAAGTACAGACTATGAATAAACCAACGTTATCATATGAAAGAGAATTAAACAGGCAGATCCAAGTGGGGATATATTAAGCCAAATTTAAGCTCCAGTTGTTGAATTTAGCCTGTACTAGATGTCTGGTTTGCCTCAGGATAAATTCCGCTTTCCAGCTAATCGAATGAGGAAAACTGCCTCAGGTATGATAAAATTTACAAGAGAGAGCTGTAGAACAGTTCTTGTTAAAAATATTAGCTTAAAGGCATTCTTAGTGTCTTTGGGTTGAAGAGAGTATTTGCATTTAATTATTTGATTTCAAACTTTTATGAACTTGGATCAAATATTCGATTAGCCAATTAAAATATTATTTTGTGTGATTGTGGCTAAGAGCCCAAATCAGCTCAACTTACTCTGTTTTTGGTAGTCCTCCACAAGTTTCTTGGTGAAATTCTGAGGGCTTACTTTTATCAGAGGAAAAAGGTAACATATGAGACTGTAAATGTACATTTAATAGACAAAGTACAATATTCAGAATAAATAGTTGCCTTGAAACATTTCTCCACATTACAGTGTTAGTCTAAAAGACTAAAGATGTAGTCTTCTAGATATTTCTACCTATACAATCAATACTCCTTCATAATTCAGCATTTTAAAGAAATCCTTTTCTTTCAGACTACTCACGTTAGTCCATGCGCCACAGTGCAGTGTGGATTGCCAGGAGCAGCTTTGTGTTTCCAGGCTTTGCTCCCCACAGAAGGCTGGTTAGACCCTGTTGTTTTTATCCTCTGGGTCTTAGAGGGTAGCAGGGGATACCAGCTCATGCAGGAAAGGGACATGGATGAGAAGAAAGGAGTCTGCCATGGGTAAACTAAAGAGCAGCAGAACACTCTTTACAAGATGGAAAGGTTGGATAAAGGCATTCAACAATGTCTATTCTCAACAAAATAGTCCATTTTTAAAAAAAAATATTTTCTTATTTATTTATTTATCTCTCTCTCCCCACCCCCTCGTTGTTTGCACTTGCTGTGTCTGTTCCTCTTCTTTGTTTCTTTAGAAGGCACCAGGAACCAAACCTAGGACCTCTGATGTGGGGGGGAGGCACCTAATTGCTTAAGCCACCTCCATTTCCTGCTTTGTTGTGTCTCTCGTTATATTTTTCCTCTTGTGTCTCTTGTTGCATCATTTTGTCACGTCAGCTTGCCATGCCTGCCCGTCGTGCCAGCTCATCCTGCTTGTCCTCTTTTAAGGGGCACTGGGAACCTCTGCTCTTTGCTTTGTTGTGTCTCTCATTATGTTTTCCTTGTGTTTCTTGTTGTGTCATCTTGTTGTGTCAACTTGCCACGCCTGCTCATCGTGCCAACTCAGTGTCTTCTTTAGGAGGCACCATGAACCGAACCACGGACCTCCCGTGTGGTAGGTGGGAGCCCAATCGCTTGAGCTACATCTGCTTCGTTCAATTTTATTTTGTATAACTTGTATTACTCATCTCGATGCCAGGAGTTGATTGGGCGAGAAACCTCATAAAATGTTTGGTTGCACTTAACCCTCTATCACCAAGGCCCTGACCTAGTAGGACAACAATTATGTGCCAGGAAGGCACAGATGTGGTCTCTGCTGTCCCTGCTGTGCCCCCAAACCCAGTTCCCCTGGGGGATGTGGCCCCAGGGACATCTCTGCAATGAGCCGACTTCATGCCTCTATAGAATGGTATGATTAGATGTGAATGGAGTAAAACAACTGGAGATCACTGCTGCTCTGGGTCTCAGTTTTTACCTCCCTCAGGTAAGAACTGGAATCCTTTCAACAGAAGCATGAAACCAAGATATGAAAGAATATGTGTTAATCATTTTAAAGAATGACACATATCCTGGTCAAATCAATACAAAGATGTATAACAGGGTTGGAAATTCTGCCTAGCAAGCAATGAGCCCTATAGACAATGGACAACACCACCGCAAGGTTCCAAAGGGTCTGCTGACAATTCACTCACTAATGAAGACTCCGCAACTTTGAACTCTTTGCTCACCCAGACATTGCATTTGAATTGTATTTTTGATAGGAAGTTTGTTTGCTCAGTTCTTTGAACTTTTTCCCAAGTCCTTTCATCTATTTTATCTCACTTCTCCTAACACTTCTGTCAGGTCTGGTATTAGCCTTTCTGTGGAAGGGACGTGAGCAGGAGGAAATGGGCAATGAATTAATAGTATGACTGGAAGGAGAAGGAGGTATTTTGACGCCACTTCTGATGCTCCACTCCCCTCCTTTTATTGTACCCACCGTGTTAACTGCATTACTCAACTGCATTTTTTAGAGACAGAAAAATTCCACTTTTTATTACCCAGTTGAATTGTTCTGAAAGAATGAAGTTTATCGTACTTTCTATATTCTGTATCCACTTGTATTAAAAAGTAGTACATTGCATCAGTAAAAATTCTGGCAAGTTTATGCCCATGTGAGAACTATTATTTACATATATCCATTCGAAACAGCCCAGATTTTATTAGTTTGTAGAGTTAGAAAGAAAACTATTCTTTAAGAGGTAGATGAACTTGTTACTTATTATTATATCATTTCCCTTAGCTTACTAAAATTCTGCTCATAAGAGCAGAGGTTGAAATGAAGGAAAATCATTCAGCTAACCAATATTTATTCTGAATCATTTGGACAGTAAAAAGAAAAGAGAGGATCTTTGGGGTGGAGAACTAAAGGGAAAGGGAAACTGATTATCTAACAAAACCATTAAAGCCAAATATTTATCAATTATTTGGACATCATTTAAATTAATAATTCATCTAATCACTCAGAGATATGCATTCGTATGTGAGAGACAGAAAATCCATATTACCAATTTGTTTTGTGTTTGCTTAACCATGTAGCAGAGAAAATAACAGGAAAGAGGACTCTAAGAACTTTGGGAACTTGAAAACATTTGCAAAGGAAGCTCTCCTTTTTTATTTTTAGTGTAATCACAGATTTTGCTAAGACAGTGACAGTAGTGATACAAAAGCATCTTGTCTGATCATATTTGTTTTGTAAAATGTTATGCTCAATCTAAGCCTTGTATAAGAAGGGAACTAAGAATTTGTGGTCACCACATCTTTCACATCCAGATATCATTAATTTAAGTGTGGACAACATTTACAGTTCTATTACAACCAACTCTTGATTATTTAAGGGACTTATCAATATTTACATGTTCCAGCTGTGAAAAAATGAAAGAAGGTGATTTTAAATCTGTGAACACTGTGTACTGGCTATGTGGCTTTGGAATTACGAAATCACTCTAGGTCTCAGTTCCCGCATCTTTTACGTGTGCTTTACTGTAACTACCGCAAGGTGGGACAGTGCCAGGCTCTTAAAGCACCAACTAGTTATTCCCCTTTCACCTTCCTGCAGTGATGACTTGGTTGAGCATAAAAGTCTCCACCTTCCAGATCACTCAGTGCTATTCCAGAGGAAGCTCAAATGTTCTTCCGGAGCCTGAGATGCCAGCCAGTTTATACCAAGAGCAGCTCTTTTAAGACTTCAGGAATAGTGTGAATACACTGAACTGCTCTAACCTCTTCACTGTGCTCTGCCTGAGTGAGGGACCAGATTCACTGACATTCCCTCAGCTCAAGGTCCCACTCCCATGTCCCCTAAGGAGACCCTGCATGGAGTTTGCCCCATAGAACCCAGTATAGGTTCATGGGGAGCGTCAAACTTAAAGTATCCGGGTCATAAGACAAAACGCAAATGCTTTCACAAAAGCTCCTTGGGTGGCCCAGAAAACATACCCCTATCAAGTTCCAGGGCAGCCCTCTGCAGATATAGTTCCCCAAGTTGCAGTTGGTATTTAATAATAGCTCTTATTTTGTGAAGTACAAGATTTAAATAACTGCTCAAAATTTGATGTTTGGATTATCTGTGGATTCAGTGGTGATCCACTAACAGAAAATCAGGGATAGCCTTTTAAGTTCAGTGAAATTAAATGGTAAACAGCAAACTGGCAGTGGATGTGGCAGTGAACATTCAGTGATGGCTTTAGAATTTTTCACATGTATGTGAGGTTCTTCCTCAGTGAAACTGTGCTGCAGCTATTTTATGGTTGTGGAGAAACAGGAATTTCCATTTTCCAGATTTAAGAATAAACACTTCAAGGCACATCATTAAAAAATGAGTTTTGAGATGTGTGGCTGTCTTCCCCAGCTGTTGTAAAATTAACTAAGAAGTGAAAACTACGTCTTTTGAACTCACTTTTTTTTTAATTTTTATTTTTATTTTACCGGGAGGTCCCGGGGATTGAACCCAGGTCCCTCCACATGGTAGAGGGACGCCCAACCATTTGGGCCACATCTGCCCCCCTTTTTTTGGTTTTTACTTTTATGAATATATCATTTGGATATAGAAATATTTCTTTAAGAAAAATGCATAAATCTTAGATTTTATGAGGCGGACAGAATAACTGTTTATCTTTTTAAACATTATTTTATAGCAACTGATATTTAATCAAGAGTAGCTCTTGGAATATATGTTTCCAGATGTAACAGAGCTAGACTCATTTATAATTTCATTATACATAGTTCTTCTGCCCCTTTTATTTGAACCTATACTTTTCACTATAGTCATTAAATATATATCCGAGAGACTTAAATCTTTGGTCATTTCATATGCCAGTTGAGCCCTGAATCTCAGCAGAGTTTCAACACCTACACTCCAGTTTATAGGATTTACCCAGGACAACTAACAAAAAGATGGTAATGGACAGCCCCCATCCCAAAAACAGAGAATATCTATAACTGCAAGCAAAACAGTTCTCTCCATCTGCCCCCATGGGATCTAAGGCCCCTTTCAATCGAAAGCAGAGTGGGTATCACCATCCTAAAATCCTCAGGACTGAGGAATGAACAAACATAAGAGGGGAATGCAACTATGGACTAAAGTAGACTTTTTTTTTTTTTCGAAAAAAATTATATCTTATATCTTGATCGAACCCGGGTCCCTCCATATGGGAGACGGATGCCCAACCAGTTGAGCTACATCCGACCCCAAAGTAGACTTATTTTTATTCTAGCATTGGAACAACTTGTATCATTGATATAAAGGCAGTGGTCACCAGAGGTTCTGAGGGGAGAGAGAGGGAAAAATAGGTGTAACATGGGGCATTTTTGGGACAATAGAATTTGTTCTGAATGACATCGCAATGACGGATACAGGCTATTATACATTTTGTCAAAGCCTATAAAAATGTGCGGGGCAAAGTGTAAACTATAATGTAAATTATAGACCATGGTTAATAGCAATGCTTCAGTATGACTTCATCAATTGTGACAAATGTACCACACTAATGAAAGATGTTGTTAATGGGGGAAAGTGTGGGAGGGGTGCAAGTGGTTATATGGGAATTCCCTTATTTAAAAATTAGAAAAGTAGCTCTTATTTCTCTGACTAAAACAAAATTCATGGTGGAAAGGAAGTCAATACAATGTAGGGAAATATATATTATCTTGCAACAGCTGTCTAAGCATCTTTAGTTTGTAGAATATGGGGTTTGCTATTATTAGTGGCCTGTTAACCAATAATGAACATTTCCTAAGTGCCTATTTGTGCAGTGTCTTCACATATGCTACATCATTTAATGTTTAAGACAAACCATTTTTATTCTCATTTCTGCAGCTTGCTGGAGGGAAAAATGGGATTAGGAACCAGGTCCACTGGATTTTAAAGTTTTACCCTCTGTGCTTTTAATTATATCTTGCAGTTTGTTATTGAGAGACCAAGTATTTGGTGGGAGTGGAAGTGAGGGAGATAGCGCACCATCTGCACTTCCTTCTGCTTTCCTGAAGCCTTGTTGAATCTTGATCCCAGAGTTGTGGCCATGAATATTCTTAAAGTCCAGTCCACCGAGGGGGGCTCAGGAGCAAGCAGCTGGGAAGCATGAGGGGTCAGTAAAAGGAAACTTCTTTTCAGACTTCTGAGAGAGCACCCAAGGACTCAGAAAGATGCCAGAATAGTGAACGAGTGGGAAAGAAACAGGCTACATAAATGGGGCATCAACGTGTGAACAATGCATCTTCCTGACCATTCTACCACCATTTCTGGATAAGTCCTTTCCTAAATGTTCTGTTGAATGAAGAAATCCCCGTTGTGCCTTTAATGATCACTGTATCCACTTCCAAGTAGTGGGCTGTGCTGGGACCACCAGAGGTAAGGGATCCTTCCAGCTCTCCATGTCACACCCCTTGCTTTCTGGTGACTTATGACAGTCAGTGATTCTTGCTTCAATCGAGCCAGTGCCTGGCAGTTGGTTCCCTCTCATGCTGCAAGGCTTTGCTTATTGCTGGACTAGAGGCATTATGAGAGTACATGGCCTTCGTACAAACCTGTCTTTTTAGCAAATATGTTCTTTGTGAGTACAGCTACCAGAAAGTGGGAAATCTAGCACAGGAAATAACAACCCTGTGATGCTAGTCGTAGAACACTCCACACAGGCCTTCTCAATCCTGCGTTCACACGCACAGCTTCAGGATTGCTTACACAAATTCAAGGGGAAAACACATTAAGGAATTGGAAGTAGCAAGAGCAGAAAGGGGACCCCCTGTGGATTGGAAAGATACTTCTGGAAATAATGTAGTGAAAGTTAAAAGTATACTTCTGAAACATAAAAATATCCATAATTTTTTTTTTCTAAAATAATTTGGATACACAATGTACCAATTTAAGAATTCAACTGGATCACAGAATAATATTTATGTCAGTAAAATTCCAGAATGTTTTTTTCTTGACATATGGACTTTCCTTATTCCCCCCTCACCTCCCTGTTTTGGCTCCCTCATCTGTTTTCTCGTTTTTGCCTGTTGTTTGCGCTCCTTGTCTGCTTATTGTTTTTCGCTCATTGTCTGCTAGTCTGTTTTTTCTTTAGGAGGCACTGGGAACCGAATCCAGGACCTCCCATTGTAGGAGGAGGGCGCTCCACTGCTTGAGCCACATCTGCTCCCCCCCTTTTTTTTCCAATAAGAAGAATTCAAATCTTACATGATGAGGGAATGAAATAATTATAATCAGCTTGTATTTGATTTTCTACTTCTAACCTACCTAGCTACATTCTTACTTTCTCTCTTTCTCTTTCATTCTTTAGCTATTTGCTGACACATTATTACTTCATTCTTCCTGTATTCTCAATTCCTGCTTAAAATGCATTCTTTCATGATACATGCTTAAAATACAACACCCATCCCAAGGAACAGAGAATGTCTGCAACTGCAAGCAAGATAGTTCTACCCATCAGCCCCATTGGATCTAAGCCCCCTCTCAATTAGAAGCAGAGTGGGCGTCACCATCCCCAAATCCTCAAGATTGGGGAAGGAACAATGGACTGAAGTAGACATTATTATTCTAGCAATGGAAGGACTCTTATCATTGATATAAAGTCAGTGGCCACCAGAGGTTCTGAGGGAAGGGAGAGAGACTAGGTGTAATACAGGGGCATTTTTGGGACATAGGAGTAGTCCTGCATGACATTGCAGTGACAGATACAGGCCATTGATATTTTGTCATAACCTACAAAATTGTGCAGGACAGAGTGTATACGATAAGGTAAACTGTAATCCATAGTTAGTAGCAATGCTTCAATATGTGTTCATCAATTGTAACAAATGTGCCACATTAATAAGGGATGTTGTTGATCCACATCAACAACAAGTGTGGGCAGGGGAGGGAGTGGGGCATATGGGAATCCCTTATATTTTTCATGTCACATTTTTGTAATCTAAAGCTTCTTTAAAAATAAAATTATTAATTAAAAAATACATATTATGCACCAATGTGTAAATGTGTAAATATCTAACCAGCAACCTCTCTGGCAGGGAGCCATAGTTGATGGCAGATTTGCTGCCATTCTGGATTTCCCCATTAATTTGACCCTACAGGGCTTAGAACAGCTGGGTTGGAAAGCCCCCTAATGTGCATAATATCCTGCTGAGGGTCTTCCTGCCAGAGTTAGCACCCTCTGCCCGTGATGTGCCAAAGCAGGGCTGGAACCCTGCGACATTCGCAGAGCAGATGTTCTCCTAGGTAGCTCAGGGAAAAAGCAGCATGTTTAGTGTGAGAGTTCATTATGTCATAGGAAGGATTTTGCTTTAGCTATGGAAGAAAAAGTATAGGGAAAGAATGCACTTTTGCTATCACATGACAGAATTATTAAAATAAGAAAAAAGCATGAGTATTACAGAGGGAAGGGTGTTAGCTGAGTTCGTGGAGATTCTGTACTCATGCCTAGTTGAAAACAGTCCAAATGGCATTCTGTTTTATTTAGACCTCCAGTGCTAGTTAGAACAGCCACATCTCAAATGGGTTTTAGAAAAGTACTATTGCATGTAAATAATATTCAAATCAAAATATCAACCATGGAAGCATCAAAAATAAATAAATGAAAGCAAGAATTTAATTGATTGGCATTATATGAATTATTATAACAGTTTTAATTTTTAGGGACACTGGCACATAAAAAGGCCAACCTTGTGAATGTCTCAGATACTTGGTTAGCTGGGGAAAGGAGGGTCGTCTTCCAAGGCAGTGATGCATAAGGAGAAAGAGTGATGCATTTTCTGATGTAACCAGCATGGGATAACTAATCTTTCCACAATCCTTGTGGAGCAAACATTTTGGAACATCAAATTCTTGATGTAGAGCCCACAGCTGAATGACAGTTCATTTTGTTGTCAGAATGTCAAAGGGAAATTTTAAAATTTCACATCATTCCTGGTTGCATAGAAACATGGAGTGAAAAAAAAGATTAAAAATGGGAAAATTATGAAAGAAAGTGGAATATTTGAGAAGTCCATTGAAATAGTCCTCCCTTCTCACAAAACAAATAAATGAGCAAACGAACCCAAAGAAATCAAACCATGTACTCAGATTCATCAATACTCTTAAATGGTGGTTTGGGAGAGGGGCATTGATCTAGTACTCAAGGCTTTTGTTTGCTTGTTTGTGCCTATTTCCAACAATATTTTTGTAGCTCCAAAAATTCTAACGCAATACAACAATTATGAAGACATGAGTTTCTGTTTTCTCACTAAATGTAAACCCTAAAGACAATTTTTATATCTGGGGTTTGGGATTGGATCATAATAGTGAAATATGAAAAATCTTTATATAGATCACTACTATCAGAAAGCAATTGAACTAATCGCTAGATATATAGATATGAATATATTTCACTGCACATAGGTTTTGATATTGGGAATTAAACAGGATTTACAGTTTCACATGGTTCCAATTCAGGACTTATTAAGATTTGCTTTAGAAATCTCCTCTTTATATTGCCCAAATTGATGCTGAAACGTTAGAGGACTTCCACGGCCTTGACCATTCTCCAAATTATCAGTGAATACATTTTATTTTTCAGCATTCTTGATTTACATGCACTAATTGGTAGCTAATGTGTTCCCAAAGGCAAATAAAGGTATTTGCTGCTTTAAAATCCTGTCTTCTTTTTGCAACGTGTGCTTTAAATGAGAATTTAACTTTGCGCATATGTATGCTTGGGATGCCCAAGTCTGCTTCAGGCTTTGGCGATGTTACTTTACATTCACACAGTTTTTAGGGGCCTTGTTGCTTGGCTGGCTTTTGAGCACATGGGCTATTACATCATTCACTTCAGCCCGTGGTGGCTTGCTGCTTATAGAGCCAGTCTTGTGAACACTGTCCAGACAATCTTAAGAAAAACAATTGCAAAACAGAACACATGGGATTTGCACCTGTATGTTTCTATTTTGGAAATACTACTTTAGTTTTGAAAAACTGATTGTGCCTTCTATCCTCTATAATATGTTCTTCAAGTGACTTTTCCAGGCTCTAAATTCTTCCACTTCGAATACGGCAATATTTGAAAAATTCTCAATAGTTGCCTTTTCTAATGCCACACCCTTTGGTTTAGTCAGAAAAATAAGTCAGGTATTGTGCACCTTCCATTGGCTGGTATTTAACAGCAAGGTATGCTCTTGCAGCACAGGGCTCTTTACTTGATGTACACAGTAATGAAAGCTTGCTATTGATTTTTCTGTAGCTGCTTGTAACTATTATAGTTGATACATCAATAGAAAAGGAAAGCACAATGTTTCATGGGAGGCAGAAAATCAGAGAATACATGATGCTCTGACAGTAAATCATGGCATAATCTTAGGAATTGATAGATGGTTACTGCTAACTTGAAACCCATGGCTTTCTCTAAAAAGACTGTCCTATAATTGCCCAATATGTCCTAACAGACTGCCCAGAAAGGTGCTAACGGACACAAGACAATGTTTCATCTTCTAAAGAAGGCTTTCTTTTCTCCAGGGGTGTGGGCAGGGGACATTTCAACTAGATGGTTTGCAGGCAGGGGGACCTTTTCCTTTCTTTCCTCTTTCTAGCTGAAATGCTATAGACTCATGAAAGTTCCAAGTGTAGGTCATTTTCTGAGAGCAGCAAATAATAGGAGAAAAAAAATGACCTACCATTAATTCTTAACTCTTAAGAGCCTGGAATGAAAAACAGAGAACGCTTATAGAACTTGGGCATTGGTTAATGTGAGTATTTTAGTTATTGGGTCTGTAAAAGTAACTAGGCTGAAAGAACTTTGACTCCAGTGGTTTCTGCCTTCTGAAAAAATATCCAAAGTCCTGCAAAATCATGAGTGATGCTCCTATGTGATTAGAAACATGCTTGGAAAAGGTTCAGGGCATTAAAAATGCCTGCATTTTGTCTTTAAAGAGCCTTTTTAAAAATCTTGAATCATTTTCATCCTTACCAGTCAGACTTCCACTGGCTTTATCAATAACAATGATCACTAAGCTAGTGTGATAACTTGTGATCTCCCTCTCTCTTTCTCTTTCCCTTCCTCCATCCATCTTCACTGAACATTTAACATTTATATACACAGAATTAAGTCTAAAACAATTACACCTATGCTGCATTTTTAGTCTTTAAACCATCTTACAAGCAGTTAGTAATTAGTCCATTAATTACTGGAGCTTTGCACATGGTTTGAAGCTTTCCCCATCAAATGTATCAATTATTCAACAAGGAGCCATATTTTTAAGTGGTGTTGATAATCATCCAGAGTATTACTGCTATAACCATAGAGGCATTAAATATAGATGAGACTTGCTCGTGTCCGAGATTGTTTTTGTCTTTACACCAGGTTGATGTTATAAAAACAAGCTAGAGATGGATAAACTGGTTTACCTGTTAACTCCTTGTATGGTTTATGAACCAAAAAATAATACTTCCTCCACTAATTAACCAAGGATAACCAATAGGGGTTAAGCTTTTAGTAGTCTTCCATTTGATTTTGATTCCCTTTTATGTATGGTTAATGTGAGTATTTTAGTTATTGATTAATTTAATCTAGAGATTAAATGAATTAGGATAGCAAAAAAGTATGAGAGAGAGAGTGTGTCTTCAAATTGCTAGACATGGCTTCTAATCAATAAACTGATAATCAATCAATATGTTTCATTGATTCATTCATTCATTCAATGCTGCTTGACTACTTTCTAATGCCAAGCTTTGGAGCTATGAATTCAGGAGGGGTGTATACCCTGATACAATGAGGCAATTGCACTATGGCAGTTATACATGGAGGTAGGTACAAAAATGCCACAGACTTCTTTAAAGAGGCAAATAGAGATGGGCCTTAAATGAAGAAGTAGGATAGGAGTGCATGAGGTGAAAATATGGCTTAGGTCATTACAGACAGAGAAACTTACCGTATGGTTAATATGGTGCTAAGCAGAGTTGGAATATAAAAGTAATATAAGATGTGCTCCCTGTCAGTGAGGCGCCCACTAGAATTATAACACTGCTAACCTGTGTGATTTTCTGAGCTTGTCCCTACTACCTTGCTATAAGTGGCCTCAGGTGCTATGCCCAACAGCTGCCAAAGTCCTCTGCACAAGGGCCCTTTCCCTGGTAGAAAGGCCCCTCCTCCCTAGTCTTACTCCTCTAAGTGGTGTGTTGAGGATGGGCATGTGGCTGTAATGACCTAACCTTGGCTGATGGGAAATGACAATGACTCAGTGCCCGACTGACTTGCTGTGTTACAATCAGAAGTGGGGAAGCTCGTAGGCTCAGCAGCAGTCATGTAATTCCGAGAGCCAGGAAGGGCAAGCCATAACTATACTGTGGATAGGGCTGAAAATATGCAGCTAAATCAGAGTTCTCAGTGTGTGCCAGTGAGGGAACCCATCTGAGTTACATACCAGTTTTTGCAAAGCATCCTCATTGACCATGATCACTCTTGTACATGGAACTGTGAACATACACCATCAACAAGTATAAGCAAAGTAGACCTGTCTACAAGTGTACTGTATGCCCAGGAAGCAAAAAGAAGAAGAAGAAATATCTCCACTCTTATGAGGATAAGAAAATGAAATCAAAGCTACAGTGAGATATCATTTCACATCTACTAGAATGGCTACCATTAAAAAAACAGAAAACTACAAGTGTTAGAGAAGATGTGCAGAGGTAGGAACACTTATTCACTGTTGGTGGGAATGTAGAGTGGTACAGCCACTATGGAAGTCTGTTTGGTGGTTCCTAAGGAAGTTAGATCTAGCTCTACCATGTGAACCAGCAATACCACTACTGGGTATATACCCAGAAGAACTAAGAGCAGTGAAACGAACAGACATCTGCACACCAATGTTCATAGCCACATTATTCACAACTGCTGTAAGATGGAAACAACCCACGTGTCCATCAACTGATGAATAGATAAACTGTGGTATATACGTACAGTGGAATATTATTCAACTTTAAGAAGAAATGAAGTTGTGCAGCATATAACAACATGGATGAACAATGGAGGACATTATGTTGCATGAAGCAAGCCAGACACAAAAGGACAAATATTGTATGATTTTGCTATTATGAGCTAAATATAATGAACAAACATATGGAGTTAATAGCTAGAATATAAGTCACCAGAGAATAGAATGTGGTTAGAGAATGGAAAGCTGAGGATTAATCTGTGCAGAATTGATAAAAAGTTGTTTGGAAATGAATAGAAATGGTGAAAGCACATCATAGGATTTGTAATTAGTAGCACTATGGGTATGATAGTGGTTTGTTTTTTGTTGTTTCTTTTTTTTTTTTTTTTGAGTAACGAAAATGCTCTAATATTGATTGAAGTGATGAATGCACAACTCTGTGATTATACCAAATGCCATTGATTGTACACTGTAGATAAATTGTATGGTTTATGAACCAAATAATAATAATAATAATAATAAAGGGTTAGAGGAATATACACCAAATGTAAGATATAGACTATAGTTAATAGTAATACTTTGAAAATGCTCTTTCACAGTTTGTTACAAATGTTTCACAACAATGCAGGGTATTGGCAGTGGGGTGATATATGGGAACCCTATACGATGTTATGCATTTTTGTTTTGTAAGTTCACAACTTCTCCTATACACTTATTGTTTATGTATGTTCGTGTATGAATGATACACTTCAATAATTTTTTTTAAATGAAAAAAAAAAAAAAAGTAATAAAGTACTGTCTTGTGCCTGTCTACACAGAAAATTTCCTACAGCAGTCTTGGCTATGCAATTCAGTACAACAGTATCCATTCTGGAGGGACACAGAAAATGAGACTATTCTTATTTGTTACTTATACTTGGAATTCTATAGATAGCTGTATTTATCAAGAATTCTCTATATACCAGTACAAACAGATGTATTTCTGCAAGTTCATGGTAAATTAAGAAGTCAAGGAACTCATTGTTAATATTTACTAATCTTGTAATTTTATTTATTTATTTACTTAATTAAGGGTGAAAGCTTATATATAAGACATCTCCAAGAAATTTTTGATAAGTAAATTTTTGAAGAGTGAAACTGTATTTTGTAAAGCTAGTACTTTACCCAACATATTTACCTGGTAAATTTTTTTCTTTTTAATTTGAAACCTGTAAAGTGAGGTCCCAGTAAGGACAGACCCACTGATTTTTCAGAAGGAGCCTGAAAAATATTTTTTATATGAGTTCTCTTCATTTTAAATGTTGACTCAACTTAAAAAAAAAAAAAAAAAGTTCAAATTTTATTAATGGGCTCGCAGTTCGAGACGTTTACCTGGATTAGTGTTTTTCGGAAAGGGGTTGATAGACCACTTGTTTCAGACTTACCTAAGAAGCTGTTAAAAATATTGACCTTACTCTGGAAATTCTGATTTAGTAGTTCTGGACATTTTTAAATCCCCACCCCATCTCCACCCCCAGATGACTCTAATGAGCAACAAGGATTAAGAGCTGCTGTTAAGACTAGAGGGCTTAGGAATCACCTAAAGAAATCATTAAAATGCAGATTCCTGGATCCTGTCCTTAGATAATAAAATTTAGTAGGTCTGAGAAACAGCCCAGGAATTTACTTTTTTTTTTGAGGCACTGGGGCTAGGGATTAAACCTGGGACCTTGTATGTGGGAAGAAGCCAGTGCTCAACCACTGAGCCACATTGGCTCCCCTGAGTTGGTTTTTGCCTTTGTTTGCTTGTTGCTTGTTTTTGTTTTTAGGAGTCACTGGAGACCGAACCTGGGACCTCCCATGTGGGAGGCAGGAACTCAACTGCTGGAACCCCATCCACAACCCACAATTGACTTTTAATAAGAATTCTGATAGAGGTGGTCCATGGACAGGGCTCTAAGAGACTTACATTCTAGGAGCAGAAACAGAAATTACACAAGTCTGGGATATGGGGAACATGTGAAACAAAATGGTATGCTGGACAGAACCAGAGCTCTGAGGTTAAACAATCCTGGCCTTTTCCTTCTTCTACCACATACTAGCTATGTGACCCCACAGAATTCACTGAGGCTCAATCTGCTCATTTGAAAATGAAGAAATTTTACCCCATATCATTACTGGTGAAAGAATTAAATGAGATAATATCATACCTAAAGGGCCCAAGACAGTATCTGACACATAGTTCTTTCTTAATAGTATTATTTTTTCTTAGCATCTTCAATATAAGACTATTTAAAGTCTTTGAGACTGGGAGAGAGGTTTTATAATGGTATTCTAGATTATGGTAAGTGCTGTTAATAGAGACTGACAAAACACAATGGGTTAATAGAAGAGAGAAATTATTTCCCAAGTGGGAGGGTTGAAAAAGCCTCTCAATGGAGGAAGAAAGGGTTTGTCAGAAGCTTGAACAATTGGGTGGAACATTGAATAACATTTCAAGACAGGTGCAGAACGCAAAATAACTCCAAGGTAGATTAGGGTCTAGGAACAAGGGATTGTCCAGTTTGTTGGGGAACACAGTGTACTGAGGAGCAACTAAAGGACAGTGGGACATAAACCTGGAAAGGCAGACTGGACTCAGGGCTTTAATATGAGATCTTGATTTTATGTGTTAGTCTATATACAAATCATTCCTATAAAAAAAAACGATGGGGTATGTGCTAGACTGGATATAATTGAAGTGGAAATAAGATCTTATTAAAACAGAAAGTAGCACAGTGAGACAAAGAGGGAAAAAATGGTGTATAAAGAGAGAGACATAGAATATAGATTGAAAGACTCCACCATATGGCTAATAGGAGCTCCAGAAGTTAACAGAAAGAATTACACAGAAGTAATATATGAAAGGAGAAAAACTGACATTTTTCGAATATCCTCTAATTGCATGCATACTTCCAGTATGTTAAGCAGGACATCTTATATAGAAAGTGCAAGACATCAATGATAAAGAGAAAATCTTAAAAGCTTTCAGGAAGAAAAGGCAAAAGGCCTCCAGGAGACTTCAAGTGTAGTGAGAAGATACTATCAAGCCAAAATTTTATATCCAGCTAAACAATCATTCAAGATGAAGCCAAATTTAATTTTCATACATGCAAAGACTAGGTTGGTTGACCAGAAAACAGCTCAAATTCACACCTGAAAAATAAAGATTGTAAATATGCACTTGCCATACAACCCAGCAATTGCATTCTTGGGCTTTTATCCCAAAAAATCAGAACTGATGTTCACCACAAAAATAGCAGCCTTATTCATAATAGCACCAAACTGCAAACAACCCAATTGTCCCTCACCAGGAGAACAGTTAAACTATGGTACGTTAATATCATCGAATACTACACTGCCATTATTGATACATGTAATGGATAGATCTCAAAGGAACTTTGCTGAGTGAAAAAAGCTAAACTCAAAAGGTTATACACTGGTTAATTATATTTATATAAAATTCTTGAAATAATGAAACTATAGAGATGGGGAGTATATTAGCGGTTGCCTCAGGTTAAAAATGGGGGTGGGGTGGGGGAAGTGGGTATAGCTCTAAGGGGATAGCATGAGGTGGCCTTGTGGTTCTGTATCTTGACTATGCACATGATAAAAACTGCATTGAAACACACACACACACACCCAAGTGAGTGCATATAAAACTGGTGAAATCCAAATAAACGCTATGGATTGTGATAAGGTTGTTTTCTTGGTTTTAATATTGACTATGGTTATGTAAGATGTTGACATTGACGGAAATTGGATGAAGAGTACATGACACCCCTATGCACGCTTTTTGGCAACTTCTTGTGAATCTTTAATGATTTTAAAACAAAAAGTTAATTAAAAGATTATAAAGGAAAAACAAAACAAAAATCTAGCCATATGCTGCTTACAAAAAATCCCACCTAAATCACAGAAACACAAGAAACTCCACTGAATCAGTTGAAAAGCTGAAATTAAGAGATGGGGAAAATATGCCAATATGAGCCCAAAAAAATCTGATGAAACTTTCTTAAAATCAGAAAAAGTAGATTTTTTGTTAAAATCCTTTATAGGGGAAAAAAAAGGGCACTATAATGATAGCATAAATAATTGACAAAGAAGATATAACATAATTATAAAAAATAACATAAGTAAGTACTCCATACCAACAAATATGGACTGCATTCTTTTAGTACACATGCCAAATTTTCAAAAATTAACTGAATATCACATAACAAAGTAGTTCGACACATTTCAAAGAATCACGAACACATATAACATTACAATGCAATCAACACAGAATAAAAAAATGAAAAGATAGCCAAAGCCCTCATTTGTTTGTTTGGAGATTTAAAAGTCCACTCCTAAAGAAATCATGCATTAAAAAAACAAATCAGGGGAGCGGATGTAGCTCATCCACTACAAGTGGTTGAGTGCTTGCTTCCCATGTATGAGATCCCAGGTTCGATTCCCAATACCTCCAAAAAACAAAACAAACAAGCAAACGGAAAAGCCAGCTATCATTGGTGAGCGGATGTAGCTCAGTGGTTGAGTGCCTGTTTCCCATGTCCAAGGTCCTGGGTTCAATCCCCAGTACCTCCTAAAAAAAATAAAAATAAATCACAATAGAGACTAAAAATATTTAGAACTGAATACAAGGCTACCACATAGATTTGTTCAGGTTGAGCACCATACAACTCTAAGGCATGCCACTTTCTGGACTGTGATGTGAATGGTGCTCCTTAGAGTTATTTAGAGCGTGACCTGCACAACCCTGGGACAGCCCGGCAAGTCACTGAAAGTGTCCCCCATCAAAACTTCTGAGGTACAGTTAAAGCTGTACCAAGAGGCAACTTTCTAACTAAAAGCTTTCAGGAAAAACAACTGAACTGTATAAATGAAAATAAATTAACAATGTTCAACACAAGAAGCTAGACTAGAACAACAAAATAGTAAATTTAAGAGAAGGATTAATTGAAATAGAAAGCAAAAGAAAAAATAGAGATTCAACAAAACCAACAGCTATTTTTGTAAGAAGTCTAATAAAATAGACAAAACTTTGGAAAACTGATGAATAAAGAAGGCAGCAAAATAAGTAAAAAGGAGACAAAACTAGCAGAAGAAAATAAAACTATAAACTAATATCACTTATAAACACAATGTAAAATACTAGGAAAAAGAATTCAGTATGTATTTTTAAAAGTCCATCACAACCAAGTATGATTTATCCTAAACTGGTTTACCTCTAATTACAGTTTAGTCACTGGTATAGTTAAGTTTATGTCACTGTGGGCTAGGCTTTCATGCCCAGTTGTTTGGTAAAACACTATTCTACATGTTGCTGTGAAAGTAGTGATTAACATCTACAACCAGTTGATTTTAAGTAAAGGAGATTACCCTTGATAATGTGGGTAGGCCTCATCCAATTTAGTTGAAAACTGAGATTTCCTGGAAGAAGATATTCTGCCTCAAAACCATAACATGAACTCTTGCCACAGTTTCTAGACTGCCATTATGCCCTACAGATTTCAGACCTGTCAGCCTGCACGATTGCATGGGTGAGTTCCATGAAATAAGTCCCCATATGTTTATATACACACATACATAAATATACATATGTCCTATTGGTTCTGTTTCTCAGGAGAAGTCTGACTGATACACTCATTAACAAATTAAAGAAGAAAAACTATAGAAGCATCTCAATAAATATATCTTAACATATACAGAAAAAGCATTTGATAATAGTCAATATTTATTTATGATAGAAACTCTTAGCAAATTTGGGATAAAATGGAACATCTATAACCTGATAAAGGGTATCTATTCAAGACCTATAGTAATTACCATACTAAATTATGAGACTTTAAAGGCATTCCCATTAAAAATTGGACTAAGGCAAAAGTACCATTATCACAGCTTCAAGTCAACATTGTCTAGTCAATAAAATAAGACAAGAAAAAAAATCAGGGCAAAGACTAATCTATATTTACTTGCAGTATATATTGTTTTTTTTTTTTTTTTTTTAACTGAAGAGTGATACTTTATTTAGTCATTTCAGCTTACAACTGAAACTCTGGAAATTCAAAGTTAACATCCTTGCCAGTGAGCTTCTTATACACACCAGAAAATGTTTCAACCTTGTGTTCTACATTGTTCTGCTGTGCTTTGTCCAAATGAACCTTTATAAGCCGGCTGCCATCTAGTTTTACACAGATTCTCTTGCCCACAATTTCACTTGCATATTGTTGTCTATATAAAAAGTCCAGGTAAATTATAGAAAATCCATTTCAAATAATGAGAACTCAGCAAGTTTCATAAACACAAGTTCAATAGAAAAAAAATCAATTACATGGATAGCAACCCATTAGAAAATTTAATAGAAAAAAGTTTGCATTCACAATATGATGTAAATATAATATCTTTGTGGAGTAAATGACAAAGCATTATTAAAGACATCACAGTACACCTGACTGAAGGAGAGATATACCATGTTTATGAATGAGAATTCTGTGAAGATAAATAATTCTTTGCAAATTAAGGTCTAAATACAATATAATTTTATTCAAAATCCTGACTTGTTTTTTTATGGAAAACAGCAAATCAATCCTCAAATTTATATGGAAGAAATAAAGAACAAAGAAAATTTATACAGCAGAGCAAAAACCCAAGAATAATTAAGACAGTTGTAATAGAAGGTGGTGGGACTCTTCTACCAGATAGCAAGACTTCTTTAATAAGAATACTTAAAACCATGTATAATTGACATTGAAGTAATCAAATAGGCAATGGAACAAATTAGAAAGTCCAGAAAGAGACCCACACAAGAACAAATCTTTAGTATATAAGAGAGGTGACATTAAAAATAGTGGGAGTGAAAAATTGAAAGCGTTCCCTCTAAGAGTTGGAAGAAGACAAGGATGCTGACTGTCACCACAGTTATTCAACGTTGTGCTAGAAGTTCTAAACAGAGCAGTTAGGCAAGAAAAGAAATAGAAGACATCCAAATTGGAAAAGAAGAAGTAAAACCAACAATATTTGCAGATGACATGATACTATATTTATTTATTTATTTATTTATTTATTTATTTATTTATTTATTTATTTTAAGATTTTATTTATTTATTCATTTATCTTTCCCTTGCTGCTTGTGCACGCCGGGTCAGCCAACCACGCCGTGCGGGTGGGCTTGCCTTCACCAGGAGGCCCCGGGAACCGAACCTGGGGCCTCCCATATGGCAAACGGGAGCCCCACTGATTGAGCCACAGCCGCTTCCCGTGATGATACTATATTTAGAAAGACCTGAAAAATCTATAACAAAGTTACTAGAGCTAATAGATGAGTTCAGCAAAGTGGTGGGCTATAAGATCAACATTTAAAAATCAGAAGTGTTTCTATACACTAGTAATGAGCAACCTGAGAAGGAAATCAAGAAAAAAATTTCCATTTGCAATAGCAACTAAAAGAATCAAATATCTAGGAATAAATTTAGCAAAGGATGTAAAGGACTTGTACCCAGAAGACTACAAAAACTACAAAAAGATAGCAAAGACCTAAATAAATGGAAAGACATTTCATCTTCATGGATTGGAAGATTAAATATTGTTAGGATGTCAAGTTTATCCAAATTGATATACAGATTCAAAGCAAGCCCAATCAAAATTCCAACAGCCTACTTTGCAGAAATGGAACAGCCAATTATCAAATTTATTTGGAGGAGCAAGGGGCCCCGAATAGCCAAGAAACATCTTGTAAATGAAGAATGAAGTTGGAGGACTCAAACTTCCTGATTTTACAGCATATTACAAATCTACAGTGGTCAAAACAGCATGGTACTGGCACAAGGATAGATATATTGGCCAATGGAATCAAATTGAGAGTTCAGAAATAGACCCTCACATCTATGGCCAATTGCTTTCTTATAAGACTGCCAAGTCCACTCAACTGGGAAAGAATAGTCTCTTCAACAAATGGTGCTGGGAGTACTAGAAATCTATGTGCAAAAGAATGAAAGAGGATCCTTATCTCACACCATCTACAAAAATTAACTCACAATGGATCAAAGACCTAAATAGAAGAACCAGGACTATAAAACTCCTGGAAGAAAATGTAGGGAAACATCTTCAGGATCTTGTGTTAGGCAATTGTTTCTTAGACTTTACACCCAAAGCACTAGCAACAAAAGAAAAGTCAGATAAATGGGACTTCCTCAAAACTAAAAACTTTTGTGCATCAAAGGACTCTGCCACACAAGTGAAAAGACAACCTACTCACTGGGAGAAAATATTTGGAAGCCACATATCCAATAAGAGTTATATAAAGAGATGTTACAACTCAACAATAAAAAGACAAATGACCCAATTTAAAATTGGGCAAAAGACTTGAATAAACATTGCTCCAAAGAGGAAATACAAATGGCTGATAAGCACATGAAAAGATGCTCAACATCACTAGCTATTAGGGAAATGCAAATCAAAACCACAATGAGATATCATTTCACACCCATTAGAATGGCCACTATCAAAAAAACAGAAAACTTCAAGTGTTGGAGAGGATATGGAGAAATAGGAATACTCATTTACTGCTGGTAGGAAAGTAGAATGGTGCAGCCATTATGGAAGACAGTTTGGCAGTACTACGTAAGGTAAGTATAGAATTGCCATATGATCTGGCAATCCTGCTATTAGGTATATATCCAGAAGAACTGAAAGCAGGGACTCGAACAGATAATTGCACACTCATATTCATAGCAGCATTATTCACAATTGCCAAAAGATGGAAGCAACCCAAGTGTCCATCAACCGATGGATGGATAAACAAAATGTGCGATATACATACAATGGAATATTATTTAGCTATAAAAAGGAATGAAGTCCTTATGAATGAGGCAACATGGATGAACTTGGAGGATATCATGTTGCGTGAAATAAGCCAGACACAAAATAACAAATATTGTATGTATTGTATGTAACTATAATAAGCAAACTCATAGAGTTAGAATCTAAAATATAGTTTACCAGGATATAGACCAGGGGTAGAGAATGGGGAATTGATACTTAACTTGTGCAAAATTTCTATTTAGGCTGATGGTAAAGGCTCGGAAATGGATGGTAAAGGCTCGGACATTTGACAGCACTGAGCTATATAAGTGAATGTGGTTAAAAGAGGAACGTATTTATTACTAGAATAAAAATTAAAAGATAAAACACAGGACTGTACAACACAGTGAACCCTATTGTAGAAGATGGACTAAGTTAATAGTACAAATATAAGAATATTCCTTTATGAATTATAGCAAATGTACAATACCAATGCAAAGGTGGTAATAATAGGGGTGTATATGGGAATAAAAAGAATACACCAAATGTAAAAAATGGAAGATAGGTAGAACTATTTTAATAATCTTTCAGCAATTGCAACAAAGATAACTGCTATAAAGAAATAGTACAGTTATTTTTAAAAAGCACTATCATCAATAGTAACAAATGTTCCACACCAATGCAAGGTGTTGGTAGTGGGGTGGTACACACAAATCTTATATTTTATGCATGATTGTTTTGTAAGCTTGCAACTTCTCTAATCATATAAAAAAAGATTATACTATATATATATAGTTTAATAATCTAATTTTTAAATGTATTATACAACATCTTTTTATGTCAATAAAAACAGTGGTTGTAGCTCAGCCATGTATGAGGTCCCAGGTTCAAAGCCCGGTACCTCCTAAAAAAAAAAAAAAAAAAAAAACAGATCTATAACATGATCCTTAGTGACCACATAATATTTGATTATTGGAATGTGCTGTAATATATTTTTAAAATGTCCTATTTAATTAAAAAATAGTGGGAAAGACAAGCTCATTCAAAATATGGTGTCCAAATACTTGTCAATAAGGAAAATAAAATAAAAAAAAAACTAGATCTCCAACTCACACCATACTCAAAAATAAATCCTGGGCATATTAAATCTCTAAATGTTAAAAGCAAAGTTTTAATATATTTGGAAAAAGCTAAAGGAGAATGTATTTTATGATCTCAAAGGTAGAGAAGGATTTCTTAAAGAAAATACAAAAAGAGAAAACCACACAGGAAAATATTGAGAAATATAATTACTTCTATGAAAGAAAATATACATAAATAAAGTGAAAAGAAAAGTCAAACTGGGAGACATTTGTAATGAATATAATAAGGAGGGATTAATATCCTGTCTATACCATAGTTACATGCAATAGATAGATGAGATTAGATAGACAGGTAGGTAGATAGATAGATAGATAGATAGAGAGATAGATAGATAGATAGATAGATAGATAGATAGGCCTAATTCAACAGGGAAAGGCATACAATCTGATGGGCAAAGGACATGAATAAGTATTTCATAGAAACATATGAAAAGATGCTAAATTTCACTTGTAATCAGAAATACAAAGTAAAAGAGAATTATGCCAAATTAAAGTGTTGCTTAATGGTGATGATGGCACCACAACACTATAAATGTAATTAACAGCACAGAATGATATATTTGAATGTGGTTAAAAGGGGAAATTTTTAGGGTGTGTATATGTTAGTAGAATAAAATAAAATAAAAAACAAAACATACATAACAATGAACCCTAATATAAGCTATGGGCAATAGTTAATATACAATTATAATAATATTCCTTCATCAATTGTAACAAAGGTACCGTACTAATACAAGGTGTTAATAGGGAGGTATATGGGAATTATATTTTCTGCATGATTTTTCTGTAAACCTACAACTTCCCTTTTCTTATTTTTAAATTTATTTACAACTTCCCTAATTAAAAAAAAATAATAGTGTTGATGATGTGGATAAATGAGAACTCTTATTTACTGCTACTGGAAATGTAATTTGATAGAGCCATTTTAGAGAACAATTTAGCAACTTCTACTGTTGAAAATGATGGCCTAGTAATATACCCTATATTCTTGCACATATGTATAGCAAGACATGTAGAAAATGTTACTTTAGCCTGGTATAAAGAAAAACTGAAAAGACCAAACATCCATCAACTGGAGAATGAATCAATAAATTATAAGGTACATTATTTCATAAAATAATAACAGATCAGTGAAATGATGATCCAGATTCAGGATTTCTCTAGTATTCCAAAGTTACACGAATCAACATTGAAATCTAGAAAATATAATGTGAGCAAAATGGGCAAATTAAGATTTTTTTTTGCAATCTTCAAAGCCTTATTCCTTTATAAGACAAGAATAAAGTTCTCCAGTGACCTCTCTGAGAAAGTTACTTGAAGTCATAATTTGAAATGATACTATTTAATATTTGTGGACCCTCATTCCTTTTTATATGGAAAAATGCCAGAATATGTGATTATCCAAATTGTCCTATAATTTCTTGTCAGAAGCAATAACAATGATATTTTTTCTTTTATTTTAAACGAAGTTGCTAATTACTGAAACTCTATCCTGACTCTGAGTATCAAGAACACGTTAAGGGGGGCGGATGTGGCTCAAATGGTTGGGCATCCGTCTGTCATATGGAGGGACCTGGGTTCGATCCCCGAGACCTCCCGGTAAAATGAAGAAAAAAAAAAAAAAAGAACACATTAAGGACTATATGATGAAACTTTTTTTTCATGTTTTATTTTAGCATTTTTAAAATATATAAAAACATGCACAAATTCATGTTCTTATCTCCATTCCCTATTTCCCCCTCTGCTGAGTCTTTTGAGCTTGAAGCTAGAAATATGAGGCAAGGGAGAGTTTGCCAATAATCCAGGCCGAGAACTTCTGATAAATTTATCAGACTCTGTTCACAATTAAAGATGGAAAGAGGATAGGAATTTTGATACCAGATGCTTTTTCAAATCAAAAAGAAAATCTGCATAGAATCAGCAGGCCAGCATGAAGGATAATTTTCCTATAATTTCAGCAATACTTCTGACTGTGGCAATAAGACCTGCATCCTACTCCTAAAGCAGCTCTGGTAACACTGACTAATCCTGAGGGTGCTGAAGGAGGGCAGCCACAGATCAGAAACTAGGATTGGTAGTCCAGCTTTGTACTTTCAGGTAAGATCTAGAAGGATCGGTGTGCCTCCAGATTCCTGACTGAGCTACTTAGAATGAGTTATCATAATCAGAAACGACAAGCATTTATATAGCAATGCCTCATGGCGTATAAACTTAATTATTTAATCAGAAAAGCAGCAGTGAGTAGTGGAGAAAATCTGGACTTTGGAGTCTGATGTGTGTCTCAGTTTGAGTACTTCCCAGATAGGTGGTTTTGTCTAGTTGTTTGACTTCCTTGATTTCAGAAAGGCACAGTAAACAGGGTTGGCTGATGATACCTGTCTTAGGTTTGCTGCCAGGATTAGAAACAATACATATAAAGTACTCTGCTCATAGAAGACGGACAATAAGAGGGAGCTGTTGTAATTGACCACTCTTACTATGCAAGTATTGCTTTTAATGTGAACTACGTCCCAGGCACAGTGCGAGGTGCTAGGACTACAGAAGGCAAACGGAGATGGTGTTCTAGTTGTGGGACACACACAACAATTACAAATTTATATGATAAGGGAAATTTGTGTTAGAAGCAATAGGAACCCAGAGGAAGTAGTGTGTATCTGTGAAGTTAGGGAAGCTTCTCAGAGAGGCAATTTTGAACCAAAACGTGAAGGATGAACCTCACACAAGCATCCTGTGAGTAGGTACTGGTGTTGGCATTTCATAGGCAAGGAAGCTGAAGCTCCCAGTTGACTTACATATTATTACACGCGGATATGCTGACATCAGCAAAGCCTGTTATTCTGCTTCTAGGTTGCAGAAACTAGGGCTTGTGACTCCAAAGTCCACGTCTTCACACAATGAAAATCCTTAAAAATATGTACAAATATCCTTAAATATTTTTACTCTTCTCCCTATTTTCCCACTCCAATTAGACCCTTGAATCTGAAGCTGGCAATAGAAGGAAAGGGAGTATCTGCTAGCGTTAGCATTAATTAATACTATTATTTCTAGTTACTATTACTAATTGTTCCTAATAGTTATTAATGGGACATCATATCATTTTATATTATTTTAACATTAAAGAATAAAGTTAATTTCTTTGAAAGGTTCCTGTTTTCAAATTCCAACAATTCCCTTGGATGGAATAAGTTAGTCAGAATTTTAGTTCCAAAAGAAATAGAGAGTTTCTCTAAGTGAAATCTTCCGTTTTATATATTTGAAGCCATACTTTCTATTTAACCACTAGATTTAAAGACTAAGTTTGAAGGAAGTATTACATCCTCTTTAGGCAGTTGAAGTTGACTATAGAGGATTTACAGTTCTAGAAAACTGGAGAGTAAAAAGCTGAAGAACTTCCCGACATAAGTATTCTCTAGGAGCAGGGGTCTGGCCTGGCCACTCTATTTTGCCCGAATGTCATCATCTAGAGCCTGCACCAGCCTAGAAAGAGGATTTATCGACCATTATTTGACTTTGGTTTAATTTTGGGACTGGTGGCAGATGAAATAAAGGAAAGTGAATTGAGTTTGCTCTCTCAAACATATTTCGAAATACAAAAGATAATAATGGTGTCTTTTCCAGTTTTATCCAGAAGATCAAGTTCTTTGTAGCAAGAGTTTTGGTTAGTAGATAAAAGATTTTAAAACTGGCTTGGTTCTAAACTAATATATCACTTACTGCTGGCATCAGGAAGAGCTCTTTCATACAATCTGTACACCAAAGATTGCATTATCGAAGGGGTCTTTACTTATATGACTTCTACTGATGTAAATATAGAGGTTATGAATAATAAGAATTGATTGGACACCATGTGCCAGTCATTAGGTTCTTCAAATTCATTATTGCTTTGAACCCTCACAACAATGCTTCAGATAGACCATTTTATAGAGGGGGAAGGTGCCTAGGGAAGTAGTAGAACAAGAATCTGAATTCAAGCCTGCAGTCTTTACCACTATGTCATGCTGCCTCAATAGCAGAAACTAGTCATGAACGGGCTACCCTTTTCCTCCCTTCCCTCTCCTACTTCATTTATTGCCCTTTCAGTCCTAAATCTGAGGACTTCCTTTCCTGTGTGGTACAGAGAGATGACAACAGGTCTGAAGTCAGAGAACCTAGCTTGGAGCGTGGACTCTCTCTGACTCTTAACTTGTGGCCTTGGGCACATCTGCCACACTCTCCAAGTCTAATGACCTTCTATAAATTACTCTAAATAATGTAATAAAGAGTCCTTTATAAATAAGAAAGTTCTGCATAGATGATAATACCAATATAATAATGACTATTTTCTCTTAGGATGAATAGCAGAAGGAAAGGATTATTTCAGGTATGAGATTAATGCTTATATATAATATTATCAAGACAGGACAAAATGATGGGACACAACCAGAATGTGGTCATTCCCCATGAGAGGTTAGGCAGAATTGTCCATTTCGAGTTGGCATTTTCACTCGGGTCACGCTGACATTTGTGGATGGCACAGAGCTCCGTGTTCTCCCAATGGGCTAGAAGAGTCAAGGGTGAGTGACTGTGGGGAGATGCTGCCTTCCAAAGCTCAGTGTATCCAGGAGACAACATGCACAACTGAGCCCTAGAATACTGAAAGGTAATGTGCATTCCTCACTGTTCTGGGAAATTACTTTTATACATCACAATGATGAGATATTTGGATTTATTGAAAAGGAAGGTCAAGAAAGATCTAGGTCTAATTTTGAAAAGAATGCAAAAACAGTCCTTCAGTAATTATTGAAACCCCTATCTGTGTTGTCTTCCTGTGCACAGATTCAGGATATTTCGGTTCAAATCCTGGCTTTGTATGACCATGTACAAATCATTTAACTTCTGTTGGCCTCAATTTCCTTATCTAGAAATGAGTGATGGTTAGACAGGCAATCTCCAGGTTCTTTATCTATCCTAACATTCTAGGACTTGGTGTCTTTACAGGGCTGAGGCCACAATGCTGTAAAAAATCTGGGTGGGTGAGGGTGAGGTAGTTAAGGACAGCGTCCCCTGATGAGGCTCCTGTAGGTGACCCCATGCAGAATTTCCCACCTCTTTTCATGCCTCTGATCACTCTCAGATTTGTAAAATGTAAATGTGGGGCTTGAAGATGGTTGTCTCACTGATAAAATACAGTTAAGGGAATACCATATGTGTAACATGCATTGGTCTGGTGGAAAGAAGGAACAAACAAACAAACAAACAAAAAAAAAAAAAAAAAAAGAGAAGAGACTGAAGAGAAAAGCAGTGGGAGGCGCAGATAATGTTGTATGGTGTGTTGTGTTTTGGATTCTTCAATGGGTGCACCATGCCTTGTTCAGAAACAGCATCTCCAAGGTCCAAAGTGTATTTCTGTATGATATTGAGGAATTGTCTTCTTTTTGTAAAGAGTGCTTGTTGCCAGTTTATACACTGCCTAGTTCAATGCTTTTGCACATAGTAGGCTCTCAATATATTTTGTGGAATTTTTTATTTTTTAAAACCATGACAGGCTGTTTACTTTCATATGTGTTCTCAGTACTGAGTTTCAATGGATCTGTTTGGAATTTAACCCTCTTAACCAAACACAGCCAGGACCAGGATTGGACTCGTCAGATTTTATCAACAAACTAGAAGGAAGGTTTAAAGAGTGACTCAGGTGTGAGTCACTGATTTGCAACTTTTAGCATGGACCCCGGAGCCCTGGGTGGCCAGAATCCCCTAGTGTGCCAGATCTGAGCTGACTACGTTAAACGGCAAACCTCTTCTGAGTCGGTACTAAGAGAGCCACTTTATTCTGAGATTTTAACAGAACAGATGGGGCTTGTTAAAGGAGGGAGAAATGTTGACCAGAGCACATAGCATTCTCATTTCATTTTTCTTGTTGGTTATTCCCAGTTTGCCAGACTAATGTGTCTCTGAGAAGAAGTCATCTCACTAAACAGCAGTAGTTAGCAAAATGACAATATTCCTGTTAACAACTAAAACACAATAAATATTTTTTAGGCATAAACTATTCAGAAATATGCCTAAATAAATACTATTTAGGCAATTATATTCTAGAGCCTGCAGATAACAAATAAGAACCATTCCTTCTGGCTATAAATACATATTGATTAAGTTCAAACTTGGAACTGCAAAATGAATTATATCTGGTCATTGCTAAACTGCTTTGCTCACTCAAAGGAAAAAAAAATCCACACCACACCTATTATACTGTATTTAATTAAGACAAGCATCAACTTTATGTGCCATTATTTGCTTCTGCCAAATCTCTATGGTGTAAATATTGAACAGTGGCATCTCTTGAATGCTAATCAATCTTTTCTGAATTTCAAATGATTGCATAAATTTTAGGAAAAGTTTATTTGCCAGCATTACCCTCAGCTGCATATATATTAGCAAGGTATTAGTACAAAAATATGTGCAGTTATTTGACAAGTGTCTAGTGTGTGTTTTTCTAAATTAGAATATCATGTGTGAAAGGTAAAAACTGAGACTGAATGCTAATTATAATAAGAATCCTGGGATATTTCTCTTGCTTATCTGACTTCACCAGGAACAATTTAACCGATGCACTTGGGTAAAGATATGAGGTAAATATATCACATTACTAGACTTTGTAGGCCTGTGTGTGTGTGTGTGTGCCTGTGCCTGAGCACGTGTATGTGAGGGTGTGTGTTGTGAGCAAATGTGCACGTGTGTGGTGTGTTTGTGTGATTGTGTGTGGTGTGTTTGTATTAAGGCAAATATTCTGACCAGCATCAAGGAGGATAATTACCACATAAAAGGGAAGTGGTTTTTGCTATTTCAAGACCATCTTTTATACAAATGCCACATAAGTAGAATTTTATGACATGCAGACTGCCATGCTTGTTTCAGAATTAATTTAATATTCAGACATAAATTGTGATGCACAAATATAAATTTTTACCAGTTTTCAACCCTTTCTTCAGCACTCTTGGAGGGGACAGTCATCTAAGCAATGGGAATGAGCCCTCCTAGTTCTCTTTCTGGGTTAGCCATTGATTGGCTTATAGTAAATGATACACTCTGTGCTGTCACTCTCTGATTTATAAAGGGTATAGTTCATTTTGCTTTAGGCACTGCAAACACAGAGTTTAATCACTGTGATCAAATTTCTCTGTTGGATTTAGAAGCCTCATGTATTAACTGGACTAATTGTTGTAAAAAAGGAATGCTTAGAGTTGTGCTCTTCTATTCACCCCACTCGCAATAAGGACACCGAGGCTGGTGGCAAAAAACACAAACCCAACAAGTGCGGGGCCCTGCTCTGGAGAAGTGGCTTTCCCCACTCGGAAAGAGAGCTCTACAATATTTCCAGGCTATCCCAGAAGAGCCAAGGGGGGTCGCGCTGTGACGAGCTGTGCCCCCGTGGAGACCCCCTTGTGGGCGTTCAAAGCCTGGGAAGGGCAGCGTGCAGAGCCCGGAGCACAGCCCGGAGCACAGCCCCAGCCAGAGCAGCTGTGGTCCCGACCAGGCAAGCCCTTCACTGGGCCCGTCACCAGGGGATCCCGCGAAGTGATTCGTCCTCACGAGAGGTGGGAGAACCACGTCTTCAGCACGATTTACACGGCAATGCCAGACTGACAGTTGGACTCAGCTTAGCGAACCAAAAAGCCATTCAAGCAGCCAGTTTACACTCTCCTCTGCAGGATTAGGGCATGTGGACGAAGAGGGTGTGCACACTGAAATCTTGTCTTCCTTACGGGAGAGCACACTCCAACCTTGGTCTTTCCTATCAAGCAAAAAAAGAAGGGTTCCCTCTCAAAGGAAAAGGTAAACAGCCAGGCAGGAGTGCCCACTTGAAGGACCACGGTTTTCTGGGCTGTGTTAACAGAGGAGCCTTTTATATGACGTACTTAATGACTGAATGTTTACTATTTCTCCAATGCCTGTTGTCTATTGTTAAGTGGGATGTGAGATCAATGGTTAGGGGAGCAGATGTGACTTAAGTGGTTGTGCACCCACTTCCCACATGGGAGGCCCCAGCTTTGGTTCCCGGCGCCTCCTAAAAACAAAACAAACAAATAACAAGCAAAAACTATTGAGAAAACCAACTCAGGGGAGCCAATGTGGCTCAGTGGTTGAGTGCCAGTTTCCCACATATGAGGTCCTGGGTTCATCCCTGGCCCAGTACCTTAAAAAAAATCAAAAATCAAAAATCATGGTAACCTAAGCACCTCTTAAAATATATGTATATATATATAAAAATAACATTTTTGTAAGCAAATACACATATATGCATATATATTTATATATCATTTTGCAAATGTTTGTATGTATTGTGAGAATTTTGATTTTTACCCATAATAAAAAAAAAAAAAAGAAAAAAAAAAAATCAGTGGTTCCTCTGCAATTCTTTGGCCACTGATGAAGTCTCCATTTTTCAATGTACACTTGGCCCTGAAGTGATAAGAGAGGAGTTCCCATATTGCCTGTGCTGAAGTCTTAAGCTCCACACAGAGGCCCTGGTTGGGTCACTGGAGGACCGTCTCCCTATTGGCATTTTGTTTGACCAATGCTCTGCGCAGGGAGCTTTGACAGTGCATCTTGCCCAGGTTCTGATATCAAAAGCCAGGAGGAAAAATGGCATGTTTAGATCAAGGGAAAACAAACGCTGGATCTTTATTTAAATGCTGAAGCAGAAGAATCCCTGGACAAAATTCAAATAAGGAAAAATACTTATCATATCAGAAGCTGAAGACGATTGGAAAACTAGTCACTGCAAATAAATTTCTTTACCCAAAAGAATAAAATAATCCAAAATTTTTTCAGCTAGTAAATATGGTGCAATCTTATTTACTATCTAGTTATCATTTTTTTCTAATGTCAACATCATATTGCATGAGCAGTTAATTTTTTTTTTTTTTTGAGGTACCAGGGAAAGGGATTGAACCCCAGACCTTGTATGAGGGAAGCTGGCACTCAACTACTGAGCCACATAGGCTCCCCTGAGTTGTTATTTTCATTTGTTTGCTTGTTGGTTTGTTTTTAGGAGGCACTGGGAACTGAACCTGGAACCTCCCATGTGTGAAGCAGGCACTCAACTGCTTGAGCCACATCGGCTCCCCTAGTTACTTTTGAACCCTTTAGGGAAGTAGAAGGCTTTACCTGAGGACAGAATTTTCTAATTCACTCCTCTCGCCACCACGGAGCTTCCCCTCAGCTGCCTGGACTTTACAGACACCCCTGGCTCTCCTTTACCCACCTTAGGGTTTTAGTGCAGAGGGTCAACAAAGGAAACAGGGATGACCTTCCAGTCAGTTCTGTTAATTTCCTCCTTCTAATATCACAGAGTTAAAGAGACGCTGGTATAAGTAAAGTTACCACTTAGTGACCCTCACTTCTAGTGAATGTCCCAAGGAAAACACCAAACCTAAGCTGCAACAGTAAACCAGATGAAGAGAGGGAGGGACCAGGCTACAAGGCAAGTGTTTTTGACAAGCTCACTGAAGCTCTGGAATCCAGAGTTCACATAGAGATAAAACTTATGACATATTTAGAAACCAAGGGAAGTCAAAGCTTTAAAATTATTCAGAATATTCAATGATGATTGCAAATGCATGTAAAACAATCTCCTGTGGTTTTACCCGATAGAGGTTGGTTTTCTTTTTGGTCCATAATCCTTAGATAATTGTCCTATTTCCTTACATCATTTTGCCCATATAAACACTGCATTAGTATGCATGTAGTATTTTTTTAAAATGCTTGATGAGTTCAGATGTCTCTTAAGAGGACGGTGTGCCATGGTAGAGAAAGCAGTAACTAGCATTTGGGGTTGTTAGTCCCAGTCCTGGCTCTGTGCCTAAAATGTTGGATAAAATCAGCTAGTTTTGTTTCCTCGCCTACAAAATGGGAAGGAGACGATCTCTTAAGTCCTTTCCCTCTGCAAAGGAAAAACCAGGCGATTTACCCACCTGAAGATATTCTATTTTTAGCACAACCAAAGAAAGGTATGACAGCCACTTCTTTCTATGGCTCATTTGGGTATTTGACATTCTTGGTGTCATGATTTCAAAAAGAACCTAAATATTGGTCACCAATAATGAATTCCATTTATTAATTTATATGTAAGTGAGAAGGAATCTTTTCAGTCACTACCTACCTTATACTAACCCCTTTCATGCTGTAAAGACATATCTTTACTTTCTCAGGTAAAAAGGACGCTAAACCCACAGGATCTAGTGTCCAGCCTCCCTTTCTTAAAACTGTCTTTTCTTGATTTCTTACTAATTTTTCCAGTTCCCATTACTTTTTTTTAACCTAGAACTTGGGAAGAAAAGCAATTCTTTCATTCATGAATGCAATAAATATTTATTAAAAGCCTAGTATATGTCAGGTAGTATGCTAAGAGCAAAACAGAAACACTTCCTGTGTTCATGGACCTTAAAGCTTATTAATTTGAGAGATAAAAGATCTTTACTTCACTGAGAATATGAAAACAAACAAACAAACAAAGAATGTGCTCCCCTCTGTTTGGTGTTAGTTTTGTATAGCTTAAAGACAACAGACAAGGAGAAAAATTAGAGTTTTATCTGCCCTGTCTTAGAAATACCTCATTTCCTCTTTCCAAATTAGGATTTTAAAGGTCTTTCAAGACATGAGGGTGTTAACCATCCAGTTTTGAAACCCTTTTCAACTTGTTGATCTGGTCACACAGATACTGTTTTATTCTGGGACATTTTTGGTAATTGTTTGGATGATTGTTTAACTTTGAGGTAGTGTGCTTAACTCCTTTAAGATAAAGGAGCTGCAGTCTGACACTATATATGCCCCACTGTCCCTGGGGATGCCGCAAACAATTCCTCGGTTTTATTGTTGAACTATGCCCTTTGCGTATTTGGTGCTTTGCCAGGAAAGGTGCTCAGGTGGCAGTCGGGTGAAAGCACCTAACTCTCAGTTGGTTTCCTGACTGTGCCGGTTTGGTCATTCCCTGAGGCAGCCACAACCCATCTTCCCTGGGGGTTTTGCCTCCCTGAGGAGGAATCTCACCTGGGATGTGTGATGGTATAATCAAACACCACATTCAAAATTTGGTGTGAAGCAAAGCTACCACGATGAAGAAAGATACAATTTTCTCCATCGATTTTTACTGTAAACAGGATTCTTTCAACGACAAGAAGGAGTTGAACAACATTCCTCAACTACCGTGCTTAAACGTGTGCTGAAAGCCTACGGTCCTGCATTTGCTCGGACAGACTCACACATTTATCACCTGGTTTTTAGCCATCAATATTCTCTCTAATCTTTCTGCAAGTTAGCGTTCCAAGACTAGTTTTCTCAAAGAGCTTAAAAATAAGTATCTCCCCTCATAAATTAGAAGAATGCTAAGTGACAGAAATAATTATGAGATGTTTATTAGGGAGTTCTTTGGAAAAGTTGGTCTCAGAAAACTAACTTGCATTTGAGATATGTCTTTTTAGCTAAACTATCTCCCGTTACATATTACAAACTACTTTGGTGAGGGTTTGCTTCAAATTTAAAACTAAATCCACTTACCCATCCATTTAATCAGTAAATATTTTTTTAAGGACATACTTTGTGCCAGGCAATGTACTAGGAACCTAGGGTACAAAGCATAATTTCTAACTCAAATGGGTGCTCAGTCTAGAACATTGAATTCGATTGCACAGAAGCACTTGGAGAAGCAGAACAGAGTCTCCTACCCATTTCAGGGAACTTAGGGACGTTAAGACTTAAAGAGATCGAAGCAAAAATATCGTCCACTTTTTACATTGGAGAAATCCCCTCAAGGAGAATAGCAATCTCTTTAACTCAGCTGAATATAACAAATGCTTTCAGAAGCATTGGCTGGGCAGAGAAGAGAATATTTAAAAACAAACCAAGGACACTCATGAGGGGAAATAGGATGTAATAGGCCTCCAGTACTTTGTCTTGCCACCTGGGATATAACAAGAGTCTGGCAGCATCCAGCTATTGAGTCTCCAGGCTAAGAAAATCCAAAGACCAGAGTACCCTCTCTTGGTTGGCACGTTCTGGTCACTTGTTGCTTTGAGCACTTAAGCTGCTTTAATATTCCTGATGGGCTTGAACATGTAATGACATTATTCAGCAGGCCACAGTTAAAAACCAGGTGATCATTTCCCAGTTCTGCATTTGTTTCCTTGAGATACCATTTATGGGAATTCTACTTGTCTGAAATGCATGCCATGAAGATATTATTTATCATGGTCCTACACACTTCTTTCTCTGTGGGATTAAATTTCTACATTGGTTGGTGACGGACACCAAATTTCCTCTCATCGTTCACTTTGATTCCTTTTTAGAAGAAAATGGGGGGACAAACCAATGAACAAACATTAAGAATTCTATTTTAGCCTCTCTGGGATCCTTCATTTTAACTGGCCAGCTTAGAATATCTCTTTATCTGCCAAGTCATCAATGGGCTCAAATTATATGATCTCATAGGTAGGTAAAAAAAAATACAGGTATGTAACAAGATTTTAATGAAATTACAGCTAGCAGAGATGGGGCCTCCAAAGTCTATGATTGCATCACACACAAAGAAACATCTTGAGAGTGAGGGCCTTTTTTACTTTCATTTCTTTTTTCAATCAGCTTAATATATTGATGTCTGCTCATGGATTCGACTTAAAAGAAGGAAAGTCAGGCAGCAGCCCAGAAGAATTTTGGTCAACTGCGCACCTATAACTAGTTCATGTCCCCACCTCATTCTTATCTCTACTACTAGGTCCTTCATTGTGCAGTCCTGGAATGTTAGAACCACCTTTAAACACAGTTTTCAGCCATGCCCCTCTCCAGTCCACTTCCTACACTGCCACCAGAGTCATCTTTCCAAAAGGCAAATCAACATAAGTTAGCCTCCCCACCACCCACCTTTTTAAAAACCCTTTGCTACTTCCTAATTGCCTATAGAATAGTGACCACGGCACTTTTTTTTTTTTCTTTTTCTTTGTGTCTCCATGCTTACTGAGGGTCTGGCACATAGTAAATGCTCTGTAAGTATTTTTCAAATGACTGTATCCGAGGCTTTCCATGACCAAGCTCTTGCTTACCTCTCCAGCCATATCTGCTGCTTCCCTCAAGCCATAATGATCTACCAGCAGTTCCTTGCGCTAGATTGCTCCCTCTTGCTGCCTCACTTTTTTTTTTTTTTTTTAAAGATTTTATTTATTTATTCATTTATCCCCCCCTTGCTGCTTGTGCTCTCTGGGTTAGCTAACCACGCCGTGCAGGCGGGCTTGCCTTCACCAGGAGGCCCCGGGAACCGAACCCGGGGCCTCCCATATGGTAAACGGGAGCCCTACTGATTGAGCCACAGCCGCTTCCCATGCTGCCTCACTTTTGCACCAAGTATTCTTTCAGCTTGGAATGCTGCAACTGCTCAGGCTCACACCCAACTTCTCTCACTATCTGAAAAACATTCTGTTAAATGGGAGCAGTGTTCTCAACACAGGCTCCAGTCTCTGACCAGTCAACAAAATCCTCATTTCTTCTCCAGGCTCAAGACTGGGTTGGGCTGGGCTGCGAACGTATCTGGTATCAGACTCAGAAGACTCAAAGCTCCTGAGGATTTAGGATCACAGGCCACACCTCAAGACTTGGGCTTAACTTTCCAGAGTGGCCCTGATATGATTTCATACCATGTTTGGGGGCTACTTGGGTGCCTAAAAGTTGATTAACCATATGCCTCAATAAAGTTATAAAATTTGAAAAGACAGATTGTCCACTGTTTCTAGGAGGAAAAAAAAGCTTTCTATTCATAAACTGAAAACTACATGAACTTTACTGCCAGTTACTTTTCTCCTGCTTCTTTAAAAATAAACTCTTGGTCAAAACTGTTTACCTCTGACCACCTTGATAGCCATGCTTTCTTTTCTTCCTTTAAAACAAAAAGACGCGACTGTAAGGGACATTTAAGCTAGCTATTCACTAGTGCCCTAGGCTCCTAACTCAGTCGATATGCTCATTAAACCAGAGCACACGCAACTGAGGTTCTGGTGACTACATGGCCCAGTTGTTCAGGAAGATAAACTGTTAGGTTTAAAGATTGAAAGCACTTCAGAGCACACTCCTCCCCATAGTATTGGCAGAGAATATAATAATTTTGTAAAGTGAGTCAAACCATTTGAAGGAAAGATAAAAGAGATGAAAACCAAAGATAGTTAATGGTAAATGTGTGCATCTTCAAATGTGATAGTTACTCAACTAATTTGAAATACCATTGAAGTGAGATGACACTCTTCAAATATTTTATCACCAAGTTCCTATAAGATTTCTTACACATATATTACACATTTTCAGTTAATTACTAATCAAATGTACCAGTTGAAAAGACTAAGATCTTGCCATAAACCAGAAAAATTTGTGATATTACAGCAAGCAAACCAATGCCATTTTCCTCTCAACTTTCTAAAAACTGCTTGGATAAAGGATGTACACTAGAATAGAACTTTCCTACCTATTGGGGTTAGTACAGAAACCACACAGTAGTCAGCCCTGGCATTGTCCACCTTTGAACACTATATCTATAAAATTCTGTTGTCTTTTTAAATTTTCAGTAATATTTCTTTTTGCTATATTTATCACATTTTCCAAAATATGAAAATGCTCTTTTTATTTTTCATGTTGAATACATGTGAAAAATTAACTCTGGTAATATTACTTCAAACCATTCCTTTATTAGCAACAGTTGTGCAGCGCTGTCGAGAAGAATTTTGAAACTAAAGTACCAAATTTGGAAAGTAGACACATCTGTTTTACTTTGCAGCTTGTTTTATTGTTTTATTTCTTAGAATATGAATTCACAACTATGTTATAACTGAAGAATAAGAAAAAACACATGTTCGTATATCTGATTTCTGAATTTTTTTCATTCAAGAGAACTTGCCTCCCTCAGCTCTTTGCCAATAAGTAATAAATGAACTTGGCAAAAAATTTATTTAAGTTGACTTTATTAAGCCAACAAGATGCAGAAATCAAGTAAGGGACAGGCAGATAAATCTGTTCCTTTGAAGTCAATAAAAATCCATCTCCTTAATCCTTTTTTTATTCCAAACAGTGGTGATTTTTCTCGACTGATTCACTGAGAACCTTGATTTAGCTAATCTGTCTTGCTTAGTTATCTTTCTTCTCCAAAGCTTTCCTAAAGAAACATTCTTTCCCCTTGACAAGCACCATCTTTTATACTTGCATAGGTGTGCATCTGGTTATAAACATTCTTTAGTTAATTCTGATAGAGATTTAAGAAACAGGTTTTAAATTATTATACACATTTTAGAAGAATAAAAATAGCAGTAGATAGCAAACAGAAGCAAAAAACACATAGAAATGATCAATGGCAGAAAGAAGGCTAAAATTTAATACCATGCGTCTTTCCTATATTATTTCTATTAAGGCCTCTGTCAAACTTTATGTGACCACCACTCACCTGTCTGTTATGGAAAAAAAATACAGGATTCCAATATAATAATTCATTTTTTATCCCCAAACCCATCAGCTAAAGGGTTATGAAGCATGTAAAAATATATGAAAACATATTCATGTTTGAAGCTTTCATAATTTGAGAGGAAGGGCATTATCTTGGCAAAACAAAAACATATTTTGACTTCAAGACATTCAAAGTTTGGCATCCTTTAGTAATCTCTGCTTGCATGTAGTATGAGAAAAAGGATTCCTTACCTAAGCTAAAGAGCACCAAGAATTTCAGACACACAAACTCTCGTTGATCAAACTGTAGGGAACGAAGCTTTGCCACTAACTCCTGTGCATGACTCATGAGGTTGTTGAGGGTGGCCCCAGCTTGTGACGCTATTATGGAGTAGTCCACCTGCAACACAGAATCACAATTTTAATGACTGTCAGAATCAAAATATATTTCACTTGAGATTTTTAAGAATTGTGGGTAAAATGAGATTCCAATACATGTTTATAACAGAGAAGACTTTCCTCATGGAAGTACTTTGAGACACATTCTAGTAACATCAAATGTATCAATTATTCCGATAAATCTAATCATCTCACTAAACTCTGTAAGGAACAGGTTTTCACCACCTAATTTCTTGTTTGTTAGTTGTTGTTTTTTTTTCCTTTTTTGTTTTTTGCTTTTTTTTTTTTTTTTTGGTTCACCACCTAATTTTAAGTGGATATATACCCTTTTCTGTTATGAATGTATATTATCAAATAAGATACATTCTTATTTGAAAATGCATCTCTTGTAAGTTTAAAGAAAAAACCTACTATCCATAAAAGCTCAATCCAGGACAGTGTTCTATGTATACACAATTTTATTAACTAGTACATGAGGAAATTGAAGACAGAGATATATTTCTATTTGTATTAAGACACTACATTTTAAAGTAGTCATAGTTCAAGATTGCATGTTTCTGGATGAGAAAATTTTAAATTATTCTTGTTTAGTTTGTTGCTTCCTAAAAAATCTATGAAGCAAGACTACGACACATTTTCAGATGATTATTAATGCATTTCTCTCTAAAGACAGCAGTGATCTTACATAAAAGTAGTATAATTCCTTGGCCCAAAAACAAACAAACAAAAAAGTATTTCTTTTTTCATTGGGAAAAAAAAAAAAAAAAAGCACTGTGAGGCACCCATCTTAGATTATTCATGGGGACATAAGTTTAATTTATAATAAGTTAAGATGTTGGGATGGCTGTCAGTGCTACTACTAGGTTTTGCTGCTCTGATTACAGCATAATGGGAAAGCCCAGTTGGTACCTGACGCTCTCATCCTTCTTTTACTAGAGAGCTCTTAGGCAACTAGATACTCTTTTAGGTGCATTTAATATTTGCAGCAGCAGCAAATTTGTCTGGGAGGCAAGTCCTCATCTGCCACTCACCCAGAGCAGACTGTATTAAATTTTTATATTTATTGACATTTCATTACCATAATTGACTGCACTTGCTTCTCTAGTAGAAGGCACAGGGCTGCCTCCTAAGCAGGAGAACTAGTCCCTTGAGTAGTATTTGCAATTAAAACAAGGCAGAATGGATTTTTTTTTTTTATTGTGTAAATATGATGAGTTGAATTTTCAGTTTTAACTAGAGAATACTGGGTACACAGAAACCTCTTTCAAGAGTGAGAAAAATTATGAGTCAGTGGAAAGACGACCCCCAAAGGTGTCAATCAGTTTATATAAAGTCAACTACGCATGAAAAAGCCACAGTTGATGTGTGTTCTAGGAAAGCTCTCCCATCAAGCACAGAGCTGTCCTGCCTGCTTTGTCCATGTGCTGGTGTCTGTCTGCGAAATTTAAACACCAAAAGTTCTAAAAGTGCCTGTGGTTTCTGTTTCAGAATGTGTGAAAGAAAGGGTCAGTACACAGGCAACTTGAACCCTGAGCTGAGACTAGAGAGGGCAAGCGGTTGAAGTCTGAGGCGCACACATTATGATTTCCCCAGCACACAAGGTTCTCTTACAGGGGTATTTTCTACTCTAAAGAAGTTCTTGCATAAAAGCTGTGACTGAGCTCTAAGTCCTTTAAAACTGCACATGGTTTAACCATTCCAGAGAATAAGAACATAAATTCTACAGCAACAAAGGGGACAGATGAAGGAATGATGCCAAGTAGGCCCTGTGGGGTGACAGTGGTGGAAGAAGCCTGGGGCAAGATCGGAAGAGATCTGGTCCAACTCTGCCTCTTAGGAACAATAGGCCTTGAGCAAGTCATGTAAAATCTCCATCTTTTGGTTTCCTTGTCTTTCAATAAGGCAGTTAAGTTAGGTGATAATGAGGTGCCTCCCATTTTTGTGACTATTAAGAAATGATCTGGGGAGTGGGTGTAGCTCAGTGGTTAAGCTCCTGCTTCCCATGTATGAGGTCTCGGGTTCAATCCCCAGTACCTCTTAAAAGAAAAAAAAAGAAAAAGGAAGAAATGATCGTAGCTGAGGCAAAATACCAGTTTAAGCTTGGGATCAATTCTTGAATGCACTGCTGCTGTAACCTAATATGTACACTGTACATTTTAATAAAAATCATTAGTTAAGCCTAAAGCTAAATCTGAAAGACCATACTAAAATAAAACAGATACATTGATATTAATTTTTATCATTAAGATAGAGTTAATTAAATTTTCATGTGTGTACTTCCAACAGATACACATTCAATTCAAATACTAGATCTTCATATTTGAAGGTATAGTACATTATCACTGAAAGTAATCTAAATAAATATTTTTTTATTATTAACATAAGGTTAATTAAATTTTTATGTGTGTGTAGTTCTAATAGTTATGTAATATTAAGTTCAAATACTAGAACTTCATACTTGAAAATGCAGTACCTTACAACTAAAAGGAATCTAAATTGTTTCATAGGGTTATATATTTATTGAGAGACTTTTAGTGAGACAGACCTCAGGAAATCAATTGGCATACCAACAACTTTATAACTATGCATTTATTTACATGCTAATTTGAAAGCTCAAACATGCTTGTTAAATGGGGGTTCAGATAACATTTCATTCAAGGATAATTTATCAAATTGCACAGTTCTGCAGGAGGATAGGTGATTTATTCCTAAAACAGCACAGTGACCTGCAACTTCCTAAGATTTTATGACAAACATAATTATATTTTCATTGTTGAGTGCAGAGTTTGTGCTCATTCCAGGAGCATCTGGCCTTGTCTTTTATGTACTTAGTAAAATTAATTTATTGCTCACTTACTTGTAATCTTTGTGCCATTAAATTCAAGGAAGATATTGAAGAAATACTTTAAGCTGATGTCCCCTTTGGATAAATTTCACTCACCAGTTTTAGTGAAATTGCCTCTAGTTCTAATAGCTGAAAATTTTGATGACTTGCATATTGTAAGATGCCTGTCATTTTAATATGATACACAATAATAGAAGATAATGAATAAGATGCCAGTAGACCTTTCCCTGAGGAAGATGTTACAGTGGCTGTTAATTAGCTACAATATGCAAATACTAAACCTGATCCCACTTCAAAGTACTCTATTGTTATTATATATATATTTGTTGTTTTATATACATTACATATATAGATATACTAATATATTTGTGTATGTGTGTGTGTGTGTATTTGGAAATACAGGAGAGAAATGAATTTTATCATAATTATAAGCTGCCAAATGAGTAGCAATTGATTTGACAATGCTTAATGTTAGCAGCAATCATCATTCCCTTTCTATTATTGCAATATTATGTTGAATGCGTTTATTGCATGTACACTTATATAGTGTACACTGATTAAAACACATAACTAAAACATAATGGCTAACCTTAGGGTTAAGTAAGAAATTTGGTGTAGAACACTGGATCCTCATTTCAAGACTAGGGATTGGTGCCCTGGCCTGCAGGTTGCAGTGGGACTATTTCAAACACTCTAGCTCTGAATGAACAGTTATTGAGCAAAGATGATGTGCTGGACATTGTGCTAGTCACTGGTCTTAAGAAAAAAGTTGTGCTGTTTTATCTAACTTTATTCTCTTCAAGCTCTAGGCAGCATTTCCCTGGGAATCCCCTTGTTTTTAATTCAGTGTAGTCTTTCTTCTACCCTGTGTTAATAAATCTACCACAGTTATTTACATTCCACTGCATTCAGTAACAAAAAGTCCAGAGGCTGGGCCATGGAGCCTCTGGCCAGCAGGGCGTGCCCGGCTTGTCCACCAGGGTTGCTAGAAAGCAATGTATGGATGCTGCATACAAGTTTTGGGTTGCTGCCATGGGGGCCCTGTGCGCCAGGACCTCGGCCCTGATTCTGTTGACTGCGCACACTTCATTTTACTCTTTATACTCTTAAAATTCTCAGAACAAATCTTTTCATTTGTTCTAGAAGTAAGCATCATGGGGCAGTTGAGGAAATTGTAAAAAGCACACCTGGAAATTTATGAGTGATTTGGGAGTACTGTATTTCTTCTGGTTGAGGCTGTAAAAGGTGACAGGGTTAAAGTTTTGATCAGCAATTCCTTGTCACTGCTTCTCAAACCCTGGAAGGATTTTAGGCAGGGTTTCTGGCTCATTCTGCACAGGACAGTACGGTCACACACCCTGTTTTTAGGGGCGAGTCACTTCCTTATAGAAGCTGAATTATCTGGACAACTTTGAACGTCACTTCGATTCCCTGGCACTTCCTCCTCTAGCCTTCCTAGCAACTTATCTGCACCTGTGTTAGGGAGCTTACCTGTGAAAGCACGCAGTGCAAAAAGCACCATGCAAAGGTCATCCGTCACAATCATTAATTAGATGGGTGAATCTTATTCATCTCGGTTGTTATTGAGTGCAGGACTGTCTAATTTTTTTCTTATTCCTCACTTCTTTGATTTCCCTTCATTTATCAGGCCTTTAAAAATACTTTTTTTAGCTAAATGAATAAAGCTATTCATCTCCTATGGGTCAGCGCCAAGCTGCCAGGAGGGGAATTTTACATGCTTTATTGGACTAATGCCCTTTAATTTTCCCCCATAATATCAACATCACGACCTTGATACAATGCATCAGGGAAACAAACTTATATCATTGTTTCAAAGTTCATACTCTCCACAAATCCATGGCAGTAGGTCAATATGTCTCTGACAGATGAATTATTTTTATTTAGAAAAGTAAGCAAAACCCTCATTTAAAAGATGTTTTTTCCAAAAATTGGAAGAGAACTCAACAAAAACGGCTGACTTAGGATGATGGGGTTATGAGGCATTTTTTCCGTATTTCCATTTTTTCTTCACGTGAAATAATTTTGTAACAATAAGGAATAATCACATTAAGATTACTTCTAGATAATTTGTTTACTTTTATAATGTCCTTATAATGTCACATCAAAAAATGAAAAATGAAATAAAATTATTTATTTAGGCTCAATAAGAGAGAAATGAATTTGTTTAGCTTGGAAATTCCATAGAAGCTGCTATGCCCTGAAATTACAAATGAAGACCACATTAACGGAAAAGCAGTATGCATTTTGGTTAAGAGCACAAACCCTGGCACTGGCTGCCCAGGTCGGAATATCTTTTCTATCACTTCTTAGCTATATTACAACCTTGAGCAAACTACTTCACCTTTCTTTGCCTCAGTTTTCTCATCTGCAAAAGGGGTGATAATAGTACAATATTTATAAGGTTATTGTAAGGATTAAATTACCTAATATATAAGGCACTTATTCCAGTGACTAAAACATATAATAATAATAATAATAATAATAATAATAATAATAGCTAACAATTTTACAGCACTTACTACATGTATAGTAAACACTATAAATGTCAGCCTTGTGACAACTCAGTTTTGGTGACTTCTGATTTTCACATCAGCACTTTACACAGAACTGTTTCCTGTAATTCTTACTGCAGTTATCTGAGATGGATGCAATTATAGTTCCCGTTGGACAGGCAAGGCCACTGGAGCTTTGGAGGTAAAGGGACTTACCCAGGATTACTGAGCTAGTAAGCTTTGGAGTTGGGATATAAATCCAGGTTTCTCTGCCTCTGAACTTCACGATCCTGATCACTCTATCAGGCTGCTTATTTGCCTTACACACTCACAAATAACATTTCCAACCAGAGAGCAAGTAGTCTGCACTAGTCATGAAAATATACTCTGCTTAGAGTTCAACATTATGAGACTGTAAATGTAATAAGGAGGAAGCAGTTCTCTATTTTCACCAACTTCCTCTTTTTCCTTTTTAAAAGATCATTTCTTTCCACTAGAATATTACTTTGCTCTGGCTAATTTCCTTTCCTCATTTTCACTATCTTCTTAAATTAATGTCCACCACATAATTTGTTTTTTATTTTTTGTTTTTTTTTAAAACAACAATCCATGTTTCCCCTACCTTGTAATCATGGAAGTGTTTATCTCGCTAAGAAAATTATAGTTAAACATTTCAGGTATCTTCTTGGGCCAAAGGAGAAGAAGTATGTGTCTACAGCAGTAAAAAGACAAGCTTATTATTGTAAAACCACTGTTATTAATAGTATTTCTGCCCAATGATAGTAAGTTGAAAGCTCTAAGAGGGTATGGATGACTCTGGGCCTTGAGTCCAATTTAACTTGTTTTAGTTAAGCAATCAGGTTAGAGATATGACAGTTTTCCTTTAGTACAATCAGCTAATATTTATGTGTCTATGATATTTAGTATTATAATAGGTGCTGTGTGAATATAAAAAAAGTATGTATATGACCCCATCTTAAAATAGCTTTCTCATTCTGTTAGAAAGGTCATCTGCTTGGGAAATGTTATCCTTTGTGGAATGTTTGCTTCCATCCCATGAAACTGCAGGAAGCCCAGACACATATTTAAAAAAAAAAAAAAAAAAAATTTTTTTTTTTGAAGTGCTGGGGCTGGGGATTGAACCTGGGAAGCTGATGCTCAACCACTGTGCCACAATGGCAACCCTAAGTTGGTTTCCTCATTTGTTTGCTTGTTGTTCTTGTTTTTTGGAAGAGGCACTGGGGACTGAACCTGGGATCTCCCACATGGGAAGCAGGTGCTCAACCACTTGAGCCACATCTACTCCCAAAATGTTTTGATACAATCATTTTCTTTCCACAAAAGAAAAATCAGAGGAGCAGATGTAGCTCAAGTGGTTGAACGCCTGCTTCCCATGTATGAGGTACTGGGTTTGATCCCCAGTATCTCCTAAAAACAAACTAGAAAACCAAGTCTCACTGGGAAGCGGATGTAGCTCAGTGTTTGAGAGCTTGCTTCCCATGTACGAGGTGGTCCTGGGTTCAATCCCCAGTACCTCTTTGAAAAAAAAAAAAAAAAAAAAAGAAAAATTAAGCTTTGTCTCATAATTTCCCTAAATGTGAATGTCTTAACCACAATTAATCATTATTAGGCTCTTCACTTGAATTGTACAGAAAAGGGGTAGGGTGGGGTTTGGCAGAAATATGGCTCCCTTTAAAATGGAGTCCTAGAAGAACCAAGGCTGCAGGAAAAACATAGGGAAAAGGCTTATTCTCCACCAGGGAGGCCCTCCTTGAGTTGTAATAGCAAAACACAAAGCAGCAAGAATTCATAAAACACACCCTTTATTCCTTGACTGTTCATGATTTTGAAAATAAGAGAGGCAAGAAAAACACTATCTCTACTTTTAAAATAGTAAGCACCTTTGCCCAGGGGCAGCACTTAAGGTGAAATGTGATATAAAATGAAGAGTATTTCTAATAAGCAGGGATGGAAGTACTTTGAGAAAGAAAGGCAGAGACCTATCTCATTTCTGAAACTCAGAAGGAAATGAAATAAAATTCATTTGTGGTCCAAGTCTTTAATTCTACTGCAGCTTCTAGTTGTGGCCATGGGCGGTGAGGGGTAGAAGAGGGGGCAACACCCAGTGATTACTTTCTGAAAATGGGTACATTTCACCAAAGACTTGGGTCACAGGATGCTAAACAATAATTGTAAAACACAGGAAGTTAAACCTATTGAGACTTTATTTTCTCATATTATAGAAAGCTTCCCTCATGAGAGGAATAGAAAGTAGGGATTAGATAGTGATGGAGATGGTAGAATTGATCCAATATGCAAAAATGCTGAAATAGTGCTTGCCTTTAATTTGATTGGGAAAATGTGATTTATTAATAATAGAGCAAATGGCGTGGAGACAGGCTTTCATTTTCAGATATGCACTACTGTGGTTTCACAGCACATAAACATTTATGGCGGGATGTAAAAGATCATGGTGCCTGAGTACCGAGCTCAGTCACCATTGCCGAACAAAGCAGCAGTGCCCTGAACAGGTATGACAGAAACGGACTAAAGGAATCATTATGTTCCGTGCACTTATTTTAATAACACATCCACTACAGAACATAAGGTACAAAACTGGAGGGACATGACAAAAATCCTACAAAGTTAGAGATAATTTCATTAGTCTTTTTCTTCCTTCAGATATCCATAAGACTCTTAAGTCTTTGCTTAAATGTCACCTTCTCAATAAGTCCAACACGAACCATTCCCATTTAACCCTGCAATACCTGAGTACTACTTTGCCGGGTTCCTTCTTCTTTCCCCCTTTTATTCAGTAGTACTTTGTCCTCTAACATATTAGAGGTGTCCCATCAGGGCAGGAAACTTTGTTTCAGTCTGTTCACTAACATATGCCAAAGCCCCAGAACAGTGGCCAGCACATAGTAGGATGTTCCAAAAATATTAGTGGGTTGTTTTTTTGTTTTGTTTTGTTTTGTTTTTGAGGTACCGGTGGCCAAGGATTGAACCTGGGACCTCGTATGTGGGAAGCTTGCACTCAACCACTGAGTTGGTCTTTTCGTTTGTTTTACTTGTTTGTTTTTAGGAGGCACAGGAACTGAATCTGGGACCTCACATGTGGGAAGCAGGCACTCCACCACTTGAGCCACATTCGCTCCCTAAATATCTGTTGAATGAATGAGTACCTGTTCGGAAAGTAGCAGGACTTAACACTAATTTTTTCTGTCTTCCTTTTGAATGATGATTAGCACTTCAAAACTGAAACTCCTGTCCCTTTTCACTTGCTTGCCTTTATGCCAAATATTTTGATGATATGTGATATCTGTGATATTTGAATCAGTCTCTTCTAACCAATATGATTCCAAAATGGTAAGGATTCCACAATTTATAAGGTTTAAAAATAGCTGACAAACAAGGAGGTAGGTTAATGCAGAAGCAGAAAGGAAAAAACTCTGGCTTTGATTTAGCAATTGTTCTGACCCTACAAAACAGAACTTTCAAACCCAGTAGACTGGAAGCTGCAGAAGGCTTGTGATTATGTTTGCTTTTTACAAGTTTAACTGTAATCATCAGAGCAGGAACAGAGTGCACCAAGTCATCTTTTCTAAATTATTTGCAGCCAGTCTCTCCTTGTCAAAGCACAAGAGTGCTTCTGACCTAGTTAAATCCCTGCCATTCTGAACATGCTTAATAAAAAAACACTTCTGTTTGTTTGTTTCTGTACTCACTTGTTGCCCAGTAACCAAGAAGATTGATCCTTCTTTTCCATGTACCACTTGTCGGTAAATGTGGTCAAGAATTAAGAGCTCACTCCAGCAGTTCTGAAGCAGCTTCATTTGGTCATCAACCTGTAAAAGAAATAGAAATAATGACACTGTTATTCATTACGTCTTTGTTTTTGCATAATCTTCTACATGAGAGAACTAATTGTAAGCAAGGACGTCTCTACCAATGGACACCAAAGCACAGATGCTCAGAACTTACATCACTGCTCCCGAAAATCATTATTTCATTTGGACAAATACTTTTTAGGCCACGTATAAGTACTTAAGCAAAGTATTTATAATCAATGAGCTGCTAGGAAAAGCCACTCCATTAGATTGGTCTATCTAACATTAATAGGGCTATTTTTTGCTTTTGGGAGGTGCAGGTGCCTCTGGCTGTCCTAAGTAGACCCCATTAGAATGATCCCAAATAGCCTTTACTTAGGTATCAAGAGGTTAATACATTGACGTGAACATGAAATAGTAAATAGGTATTAGCAAGCTGCCAAGCCAAGAAAATTTATATACAAGAAAATTAGCGTGACAGCCCAGATGACTTTGGCGCTAGAAGCACAATTCCATTATTTGTCATCAGTGTTAACTAAAAGTCCAAACTGCTAAACTCCAAACAGAGCACGTGTCTAGGTGCTTTATGATTTGGGCAGTTTTCCCACAAACTCTCTGAGCTTCAATTTCCTTACCTGAAAAATGGGCCAAGAACAGTACCTACTTCACAGGATTGCTAGGAGGATTAAAATGAAAAGTCTATCTCACAATGGACATTTTATGCATGTTAGCCATCTTACCCTCCAGGGGACTACATTCTCCAGTGGCAAAACCACCTCATCTCATGCACAGTCCACATATCCATGGTCCAGAAGTGGAGAGTGCATTGATCATTTTTATCACTATAGCTTACTCTTTGTTTTGTATTGTAAACCTTGGTGTACTGCCCAAATGTGGTTGCCATGTTTTGACACAAACTATTCATTTATAAAAATAACACCCGGGGGTCGGATGTGGCTCAACTGGTTGGGCGTCCCTCTCCCATATGGAGGGACCCGGGTTCGATCCCCGGGACCTCCCGGTAAAAAAAAAAAAATAACACCAGACATGTATATAATGTTTAATAGTTTGTAAGAGTTTTTGTGTATTATTTTAGGTCTGATTCACAGAACATGCCTTTAAAGTTAAGAGAATTGGTATCATATTCAATTTACAGATGAGAAAACAGGGGCTCGAGAGGTTAAGTGCATGCCTAAAAGATTCTTTTTCTCTTTCCAGGCTGTCTCCATGTGAATTCAAAAGGTATTAGAATTCTCTAACCTAAATTAATTTAATTCATTTCAACAAATTTGTGTTTAAGCTGCCATCCGGTGGGACCCTGGATGGTTGAATGATTCTGTGTGAAGGAACCTCTACCTGTAGGAAGTTACTGCTGATACATTAGAAGTGATAAGAGCTTGTGGCTGTCTTTATTTCCTTGAGTCCAGGACATAGCAAATGTGGTCAAAAGAGCAAAATAAGGACTCAAGGCCCAAAATATACTTTCTAGCTGTGAGAACTTGACCAAGCCCCTTAATTCCCTAAGCCTTATTTTCTCAGCTGAAAATATGCAATGTAGGTCTTCGGGGGATGAAATGAGATAGTAGATTGGAAAGCTGTAAAGTATAACACAATATGTAAATGAAGAAACAACAACAAACAGAATATTCCCAAATGGAAAACCATATAAACTCTGTTTTGAAAGACAAAAAGCAATTGCAGAGATCAAAGCTACAGTCGGCTCTGTAATCAGGAAAAGCCATCCCCAAATACATCTCAGACATCAGGGATATTTCAAAGGAGGTTGTTCTGACCAAAAGAATTTTATTCATTAAGTAAATAGATATTTTTGAGAGCCCATGATTTGGTGAGCCTAAGTGCCAGGTCTTGGGATGTAATAATGGTGAAGAAGTCCCTGCCTTTGTGAAAATTACTTTCATGGGAGAGAATGCTCCCTATGTAGTGGTTTAGTTAAGAGTAGGAGTTGATGTTCTTCTGGAAGAAAATCTCCAGAGTGCTGGGTAGTATTACAGTCAGGCTGTGGCAGCAGCTTATGTAGACCCACCTAAATGGTCTCTGCAAACAGGTGGCACAGGAGCCGTGGCCAAATGACCTGGCAATATACATGTCATTCCCAGAGCAGATTCCAGGAATTGTCTCTCTCAGATGCTTGGGGTGATTTCAAAACAAAGTGTACTGTGCTCTTTGGGGTTTTATTATATTCTCATTCCAGCAAATACAGTATCAGCACCTTATTATAAATTTATCAGCCTATGATGGCAATTTGATTCCACTGTGCACTTTTTTTTTTTTTTTTTTTGAGATGTGAAGCTTTAGTTTATTTAGCACTTTTTCAGGACATCCTGAAATACTGCACTTTGAGATTGTCTCCCTAGAAACAATTATCGCACTCGTTAATATTGCATATAATTTCAAATTGGGTGAAGAGAGAGAGAAACTGCCAAGGAGAGGGTGGGGTTCTGCTTTCCTGTATCCTCTACGAGTTCCTTACTACGGGGCTGGATATTTTCTAGCAACTCTCTTCTGCTTACTGCTGCATACGTACAGAGGCAGTTGGGAGGTGGATTAAGCTTTTAAAATCTGCATATTTCTTGGTTCATCTGTTTATTTTGCAATTGCAGAAGTAGGTAAATTTGAGCACGCCTATTTCCCATAAGTTAGTACTTTTTTTTTGTTTTGTATCTTGTGTTGTCCATGTCATCACATCTTCCTTTCCCTTTAACAGAGGAATCTCCCTGTTATTACAAAGTATTGTAATTGTTTATTTGTCTGCCCTCCTTGAGAGCAGGGACAGACTCTTAAGCTGCAGTTCCTGCAGCACCTATCGCAGTGCCTGGCACACAGGAGGCACTCAATAAATGCTTCTTAACATGAAAGAACAAATGACTGTTACTTTCACTTGGGCAATTTTTTGTTTTCCACTTGTGTGTCTCTGGTAGCTAACCCACAGTATAAGCAAGCAACTCATTCATTCAATGTTTGTGGAGTGAATAACCATGGTCACAGGGCAGTGATCTCACCACCAGCTTGCACCTGACCCTTCCCACACACGTTCCACAGGTCTAAACCTGCAGCTGGCCCTTGGTAAAGACTTCTTGACAACTGTAATTTTAACATCCCTTCTGAGCAACTGACTCCGTTTTAACACTCTCTGAGGAGGTTTTCCATGCCAACATTCCATTCCCTTATTTTCCATAATTGATTATGTGATATTTTATGTTATCTTAAAAGTTGTGAGTGTGCAGCTTCATGGTGCGTTGCATGACATAGTGTTTATGCAGCTCCATGAATGAAAGGTGAGGGTAAATGTGAGACCAACTTCTTATCTTTAGATAAGGCAGGTTGGTAATTCTGAAGATAGCTTTCCTTAGAAAACAGTTATAGGTGAGGGTGTGGAAAGGGGAGAAAAGAACCTATTTATTTTGAATAATTCTCCAGGTTTTAATGCCATCAATGTAGCAATTTAGGGTGGCATTTGGGGAAACCAGGTGGGGGGCTGACAGCATAATTTCCATTATTTATTGAAACCTTTCACTAGTTGGCAATACCACCTCATATAATCCTGTCTTATCAGCTGTGATTAAAGAAAAGGCTTATCTCAGAAATGCTAGTTACTCATCAGAGAAACTATTTATACTGATATTGTAGATGAGAGTGTAAAGTAATACAAGCTGCATATTGTTATGAAGCACAACTTCCCACAACCCAGAATGTTAATCATTAGAAACTGCTGTTTCTCAGAATAACAGTGAATTTGGCCTACAAGCAGAAGAAAAATGTGTAGATCTTTCTCAAGCCCATATTTACTTTAACAAAACCTTTCTGTTGTGCCCCCACTCTCTAACCCCATTTACCTTTCAACAGTTCAGCAATTGAACTGTTATTTCCTTCTTTCAGAAGCATTCTAAAATTAATGTCACAATGTCACAAACCATTGACTGTGATTAAGCTTAAAGAAAGGTGGTTTAGGAAAGCATTTTACTGAAATGGACTGACCACCTAAAGTGTATCTAAGCCCATTTCTCAAATCTGATCATTAAGTTTTTAATGTGCCAGGCCTTGTGTTAGAAATTTGAGGGAACACAGAGATGACGTAGACACACAGTCTCTGTCCTTAAAAAACTCATACTCCCTTGATGGAAGGCAGACATATAGAAATCTGTTATTTTATTCCATGTGAGATATGCTAGAATGAATATGCACAAGAAGCCCCAGGAGCATTCTAACCTAGTACATTTCTTGGGAGAGACTGGAGGTTAGGGAAGCTTCTCTGAGAAGGGTGCAGGTAAAGCATGCCTTAAAGTTGTAGAACCACTAAAACTTTCTTTCTCTATGACTAACTCTATGCTTTGGAAAAAAGTATAATTTTTTGAAAAACCAAAATGATTTGGAGACTGTTCAGATTCTTTATCTACAAATAAAATCCAGCTATTGTTTCTTTCTCTTTTTTTTTCCTTCCTGGTTAAAAAAAAAAAAAAAAATCCTTGGAGGTGGGTCTCCATTTCTTTATAGTTCCTTTTATGGCAATGATGGCATTCATAGAGATATATTCAGAAGCAGGGAGAGAAAATCAAAACCAAAACAAATCAAAATCAGTTTAGCAAATCTTAATGAGAAGCTGTTCTGGCACGACCCTGTGCATATAGGAAGACACAGAACTGCTTTAATCCTTTATTCTTTTTATATGGAACACTGATTATCTGTAGCCTCGATAATAAACTGCTACAAAGTCCAAGAAAAAATGATTTCACATTAACAATGATTAAACAAGCACTAAAAACAATATTGTACAAGAGAAAAACAGCCAGTAAAACTCTCCTGTCAATTATTGCAATACCCAATAGATTTATAGCCATAAATTCTTCCCTGCTCTGAGACAACTGGCAGTGATCCCAGTGTACTTTCTAATTAGGTTGCTGTTGTTTTATAATACAAAGACCTGTCTGTCAACACTTAGCCAGGGAACTGAGGTATTCTGGCCCCTTTCTATGTTTCTCCAGTGGAGCAACAAAGGATTCCCCCCCCCCCCGAATCTAAACTCTCTTTCAGGTGAGGGAAGCAGGAGGCAGAGGGGATCAACTGCATGATATCTACCCTCTCATTTCCATTCCCACCAACCCCTTCTGGTCCAAACTCATTTCATCTCCCACCTAGGTCATGACCAATCATCTCTGAGAATCTAGGACCTAACAGTCTAAACGCTTCTCCATCTTGCTCTAAGACAGGGCTTCTTAACCTTTTTTGTCCCAGATCCTTTCACCCTTTGTCAGTCAGGTGAAAACCACGGACCCCTTACTAAGTCCACACTATACTGTGTATTATTTTATAAATACTTCACACCCACACCAACACATCCCCACAAGAATAATGTTTTTTGCATTTCAATTCAAGTTCACAGATCCCTGGTTAAGAACCCCTACTCTAATCCATCATATACACAGTTATTAGAATTTATCTGAGTCATGCTATTCCTTGGACATGAACAGTCAGGTTTTCCCAGTTCTCTTCCAAGTTCTCTAGACTTCCCTTCAAAGCTCTCCACCTCACCAGAGCTCCCCAGCCAGTGTGGGACTAGGTATTGGCTGTGCCTACTGACCTGCCAGCCTAGGGTGGCCTGAGACAGCCAGAAAACTCTGACCATGAGCATCCTGCTCTTTACACTGGTGTGCCATGCAAACATTACCATTTTCTATGTGAGCTCAGTAATGGAAAAGGTGGAGAAGCTTTCTATTAAATGTCTTTTCCCATATCATCAACTTTTAATTACTGCATCCTAGTACTTCAGTAAACATCACCCATTTGTTGCTAGTATCTTGCTCATGACTTACTTTTTTTTTTTTTTTAGGAGGTACCAGGGATTGAACCCAGGACCTCATACATGTGAAGCAGAAGCTCAACCACTGAGCTACACCTGCTCTGCTCACGACTTACTCCTACTAGGAAACACTTTAATACTTTCAGGCACTGTTTTAAAAGCTTAACACATGAGAAAAAAATCATTTAATCTTCATAACTACTCAAGGAAACAGGAACTATTATGATTCCCATTTTACCAAGGAAGAAACTGGGACACAGGGAGGTTAAGGAACTTGTCCATTATTACACAGTTAATAAGTGCCGGAGACAAGATCAGAAGAGTTTGTGCGCTTAGCTACAGGCATATACTACTAATCCAACCTAGAATATCCACCAGTGCCCTGAGAAACTATCCTAAATTTGCCTTCTTCAGGAAGTCTTCCCTGATTAGCTCCATCCCAAGCTGGGTCACTTTGACCTTGCATTCTTGTAACCTTTTGTAACACATTACCATGCACTCCGCTGCTCCAGAATCGAAGCATGCACATATACAAAGAGATGGGAAGAAAAAGAGGTCTCGGCCACGTATTGGTTAACTATGTCCATATTTCCCTAAGAACTGTCTTTGACATGATGATTCAGTTAGCATGATAAGGGTGATTCTTCCATGAGGTTGCAGTCTGTTGCAAATTTAAAAATATAGTCCATGTTGATGGACTTCACGGCTAACCCAGCCCAAGACTTTGTCAAAGACAGCTATAAAAAGAATGGTTTGTACAAGGTCATGGTTTACCTAGGAATCATTTATCTTGTCAGATTATGTATATTTCCTAAGTAATAATAAATCTGGTGCTGGGTGCAATCCAGTCTAGAATGAATCTAAGACCTGGATCTCATCCACAAGGAGCTTATAAATGAATTAGGCGAACAAGTGCATACCATACCCATAAAAAAAAAAAAAAAAATCAATGCACAAGGTAGCATATAAAATGCTAAATGTATAAACAAATATGTATCAACGTATAAATAAATATATATATATATAATGCCTTATCTTAAAAAAGATTTGAAGCAGCTTCCAGCAGTTTAAGCATCATTCTCAAGTGTAATAAGAAAATGAACAATGAAATAAATGAGGAAATGCAGATAAAGGGAAAATAAAGGTAAGGAAATAAGTTTAAGTCAAATATAGTTAAGTCCTCAAAATAAGCTTCAAAAGGATTGTTTCAATTAGAAATGGGCCACAAATTTGGTTCCTTGTGCCAGAGCATCATTACAAACATGATTTGTAGTATACGCAAGACAAGATCAAAACAGTTACTTGCAAAATAACTTCTCCGAGAACTGGACTCCTGAAATTTCTCTGTGAGTTTTCAAAGGAAGATTCTAGATGATGCAGTAAATTTGGCTCTAACAACATCCTCACAGAAGATACAATATTTGGGTCATAGAGAACTTTTCTTTTCATGCCCTCAGGGCAAGGTGATGGCGATGTAAAGAGGAGCCAAGATAATTTGGTCCAGGAACACAGCTTTTTGAAGGTCTGTTTCATTCCGAAGAGAAACTGAGACAATCCAGAAATGGAGAGAATGTATACATTTTAGGCCCCGTCATTAAAAGCAGCATTCAGGAACCTAGTAAAGGAAATACATGGGGCTTTTTGGAATTTAAGAGTCCTGGGTTCCTATCCCGCAGCCTCACTCCCCATGTAACTTTGGGCAAATAACTTAAATCTGTTAAACCTCGGTTGCTCTCCCAGTCATTGTTTTCACTGCATTAAATGAATGTAAAGGTACTTAGCCCTGTGACTGGTACATACCAGACATGCTATTAATAATAGTAAGCCCTAATCTGAAAAAATAAAAGGCAACAAAACATGAGAGGTGCTAACTGAAGTACAAAGGAAACAAATTCAGGTGATGGGAAAAGCTGATGAAAGAGAAAAGAAATATTTTAAGGTAGATGAATGTGAAATATTTTCCAGTGCTTTCTCTTGCTGGGTTATTGTTTCATGATGACCACTACCTGTTTCCTGTTCTCTAATTTGGAAATCTCTTAGGTATAATTAAAGCAACGTCCTCACATGTCAGACTTGGCAGATATTACTCAGGCCATGAAGATAAAAATCCTTTAAGCATGCTATATTTTCTTTGGGTTTGCTTGAAGGCATTTCTGAATATGATTGTTATTTTGCTAATGGGATAATGGGGTTATGTTTGTAATTGTCGTTTTCCAGACTGCCCCTGAAAAGCAACAATGGCCTCATCCACAGGAGAATTCCAGGTATGCAGAGGGTCCATCTGGACATTAGTGATTAAGAAATAAATTAAGGAAGGTTTTGGCTGCCCTACCTTGTGACACACAATTGAGGTCCTCGGGAAAGCAGGGTGGAGAGGAAAGGGAGATGGTGGGGACATGCTCTGTAACTCCCTTAAAAGTCCTAAAGCAACTTCTTCCCTTGTAGACCGAATTTCAGAGCCAGAAAAATAAGTTTTTAGAGGCTCAAGTGTCCTTGGGTCCTTTTTGGCTGGCTACTTCAATCAGGCAGTTGGCCAAAGAAAGGAGGAAAGAACCCAAGTGGCCTAAATATCACTCACCAAAAATACAACAGAAATGAGGGCAGAGGCAAAGGAGAGGTCCCCAGAGACCATTCAGTGATGGGAATTCTCTAGATGCATAGGCTCCTGAGAGAATTCCTCTACCCTGCTACTCAGTGATACGCAGAGGACAGATACGTCCAGTCCAATAATCCAAATTCCCACTTAAGGTCACGGTGCTAAGTGTGCTGTCAGTCTATGCCTTGAGAGAAACCCAGAAATGGATTCCTAGAAAGTGGTGGCAATTGAGGATACAGCTACAGAAGTCAAGAGTTTGGACACAAAGTGCAGAAAAGTTATTTCTAGGTAAACGGAATCGTTTTTGCTTTTGTGAGAAGTTTCTCGATAGTGCGTATTGGGAAAGAATCCCTTCAAGTGCTCTAAACACAGCGTGTAAACACCACTCTTGGGTCCGATCTAATTTCCCCCCTCCTGCACTGTGATCAGCAGCAGACCTTCTCATTACCGGGGTCCAGGTCACCCCATACTATTGTAACCTGAATCCATACCCCGGTCCTAAGTTCACAGTAGCTGCTTTAATTAATATTTGCTTAACTGGTGCTGAAAGGACCTAGTAACCACGTTTGGTTCAACCACTTCCTTTGACAGAGGAGGAAACGCAGGCTAGCTGTGCTGTGATTGGTGTAAGGTTACTCAGGTGGCAGAAACAGGAGGGGAATCCAGATGTGTCCTATTTCACTCTGCATTTTTCATAAAGGAATAAAGAGCTATCTTCTTAGTTCTTCTTCAGAAGTTTGGGTTTTCTAGAATAATGTTGCCCCTCTTTTTTTTTCCTGCAAGGAAATATATTACTGGTCATTTAATTTCCCTATTTTAAATATAAAGAAATGTGTGATTTGGGAAATAAAGTCCCTTGGAAGGTTATAAAATACAAAAACACAGGTACCAAATGAGAGAGCCTTGGAATTGTCTGGTTTTTAAATCCAGGTGGATGCTCTTTCCTCTTTTGGGATGAAAGCATGAGGGTGACCAGGAGCTCAGCTGTGTCCCAGTCGAGGCAGGGGCAAGGTTCTTCTGGGCATACTCAACTCAAGGTGGAGAAGAAGCCTAAAGATAAAAAGGTTGCATGGTTTTGCATTTTTAAAAATCCATAGAGTTGGAAACAACCCAGGTGTCCATCAACAGATGAATGGATAAACAAACTGTGGTCTATTCACACGATGGAATATTATGCAGCTGTAAGAAGAAATGAAGTCATAAAGCATATGGCAACATGGATGAACCTGGAGGACATTATGTTGAGTGAAGCAAGCCAGACACAAAAGGACAAATAGTGTGTGAATGCGTTACTATGAACCAAATATATTGTGTAATATATTGTTTGATTAAAAAAAAAAAATTTATGTATCCATTACATTTAATTGAGAAATGTATATATTTATTCATCTGTGTTTACTTTTTAGTTTTTAATTGTTTATATTTTCAATTATTAAATGTACAAAATAAAGTTAAAAAATGTGAAAAAAAAAATCCATAGATAATTTTATTATATGATACATTGGAGTAAGTTTTACCCTGACGATCTTTCGGCAAACAGCTTCTTCATTTGATTCTGGAGCCTTTTCCTAGTAGCACACACCTGACGTTACCAGGATGGGTGAGGTGAGGTAACTCACCTTGTTACAGAAAGAACAGCGCCCTGCCAAGCAGAGGTCCGTGGGGACAGACTTTCCCCAGCTGTGTTCAATGGAGCAGCATGTGGGGTCACACACCCTCAAACCCTTCTGCCCAGCAACTTCCTCACAGTGGTGCCCCTGACTTCTTGGTGCCAGTGGGTCATCACTGAAAGGGCTGGGTAGCTCTTTCCCAGCCTGGCCCCTGTCCAAGAGGACTCAAAGGAGAACTGAGCCATTAACATAATTCCCAGTTGCCTGTGCCCCTCCCCCAAATGCTTGGCAGGGTGGAGCACAGGACCTCCACCCCCACTGAGGGGCCCAACTCCAAGAATGAAGGACACTACTGGAAACACCATTCACAAATTTTGACCAGTTCCACTTTTCAACTTTCCCTGTTCTAGGCAATTAAAGGGAGGAAACAGGGAAGCGGATGTGGCTCTACCCATAGGGCTCCCGTTTACCATATGGGAGGCCCCGGGTTCAATTACCGGGGTCTCCTGGTGAAGGCAAGCCAGCCCACGTGGCGAGGTGAGCTGACGCAGCAGGACGACTCAACAAAGGGAGACAAGCAGACACAGAAAAACACACAGCAAATGGACACAGCGAGCACAAGCAGCAAGGGGGGATAAATAAATAAATAAATAAATAAATAAATAAATAAATAAATAGAATCTTTTAAAAAAAGGGAGGGGGGAACATCCTACACAAGCTGTAAGGTAATGATTTTGGTATGAAAACCAATGTGCTACATTTTTAGAGCCGCCATACCTAGCTCTGTAGTCTATTTCCCATTTCCTCTACTTTCATCTGTAATCCAGACTAAGGGTGAAAACATGCAGCCTGTGACCTGCCCCCCACCCATGCACTCCTCTCCTAAAACCCCAAAACATTCTGTAGGTTGTCTCAGGTCAGTTGTTTTATGGCCTCCATATTTCTAGTTAGTTTTTTCTTTATTCACTCTTAGTAAACTATATAGCAGTTGGTTTTTTATCTGAATACGATAATGAAAGATAAAACATAAACCAACCTCTGAGAATTTAGGCATGGCATGGCTATCCTGATACACAGAATACAAGCTCCTGAAAAGGTTGGCTGAGAAGTGAACTGCAAGGTATTGAATTCCATTTTCCCAATTATTTCCATCATAAAATAATTTCAGCACAATTTCCTTTGTACTGAAGGAACACATCTGTCGTGGAGGCGGGGACGGGGGTGGAGTGAAACATCCTTAAGAAGAGCAGGTGAGAGGACTGTATTCTTTTCCATTGCCTCTAGGTTTCATATGATAGGAGCAATGTTCAATTTCATGAATAATTTTGTGTTTTAGTGAAAGCAATATTCAATTTCACGATAAATTTTGTGTTTTAGTCACACAGAAAATGGGCATAATATTTGTTGGGTGAAATTGTTTATATTTTCTACATATAGAAGCTGCTCTTTTGAGGGAAAATAGACTTCAGAGAAAGAGAAAAGTGCTGTGGATCTCTGTGTTCCTAGAGGTCTCCTCATTGCGTCTCACACACAGACTTGCTTATACACGCTGTTTTCACTTGCTCCCATATACTATGACCTTGACTGCGCAATGGCATGGTGGTCTACAGAGTGGCTGGTAGGCTGTTTTGTTGGTGTGACTGGTTGATTCATGTCAAACAAGAAGGCAATTGAGCCAATTCATTAAGTCAATTAATTTTTTAAAATTGAATTGACCTGTTTCCAAATTATATAGTTAGATACAGATCTAAAGAAGGGTTATTACAGCACATTAACCATTCCACAGTTCTGTTTTCAGGTAGCTAGTCATACAGTTAATACTTTACTGTATTTTTGAGTGTTAAAGCAGAATTATGGTGTGAACAGGGTCCTGATAATTGGAGATAACCATTTGGTAGAAACAAAAACGCACCTAAATGAGCACACTTTTTTTTTTTTTTTTTTACTTTAATTTGTCTTATGTCCCTGTCCTTATAATGCTGGCCAATTTACACACATTAGAAAGCAAAGGTTTCCAGGCACAACATGTAGTACTTTCCCTGTTATTTCTTTGTGACCAATTAGGACTCTCTCCTGCCACACACACAAATAATGTTTTAAAAAATCTTTATGAAGATTCAGGATCTTTCTTTAGAAGATATGAAATAATAATAACCCTATCAAAGGACAGTGTATCTAACAATCTTCCATCAATGCAGGATCCAGCCCAGTGCCTGGCCAGTAGTAGATGCTCAAGGTTAGTTGTATTTGTGCAGCCCCATTCCATACTAGTTCTTACATGTCCCACTCCACTTTATCTGAACTGCCTGCTCAGTTCTAACTAGTGGCCAAACACAGAAGATCAGGCTGCGGACCCTGGGGTCTCATTGTTATTTCAGTTGTTCAAAAGGAGCACAGACAGAGCCTGGCTGAGGGGTAAACTACACCCTCTTCCTTATTGTGACCTTCTGCCTTCACAGAGGTGGGGGTATTAGAGGCACATCCTAAGATGTGGAAACTTACAAAGGTGGCCAGTCTACATGTTATATTTAATATGTTCCTTTATGTTGTTTTCTATCTGTGAGGGCTCTAGAAGTACACTACTCTTTTCACAAAATTCTTTTGGTGACCAGTAACTCCCTTAATCCTTCTGGCACCAGTGTTTCTGCTATTAGATGGTCATGTATATACAGGGATGACAGCTAGTTCTGATACAAAGGAACATGGAGGTGACTCCTGAGTCCTAAAGATCACATTGAGCTGATATCATTTAATTAAGAAAGGAACTGTTTTTGGTAACATCAAGGCCACACTTTAAAGCAAGTCAGTTCCTATATTCAGACTAAATTTAATCCCACACATAGTTTATAGAGTACAAAAGGAAAAACAACTCTTCCATAGTAGAAAAGCAATCTTATTTCTTTTAAAACCATTCTTTTTCCCTGTGTGACTGGTAAACTAACAAAAGATCCTAATTCTCTATACCCTGACACTAGGAATCAGAAGAACCACCTAAATGAGGAAGTGAAAGCATCCACCTCCTGCCAGTGGCAGCCCCAATAGTATCCTCAGCATCAGAAAGCTATCCATCTCCATTCGCACGCCAGCTAATCAGTTCAAGGAAGGAAGCACCAATGAGCTATCAGATCAATAAGGTGAAGCATGGAGATTGATCTCATCCCAGAGTGAGTGCATTAACGAGCTCCTCTGTGTGACCTTTGTCCAGTGGTACAAATTAGAATCTACCACAAACCACATTCTTGAATGGGGACCTTAAGTCTTGGCTTGCTTTTAATAAAGCACACTGCAGGCAGACTTCAACTATGACTAGCCAAAAAAAAATACAGCACAGGGGAGCAAATGTGGATCAAGTGGTTGAGAGCATGCTTCCCACATGGGAGGTCCCGGGTTTGGTCTCCGGTACCTCCTAAAAACAAATAAACAACAAGCAAACCTAAAAAAACATACACACACACAAAAACCAGAACAACAAACCTAAAAAAAAAACCCAGCACAACTTTCTTTGCAGACTAGGAGGTCTTGAAGAATTAGTATTTTGTGTATGAAATTTATGGACAAGATAGCATAAATGTAAAGTAAAGCACATTCTTTTAAAAAGCATGATTTTTACTGAAGATGCTTAATGTATTTCTAAGCAAGAAGTCCTGTTATGGGTTAAATTGTGTGTCCCCAAAAGATATGTTGAAGTTCTAACCCCAATACTTCAGAATGGGACCTTATTTGGATATAGGGTCACTGCAGATGTAACTAGTTAGGATAAGGTCACTCTGGAGTAGGGTACACTCTAAATCCAATGACCACTCCCCTCCTTATGAGGAGAAGAGACACAGAAACAGAGACACATGAGGAGAAGGCCATGTGAAGATGGAGGTGGAATTGGAGCTATGCAACTACAGGCATGATATGCTAAGGCTTGTCAGCCACCACCAGAAGCTGGGAAGAGGTGAGGAAGGACTCTTGCCTAAAGCCAGAGATAGAACCTAGTCCTGCCAACCCCTTGATTTCAGACTTCTGACCTCCATAACTGAGAGAAAATAAATGTCTATTATTTTGAGCCATCACGTCTGTGGTAACTTGTTATAGCAGCCCTGGGAGATGAACATACCCTACTAATGGCTTCACTTAAGTCTCTCTTAGGATTAAGGAAGAAACAACTGTGCTGGAGACTGGGCTTCGCAAGCTTTAACATACCTACAGTGCACTTTGGGATCTTGTTAAAATTTTGATTGAGTAGGCCTGGGGCCTGAGATTCTGCATGTCTAAGAAGCAGTCTGATGAGGCCAATGCTGCTGGGACCACACAAATTTTCAAAACTCTAGAAAATTCCAGACACATAGTCTCATACTCACAATATACTGCAGCGGCAAGAAGTAAGAACTTTGGAATCCAGGCTCCACCAATTGTCATCCATTCAGTAGGACCCCAGGCAAATGACTTAACCTCCCTAAGCCTTAGTTTGTTCTGGCATTAGGCAAATTCTAATTTACATTGACCCTCCACCTCGCATCTTGTTTTAAGGGCTAACTAGTTAAAGCATACATAGAACTTAAGAACTTAAGACAGGGCCTGGACTCAATAAATAATAGCCACTATTAGAGTACTTCACTGTTCTCTCAAAGTCAGAACTAGTTCCTAAACCTTTGCAAAACCAAGTATTACAAAAAAAGTTAAATATAAATTGACATTCAAAGTTTTAAAACAACTCCAGGGTTGTTTGCTTTTATTTATTTATTTTCTTTTCTTTCTTTTTTTTTTTTTTCCTCTCTGCCTTAGTTTTCCTACCTGTCTTAGCGGCAGACCAGAAAGAAACTGCAGCTGTCAGGAGAAGCCCAGAGGGATCTTCTCCCTTAATGGTACCTCCAATTGGTCAAGACCTAGGGTGGCACCAGATGGGGACAACGCCAAGGTGCTCAGAAGGTCTATCATGCTTCAGGGGATTTGTTGTGAGAGTGAGTGGGTGTTGGGAGGGGACTAGGTTAACATACAGGGAAAGCCTGTCCCTGCTTATGAGTGCCCTACACACATCTGTGCTGTCCCTGCCCCTGACTTGCTGACATCCCTCTAGGAGAGCAACCTCACTACCACCAGTAGTCAGAAAATTTAGGGGCACGAGAAGGCTTTTGTCCCCCTGGGAGTCTCTTTAACCACTCCACTTACTTGCTGACTTGGAAATTCCTGTTCAGGAATTTTATTCTGTTGGCATGAAGCTTTAATCCCTATGAAGGAGTAGGTGCCCACAAGAATGATTATATTTAAATCAATAGTTCTACAAGTGTGGTCAGGGAGTATTTTCGACATATACTAAGATGTTACTTGCCCTTTTGACCTTCATGCTTTCATGAGTGTACAATGGAGTTTTCCAGAGACTACAGGTCTTGAAATGACATCATCACTTGGATGGCAAATGGAAGGTGTGCTTGTGAATTCTCGTGTTTTAACAGTTTTAATTTCTAACACATTAGTATTGATAGTTAAAACTCACTAAATTAGGAGTCTTTAGCGCGCTAAATCTTTTTCAAGAGTGCAAATACTGCTTTAAACCAATATTGACCCTTTGTATAGTAACACATAAATGAATTTCTGAAAAATTTAAAAATTTTGTGGAGAAACTACTGAGTTCAAAACTCTGTGCTAAGATTTAGAGGAGAAAAACAGTGACAAGGGACAGGGAATGAGTGAGGGAGATAGACATATAAGAAAGTAACACAAGACAGGCTGATGAAAGGGCTGTAATTTTATGATCATCATATGTCTGAGTTTGTCAGTCGCAATTTCAAAGAGTTCCATGACTACACATAGACTTGTCAAATCAATGGCTTTGGAGGTTTGGAAAAAATATATAGAGAGAACTATTGATAAAATGAAATAACTAGCAAAATCCTATGGTAACATAGGGAAGAGGTGATTAATCCCAGTCTAAGCAACTGAGGAAGATTTTTTAAATTGGTATTTAAGCCAGGTCTGTGTGAAGGAGTATCTAAGCAAAGGAAACAATCTCAGCAAAAGCACAGAGCTTTGAAGATTATAAAAGAAGGGTAGGGGGAAAGATTAGCAATTTGGTGTGTCTAGAGTGGAGGAGTGAGCTGTAGAATGGGAGATGAAAAGATGGTGATGACGGGCTACCCAGTTGAGTTTTAACTTTTTCTGTGTGTGCAATGGAAAGTTGGGAGTGACATGATCAAATCAGAAAATCTAGGATGATAACTAGAGGAAATGTGTTGTATAGGAGTACAAGAGAAAAAATTCCAACTTTGAATGACTAAAGGAAGCCTCCTAGAGGCAATGCACATTTATGTATTCAGCAAGTATTTGAAAACACAATAGTGGAGTTTGAAAGAGAAGGTAAGGCATAACTGAGTTTGTTGGTGAAATCACTAAGAAATGTATAGAGTGAGAAGGAAAGGGAACCAACAACAGAAATTTAGAGAGAAATATTTAAGGGGGACGGATGGTTGGGCGTCCGTCTCCCATATGGAGGGACCTGGGTTTGATCCCTGGGACCTCCCAGTAAAATTAAAAAAAAAAAAAAAAAAGTATTTAAGGGTTGGTTAGAGAGAGAGGAGCCAGTGATGGAAACTTGCAAGAAGCAATCAGAGGGAAGACTGAGCAGTGGTCAAGAAATTTGTGCCAGAAGGAATTTCAAGGATGCAGAGATGACCACAGATGTAAAATGGGGAGAGAGGATGCAGACTGCAAAAATGTGGCTAATGTCACAGATAATATTTAAGATTCATGACAGCCATTCCCACTGAGAAGTGGGAGTGCAGCCTCCTAGCTGTCCTGGCTTTAGAATTACAGTTATACAGTTTTGGCCATAGAGAGACAGAGAAGAAGAGATAGAGCAAACGTGCCGTGCTCAGAAAAATCAGGATGGTGACAGAGGGGGAGGCAGGCTTAAGAAGGTGGCTTTTAGAAAGAGAGGGAGCTTTGCACATACATGTGGACTGATAAGGAGGCCAGTGGGGTGGGGAAGATTAAAACATTAATGAAGGATGAGAAAACTGATGGTGAGAGAAAGTGGGATGGAGCGTCCAAGTGGGAGAATTTTCTGTAAAGAGACTCCTCAGCTTCCACAGGAGGAATAATGTGTGACAGAACTGAAAGCAAAAATTTCATTCTTTCTTGAGAATAGGTTTTGCAAGAAGGGGTGTGTGTACATGCATGTTGGTGGAGGCGGTGTGTTGGTGCAGAGGGTTATGAGTGTTGGTGGACAAGGTATGTGTTTATGTATGTGTGTGTGTTGCTGGTGCAGGAGGGGGTGTGAGCGTTGGTGGAGGAGGTATGTGTGTGGGTGTTAGGAGTTAGGGTATGTTTGTGGTTACAAGACAGAAAAAGATTAGAGCTAAAAGGTGGGCGTCACCTGAATAAAGTTCCCTCAGCTACTTCAGAAACTAAAATTTGTGTCTCCCCTTTGTGTGTTTGTCCCCAATTTAAGTCCTGGTCAGAGAGAAAATGGGACTCCCATTTGGTGAGAGTATACCCTCTTTGGGGCACCCCTATTAATGCACTCAACATATTGAAATGCCATTATCTAAGCTCTAACTCTTTCCCACCCTCATGCTTTTCCATCAATAATAAACTTATTTGCCACAAATAATACTTCTTTGGCATAATGAAAGAAGGCAGAAAGTTGCTTCGCAAACAGTGAATGAATTCTAACTCTTGTAATTCTTTCTCCATCCTCCACCCGGACTCCAGTCAGTGTTTCAGCATCCCTACCACGTGGTTAGATAGGCTGATAAACTCACAAACCACAAGTGAAAACACTACCCTTTCTCTTCTTCCTCTATCCCTCAGGTGATAGGGACCAAAGAGGCCTCACAGACCCAAAGAAATGGGAGGGAATTACGGAGACTTAGAAAAATTGTCTTACAAAATTCTGTTCAATGATAGAGGAGATATCAAATGCAAATGAACACAATTTTTGGTTCAAACAATAAATTGTGTTGGTATTTTGCAAGTATTTTTTTATATTCAGCTTCTGAAATGTAATTCTTGATTTGGCAATGTTCAGGAACAGCACTTAGTCTATCTCCTCACAAAAAAAATGCACTGTTCCTGATTTTTATACATGTGCACCCTCCAGTCCTTGAGGGTAGAGACCATTTCTAGTTCATCTCTGTGTAACCAGCTTCTAGCCCAGTGCACTTTCCAAATTGTACCTTATTTAATTACTCCACGACCTAAGATGTGCACATTACCCCTATTTTAAAGACAGACACTGAGGTTGACAGATTATTTCCTAAGAGCGCATGGCCAGTAAATGGCAGAGCCAGAGTTTGAGGTCAAGTTTGTTTTGACTCCAAAGGCCACCTTATTTCCAAATCAGGAGGCCTCTGTTGTGATAACAAGGAAGTAACTATATCTCTAGTGCCTTGAACCTTGCCTAGATTTTTGCTGAATGAATCAAATACAGCACCAGGGACTTTTAAGCATCTAATAAGAAAGTAGGAAGTTGACATTTCTTGAACATATACTATCCACCAGGAACTTCATTTGTCTTAAGTCATTTAAGCCTCAGTAAAACTTGTTTTACAGATGAGGAAACTGAGCTGTAAACAAGCTGAGTAAATAACCTACAACTAAAAAAGAGTCCATGCCCATATCTGACTGTCTGGCCATCCTCACTGGACAGAAGCCTTCCTCCCCCATCAGCAGTGATCCACATGGAGCCTCCTTGGGGCAAAGCCTGGGCTACTTGCGCCTGTCCCTTGCTGCCAAGTTTCAACAAGTCAGCTGTTCTGGTATGAAGCTGCTTAGAAGGCAGCACTAGTACAGAATCCTTAATAGGTTCAACTTTGTCAGCATTCAGCCACAGCATTATGTTATGGCTGGAAAATCTGAATCTCCTTTGATAAGTGTATTTCTGTTTTCTTGGTTACATTTTGTATTTGTGGATAGAGTGCGCTCTGTATTTTTGTTCTGCCAAAAATATTTATTGTTCTTGTATTATCAAATCGATGGATTAGTGAGAGGTTTCTACAAAGGGATTAATACATTTTTAATGGAATGGCATGATATAACTTGCTATTCACTAAGAATAATGGCAGATCTATGAGGTTTACACCAATAAGAGTTTTCTGAGTCTATATGAAACCCTACATAATGGGTCTCAATTAGCTGTAACACAGAAAAATATTCTAACAGATTCCATCAAGCTTTAAAACTCCATTGTTTATTCATATGATTTCCACCCTGCTCTGTGATCAGTTCACCTGCATGAAGCACTTAACTATAAACTTATAAAAAATATTACTGTGACCCCTGATTCATTATTGTTTTCTTGTTTGTTTGTTTTTTAGATTTCAAGCTTCAGAAAGGAGCACTAGCTATTAAGATATTCATACATGATATATGGTACACAGTACATGGTACTCAGTCTTTGACTCTCCAAGGACAATTAAGTGGCTGTACAGGAATTCATAGAATGCATAAAAATTCTCACCATCTTACTATATGAATTGGTTAAATAACCACGTATGTTCACACATTTTGGATGACAATAAGAGAATTTAGAGGAATTATTGGATAGAAAATGAGAACATTTGTTATTTAAGAAGAGGCCATTAGAATTAATGCTTTAGGATGAAATGAAATTATTTGAAATTTAGAAATGTAATAAGTTGAACTATTGTTTACATTTCCTTCTTACTCTGCCCCTATCATGTGTGTAGGTTAATCAACAAAAAATAAACTCTTTATATAATGACAAAATGTCAATAAGTTTACAGTGCTGTTTTACATTGTTGATAGTCTGATGTTTGTGACAATTGTCTTGTTTAAAGTTACTATTAGAAACCTGAGTTCTGAAAAACATCTTAACTAGTAGAAAATTTATGACATTTTACCTTTAAATGAAAATAAGTGTTATTTTCTAAGAAATCAGAATTTCATAGGCCAAGATCTTCTAGAATGAAAAACTCAGAAACATATTGTCTGAGTTTGGTTTCTTAGGGTTTATGAAGGGCCATCTTTTTCCAGAAAAAAAATATAAATGTTTTTCAGGTAGCTTGCATTCACAAGGAATGTTTTGAAGGCTTATGTTGAAAAGCCAACAACTAATTATAAAAGCCTGACTGGACTAATCAATTATTCAGATCAACATTAGGTGCCTGTTATATATGCAAACATGGGAATTATATCTCCCTTAAGTAATGTACTAAAATCTTGAGTCTAAAACATTCTAATGTGAAATGTGAAGACATACCAGTATTAATATATTATTAAGACCCATTCCAAATAATGAATTGACTTTTGTGTGTGTCTTATAGATACAAAAGAAAACTTTCTTATTTCAGTTTGATTCTTATTTTTGTAATGTTTTATATTTTTAAAATGACAAATGAGAGCCAAACAATTAACCAATACAAAGTATTATGTGAAGCACGTCACATAACAATTAATAGAAAAATAAATCTGTTCTTCAAAGAACTTATAAAACGGTCTACATAAATATGATCAATAATTCCCTAGAATGTAAACATATTGATCTTTTAAAAACTGCATCTGATGTGTCCAAGTCTATTTTCCACATCTTTCTCCTAATCCTCAGATTTTTTTAGATTAATGAAAACAAAAATTTCCTAGTACAAACAAGCTTTTGGGGAACAGTTGCCTGTCAAATACATGCTGCTCCTTCCCTCCAATGAGAACTCTCTCTGGCATTTAGAAAAAAGTAAGCTCTTAAATAAATTCAAATCATACAAAAACCAGAAATAGATGCAACCAGACACCTGCTGACAAACAGTGACAAATCCCACTGACACTGCAGTGACCCCCAGTTAGTCAAGATTTAATTAAGGGGCATAATTAAGTCAGTGGAACAGAACACTAATGAGTGTTTTTTTTAATATGGGTAATTACACGTAAAAATGCAAAGCGTGATGGAGACCTAAATATATCATTAAAATGAGCAGTATGGAATAACAAACAGAATCTAAGTATGCTTCTTCTATTGCCGTTTTTAAAAAAAGTTGAATATGTCTCAGATTCAATAATACTCAGGCAAGTTTATGTTGGCTTCCTGCTGGGAACATTTGTTATTCTAATTTTGCAACAATAAGCGACTATGTGTATTGAGATCCTGTTTTCAATGCAGATTTCGTTGGCTTTGAAGTCATTGCATTTAGCATTTTGTCCAACTGCAAATGAGCAATTAAGAGACTGTTTGCCAGTATTTGGCTTCCTATGGATCAGCTTATGGAGGTGTCCATCTGAGCTATGAGACTTTAACAGATGTAGAAGGCTGGCATTATTCACTAATTTAGACTGAGCTTCCATTTTAACCAGTTATGTGAGATTCTTTGATTTGATCTTTGCTTTAGGCATTGGCATAAGCCACAGGACTGACTGGGAAATACCACAGAGGAAGATAAATATGACTGAAATAAAGTTGGTTACTTTTCAAACGTGAAAATGAGACATTTGGGTCACAAGCAAAAAAGACTATAAAACAACCACATTATAGCCTGTGATTGAAAAGCATGCCCCTGTGGTTCGGGACCTGCCCTTCTGCTGGGATGGTTTTATCTGTGGTACTCCCAGCTGGTGGCCTGCAGTCCTTGACAGCCTTTTTTTATCCTTTTATCCAAGCAACAAGTAGAAAGGCAGATTCTCTTGACTGCTAACACTCGTCGTGCAATTCTCCATATAATCACTGATTCTTAATTTTTCCTTTTAAAAAAGTTACTACATCTTCCTCCTGCAAGTACTCACATGTCTCTTCAGTCTTCCTACTTCTGGTCTAATCTGCTTTTTGCAATATTTCAGAGGAAAAGAAAAGAATATCTTTACAATCCCATTATTAAGAGAGGCCAACGGCCAGACCCTGCATCTTTCTGAGGGCTGAATGGATTTTGCATAAATAAGGATTCTTTGTGATAAGGGTACCTCGTAACATATACGTGAATGTATTTGTAATTTGTTGCATAGCAGTGCCTCTCATTCAAAAATTAGATTCATATTGGTACTTATATACTATCAGATGGGTTGCCCAATTTATAGATAAATGCCAATGTATCTATGATGATAATGGAAAGGTTCTCCATGTGAAGAACTTGTTTTTGACAAACTATTCAAGATAAAAGTGTACACAAATAGAATGGTATTTTTTACAGTGATGTGAGAATTCACCAAACACAGGGGCAATGGAACTGGAAAAAAGAAAGAAAAAAAAAAGGCTAAAAGAAAGAAAAACTATAAAAAACTGAAAAGAAAAATGACCTTTTGTTTGGATAGTGAGTTTATGGAGCTCATTTTTCCTTAATCCTTGCTATAAAAATAAGCATTAGCTCTGTGACAGGGCTAGCACAGCAGTTATCAGAAATTAAAAAGTCAAAGATTTTATATAGGCCCACTCCAAGCCAGAGTTAATAATAAATTTCCAAAAATACCAGAAATTAAAGCATATTAGGATTCCAAATATTTTGATGAATTTTAAATCTATAAACATTAGGAGGTAAGGGCTAAGTGATTGTTGAAGTCTTAAGACTATGTAGGTACAGCTTTTTAGAGGCCACACAAGGTTACTCAAGTGACTGGTTCCATTAATCTAGTGACCAGTTCAATTTATTTGTAATATTTGAGCCATTAGATCTAGTTTTTGGTAATACTACTCAGTGGATCTCATTAGGTAAATCAATCATCAATGGCTGTATAAAGCATCTTTTCTCAACTCTCTGTTCTCTATTTTCCCCCAAATTACTTCAAACTTTTTGAAAATAAAGATAAAACAGAGTATGCCATTTAATAAAATCTTAAGGGAGGTGCAAAACGGTTATAAAGTCAAAAGCTGTTTGATGGCATCTATCTTTTTCGTAAGCCACCTTTGAAAACCAAATGACTGCATTTTGGACTGAGCTCATTTTACCAGACCTGACGCACATTTTGATTCTCAACATCCCTTTCACCCCCCCCCCCTTTTTTTTGCAAGGCCACCCTTATCAAGTTATGTATGAATGAACAGAAGTGTCTTTCATCCCCCACTTGCTTCATGGTTCAAAAGGAACTACTAAAATAGCAGCAACAAAAATCCAACAGCCTGCCAACGGGCTTGCACACGTCCCATTCTTAAAGGCATGTGAAAGGTTGGAGAGCTCAGCAAAATTTTTATGTACGGGAGCAGGCCCAAGGAAAACTCACACGCCATAACCAATTGTGGACAGAGGATCATCTATCAGCAGACAAATGCAGGAACTCCAGAATGTCTCTCCTCAAATGAAATAATATATCTTTGAAAGCCAATGCCCGTTTTAGGCCCGAGGCCCATATATCAAGCCTGAGAGGCTTGTGGAATCGCTCCAGGGCCATTAACCTTCCACCTGTTTCCCCTTGTCCTTCAGGATGAGACCCTGCCCTTGATTTTACTCCCTTCCCCTGTTCATCTTCCGACAGAGTGTAAATGTAAAGCAGAGGGCCTGTGAAATAATTCAAAGGCAATGGACCAGGGGCATGGTTACAAATCTCTGCCACTGGCACTGTGACTTATGCAGGCAGTTTGTCACACATGAGCCAGGTGACCTCTGTGACATAACAGAGAAAAATATCGCTGGAGATCAAAGATGGGATTCAGAGCGCTCTAAGTAACTCTGCTCCACAGAGTGAGCAGGTTTTCTGGTATCCAAGGGTTTCCTCTTATACCAATAACATTTGTTCTAGTGCAATATAAAAGGTAGCTCAGGGACTCTCTAATTGAAATCATTTCTGTCAAGCAGAATTGGGGCCTTTCCTGTAACATCAGGATCCGAATTTGTTTTCTGGATAATGCCGTATGGTTACTTTGACTGTCAGGAACAGGAGATATAAATCCATCTAATTGAACCTTAATACAGAGAAATTAATAGAATTTAGAAAATGGAAAAGTGAGCCAATGAAGAATTTGTCAGTTTGAAAACTTAAAAGCTCTAGTTATGAAGGTCAAAAGCAAGTTTTAGGAAAGCTTATAAAATTGGTAGGTGAAAGAGGTGGGTTTAATCCATTTTTTTGAGGCTTATACTGTTCATTAAAATGATTGCACATGTTTAGTTATATATTACATGTAACCTCAAAAGCAATGATAGTAACTAAAGGATCAAATGAGACCATGGGTGTGAAAGTACTTTTAAAAGTATAAAGTATTCTCCAAATGATGTTAGAATTGAGGGAACTATAGAATTATCCCTGAAAAACTAAAGAGAGAGAGAAAGAGAGAGAGAGAACAAAGATGCCAGAAAGAAATCAGTAATTTAGTTTTCCTTAAATCTGAATTAGAATTAATTTCTAGTTTGTATTAATCATTTCAATTATCCTCTTACTATGCCTTTCTCCAGTCATTTTGTACATTCAAGTACTTCCTCTGTTGGGTCCAGAAAAAGAACAAGTCCTGATTTAGTCCTCCCTAGGCCCATTATCTCTCTGGTAGGAGCATTTAATTTTGAATTTTTTGTAAAAAAAAAAAAAAAAAAAGATCTTGATTCTTAGGAGCCAATGATGAAGTGAGAGATGCAAGCACACAGTGGTCCATCCATTCCCTATTCTACAGCAAGGGCACAAGCTCAGTCCTAGTGGCAACCCTTGCCAGCCCTGTACTCCAGATGCACACACAGAATCTCTTCCAAGTGTTGTACTGCTCCTCAGTTGACCAGCTAATATATTTTTTCATTCTTCAAGCATGTTGACACACAATAGGCTAACTGAGGTGTCAATTTGTATCCCTATGTTTTCACTAATGTCAAATCTCAAAGCTGGGAATGTTAGAAACCAAAATTAACTTTAAGTAATTAGAGAGTTGAGGAGATAAAATTTGGAGCGATTTCAAAATGCCTGCTTCAAAAAACGTGAAGATATCGACCTTCTTTGGATAGCCACAAGGGTTCTTAACCTGACTCTACCACTGGGCTTCAATACCCTAGAGCTGCATGCAAAATATCCTGCTTATGCCTTTTTCTGGAAGGAATGTTAACCAGCTTTCATGAGATTCTCAAAGGTGTTTGTAATCTAAAGGTTAACAGTGACTGCCAGAGAGTAAAACTGAAGCCCTGCAAGGTTTTTTTGTTTTTTTTTTAATTTGAGGTACTGGGGCCAGGGATTGAACCCAGGACCTCATATGTGGGTAGCCGGCACTCAACCACTGAGCCACATCGGCTCCCCTGAGTTGGTTTTTTCGTTTGTTTTGCTTGTTGTTTGTTTTTTTCCGGCAGCACCAGGAACCAAACCCGGGACATCCCATGTGGAAGGCGGGCGTTCAACTGCTTGAGCCACATCTGCTCCCCCTAAAAGTTTTTATTATCAAACTAGAATCACAAAATGAGAGCCTGAATCCTAATGGTCATCCATCCTGACTCGTCATCTTGCAGGTGAGAAAAGGAAAGTCCAGAAAGAGGGAGTCATACAACTATAGTATATCAAAACTCTGCTTAGTGGAAACCATTTAGTAGAACTAGAACCCTGGATTCTTGCTAGGAATCTAGGACTCCTTCCACTTGTGATGCCAATCTTTCCTTTGGCTGTTGTTTAAACGTCAGATTTTGTTTATGTCTTTTTTTTTTCTCTTTCTTATTTTGTTTCTTTTTTGTTTTGTTTTGTTTTATTATTATTAGTTTCTTATTTTATGTCTTTAAATAATTGTGGTATAAAAACCTAATTGTGAGAAATACATACATTTTTAGAAGAACATAAAACATTTTATCATTATGGCCTTAGGTATCTGTTCTTACAAATAAATGTTAAAATACATTCATTTGTGGATTAAAATTTGTTTTTATAAACACAGAACTAGAATGATAGATATTATACCTTGAGCCCTTGTTAAATTTTCTTCTTGAAAAAGGTCATCTGTATACATGTCACCTGACATGGTGGGTCTAAGTTATTTATTTGTTTATTTATGTATTTATTAGGAGGTCCTGGAGATTGAACCCAGAACCTGGTATATGGGAAGCAGGCATTCAACAACTGTTACGGCCGTTCCCCATGGGCATAATTTTTAAGTGGCTTTGTTGTAGGTATGTCATTGTAAGCATATTTTAACCTTCTCTATAAATTAATTATAGAAAAATAAGGATATGTAAATAATATAACTATATACAAATTATAAATTAAAAATTTACACAGATAAATCCATTGTCTCTTACCGTAAGTGTGAGTTAGTAGAGGCACTTTTATAATATTCATGAAAATCTCAAACTAATACCATGCAATGCCACCTATTACCAATAAATGTTTCAACTTAATGTTCGATTATTTTGAATTCTCTACACTTTCAAATAATTAACAAAAATACTGTGCAAAGCTTGCCACTCATTTAAGTGGCAACTCTGTCCCTAACCTATAGCAAAAACACTAACTGAAAAATGCCAATTGCTCTCACCATTCTCAGATAAAAGTAAGGCATTTAATATTTTCTGTAAACTGCATTAAACAGTCATTCCTCTTACGAGAAAGTACAGAACAAAAAAAAAAATGGAAAAAATGGAAAAGATACTGTAATAGTAAATTATCCTGGAATTTTTAATCCCTAACGTTCTATGATTTAAAACAAATAAAATATGGTTAGCATGCAGCCAAAAAAAAAAAAAAAAAAAAAAAAAAGATTCCTGGGCATGAATCACTGCTTACATTCTTTTCCATCCACAAACAATTTCATTTGGGAAAGTTGCCACATAGTATCGACAGTGACAACAAATGGCATTGTCCCGTGAACATCTGTTTCCGACTCCCACACTGATATTGCAGGCTGGGTATTAGGAGTTAGTTGGTCTTCACAAGTTGCTGAGACACAAAGGAACTGGAAATCACTGGTACGTTGAGGTTTTATTATTGGAACACAGGAAAACTTTATCATCATGCTGGGAAGTTCTGTATCTTTTGAAATATTGGAACCGGGGTTATGTTAGCACATTAAACCATGCGGAAGACTACTTCTGAAGAAAAGGGAGAAAAAAAATTGTTTCTTGTCTATTATGTCCTTGGGTTGAGGTTCCCACTCAATCTTCATATAACTTCCTCACCCACCCTCAACTGAAAACTATTTTGTGATTTAAAGATGTTATTGAGTTCAGTTTCTTGTTAAAATTGAGAGAACAGAAGAATACCAAAGAAATTCTAAGTCAAACACAATAAATAAACCCTATTGTTTCTGAACAAAAAAATCAAATGAAACCAGAAGAGCTTTTATGTGCACTTTTTTTTCCTAAATTCAAACTACTATGCTTACATTTTCTGAAAACCTGGCAGAGGACTCATAAAGACTCCTGGCTAGAATAATCTCACTTCAGCCCAAAGTATTAAAAAGAGGGCAAAGAGCTGCTGGGGAAAAAGCCAATATGAGCCAGATAAATGGAGAGCTGGCCACAGGACACAGACACGGGTCTTTTGCCTTTGCAGTTGAACCTGGGGTGCTAGGGTAATGGTTTGGCTTGTCCATCAATAACCATGTAGTTTTCAAGTACACAGGGCAGATTTCAACCGTTTTCTCTGTGTGACATATAGTTTTTTAAAAAAAATGCTAATGGAGTGGGGAGTTATTCACAACGGTGATTCTAAATCAATTTCTGCTCAAATTATTTGCATACTTCAAAACAATTTGCATATGGCTGAAGCAAAGAGGCTCCTCTCTATTATTGTGGTTAAAAATGGGATGGCTTATATTAATGGAATGTTGGATGGAATATGTAATCAACATCTGACATATGGAAGCATATTCTATAAAATACTGTTTGCCTCATTTGACATTGCTTATAGAAGACCTTTAAAAATATTTGTTGAGTAGATGGCTGAATGAAGTAATTGCAGAGAAGCTTGACTGAAGGTATGAAAATAATAGATTTCTACTGGAGAGAGATCATTCTAACACTTATTTTGACTAGAAGATGGCATCTCCTCCACAAGAATTACACATATAATTTGAGAGTAAATAATTTGTTTTTAAAAATAATCTATTTATAATAATAAATATGTATATTCATAATCTCACATGCTAAAAATCACTAAAAATATCACTATTTAAAAATAATTATTTGGTCTATCAATATTGCTTACAGGAAAATAGATCTGTGTTTGAGGAAGTTATTTTTTCCTCATTGAGGTCCACACTGATTTTTTTTAAAAATCAAAGTACTTGAGATGTGTATTTCTCTCACTTTTAACTACGGTCTTATAGTCAGTTCTCAAATAATTGCACTCACAATTAGTTATCAAAAAATAAACAGGCAATTGGAAATTAGAAGATCTGTAATATTCATGCACACAAATCCTTTTGTTATTAGAGACAAAACAGAAATGTGTTATAGGACGATAGTAGCCGATATTTATATTGTCTTTTATGCTTTTTTTTTTTTTTTACCGGGAGGTCCTGGGGATTGAAGCTGGGTCCGTCCATATGGGAGATGGACGCCCAACCATTTGAGCCACATCCGTCCCCGTCTTTTATGCTTTTGAACACATTTTTACACCAGCTCGTTGACTTCTCACAAAAGTACATAAAGTACAGATATTTTCATCCCTTTTTATAAATGAGGCATCCTTCAAGATTGAGTTGATTCAAATACATAGATCCTCCTCTGCAAAGTTTTCCCTGATATCCGCTCCACAGATGGAATAGCTCTGCCCTGTGTTCTTATACACATATCATCTCATTATACACTTTTTGTAAATTCTAATTATATGTTTACAAGTCTGTCTCTCCAACTTGTGAGCAGGGACTAGGTATTATTTTCTACCGTTGTAGCCCCCTACTGCTTTAGTGTTGTGCGTGGCATATTGGGGGCACAATATATGTTTATTAAATTGAAGAATCAAGAAGCTGTGGTTCAGAGAAGTTAAATAAATGCTTTGACCAAACTCACAAAGCTCATTAGTGACTCAGGTGAAACAGAGCTGTCTCCTGGCTCAGAGTTCTCCACTATTCAGCACTCCTTCCAACTTCAACTGCATTCACTGGCGATTGTAACCAAATAAGTTAGCAAAAAAGCAAGCAGTCAATACTGATTTTAGTAAGGAAGTCAAGATAAAATTCTTCATCACACCTTGTGTCACCCAAAGGAAACATCGGCCTGCCAATTTTACAAACATGCCAGTAAAAGAATTTCCTTGGCAAACAGACAGCATGGAAATGTCCTTTTTAAAAATCAATTAACCCCCCCAAATTCATGAGCTTGCTAGAAATATTTCCTATGCCATGGAATACAAGGCTCACCAAGATGCTCTTCCCCTTTCTATTTCTGAACATCTTTTGTTCATACTTGCTAAGAATAGTGGGAGAGCTGGGGGGCTATTTATAGTCCTAAAAGCAGCATGGCTCTGTGAACACTTTATTCATTTATATTTCCCGTGTTTATTGTTACCTTACCTTTTTGGCAATTAAAAGTGTTCATCCAAGATTTTATTTAGTAACAAATCAGTTGTAAATAGCTCTTCTTTTAATATATAAGAGCCTATATTTAGACTCAATAAAATATTTTACTCCCATTTCCGTATTAACTAAAAACAGATTTCAATGGGGGACACGAGTGATAATACAAATTTTATACAAAATCTAATGATATGGCCTTTAGATGTTTAGTTTTAAAAGAGTCACTTTATGATGAAGAGGTATAGCTTGCATTCTCAAATCATCCAAATGTTGTCTTTAATACTGAAGCAAAACTGTGATTATAGCCAAGCCACCACATATTTATTAATCAGCAGACTCTACTTCAAAAATATATCTGGGGGGACGGATGTGGCTCAAATGGTTGGGTGTCCGTCTCCCATATGGAGGGACCTGGGTTCAATCCCCAGAACCTCCTGGTAAAAAAAAAATATATATATATATATATATATGATTGTTATAGAATGTGGTTAGAAAATAAATATTTTAAAATGCCCCTCCCCCAAATGCTTGCTGGAATACAAGTTATCTCTATAAATGGCCCCACTTAGGAATTCCTTTTGAAGCCAATGGAGGTTTCTGGGATTTAAAACCAGAAAAAGCAATTTTGCCAGATTTACTTCTGTTATTTCCTCGCTGTGATTTTTGATAAATGAGTTACCTCCTATCCTTCAGAAGCTTTTCATTGTGAAGATAGTCATATCAAACATGAATCAACTCACTTCTAAGACAATAAAAATGCATATTCTTTCTATCTGAATGGGCATCCCATATCCATGGGGTCCTTTATTATATGGCATAGACTGTTTTAACCACAAAGTCAAACTCAAGGTGGTTTGAGTGCATCTATTTTTAAATTGATTAATTTTTAAGACTTTCAAAAAAATATCTGCTAACTACTATGATCAGCTCTGTCACTAAGTAGTAAAATGCTGAGTAACACAAGTGGTGCTGGCTCCTCTGGTTCCACTGAATGTTAGCTCTGCTTTTTATCACAACTTCAAAATTCACTAGAATGGGGACAATTAAGTTTTTTATACAAAAGACTCCATTTAGAGAAATAATCAGTGGTTAATTAGAACATTCAATCTCAAAAGCTCTCTTTTAATGAAAATATTTTTTACTCCCCTGTTCCAACACTGATTGAACTAAGAAATTCAGCAAAAGTGGGAGCAATTATGTAACCATTTATTCACCAAATCTCAATATGAGATAATTTAACTACTGGATTTGCCCTACACTCAAATTTAATGGAACAATAGATTTTGGGTACAGTTGTTATTTTAAGTGCCCTTGCAATGGATTTTTACCTAATGTTTTGTTTTGATAAAGTTAAAGTCAAATAAATACTCCTTAGCTCAGAACCTTTGTAAAATATTACATCTGTGCAGCAAAGTGCTTTCAGCTATAAGCTAATTATTGATACATTAATTTCACTAACTCCTGAAGTAAAGTTGCATAGGGCTGAAAGCTCTGGAAAAGCTTACTACAAAAGCAAATGAAATATTCTGTGGATATTAATTTCTCTCTCTAAAAGTGTTTTTGTATGCTACCTATAATTTAGAAATCAAAGAACATGAATCAAAATAGTTCTGCATGTGATTTGACTTGTTATAGAATGTGGTTAGAAAATAAATATTTTAAAATTCTCTAAATTCTCACTAGTGAGCCATTTTGGTAAATAATTACTTAACCAAAAAAGGCAATTCTTCAAAAAAGATCATCAAAAGACATGTATCATTAGTCATTGAGCACTGGCTTCCCATATATCAGGTCCAAGGTTCAATGCCCAGTCCGGTAACTCCAAAAAAGAAAAGAGAGCCATGTATTTGGAAAGATAGATAGTTAATGCTTTGTTCTCATTTCAAAAGTTAAACTTGGGTAGCAGATGTGGCTCAAGCAGTTGGACGCCCGCCTAACACATGGGAGGTCCTGGTTCAGTTCCTGGTGCCTCCTAAAGAAGATGAGCAAGACAGTGAGTTGACTGACACAGCAAAGAGACACAATGAGGAAACACAATGACACAACAAGTGGGAGCAGGTGCAGCACAAGCCATTGGGCACCTCCTTCCCACATGGAAGGTTCCTGGTTGGTTCCCAGTGCCTCCTAAAAAGATGAGCACACAATGAGAGCAAACAAAGGCGGTGGGGGGTGGGGGTGGGGGGGAATAAATACATAAAATAAATCTTTAAAAAAAAAAGATAGACTCATTTTTACTTTTTTACAAAGTATGTCAACAGGTCTTGCCTACAAATTCTTCCAGAATTCTCCCAATGACTTGAGAGCCTGTGCATATAAACTGGCACTCTGCTGGACCTCATAACTGCTCATATTCACACATAATGAGGCATGGTGCATTCTCACCAAGCAAAAGCCATCAACTTAACACAGTTCTAATTCACGCTTGTTTATACATGCAGTTAATTTTTGGATAGATTTTGTTAGACATTATTATGTGGGGATATTTGGTGAAATCTGATTGATTATTTTATGTAAAGGATATTCTTGGCATATAGATTATTTAAAAACAAAAAGCTGCCATTCCAAAATATGACTTGGCTCATAGAATTTGGTAGACTGCCTTCTCTCTTTACCTTAATTACTCCTCAAACCAAAAGAGTAAGAAAGACCAAGCCAACAGCAAAAGCACAAGGGGCTCTGCTATCCGTTCATTCAACTAACATATACTGATGGCTTATTATGAATTAGAAAGTAGATTCTCATGAAAAATTACCCAAAACTAACTGTATACAAAACTACTTGTTCAGTTCTCAGTACAATTTGTGTCAGTCATACTATCTCACAAATGAAAAGTACTTGAGAAACTCATTTCATTTTTTAAACAATATTAGAAGTGAATAAAGCCCACGATTTTTTTCTTTACTTTCTCAAAGCCTCTTTAACCTATTTTGGACTTTGAGGCCTGGGGAGCAAACTCTTCATCAAGATGTTCTTTAGCATCCCATTTCAAAACTCTAAGCTGGACTAGAGTCCAGACTAGAGGTAACCACTTATGGATGCATGTGCAGTATTGAGGCATAATTAGAGATTATGTTTTCCAATGTTCCCTCTAATTAGCCACTTAAGAGTTCTAAGCCTTTTACTTAGATATGGAAGGCAAGTTGAAGTTAATAAAACCAAACAGGATATGTGAGATTATCTAACGGTCTACGATGCGACTTCACGTAAGAATAGAAAAACTGAATTTCTACAGTATGATGAGGTCCCCCCCAAAACCTTTATAACATTCTTCATAATCTTACCATAGGAAACCCCATATTGTTCTAATGGGATCACTGTGAAACCTGTATTACAGAAAGTGCTATTATTAGTGAAGAGTATGAATTCTTTATTAACCTTTCCTCAGAACTGAAATAGAACTTCCAGCACTTTTCTGTTTAAATTTGTTTGATACACACATTTGAAATTCCTTAGGGTATAGAGAGTGGAGTAGAACTAATGGTACTCGTGGTGAGATAAAGGGAAAGTGGAATGTGTAAGGCCGAATGGCCAGAGAACATCTAATGATGCTGTAAATGTTGGGAGTTTAGCTCCTGGAAAATTGTTTTTTAGCTATAGGTATGACTATCTTGATAGTCCCATGGCCATGGAGAAATTATTTTCTTCTCTGAAGAAAATTTCAGAGAAGGTGGCTTGGATTAATTGGTCAATTTGGGTGATCTAGATTTAAGTCTTATTAGATCAAATATTAAAATATTATCACCTTTATAGATTTCTGGCTTTTTTCCCACCCACTCCCTCTAAGCCCAAATGACATCCTGTGTAAGAAATATCTTAGCAGAGCTGCCAGACAGACTTATCATGACACTAAATGAGCATAAGCTTCAGGAACCTTCACTTGCACAGGACCTTCCAAGCACTTTATTAAGAAGAATACTTTTAAAGGTAATATTCTACCAGGTACCCAAGCAATGTGTATGCATGAGATCAAATGTTTTTGTAAAATGTGCAAAAGGATGATATTTTTGCATTCTTTTTCACTGAGAGCATCCTAAATTGTATAAGCTTCAGGGTCCATGAAGCTTTGGTCAATCTTTGTTGCAAGCGATCACTGACTTGGGTTAGTAAACGAACTGGCAAGAATCTTCTCAATTGCAGAGATATTAGACAAAACAATATCAGGTATTTAAAACATGCCTAGAAGTAGATAAAGTAAGATACTAAATAGTGGAAAACCAAGTCCTGTTGTAATATTGGGAGAATTAAGAATTAGAATAGATAAAACCCTCCTCGCTACAAGCAGGGCTATTGATTCTTATCTGTATGACACATCAATGCTCATCTTTAATTTTGTAGATAAATCCCTGGATTTGTTTTATAATCCAAACACCACCTACTGATTGCCCTGGAGGGAGAGAAGTGCTAGAAAGACTACAACTTGGGTGTCTTGTACTACTATAGGAAAGAAAGTTGAAAGAGTTCTTGAAAGAGCAGCAAAAATGATTAAAGGTTGGGAGATAAAGCTGAGAAAGAATAGCTAAACTGACTAGCAATTTTATCCTCATAAAAGGCCTAAGAGGAAAACAAGCTGATCTATGTCACCCCACTGAATAAACTTTGGGTCAAATCTCTAGAATCCAGGGGGGCGGATGTGGCTCAAATGGTTGGGCGTCCTGGGTTCGATCCCCGGGACCTCCCAGTAAAATTAAAAAATATATATATATATATAGAAGGCGCATGGGCTGCCAGGCTCTGTGTGCTGGTGAGCCGCCAGGCCCCGGGAGCCATGCAGCAAGATGATGACGTAACCAGAGAGAGACGCAGGGGAGAGACAAGACAAGATGCTCTGAAAGCTCCGAAAACCAGGAACCGAGGTGACGCAGGCGGCAGAACACCTCTCTCCTACATTGGAGGTCTCCAGGATCGAATCCTGGTGAAGACTGGAGGAGGAGGATGAGACGAGATGGCAGGAAACAGACACAGAGAATTGCCCAGTGAATGGACACAAAACAGCAAATGGGGAAGGGGGGGTTTAAAATGGATAAAGTAAATTAATAAATCTTTAAAAAAAAAAAAAAAAGAAATCTCTAGAATCCATACTGATATAAGAAAAGTGCTTTTAAAAGTATTTTTTAAAATACTTTTAAAAAAATAAAAAAGAAAAGAAAAGAAAAGAAAAGAAAAAGGAATTCTTCACTTTTGAAACAAGGGGTTTATGTTCCTGGCTTCCTTCAGCTCAGAGCCAGTTATAGGGCGAGGGGTAGGGGGGTGCGGCAACCTTAAATGTTCTCAGCCTTGGTTTCCCTATGCACCCCCCCAGCACCCCCTCCCCACTAAATTTGCAATCTGGTCAGGTTGTGATGTCAGCATAGAGGCCCAATCTTGACTAGAAACCTCTGTAAATGACTGAAATAAGTTTGGATCCCCTGATGACTGAATATTTTTAGGTTTTCGTGTATCTGTGATTCAGAAGGTAATCACATAAAAGGTTATGATCAGATGAAGGGTGACCACCTGTTTCCTCTCTATAATGCACTAAGGATTTACATTGCATGTCACAGAATGTCTTGCCTGCTGTTAAACTTTGAAACAGATTGCAGGGGGCTTGTAGAGAATCCCCTACCCATAAGAAACATTTGAGAAGAGCTTGAATTCTTACCTGTGTGGTTAGTTAAACTGTTCTCTTGAACGAAAACAAGGCTCAGAACAAATCAATGGTTCCTAAAGTGGGTATCTGAGGACCAGGTCTGGCATCTGGATCTATCTATTGAGGGTTCATTTTCTCAACAAAAGGCTACCGATGACCCAAGCTGTTGTCTTATCCTTTTTTCTCAAAACCCATTTTAGCAAATTCTGTTGACTCTACCTCAACATATATCCTGAGTCCATCCACTTCTCCACTGGCATGCCCTGGTCTAAGTCACCATAATCTATCTCCCCTGGGTTGCTGCACCCCCTTCTTCTTTTCTTGGTTCCCTTCAACCCATCTCCCACTTGCAGCTGGAGCAATATTTTCTATAATGAGAATTTGATGATGTCACTCCATTGCTTAAAATTCTCCAATAATTTCTTGTTCCAAACAGAGCAAAATCTAAGCCCCCCATGAGCTAGTCCTTGTCAAATTCTTTGAGCTTATCAAGAGCCACTTTCTCCTTTCAATGACTGTTTTCTATGCGTCCTGGTCCTCTTTCCGTTTCTTAAAAACACCAAGCTAATTGTTACCTCCGGGCCTTTGCACTCACTGCTCCTCTATCTGGACTGCCACGTCTCCACATGGAGCTATTTAAGGTCTCAGCTCATGTCAATTCTTCATAACACTCTTCCCTGAACCCCTCTAACTGGTCCCTCCATCCCTGTACTTCACTCCCTCTTTTATTCTAGCCATGCAGATTACTTGTTGGCTTGTTCATCATCTGCTTCTCTCTCCACTAGTACGTGAGCACCAGTGAAAGCACAGTGCTTGTTGATTTTGTTCACTACAGTACCTCCTGAAAGGACATACTTTCACTACAGTACCTGTCTGAAACAGAGGGTATTAAGTTAATGTTTGTCAAATGAATGAATGACTTACCAGGTCTGAGATGGGGACTGGGAATAAGTAGTTTCAAAAAGCTGATGTGTGATCACTTCAGGTACCCTGGGCTAGATACCCCCCTTAATGTGTACACAAACTCTAAGGCTGGTTTGGTGCCACTAAATTAATGAAAATGAAATAAACAGCATTAAATCAGTGTGGGGTTAAGGAGGAAAAAAAAAAAAAACCTTTCTGGTCAAAAAGAAAAATGTTATAACCGAGTACTTCCACAAGATTCCGGAGTCAGGGTTTGACCTTGTGTTTAGTGCTGCATCAAGGTCAGGGAGTAGTTCTACTGTAACTGAGAAAGGCTTCCAGGAGGCCTTAACATGTGCCAAGTGATGAATGCTTTTGTCTTCATCTCCAGCAGTTTAGCACAGGGATTGACACAGTAGGGGCTAGTCATTTGTTTGATGAATGAGAGAGTGAATAAATGAATAAAAAACAAACCTTGCCTAATCTTAGGTCAGGACTCATTTTTGCCAGAAATGTTTTAGGGTCAGCACTGAGAGTGTGATTCAACTTTAAAGAAAAATGCTACATTCTGGTGAAACACAGGCTTAATGTGTTTTGATCCTCTGCAAAAGCTAAAACCTCAGGTGGGCCCTTCCAAATATATGACTGGGTTGAAGTTATGTTTTGGTGATTGCAGCATTTCATTGACAAAACCATAAAAGTAATTCTCAATGGCCAAATAAAACTCCTTAAAAACATTCATAACCACGATTCCCAATATATAAGTGCAACATATTAATGCTTTTAGAGCAAGTTATTCCCCACAAAAGTGAACCATGGCTATTGTTTTTACTGCAAATATCTAATGTGTGTTGAACCTAGTGTAAACAGCAGAATTATTGTGCCCAAGCATCTTCTCCACATCAGATATATATCAAACAGATCCATTTTTTTTCTCTAAAACTGGAAGAAGAATCAATTAAAATAGATAATAATGTGTTAACTAGCTAATATAGCAGTTAACACTAAGGGGCATTTCAAGCCTCTGAGTTTTTAGCAACAGAGCTGTTCTTTCATTCCCTCTATAAGATCTATAATTGAAAGAATACCACAAGAGCCTTTCATCAGCTCCATGAGTTACATTTCCCGCTTTGATAACTGTACAAGGAAAATCTAAGGCACTTCAAGCTATCCAATTATATTTGATTAGCTAGTCAAAATAATATAACAGCTTTTCATCACCCAAAGGGAAACTTTTGAAAAATTCTGTTGCTAACACTTCTGCACAAACTCTAATCTATATCATTATTTTACAAGACGAAAAATAATATTTAGTAAGTTTTTTTTGTATTTTTTTAAGTTTTTTTTTAAATTAGGCTTAGGCAATAAGTAAAGCCCCTTATCCATCACAACTTTAGCTCAATAGTGCAACAGTGAAGATGTACATGATGAAGAAGCATTTGTAGCTATTTCAGAGTAGGCAGGCTACAGCGGTCAAAATAAAACAGGCCTTAGGTTGACCAAACATTTCAGAGAGCATGTCCACTACACAATATGCACTCAAAACTCTGTGATATATTTACACAAGCTCCACCATGGAGAATTATTTGGGCCCCAAAACCTATGAGTTCATGAAATTATTTTCAAGGAAATAACGTGAGTATACAGTATAAAATCAGAAATATTAACAAATTAATTAAAATGCCATTCTGAGAATTCTCCATTACTGAGAATATTTATTTAATGTTGCTTAAAGGTAAAGTGAAAAAATATGGAAACAGGGAAGCAGATATGCCTCAAGTGACTGGGCTTCCACCCACCACATGGGAGGTCCTGGGTTCGGTTCCCTGCGCCTCCTGGAGAAGGCGAGCTGGTGTGGCAAGCAGGCACAGCAAGCTGACGCAACAAGATAATGCAACAAAAGAGACACAAAGAGGAAAGACAATGAGAGACACAACAAACCAGGGAGCTGAGGTGGCTCAGGTGATTGAGCGCCTCTCTTCCACATGGGAGGTCCTGGGTTCGGTTCCCAATGCCTCCTAAAGAGAAGACGAATAGACAGAGAGCACACAGCAAATGGACACTGAGAGCAGACAGCAACCGCAAACAATGAGGCGGGGGACGATAAATAACTAAAATCAATCTTTAAAAAAAATGGAAACAGTTCAAGTGTCCATCAACTGATGAATGGATAAACAAAATGTGGTATATACATGCAATGGAATACTATTCAGGGGTAAAAAGAAATGAAGTCAGGATGCATATGACAAAAATGGATGAACCTTGAGATATTATGTTGAGTGAAATAAGCCAGACACAAAAGGACAAATATTGTATGGTCTCACTAATATGAACTAAATACAATGAGTAAACTCACAGAGGTAAACTCTAGAGCAGGGGTTCTTAACAAGAGGTCCGTGAGCTTCAATTGAAATTCAAAAAAATATTCTTGTGGGGATGTGTTGGTGCAGGTGTGATATATTTATTAAATAATGCACAGTATAGTGTAGACTTAGTAAGGGATCTGTGGTTTTCACCTGACTGGCAAAGGGGTCCATGGAACAAAAAAGGTTAAGAATCCCTGCTCTAGAGTATAGGTTACAAGGAGACAGAATGTGGGTTGAGAATGGGAGCTGGTGCTTAATGTATGTAGAATTTTTGATAAGGTTTATTGCAAAAGTATGGAAATGAAGAGTTGATGGGAACGCATTGTAGTGAGAATAATACTGCTGATTTATAAACGTGATTGTGACTGAAAGGGGTAGAATGTGGACGTAAATGTCAGTTGAAAGTAAGCTAGAGGAAAATCTAGGGACTAGAACATAGTGATTTTAGTGGTGAAGATTGTGGTTAATAGTTAGTGTAAGAATGTTCTTTCACAAAGTGTTAAGAATATGGTGATACATGGGAAAATTACAATTAGTGTAATTTATGGATAATAGTTAACTGTAATATTGTTATAGTTTTGCAGCAATGGCAAAGAAGATATCTCATTTGAAGGGACAAAAATAGCAGAATATAAGAAGGTATAGGATTTTTCCTTTTGGAGTAATGAAAACATTAGAAAATTGACTGAGGTGATGACAGCAGAACTCAGTGATGAAAATGGGAGCCACTGAGTATACACTTTGAATGGATTGTACAAAGCATGGGACTGTGTAACACAGAGAATTCTGTGGTAGAAGAACAAATATGAGAACATTCTCTCATGAACTACAACAAATATATAATACTAACAGAGTGTTAATAATCGGGTAGGTTGGGGAAAAATATATCAAATGTAAGATGTGGGCTATAGTTAGTAGTAATATTTTGATGATGCTCTTTCATAGTTTGTAACAAATGTTTCACAACAATGCAAGGTGTTGGTGATGGGGTGATGTATGGGAATACTGTATGATGATATTCATGTTTGCTTTGTAAGTTCACAACTTCTACTATACACTTATTGTTTATTCATGTTCACGTACGAAATTTTTTTTTAATGAAAAAAAGGAAAGATGTGTATGTATTGTCTTCACCACTGAAGTTTGTCTCCCCCCTCTACGTCTTTAACATGTTAATTCAACTTGTATCCAGCATCTACTGTGTTTCATTCCTATAAAATATGTTTTTAATTTAAATGAAATAATTATACTGCTCTCGTAGGTAAAACATTCTGAAACGGGGTATTTAGAAATGTGATAGTCAATTCACAGAAGGTGGTCCTGCTGCAGATCATAAAAACCAACAATTACTGAACCCTGTGTGAAAGCCCAGTTACTGCCATGGTCCCAAAATGGTTTAAAGGCAGCAAATGGAGGTTACGCTCTGCCTTCACAAGGCTTCTATTGCACAATAAAGGACAGACTTTAGACCTATTGGCCAATTACTCCATATGTCATGTAAAGAAAAAGCATTCTTATAGAGTTAGAAGCCAGATCAATGTGATTTTCTTTAGTTGCCTGGGAGAAATGAACTGCAGCAATGCCCAATAGTCCTGTGCACTGCAGACTTTTAATATTTCTCCTCAAAGTTTTTGGCTATTCCTTCAGAGTATACCATTTGTGAAGAATTCATAGAATTGGTCCTGATAAGCCAAAAACAGGGCATTTGAAAATGATTTCCAAGGAGGAAGTTAAAAGTGAGGAACACATTGGTGACCATTTGCGGGGTTGTGTGGAGATATAGCTAAACTACTGAAGCAAAGTGCCCTGTGGAACACAGGAACTCTCAAGACTGCTTGAAAATCAAAGGGGAATTTTAAAGTTGACTTTGCATGGAAATTGCATGGGATCTATACATGCTCACTTTGCTAAGCCTGCAGGTCTCAGTATTCTATCTTGCTCTTGCCCTTGCCCTTGCCCATGGAAGCTGGCCTGCTAGTCCCAGTGGAAAATGCCACTGTGGGAAGTGCACCTGGCATGGTGGGAGAACCAGACAGAAGTTCTAACTACTATCATTAAATACAGCCCATTTCTAGGTTTTGTCTACTCAAGTAATTCTCTTGCCTTCTTCACCCATCCTCAGACTTACAGAGCACAGGTCACCCTCCTTGCTCAACCACAGTTCACCTGAAAGTTAAATGCAGATACAATTGAGGACAGAGGTCAGTAACCATTTGGTCCTTGGAACCATACTGTTGTACAAAGTAATGCCTACAGGCACCCTTGGGGAGCTTGGGGCATAAGAAGGGAAGGAAGAAAAGCAACTTTAGTAAGAAAAGAAGGAAGGAGTCCGGAGGGATAGAAAGGAGATAGGGTGGGGAAGTACAGAAAGCAAAGTTAAGATGCAGAAAGTTAGACTGTCCCCAAAGGAGCTAGTCAGGGTCCCCATGTCACTAGCCACCTGCACTTTGTGTGGACAGTACAGAAATGTAGAGGAGAGTTAGGTTTTAAGTATCAGGCATTTGAGAAAGATCCAATTGCTGGAATAGGTGATGTAGTGTATGTCATTGCTCTCGAGTATGGGTGGTTTTCTTGGGTTGGAGATTAATGTCTTTAACGTGAAGAATAGCTTAAATGCTCAATTTCCATGCAGCCATTCTGCAAATGGATTTTGAGCCCTCAAGATTTGTATGATCTACTTGCCAAGCTGTAGAAGAATAAGTCAGAGCAAAGTCATTCTTTACTTATCCTGAAAGATAAAAAGGTCTATTTTACCTCACAGGTTCACAGGGCAAAGTCCTTCCAAAATGTGTTAAGGGATGTCACACATGAGTCATGTTTTCTGGTTTTGCTTTGTTTTTTTCCCTTTTGTTTTTTTAACTGGGCTTTGGATGACAGTGAATATGAAGTGCAGACAAAGATCCAAGGGACTTGGACTCAGGGAGACTCACCTTCCCAATCAAACAGCGGTGAAGAACTAACATTGGCAAGCTTTGCATAAGATCCGTGAGCAATCTGTGCACCCTGCTGGGCAAGTACATGTGTTGGAGTAAGCAGGCACCCTAATTTATTCTCAGGAAACAGGTGTGTAATTGCTTCTACGCAGACAACCTGGCAAAACTGCTTCCACTGATTATGTAATAAGGATCAGTGCTGGGCTGGAGGGGGTGTGGGAAAAGCCCACCCAGGTATTCTCAAGTTGGGGAGGACCACAACTCACCTAATCGCCCCATTCTAAGACCTCTCTAATCATCAGCCTGATGCTAATTAAGGTTCAGAGGCTCTCGAGTAGGCCTCTCAACCAAAGGTAAATCCCTGTTCCTGTTCTGACTCTTTCTAGATTGTTTTATACTCAAATTTCCCACAGTGTCCTCCTCTAATTTAAAAAAGAAAGAATTTACATCTCCTCGGGCCAAGTTATGATAAACTGTTCTCAGCAGCGAAAAGGATACTAGAGGTCCTTTTAAGACCTACTGGAAAATGGCGCAGGTATGGACACAGTGGAAATGGTGAGATTTACAAAGGGCTTCCGTATCCATCTCTTCTTCTAACAACAGCATGGCCACATAATAGTAAGTGACTAGGGGCAGGACAGCATCCTCCTCTGCACAATGGGAACAGCAATGCCTAATGCACATGGTCTTGGTTAGTACTAAATGAGATGACACATGGAAAGCACTTAAAACTGCCAGGTTCATAGTAAAAGCTCAATAAATGGTAGCTGTTATTATTATCAATTACTGTCCAAACTCCGTAGTCAGGAACATGTGGAACAATCGAAGGATTTTTTACCAACCTTAAGTCTTCCCTCAACCCTCACCTGCTAATGTTACTCCAAGTCTTGGGGGTGGATTACCTCCTGAGGTTCCCCCCTGCTCCCCCCACCCCATCTTTCTCTCTCACCACCCACCCCCAACACACACACAAACTGATTCAACTGCTTTGTTTAATTTTACTGATGACTAACCAATTATTAGTCTAAAAGGATCGGTTAGATTACACAACTAAGTAGCAAACTTTTACTAATCATTTAGCTCACATGTCTCTATGTGCCAGTACGATCATTGAGAACGTGTTATGTGAGAACGGCAGTCCAAGTCTTTTACTCCCACCCCCTCACCAAAAGCAGACTGCAATACTGTGTTCGCTTCACAAGGTTGTCCTCAGGAACAAATCAGAAAACGGCTGAGAGCACAATAAAAGTCACTTGTCCTCCCCTTCACCATTTGACCTTGAGCAGACCACGGAAAAGCCAGTTTTCTTCCTACTCTGATCATTTGTATGCAGGCACCTAACAAGGGCCAGGCCAGTGGGCTTTCTTGGGTGTGCCTGGCCATGATTCGGTCTCCCCATGATTCTAGTAGATGGCAGATAGATTACTAGGGGCAGGAAGCTATTAGGGATATGAACAAGCAAACCCAGTGTGAAGCTATGACCATCATTACTACCACTCCCAAATAGCTTGTCTTCCCATGGAGGATATGCTCACATGGAAACTGCCAGTGCTCCGCTAGGCTGAGAGCAAGCTTCTGGAGGTTAGGGAATCTTAAAAGGAGTCTGCAGTTTGCAAATGATACTCATTGAATAGAGCAAATGTAATACTTTGAGAAAGTAAATTTAAAAAAAAAGAAAAAACTAAAATAAATAATAAATAAATACAAATAGCTAAAAATTTAAGGACAAAACAGACCAGGATTGTCAGGGGCTAGGGCAGAGGAGTTGACTACAGAGGGGCACAGTAGAATGTTGGGTAGCGATAGAGCTTTTCTGCATTTGACTACACACTAAAAAGAGTGAAACTCACAGCATGTAAATTATACCTTAATAAATAAAAAGAAGTAATAGTGCATAGCAGATTTGGTGTGCCTGGTGTCTTTTCAAGACACCCCTATGAAGAACACAAGGGGAGTGTACACCCCCCCACCACCAGTGCAGCTAGTAGGTAGAACTGCACAAACAGGCACCAACTGAGAAGGGCTGACTCATCCAGTGACTAGTGAGCAAGATGAAGCCAGAGTAATGGATTCCTTAAGCAATAATAGATGTGTACTAAGTAACACTTGTACAAGCAAGGCTAGAATAATATAAATTCTCAACACCAGCAGCCAGATCAGAGGCTTCTGTTTCAGATCTGTCCGGAAGAAATCATAGAAGCAGATGTCTAATGCCTGGAAGAGACCTAAAAGATTGCCAACTCAAACCTGCTAATTCCAAGGTATTCTCCAAATTCTCAGAGACAGAAGAAAATCCATGTCTACCTTCAGTGGAAGGAAAACCAGTTTCCTCTTTTTTCTTGTAAATTTATCTAGGGTAAGTTTATTTTATTCTGATAACTTTTTGATGAGTAGGAAAACTGGAAATAGATGGTTTAACTTGCCTTCTGATAGAAACATGTCTCCCCTCTTGGTGGAAATCACTTTAAAGTTTGTTTCCTTCTTTTTGTCTCCTTCCAGGAGTGGCCACTTTGCATCCAAAAAAGTGAAAATAAAGGTATGAAAAGTGGCTAACCATAACCCCAAGTTGCCACATAAACAAGCAGGAAAGTTGGGACTAGGCTCAGGATTCCTGGCCCCAATTCTAAGGCCAGGGCAAAAGAGCAGTATGGTAGATCAATGTAGGAAGATGTGTAGTCTCCCTGTTTGTTGGTTTGTCTGTCTCTCTCTTACTCCCTCCCTCCTTTCCTCTTTTTTTTCTCTCTCTCAGAAAATGACTAAGTTTGCTAAACAATATAGCTTAAAATTGGGAAAGATCCTATAAAGTCTAAGATTGTAGACCTGTATTGATTTGGCAAATGTGAAACAGGATTTTGGCAAAGGGATCTAGAATATTAAAATTAAATAAAACTCTGCTCAGAAAGTTTCTGTAAGGGACCAGAGCAATAGGAAGGCTTACACCCCCCCACCCCCCCCACCCCCACACACGGTGTTAGAGAAAACGACTTCAAAACTGGATTCAGCAGTGTTGAATTCCTTTGGCACAAACTCCCTAAGTCTCTGAGACCTATTTTCCATAGAAACGCTCATTATGTGTTTCAGTCAGAATTAATTGAGTTTTTTTTAATTCCTACATGTATCAGAATCATTCACCAAGGGGAAGTTCTTATATAGCCATTCCCAGAATCCTCTTACAATTTCTGGTCTCATTAGGAGATCAAATAGTTCAACAAAGTGGGAATAATTTTCTCACCATTCTCATGTGAGATATTCAAGACACAGGTGAGAGAGAAATAACTGAAAGAAAAAAAATATTATTTTTATTTGACTAGTAAGCACAAGTCTTTCAGTTTATGGGAGGTCCTGATTTCACTCATGATTTCTAAAACCACAAGGAAAAAGTCCAGAGTATAGGCCATTTAAGACAGATTCGGGTTTAAAAACTAGAAGGTGTATTGAATATAAGACATTATTTCAGAAAACATTTCTAATAATTTTATAATTAGTGGCTCATCTATCATTTGGTTACAATTCTGGTGCATTCTCTTTCTGTATCATCACAAACATACATTAAAAATAGCCCTTACTGGAGCAGATGAGCCCCACCTCCCACATGGGAAGTCCCAGGTTTGGTTCCGATGCTCCCAGGAAAAAAACAAAAACAAACAACAAGCAAAACAAATGATAAAACCAACTCAAGTGAGGTGGAGCCAGTGGCCACTGGACACTTTTGGGGCAGGGAAGGGAAAAGCAGTTGTAATACAGGGGCTTTTTCAGGACTTGGGAATTATCCTGAGTGACATTACAATGACAGATACAGGCCATTTTACATCAGCATATAACATGCAGAACTGTGTGGGAGAGAGTGTGGTCTATAATGTGAACTATGGTCCGTGCTTAATGGCAAAGCCCCAGGATGTGTATATCCATTGTAGGTGATGTGCCACACTAATGAAAGATGTTTATGTGGGAGGTTGTGGGAGGTGTGGGAGGTGGGGAACATGGGAATCCTTGTAATTTTTGTGTAACATTTATGTAATCTAAGCATCTTTTAAAATATATATTAAAAAAAAATAATCCAACTCAGTGAAGCTAATGTAGCTAAGTAGTTGAGTGCCAGCTTCCCACATACGAGGTCCTGGTTTCAATCCCCGGCCCTGGTACCTTTAAAAAAAGAAAAAAATAGCCCATACTGAACAAGGCCAGTATCAAGTAGAACGCAGGATATAATTGTGTCTAGCCATTTTATCTGCTAAGCATCATCCATATGCTGTTCCTGTACCAGATTCTCCCAGAGAGTAAGCTATGTGCAGAGAGAGTAATGTACTGGAGGGAGCTTCAGAAACTCTTTGAAGGCCCAGAAGTGCCAGCTGGTAGACCCCACTACACTGAATGGTACCCCAGTGAGCTGAAAGAATGACTGCAGCTTCCTAAAGTGACCCACTCACTCCCAGGGGTTTGTCTGGGCCCAGGGAAAATCTGTCTCACTGATTTTTAGTGATTCAGAAAGTGGATGGTGGTGATGAGCTTCTGATAACCTGGAGATTTGCTTTAGCTTCACTGCCTGTATTTTTGAAGTCAAAGGTTACACTGCCTATTTATGTGTATGTATTGGCAGGGATGGGGGGCTGCACAAAAGGATTTCTTTTTTAAACCTGAGTTTTCCAGTTGCAGTTCTGCCATTCAATAATTGTATAGTCTTGCAAAGTCACATTCCCTGTCCTGCATCAGTTTCTTCATATTTTGTAAAAGGAGATGGGGCCAAATGATTTCCATGTCCTTTCCAACACTGAAAAATCTGTGGTTTCTAAGAGTGGAGTAGCTTTTGATGTACTTGTCCTGTTTTGAAAGCCATGCTTTTCAGAGTACTAATTTCATCTTTCGCATACCATTATTTTGGATGGACCCCCGAACTGTGTAGAAAAATAAAATAGCTCGCTTACATGTCCTATAGCCGTTTTTTCCCCATCCCCTTTCCAGCTCTGAACTCCGTGGTTTCTATGAGTGGACTCTTTCAAAAGCTGAGAGTTTGGGAGTTATCATCTCCTCTTTCTCATGCCATTATTCTGAATGGAAGCCAGAATATTCTTTTTTTACACCTTGCAGGAGTGTTGAAAAACAAAACATCTCACCAAATTTCCTCTAGTCCTTCTTTTCACTTAAATAGTAAACAAATGAAATCTCTACTCTCTTTTGTATACCTAGAGGATAACTTGTCCTGATAGAGTGAGCAAGGAACCATTTGCAAAATTGCCTTATTATCTTATTACTCTCCAGGAGCAAATGTGTATCTTTGCATCTTCGAGTTGTAGAGGTATAAGCAATCTGCCCTCTAAGTAGACCACATGCGGGGTAATTTGCTGGGAAGTTAACATGAAAAAAGACAAATATTTAAAATGAGAGCATTCACCTTACCAAAAGATATTTGAAAATCAAATTTGTAGGAAGATAGAGTGAGGCTCAGGGCTGCAGGTTTCAGAGGTGTCTCGGATTCCATGCTGGGAGGAAGAGGCCCTTTTTAGGAATTCCTTAGCTGTGACAGGTAGGCAATGACCAGTGGTTGGCCCACAAAATCTTTCCTAGAGCAAGGTATCTTGAATTGCAGGTCATGCCTCATTAGTGGGTCACAAAATCAATTTAGTGGATCATGACCAGGATTTTTTAAAAAATGAAAAAAAATTAGAGTAAGACAGAAGAGAATAAAAACCATCTAATGATAAAACCATCTAATAAAAATATATATATATATATATATTTAAAGGCATTTCTTTTGCTTTTTTCCCCATTTTTTTGGATGTCCCAATCCACTAATTATATTTTGTTTTGTTTTGTTTTTAGCCTGATTGTTTGTTTTTTTTTGGATTTTTTTTGTTTTTGTTTTTCTTTTCCCTGAGTTTCCTTATGTTTGTCTCTTGCATGTAAGCTTATCATTGTTGTTTCTTTTTCCAATTAAGCGTATTTGATTATTTTATGGACTACATACATGTTCATGGAAGATTTAGACCACAGAAGGGTTACAATGGGTACTGCAGGGGATTATTGGTGGGAGGTGTCTTGGAGGGCGGATTCATGGGAGTAAGTTCATCTGAATATACATGAAAGATATACAAAATTGTTCAAAAGATCAAAGGATGGGGCATGGTCATGGTGGGTGGACAATCACACAATAAATAAGGGAATCTGAATTCCTAGCCTGGAGAGCTCTGCCACATTCTCCAAGGGAGCAGCAACAGTCCTCTGAGTGCAGGGACAGTGTCCATCAAAAGAGGATGGCCCACTGATGAGTTCTTTTTATTGATGACTACCCTTATGAGTCTTTGCTCTTGTAACTGAAACTTAGCTTACTGTTATGGGGTGCCTAAGGGTTGCCACCTGAGAGCCTCCTTGTTGCTCAAATGTGGCCTCTCTCTAAGCCAAACTCAGCATATGAATGCATTACCTTCCTCCTAACGTGGGACATGATTCCCAGGGATGAGCCTCCCTGGCAACGAGGGATTAATACCAAGTGCCAAATAGCAACACAACTGGAAAAGACATTGAATAAAAGGGGGAAAAGGTAAAGACAATGAGTTCAAGTGGCTAAGAGACTTCAAAGAGAGTCGGGAGGTCATCCCAGAGGTAACGTTTACACACACCTCAGTAGAAGCTCATAAAACATCAAAGTGCATATCACCCCACAGAGAGGGGCTTGGAGAGCTCTGGAGATACCCAGATCCTAGATAAGGGGGGATAGCCCCAGAGACTGACGCCTTATCAGTGGGTTCTATTTTGGAATCTGTGCTCTTGAGAGTGACAGAATTCAAATAAGTCCTCCCTGCACATGGTTCATCAGTCCCTTCTATTCAAACCTATATGTAATGCTGGAGTTTTTAGATATACTTCCAGAGACTGGAGCCTCTGGCCTACCTATGTGCCAGGTGTGCGTGGAATCTCAGTGGAGCTGCAACTCCTACCCTACAGCTCAATGGACTCACCCAAGTCACCTGGCGAGGAGACAATGATGGGCAACGGCCATCCCAGGGAATGGAGAGGGCCTGCATCTGCAGGCAGGATCATCCCACCCACCATATCCATGGGATATAAGCCTTCTCTCACTTGGAAGTGGAGTGGACATCACCATCCCAGTCCCCTCAGGATTGGGGGAAGAATTATGGACTAGAGTGGACTTAATGGTATTCTGTTGTACACATATAGTGATTCTAGTAATGGAAGAAATTATAACAGTGAGGTGGAGCCAGTGGCCACTGGACACTTTCGGGGCAGGGAGGGGATGTGCAGTTGAAATACAGGGGCTTTTTCAGGATTTGGAGGTTGTCCTGAGTGCCGTTGTGGCAACGGATGTAGGCCATTTTAAATCAGCACACACCATTCGGAACTGTGTGGGAGAGGGTGTGGTCTACGATGTGAACTGTGGTCTTTGGTTGATGGCAAGGCCCCAGGATGTGTAAGTCCATTCAGGGTGATGGGCCACACTTGTGGGAGATGTTTGTATGGGATGTGGTGGGGGGTGTGGGAAGTGAGGAACATGGGAATCCCGATAGATTCTGTGTAATATTTTAGGTAATCTAAGCACCTCTTAAAAAAAAAAATATATATATATATATATATATATATATATATATATATATATAATATTTTTGTAAGCAAAAAATAAAAAATAAATAAAATAAAATAAAATAAAATAAAATAAAATAAAAAAATAAAAACATGAAAAAAAATTAGAGTAAGACAGAAGAGAATAAAAACCATCTATGACACTTTGGGTCAGTTGTGTGTGTCACTGTGTGTATGATGTGCTTGGTACACCAAGCCCCAGCATAAAATATTTTTCTTACTGCAGGTCATAGTTAAAAAACTTGAAAGCCATTGCCCTGGAGAAATGCACTGCCATGCATGTGTCTCATTGCTGGCTTCAAATGACTTGCTCTGTTTTCTGACAAAGTAAATTTATAAATGAAAAAAAAGGCATTTTTCCCAATGGGAAAAGTCACTGCATACACCTCTCAATCAGAAGCAGAGTGGGCATCACCATCCCAAAATCCTCAAGTTTGAGGAATGAACAAATATAAGGGGGGAAAGCAACCATGGACAAAGTAAACATTAATATTGTAGTAATGGAAGATCATGTAACATTGATATAAAGACAGTGGTTACCAGAAGTTGGGGGGGGGGCGGGGGACAAAGGTATAACATGGGTGCATTTTTGGGACATTGGAACTGTGCCAGCATGACATTGTAATGACAGATACAGGCCATTATACATTTTGTCAAAACCTATAAAATTGTGCAGTGCAAAGTGTAAACTATAACGTAAACTATAGACCATGGTTAGTAGCAATGCTTCAATATGTGTTCATCAACTGTAACAAATGTTCCACACAAATGAAAGATGTTGTTAATGTGGGAAAGTGTGGGAGGGGGAGGGATGGAGTATATGGGAATCTCCTATATTTTAGATGTAACATTATGTAATCTAAAGCTTCTTTAAAAATAAATAAATAAATAAAAGTCACTGCACAACTCTATATTTAAACTCTCCCAAAGTTATTCTGGATTCTACCTTTTTTGGTCTCTGAAAAATACTAAAATTGAATAGTTCAATGTAAGCCCAAGGCAAACTGCTCATGGGTCAAGTTTGTCTTTCTCTCCTGGGGGCACATCCCACCCCTTATAGGTGTCCCTAGTGTTTGGACTTTCTTTCTCTTTCCTTTTTCAAAGCATATTCTCATGAAAGACCCTATAAATGCATTAAACAATAGTATAAATAATCAATAATGCTTTAATATGCCCCCTAACCAAATGTATTTATATTTAGGCCAAATATCAAGCCTCATGCCATAAAAGAATCTCATTGTAGAATTTAGCTACAAGGGAAAGAAAGGAGAGGAAATTTCCAACACTCTTGAAGTCTTACCTATCACTAGTTAGGTTCATCTTTTAGATGTTTCCTTTTTTACATGTAATGTGCATTGTTTCTTTCCCTGTGGATTTGTGAAATAAATCCTTAATCTCTTCAGCTATCTTTATTTTTAAAAATAATTATTTATGAAACTGTCTTATCATAAAGAGAGGAAATATTGTGGTTCATTCAACTTTGTATTTATATTATATCCAACTTACTGCCTGGCAAATTTTAGCTCCTCAATTAGTACTGCCTGGATAATGACTGTTAATTATTATTTTTTTTTTTTTAAAGATTTTATTTATTCATTCATTTATCCCCCCCTTGTTGCTTGTGCTCGCTGGGTCAGCTAACCACGCCGTGCGGGCGGGCTTGCCTTCACCAGGAGGCCCCGGGAACCGAACCCGGGTCCTCCCATATGGTAAACGGGAGCCCTACTGATTGAGCCACAGCCGCTTCCCATGACTGTTAATTATTATACAATTATATGCCTGTGGTAATAGTTTCCTAATGTCAAACTACAAAAGAATATAACTGCACACTTTTCACAATGCAATAATGACAACAATTTTAAAATAGCACCAAATTATTGAGCATCTAGTATATGCCAGACTCATAGTACTCATTATGCTCATTTATTTCTTGCCAAACTTCCTCAATATAAATATTGTTATTCCTCCCCTCTTCCTCTAAACACCACATGTACAATTTACAGGTGAGAAAACTAAGGTACAAAGGTAACGACAACCTGCGCATGAAGACCATGAAGTGATTACCAGCATGCTGGTTTTCTATCAACTTATTTGGATCACTTCAGATAACTTTTTTTGTTGTTATCTCCATGAACAAATCACAGTGCTTAATGAAGACTGCAAAACACACTTGTCCATTCCTTAGGCCATTTATACAATTTTTAGTGATAACTCTTTAAATTATAAATTTGCATTGTATTTTCCTTCTCTTGGAGATTTAAAAATCTCCTCTGATTATCCTAGGTGATCAGAAGGCGCAGGTGTTTAGCTGCCACATCTCCCCTAATGACAGCAAAAGGAAGAAATTGATTTTGCAACAGATACACTTAGAAATCAAATCCAGGAATTGCTTTTGTTTTTAAAACAATAATGAAACCATTGACCACCAAATGCAGTTTGGTAGCCCCTTTTAGATTCCAAATGTCTAAATTATTATTACTCTAGCCTTAAATTTCAGGAAATAGAATATTTATGTAGTTAAATAGATATCCTTATACAAACCAGTGCTGTGTTTACAATATACCAAGCCATTAAAATCAATGACAGACATAGATATAAGAACTAAAGCCTGATCCAAGTAGACCATCACTCACCATTTACCCATTCCTCATCCAATGACAGGTTACATCCTATGGGAATTTGCCCTGAAAACAAAGCCTTTACCAACCTAATGTCAAGGTAAACAGGTGGAAATACCTACTTGATAGCTACTAACCAGTGGTATCATTTACACTGTTTAGGATCTAAACATAACTCAATAGTGGCATTTCTTTTCCTTTGAAAGAAACCTTCAAACTGACATTACTATAATATTGTTCTTTCTTTGGTAATTTTTTTTTTTAAGTTTACTAGGTGTTGTTTCATATTGACTTAAATTTTCTAGCCATAAGCTATCTGAGTTAAAAGGAATAAATAAAGTCTAATTCTATTATTCAGAAGAAACCCCAAGTCTCCTATACTTTAGTTTAAATGTCATCCCCCCAAATTAAGAGCTACATACAATAAAAGCCACTTAAAGTTAAGGCACAATGGTCCTGAAGTCAAGGTCTTAAAATACTATGTAAACCACACAAAGAAGAAAAATAAAGAAAACATATTTTCAGCACCAAGAATATATTAATTAGGAACATAGGTCTTTGTTGAAAAGGGTGTTATAAATTGTAATAGTTAATGACATACCTTGAGTTCTCTGAAGAAGATACTACTCCTGGCCCACTCAACAATGGAGAAGAGAGTTTGATCTGCCATTTTGCACATGAGGCCAAATGTGCTCAGCTTTTCATGCTTGCTTCGGTTAGCTTGCTCTTGCTGCAAATAAGCCATGATTTTGGCCTGCACTTGAGGCTCATCTGGCTCACACTTCAAAAGTTCCAGTATCAGATGTGGGATGCTGGCCGGGGAGCTTGTCTGGTAACTATCCATATAGGAATAGCCCATGATCGACTCGGGCGAGCTGGTGTAGGGGTCTGGGTACTCAGACTTGATGGCTCGGCTAGGAAAGTGGCCATATGTCTGGTAACCTTGCAGGCTGCCATGAGGTGGCATTGTCATGCTAATGGGGGATGTTACAAAGGGACTTCTGTCATAGTCTGTAGGTGGCAAGGCAGCATGGTTCAGAGGTAGGCCTTTGGAGGCAGAGTGGATGTTCTGAATTGCAGAGGAGATGGTCAGGTCAGAGGGCATTGCTTGGATCACCTGAGACATGGCTTCTAGCTTAAGTCCATTGGCTCGGATGAGGGCTTTTTTCTGTTGCTTTAGTGCCCTGTCTCTCTTGTACATTGGCCCAAACTTATTCCTTCCTCCGCGCATTCGGTCGGCCCTTACAGCTGTTAAAAGAAAAAAAGGAAATGAGGGTGTATAAATAAGATGCAAATCATTAGCATTCTCCCAGATCAAAACATTATTTAGAACAGTTGAAAATTGACCAGAAGTGGTATGTGTGTGGTTATTTTATGACAATAGCCCACAAAGAATCCAGGAAAAAAAAAAAAAAAAAACTATGTCCTCTTTATTTATGAATTCTTTCCTGCAAGTCTGTTTGGTAATCAAAAAAATATTTTGAATATGTACGGACATATTAACCCTTTGGTGGGCTAAAGAGATTTCATATTTTTTGTGTGTGCGTATGGTAAATATTTCATATTGCTAAGGTAAAGAGAATCAGCAGTTTTTCAACTAAAAAAGAATATGTTTCTATTATGCCAGTTAGCTTGTAATTCTCTAATGGAAACCCAAAAGAGCTGAGAGAAAAAAATTGAATAACACATTTCTGGATTAAATTGTGAATATTTTCCCTTAGGACTTCTTTCTCCCTTGAAGCCATTTTGGCTACTTAGTTGCAAAATATTGGGTACATGCTCTACTTGGAGAATCATTTTTACCTGGACTTGATGAGCGCCCATCAGATAATCACCGGCTTTAGTTTTTAATTTAAGCAGAACTGGGCATATTTAAAGCAAATTCATTTCAGAAGCTGACAAAAGAGCCTTCTGCCACTGTGGTGTGTAGAGTCTGGGGCCATCCCTACTAAGTGAGTCGTTGTCTCCAAGCCCATGCTGGCCAATGGCAATTAGACAGAAACCAGCGACCTCGGAGCTTGGGTCATGTTGAAATTGCTGGAGGTTAAGTTTTTGAGCTTTTCATCCTAGGATTAGTATAACATTAAAAATTTATTGTGAATGCTAAGTATCCAGAGTATCGCACAAGATCATAAAGAGTTTTTCATCTGGATAACTTATTGAATATTCATTCAGTTGTTTCCTATCATGTCTAAGAATGTATGAGTATTTATCGCAAGTCACTTACAATTATGAATGCATACTTTTTTAAGTAAAGAAATGCAATCTTTTTCTTTTCATCAAAAAAAAATGACATGAAATGACATCACTTAATTTTTATCCACACTTCCTCTTCTTAGGCTTATGGTATAGTTAACATCTATTACAATATTTTAGTTTCAAAAATAATAACATTATTGGTGATAAAGAAATTAATAAACATCAAGTACTTCCTATCTTGATCTCTTTTTAAAATTAATACTGACTTTAGTCCTCATGATAACCTAAGTGGCTATTTCTATTGGAAGGATCCTATTAGCACCCCAGCAGATTTATTTGAATTTTTTTTTGAGCAGTTCCCTCAAGCCTGAATCCCATATAACAGAAAAGCTCCAAACAAATATAACCTGTGCCTCACTGATCAAATAAATGTACTCTTATATCTGGCACCATCACTGATATGTACTCTTGTTATTACTTTATTTGCAGTATATTTAATCTGTGGAAAGTCAGTAGGTCAGAGGCTGGAAAACAGCAACATACCATAATAGTCCATGAACTACAATTTTTTTTACATCAGTCACATATTAACTTTACTGCCTGCCAGTCTGTACATTCTAAGTACAGATTCTGTTCTTTCAATATAAAGTTTAGCATAGCTTGTGAGGAACCACTCTCTGTCTTTGTCAAATTATTGCTACTGATTTAGTAGTTCATTAATTTCATGTTTCCTGCTTCTCAAATTTTTTATTTTGCAGACTCACTTATTATCTTAAAAATAAAAGGGGGAAGCGGATGTAGCTCAAGTGATTGGGCTCCCGCCTACCATATGGGAGGCACCAGGTTTGATTCCAGGGGCCTCCCGGTGAAGTTAAGTGTGGAGAGCTGATGGCCCATATGAAGAGCTAGCACAGCAAGATGATGCAACAAAGGCCAAGACAAGCAGACACAGGGAAAAAAAAAAAAACATGCAGCAAATGGATACAGCGAGCACAAGTGGCAAGCAGGGAGATAAATAAATAAATAAAATAAATCTTAAAATAAACAAACAAACAAATAAATAAATAAATGGGAAAAGTGCTGTGCCACACTATTTAAAATGATACCTGACATGAGAAATTCCTTTTCACAATTAAAGGCTTTAACTCTTTCTCAAGAGTTGTGAAATTAAAAATAAAAATCATGACAATTACACCTATTTAAAGAGATTGAAATCAAACTTTTTCTAGGGCATCCTGATTTGAAATCTTAAAGGATTTTTAAAATATAATTAAAATATATATATATAATTTTGCCAATTAATCTTATTTGTTCCCAGTTGACTCACTTTAATCTTGTATTCAACTGACTTGACCTTTTTCGTGTCAAATGCACCTGCTCCCCAAAACAAAAACAAAAATAAAATGGGAGATGGGGGCATCTCTGATGTTTACATTTTTTCCTTAGTAGATTTCACCAGAGTTTAAGTGCGACTCAGACTATTCTACAGACAAAATGTAAAAAAATGGTACATCTTACATTAGTGTCTTGTAGTGTTAAAAGACTAGAGAAATAATGTCACCACGTTATAAGCACAATTTGATTCTAAAGCTCATGACCTTGCAGAGTTTAAATAGGTCTTTAGAAGAGTCTTACCTTCTAGCTTCATTCCGACACTTAGACATTTTTGAAATCGACAGTAAGGGCAACGCTTTCTCTGTGTTTTGTCAATTTGGCAGTTCTGGTTTTCTATACATGTGTACCTTTTATTATTTTGGACTGTTCGCTTAAAAAATCCCTATAAGACAGAGAAAATAGTGAGGTATAATTTAAATCTAGCACCCATCTTCTCTATAGTTTCATTTCAAGGAAATCACAAGCAAATCTTCATTGCACCATTTGAGTCTTTGTGAGGTTCTGTGGTTTGTTTTACTTTTCAGCAAGATCAATCCTCCAAAACAGTGCCAGGCCATAGTGGAGATTTTTCTGGCTTCAAGAGTTATATTTCTGAAGGATTACATCAAATCTGGGGAAGATTTGACTACATGCCACTTCATCCCAACACTCATAGAAAATACACTTTATATTGACTGGTGATTTTTTTTTTTAATCTGTTTTCCTAGTAACCTTCACATTCCAAATAGAGGTACTCATGGAGATTTGCGTTGTTTTTAAGTACTCTGATACAATTTCAGTGACAAACCATTGCAAAATGCCAGTGGAAAATTGAATAGCAAAACACTTCAGATCTTTTACAAATGTCAACACTGGATGGTTAAAAGTAAAAGGATTTAAGGGGTAAAGCAAGAAAAATGCTCATAATTCCACTGAATACTTTCAAATATGGAAACTCTATTTTTAAAAAGGTGAAACTAATGGAAAGGGAAAGCATCTATCATGGAGAGCTATATTTTAGCAGAGTGTACACTTTCCTTATATTTTATTCAAAAGAATTAATCAAAAATAAAATGTGTACCTTTAAAATATAATAACAACTTTACTAGATTAGTGTTCATTGTATTGATCCTGCTAGCCATAAAGGCAAGCAATCTTATTTTGTGATACAGAATGAAGGGATTTTCCAGGCAGTGGTTTAAGTAATTGTGCCAAGTTTTCTATTTTAAAAAATATCCTCGGACTGTATAAGAGATCCGAGATAAATCTATAAAGTATAATGATATTATTAGTAACAATACAGTACATTTAAATTTCTTTGTACTTAAATGGATCATATATATTTGTGAAAGCTATTCTATTATAAATTAAGATCTGGTTTCTTGCTTTATGATATAAATTTCAAAAAGAATCTTAAAAATTATTTTTGGAATAAATCAGGATGAATGCAGTTGGAATTTAGACTTTTACGTCTGGGTAATAAAGGTTGTGATCTGTAGCACAGAATACTATAAAGTTAAAATGTTTTTGGATTTTTGGAAATACTGTGTTATGTTCTTTCTCAAGAACACGATATTTTAAATATGTAAGTCAAGCAAAATCAATATTTAAGATTGTTAGAAAGGGAAGCCTTTCCAAAGCGACATCACTTTCCTACAATAGCCTATTTTAAAGCCACGAGACTGGCAAAGTTTTCTAAATAGCAAAATGTCTTTGCCTTTTGTACTAAATCAGACACATCACTAAAAATATCATCTCCCTAAGACATTTTTTTCCCTAAGACTTTTTAATTGAATCTTAAAAAGACAGCTTAACTGTAGCTTTAAAAAGGCAGCCCAATTGTTTATTTTGGTTTTGAACATTATATATATCAGGTAGCAATATATGATCAGACCTTGCAGCTTTCACAGGTGAGAAGCCCATAATGGTACCCGGACACTTTATCTGCACACACGGGACAGAGTTCTTCAAGATCTTCATCATAGGAGTAATTCACCATTTTAAACTGAGACACTGAGGCAAGAAGAGAAATGCATACACATATCCGATTAGTTTACTATATAGGTTTTAATTCTGCAATGGAAAGCTTTTTAGTGATTGGTGGGCAGATATCACCAGGTAAAATACAAAACAAAAATAAATTTTACCCAGGTCATAAGGAAGAGAGCTATTTTTTACACAGTGAAAGTAAAACATCTTTTGGCTTCAGTGAGCATGCATGTCATATTTGTTAATTTAAAAATAATCCCAACTTCTTTTGTTAACATTTTAAACTGACCACTGTTGAACACAAGTTTCATAAGTCTGCAAAACAACAAATCAGAATAGAGACGTGAATTGCATTTCTTTTAAATCCCTGTAGCATTAAGTTCCAAAATGTTTTGGGTTTTTTTTTTTTTTTTGCCTTTCTTTGCCTAAGGGAGAAAAACAAGCATACACACCCATTATATCTCCACTCTTAAACCTAAGTTTGCTGCAAGTACACCTCATTTAAAAGGATAGCAACAACCGATTGCAAACAATGCTTGGCAAAGAAACTGACGCCCCAGAAACCTGCTTCTCAGCAGTAGCCCCACTTTAACAACAGCCTGCGGCTCCCAACGTTTAGATCTGTTAGATTAATCGAAACATTCAGTTCCGTATTGACAAGACGCCTGTTCTGGATACTTTTATCTCCGCACGCTTGAAAATCTCCTGTGAAAATGAAAAGAAGGAAAAAAGAAAGGGAGGACGCCGGGACAAAATAAAACAGAAGAGGAAAAAGATACACACTAAGGTTTGGTTTCGTTGCAAAGTACTAAAGCCCTGTAATGAATTTCACATGTTTCCGATCATTATTGCAAAATATAAACACCTCGAGATCGCCCTGTTAAAGTTAAACAGAAATCGGGCGGCGGCGATGGACGGCTCACAGCGGGGATTCGGTAAGGGCCTTCTTGGGGACACAGTCCCGCCAAGGCGGCTTTCGCAGCTGAAAGATGGGTAAATTATGGACAGGAAGGTCAATGGTTAGGAGACCCCAGGAAATACCTGATTCGGTCTCCCTGAGGCTACACGTCCACGCGGGGCCAAGTCCCTGAATGAGGGATGCGAGTGGGCTGGCACTGCCCGACGACAAGCCGCCGCCCGCACCCCTCCCCGGCACCCTTTCGTGGAATCCCAGTGGCGTACCGGGCGCTCCCCCCTTGCTCAAGCTTCGGCTGCACCACGGCGCACAAACACCCAGCTAAGTTTGTTTTAAGTTAATCAGTAGCATTTGCAGGGGGCGGGGCGGGTGGATTTCGTGAGGGGACGCAGAACCGACTGCCGAAGAGAAGTTTCCTCTAACTTGCTTACCAAAAAGCAAGAGAAAAATAGTCCCCACCCCATTGCCAATGTACCGGATCATGGCATCATGATCTATGTATCATCATATCATCACTATGTATCACAGTGGCCTCCTTACCAAGAGCTTATTCTTTTAAAATAAAAGTTATTTTTTCGCCACGGATTCGGAGGGCCTCCGGAAAGGGCCGTCGGAAGGGGAGAAGGGGGCACTTGCGGTACTTTCACGGCTGAGGGCAGAGTGACCAGGGGCTGAGCTGCAACTATCTTTTCTTGAGTCCTGGGCTGGGGTTGAAACGGTAGTGAGTTAGCCAGAGTTTGGGAGAATCTTGGGAAAAGAGGTTTCAAGAGAAGCAGGAGCCTGGCAACATGAAATAACATAAATAAAGAGATGCTGGAGCGCAGTCCTCTGAGCAATGCCAGTCTGTGGCCCAACGCTCGGATTTTGGGAACCTGGGGGTTGGGGGAGGTTGGGAGTATGAGAAGTTCCTTTATAGTTCCATTTCTCCTAAACTACCGTCTCGAGGCATTTTTTTAGGGATGAGAAAAGAAATGGACTTGACTAAATGTGTTCTTTTCTACCTGCCTTTCCCCCAACAAAGTAAATTCTAACTTCGCATTTAAGAGGCACTGAGAAGCAAGCGCTTGCAGCGGGGTCGGTGCACACCTGGGGGATTCCGCACCGAAAAGACCGAAGCTGGGGTTGGGGAGCGCTTGGAAAATCCGAAGACGGTATCTTTTAGAGTTTAGCCGAGTTAGGCGTTTGGAGAACTGAATCCGTCAGGGCAAAGAAGTCCCCGCGCTCTGCCTAATCTCAGTTTGAGAAAGGAGAGGGGGCGGCGGGACCTTGGAAAGTGAGAGTCACCGAGAGGAGAGCGGAGAAGTTTCCCTTTAAGTTCGAGGAGGTGCGCTGTCCCGGAACCCGGGAGCTGGTCCTCTTTGTGGGCTCCCCCTATGGTTCAGACCCTGGCTGGGTCCAAAGCAGGCTTGGAAATGGGGTTCCAGTTCCCAGGGGCTCCTTCCTACCGGCAGGCCGCGGACCTGGAAAGAAGATGTGCCCAGGAGCTCCCCAAAATGCTTTCGAACCCCAGGCTGGTGAGCGGCGGGAGGCTTCTCCTCCGCCCGGAGCACGCCGGAAGGCTAACCCTCTGCTTTGGGGCAGCAAGGAGTGTCAAGAGGGTCCCTCTTGAACTTTACAAATATTTTCCTTTGCCCCCCAATAAACCCTTATTTTTGCCTCCTCTGCTTCTTTTGGCGTGTCCCTGTGCTTCCTTTCCAGAGTTCCTCGGAAACGCCCGCGCCGGATCGAGCAGAAACTTTCCTTTGGGACCCAGGAATTGCGCCGGCCGCTCCCGGCAGCCCAAAAGGCAGGCCTTCTCCGGAGCTCAGGGCTGAAGGGCCCCGGCTCCGCTTCCCCGCAAACCACCCCCCCAGCGCCCCCACTTCCCAGGAATCTTAGATCCGGGACGGGAACTCCCTTGGGCCGACCGGGTTCCCCTAGGAGCCCGCTCTGAGACCTGCAAGTTGGTCTCAGGGGCTTCAGCCCCATCGGACTTCTGCAGCCCTCCTTTGAGGCTGGAAGAGACTCCGGATACTGAAGGGGTAATCGACCCCCCGGACATGCTCTCCTGCCACCCCCTTTCGCTTCTTCGCAAGGCAACTTCAGGCCCCCGGGCCGGAGAGCCGCGGTTGCGCAGTCTAGCCCGCACGGCCGCGTGCACCAGCCCTGAACTCTGCTCTCAACACTTCCCTGGTCCTTTCAAGTTCGCGCAAGAGGATGGCAGGAAACGTTCCGGGATCACAGACCCGCCAGCCTGCACATCCTGCGCGCTGGAAGGGGCGAGGATGGAAGAGCACCGGTGACTTTTCCTAGCATTGTTCCCTCCCCGGCCCAGGGCAACCGCGATAAACTTCTGACGGGCTTAATACAAGCCAGACTTGCAGTTTTGGAATGCGGTGAAAATATAGCCAGCGGGGTTTATTTGTTTTCTCGTTAGCAATCAAGAATTAGGAATACAAATGGGATTTCCATATTCCCAGCTCTCGAATGGAGGAAGGGGCATCAGGCTAACAGCTGCCCCACCCCAAATACGGCAGTACCCACAAATAAGATGGGATTGGGGGAACTTTGGTTCCCTTCAGTTCTGCCTGCTGTTTAGAAGTTGCCCAAAGTCGAGCCGGCTCCCAGTGAGTGTCCGCCTGGGCCTTTCGGGTATCCACATCCATTTTAATACCTCTAACACAAGCCTTTCGAGAGTGGCCTTCTCTTTCTGTAGTTGACTTTTTCTAGGCAGTGTGTTCTCCCTCCACACAAGAACACCGGTTAAAGTTCCCACCGGTTCCAAAGGCCGGGAGCCTGCTCCGGTTTCCAATGAGACATTCCATTTCTTAGAATGACCTTATTATTCCAAAGTACCTTTAGCCTGAAGCTGCCCGGCTTGGGATGCCCTAGAGCGCCAAGCCTCACTTTTTTTAATTACAAGTGGCCAATTAGGCAGTGCTTGGAAAACCTCCGCCCTGCATTGTTCAAGAGCCATAAACTTTTATGCCTGCACCTGGGGGGCGGGGGGCACTGGCGTCCGCACGCCGCCCGGCAGCCCGCAGTCTGCGAGCGCCCAACCCCGCACCCCAGCATGGGCGCTGGGCAAGGGGCTGAAGCCCGCAGGGAGCCCGAGCGCTGCGCGGCGCCTCCTTACCTTGCATGTTTTCCGGCATCTGCCCCTGTTCCCCATGCGATCGAGCCAGTCCCAGGGCTTCCGTCTCCACTTTGGGCAGCATGACAAGGCGGCCGCGGGCAGGGATAGGGGGTCCGTGTCCGTCCGGAAGTCCAGCACCTGGACACGGGCAGCACAGATTCAACTCCCGCAGAAAGAAGGGGTGACCAGGGTGCCCGCTCACCCCACCCGCTAGCTGGCGCGAGTCTCAGAGCTGGCCGGTCTCAGCCTCCTGCGGGGCTGCCCGGCAGAACTCCTTAGCCCGGTCCTGTCTCGCAGCTCAGAGCCGCCCCTGAGCAGCCAGGAGGAGGTCCGGGACTACAAGAGGCGAAGGCGGCGGCGTCTGGGCGCCCTGGCTCAGATTGGCAAGTGCGGAGACGGCGGCGGCGGCGGTGGCGATGGCGAGGGCACAGCTGCCGGGGCGCGGATCCGTGCACCGCCGAGCTCGCGGCGGCCAGCAGAAGCGGCAGCCGGGCTGCTGCTGCCGCCGCGGCAGTGCCGCCGCGGCTGCTCCCAGACGGCTGGGTCGACTTCTTCCCCTTTCTCCACCCGCCCTCTGGCTGAGGATCGGCAGGGGTCTCTCTCTCTCTCTCTCTTTCTTGCCTCACTTCTCCTCTCCGCCCCTTCCCCTCTTTCTGCCTCCCTCTCGCTCACTATCACAAGTGTGGAGTTGTGAAGTTCCAACCTCCCTCTCCTGCCTCGTTGACCCTCTCGCGTGTCCAAGAGCAACCCTTTCCAGCCCTGAGGGTGATGGTGCTGGGAAGGAAAGGGGGAAGACGAGGAGGAGAAGGGAGGTAAGTAGGGCCGGGGGTAAGGGGAAAGCTGGGATGAGGGGTGAAGACAGTGAATGGGGACGGGGGTTCCGGACTCGGGTCGGACACCAGCCGCCAGCCAATGAGAATGAGGCGCAGGCTCCGATCCCCTCGCCTGCCCCAACCTCTTCACCCCGCCTTAACCCCCCTCCCACCCCACCCTGGCCTCGGGCGGGGCGGGGGGCGTAAATGCTGCCGGGTCTTACTGCAAGTGAGAGGCGACGTCTGAGCGCGGCGGCGAAAGATGAGAAGCAAAGGGCGGTGATTTCCGCGAGCTGAGGGGAAGCGAGCAGAAGGGATGGGGTGTGTGCGAGTGGTTTGTGCGCGTGTCCTTGCGTGTGTGTCGGGTGAGGGGCTGGAGGGGGAGGCAAACACCCATTTAAACAACCTAAAGGAGAAAAGGGTGTTGAATTCAGTTGACCCAGCTCTTCTCAGATGCAGAGCTGGCCTTCTGGCAACGGTCTTTACGCTTCTTTCCCCCACTGTGTTTGGAACACGCAGAGGCCCCGCGGCGGGCCCTGGGCGCCCTGGAGGGGCCGAGCGCCGGGACCCACAGAGGGACCGTCCGCCACGTCGTTGAGGCCCTGAGTCCATTCACTGACTTGCTGGAAAACAGAGGAGGAGCAGCCACCTCCATTTCTCCACCCTTTCCCCCAGTTCTCTCGCTCATTTATGCATTTATATACTTGAGCCCAAGATTATCTTGGCAACAGACTTCCTAGTTTTAGTGAACTGTGTTTCTATACTATGTAGAACACAAACATCAGTCTGGGCTTTCCTTTTTTTTTTTTTTTGGAGCCACATGAGACCCGGAGAACCAACATTTTTTTTAAAAAGTTTTAAAAACCCATCTGTTATGCAAGCTCTTCGGCCACCAGCCTAACCACATCTTAAAAATTCTCAGACCTCATCCCAACTACATGAAAACATTCTTTCCAGCCTCCTGACTGCATGGGAAATGCCTCCTATACAGTGTCTGCTGTGCAGCCAGGTAATTGTTAGAGACACCCATGAGGGGTGGATTTGAATCTCAAAAATAAATAGAAATATTTATTCTATTTGTATGTGGGTACAGATTACACATTGAAACTTAACCTGTCCAGTATTTGATGGATTGAAAAAATATTCCAATCATTACCCTACATAATCTACATTTTTATATTTAGATAGGTTGCTCATCACCCACCCCGACTTGGCAATTCATATACTGTCTGATTTGTCATTTTGCTTTTCGTATATTCTGAATCTAAGTAATTTAGACTTCAGTTTTAGTAGCATTTTCAGGTTTCATGGAAACATTTAAAATTAGGAGGGCCTGTTAGTTTGTATGGGGAGGGACAGTTGCCAAAATTAAGGAGCCTTAAGATGTTCAGATTTTCATGATTATATTACGTAATCATGTCAAAATATATTTAGTATTTGTTTTAATGATCATTGTGAATTAAAAATACATACATATTCTTACATAGTTCAGAGATTTGGCAGTCCTAGAACTTAGATCAGTACGGGTCCTGCTTTGTTTGGGGGTTCTGATAAACTGTGAAAATCAGTTTATTACAAAGTCTTAACTTAAAAACAACCTCCTTTAGAGAACTTATAGGGCACTTGTGCAGCACCTTCACAAGTACTAGGCTGGCAGGAATGGCAGGTTCATGACTCCAGGTCTGGAGAGGGAACTTCCAGCCCTCATAGGGGAGGGAAGGTCCTTGGCTGGTGGAGCAGAAGGCAGGGAAATTGAGGTTAGGGGAGTTGGAAGAAGTAGAAAGAGGACTGTGTAGTTGCAGTGCAGCAAGAAACCCTTTAGCAACTTAAGGCTGAGGCTGAGCCTAACCTAATGAGGCAAACTTTTTGATCATGCTCATAACACCAGCTTCAGTGCTAGAAGGGACATGCTTAGGCCTCACTAGCTAAGTAGTTCAGGCCAATCTGCTCTCCCACCACACACCTCAAGGAAGACCACAAGTGATGGTGGCAAAGGGACAGCTGGCCTTCATTTATCTCCCCACAGGCAGACTTTCTAAGAAGGAAAAATCACATAGGGGCTGGGATGAATTTTCTTTTAAAGGCAGTTGTACCACAGAAGCCCTGCTTTGAAGGTCTAGTTCAGGCTGATCCCTTTGCTTAGATAACAGCTACCAATGGGACACTGAATTTGACTTTTCTGAGAGCCAAGGGAACTCCAAGCCCAGGGGCCCAGCCCACACTCTCCAGACTTCCAGCTTCAGGGTAGGAAAGCTCCCTAGGGCCAGCCCTATAGCCGATCCTCTCCAGAGAACTAGAATTCCACGCTTGCGGTGAACGAGGGGGGAAATTTGCCACTGGAATTGGTTCTTGTCAGCGACAGAAGGCACGCTCACTCTTCTCCAGGTGGCTCAGTAAGAACTTTAGTGGGACGGCGGGTCGCTTGCCCTGGGGCAGACGCTCAATACAGCCCTCGAAGTGCACCCTTACCCACCGTCTCAACTCCCTCCTTGCTCCAAACACTCACTCTAGTCCTAGACCACTTCAGTTCCTCCGGACAGGGGTTCCTACTGGAGCAGGGGAACGGCCTGGGCATCCTCCAGAACTCTGCGGGCAGAGTTGGAGGACCGGGAATCCGAGCAAGCGGCGCCTTGGGTCTGTTACCTGGGGGTGGTTTGGGATGAGGTGGAAAGCCAAGTGACCAAGGGAAGGAGAGGCAGTAGGAATAGAAGTAGGTGGGACAAGGCCTGTGTGGTCTAAAGGCAGATGCTGATGGTGGTCTGTACTGACCTTCAGACAGACCCACAGGCACCGGCGGATAGAGCCCCCACGAATGGGCAGTCGCGTCCCATCCTCCACGGGGGACATCTTACCTACAGTCACTCTGCCTCTTACTGGAAACGGATTTGGGAATCCACCAGGGTCTTTCTGCTGCGGAAAACTTCACTGGTGGCCGAGACCCGAGACCGGAACCCGGGAGGCCGTGGGAGAAGGCTCCAGCTTTAGCTACTGTACGCCTTCTCAATTTCCCCCCTGCTCTTCCTCTGCCAACTTCTGGCAAACTTCTCTTCCCTTTTCCCTACGTCCCCTACACCTCCTTCTTGCCGGCGAGACTGGTCTCCAGGGCTTGCCCTTCCCGGTTCTGACTTTGTCTTAAAGTGTTGATTGACGGTTGCAATTACGAAGGATGATGGCTCAGGGAGGCTCCCGCAGCCTTGATAAGCCCGAGAAGCGCAATCCTGGCATATTTTATCCAGGCTCAGCGTTACCCGGCCGTGCGCCCCATTCACCCGGTGGGCTGGAGCTGAGGAACTCTCGCACTCCCCACCCCGAGGATGCAACTGCCTTGCTCCGCTCCTCCGCCCCCACCTGTCCGCTGTTCCGCGCTGCATTTCAGAGGTCGCGCCGGGAACAGGCTGCCCTTGACCTGACCTCAAAAGTGGCGGTCTGCCCCGCGCGCTTAACGCGTACCGGCCGGGAAAGGGAGGTAACATTAAGATTTTCAGGAGTAGTTCAAGTTCCCTGGGGTCCGCAAGCACAGGTCGGGGAAAACCTGAGTGACAGACACACGGCTCCAGCGCGCTTGGGTGGAGGAGTCTCGCGTGAGCCACCCAACCTCACGCGAAATTTATAAACTTTCATCCTTGGTAATAATTTCTAACGCCTTCTCCTGCATTCCTTATTTTGGGGTGTTTTTTAGAAACTAATTACTTTTCTCTCCCTACGTATCTACTTTTTAAGCCCCAGGAGAAATCTAGATTTTTAACAAAAGTTTGTAAACGAGGCCTGAATAGCCGGAGGGAGTAAAAGACAAGCAAGTTTATCAGCCAATTTGAGGTTCCGGCTCGGCCTTATCCCCCCCCCCCCCGAAAAAACCCTCAGAAGCCGCTTTGCCTTTCTCTGAAAATTAAGTTTAGCAAGGACTCCTGTGTTCCTCTCCTGGGTTCAGGGGCAAGACTTTCCGCCCCCTCCCGGGTCTCCCCTGCGTGAGCGTCGGGAGCGCTTTGTTTTAAAAGGAGAGGTTAAATTCTGCACAGCTGGTGTCATGGCACACCAGACATCCGATAACACAGTGATAAAAGGAAGGAAAGAAAAGAAAAGAGAAAGGAAAAAAAATGAATAAATATATATATATATATATATTTAAAAAAAATTTCTGCACAGCTATGTAAATTACCTAGGAGCATCATTGACCGAAGTTTTGAAAAAAACAAAGTTGAATAGATGAGAAGTTGTGCCTCATTAAACAAAAAGCTCTTTTTACTGCATGTGTAAATACCTATTTAAGACGTCATCAACAGCCGCTAGTGCGGGAAGAAAAACTACCGCCAATTTAGACATTCTACCCCTGAAAGACTGCGCGTTAGGGGTAGCCCGCCAACGACAATTGATTCACACTCATTATGGGAGTATTTTAATATATCATGACACCTTCTTTACTGGGAAGGAAACGGAAAATTGAAGCAATTATCTGGATAATCCAGTCTCCTCCACCCCTTTCCCAGACAACCGTCCATTCCTGCCCCGAAGGAAAAGGCGGGGTTTGGGGAACGTTTGGCCTAGATTATTAGAATCTGGGGCGCTTTGTTAAGGGGCATCACTGAAACACTTGTTGACTTGATTTTCTTTCAAGTGTGTAGTCCCAGCCCAGGGGTCCAGGTGCCTTGGGATAGCCAGTCGGTGCTCTTCGAAGTGAACATGGAGAATCCGGTCTTGAAAATGGATCTGGGCTTGGGAAATATCGAGTAGGTGGTCCAATCTAATCTATTTCTTCCTCTCTGTAATTTAAATGGAGAGGTGAGTCAGCGCCAGGTCAAAACTGTAAGGACTGCACTCTCGGAACCACCCCAGTCCATCCTCGGGAGGAACCAGAACCTCGAGTGACGTTCCCAATGACCATCTTAGCGCCAGCAAGCCACCAAGCACTCTCTGAATCTAGCTGAACACTTGCAATTCCGCCCGGCCTCTCCTCCCCTCGCTCAACCTGAGCTAGGAACTAAATCCTTAGTCCTGGAGTGTTACAGGCCATCACTCAATTGTACCCGGCCAGAAGTTTCTTGAGGGAGTGATAATGTCCTCCATTTCTTCCGAATTCCTGGGCGTATGCAGAACGGGATGGAACCCATGGGAGATCCTTCCCTCAAGGAAAGCCCCCGGACTAGGGATTTTTGGTTCCAAAAATAAAAGAGAGCCGCACAGCCATGGAACAATTTGGGTCCCTCTTGGTCAGCAAAGAAAATGAGGATTGGAGAGACTTGTAGTGATATCCTCGCCCTCCCGCGAAGGGTGTTAGGGTCCTGGAGGTTACTCTGGTACGGCTGTGGGGAGGGCGTCAGCTCCTCCAAACTGAAGACAACATTTACGATTACCAGATGATGGGCAGCGTGAGCCAAGATTTGGGACAAAGTCATTCGCTTCCCCCTAAGGTTTCTTGTCCCGAAATTGCGAGAAGTTGCTTTGCGACCTGGAGGCTGATTCTGACCGATTTACTTTCAAATCCCATAAAGACCGCTGGAGCGGGTAAAATTTGGGGAAGGGGGAGCAGAGGCAGCGGGCGTCCTGATCAAGAGCAAGGAGTCCAGCATTTACTGTGAAAAATGTTAGCGCTGGGCGTAGGACCAGCATGTTTCACTGCAGGAGGCACACGAGAGTTTGTCAAAAGTGCTTTAATAAAAACAAACAACAAAAAACACAGGTGACTAAACTCTCCTTCCCTATTCGCTCCCCCCTCCCCCATGGGTTGTTTGTTCCTTAGGGGAAAAAAATGACCTCTTTCTTTTTAAACTCAATCACTCATTTTGAATGTTTCCCTGCCCTCCCCACACTAACCAATTCTCTATAACAAGTAGATGCTCTGAAATTTCCTCCCAGTTCCTTTTCACCCTGTGTTGGTAGCCCTGCTTCTGCGAGTTGTCACTGTACACAACAAAACATCATCCAAACTTCAGAAATCTTTCCAGGGAACCAGAAGTGCCTTCCCATCGTGCTCTGATCTCAAGCCTCCCTTGTCTCCATCTCTGCCTCCCACACCCCACTCCCCATCCCACCCCTTTGAATTCTACAAGGATCTGATTCCCACAATAGAATGAAATGGAAGATAAAGAGGCATTGACAAATGTCTTTCCTAAGCACGAAATACCTTTCGGAAGAAAGTCTGAGTAGACCAATACTGTTTTCATCATAATTCCTTTGTATCAACAAGGGCAAGTAGTTTCTACCTTGAGGAATGAACATGGACTTGAGAATCATATCTGTATGGTTCTATTTACAGCTCACTGTCCTGGCTAGTTGAGTGGCCTTGTGCAAATCACTTGACTTTTCTGATTCCAATTTTTCATCTCTAAAATGGGGTTAACAAAGTAAACTTTATAGTTATATCTGGCTATTAATAAATATCAGTTCTTTTTCTCTCTTTCCCCTTAACTTCACCAAAACTCATTTCTGTAAGGAAAATAACCATCAAGGAAATCACTAACCATTTTAGGACCATTCAAGATATATCTTTTCAGTATCTTTTCTTACTTGTCATTCACACAAAAACACCCATAACAGAGCTTCCCTAAAGACTGAAAAGGAAACAGTCTTTATTAATTAGTCTGGTCAATTTCAGTTCACTTGGTTCTCCCAGGCTTAATTTCTCAAGTTTACATTGGTCAGATTTCAACTCTTCCCAAGGGCGACCCCAGAGTTTCATGCCCACTTGAGGTTCCCTGAAGTCTACAGGATTTCTCAGAGAAGTTTTTTCGCTTAAAGTGAGCAGTGAGGAAGTGCAATCCAAAGAAGTTATTTCATCTTGACAAAGGTTATGGGCCTGGGGGGCAAAGGATTCATGCCCTGCCCACAGCTTCTCAGAGGTCTTCCCCAGAGCCCTTCACCTCAGTTCACAATCAAGGCTGAATCCAAGATAACCCTAAACATTGTGTCTGGGTGGAGGGGTCAAATAAAGAAGAAAAGCATCACCAAGCCTCTGTTCTCCCTTCCGCCTTAACTCTCTCTTGGTTTACCTCACTGTTAGTAACAACTCGTGGACTCAGGCCAGTAAAGAGGAACTGGGCAAGTGCTGATCTGAAGATGCGCTGAGGTAGGGAAGGAGAGGAGGCACCAGAGATTAGCTTCCTAGAAGCAACTGGCTGCCCAAGCCCCAGCAGCAAGACTTGGGTGACTTGGCATTCTAAGCTGCATTACAAATAACTTTAGAGGATGGGGTGACATAAAGGCTATCTCACTTCCCACTAAATGATGTCTCCTTTTAGAGATCCTACCAGCACAGAACTTGCTACAAATTATCACTGGAATAAAATCAGACTAAGTGTTAAGGGAAACAGTGTTACATGACAGCGTACATACAGTGTTTGTAATGTATATTATATACCCTTAGCTATGCAGGCATAGCTTCCTGGGGATAATGTACAATATTATATTGGATGCGCATGGTGTACTCTGTTAAGTGCACTTAGTTTGAAGTATTGTGTCAATTTAATACACATCAAAGTAGGAACATTGTAGGGGTGGGTAAAAAAAAAAAACAAACCAAAAACACATGTTCTAATATGTTTCCTAACACACAGATGTGTTTTTTTTGTTTATATAGGCAAGGACCTTATATGTATTATATATATATATATGTATACATACATATATATATATAATTTAACAGTAGTATATATATATTGCTGTTAAATTAGTATTGCAGATCATTCAGTACCATTTCACCATTTGAGAGAAAGAAAAGACCTAGGCCAGAAACCAAGAGACTAGCCAATGTTCCAGAACTAGTTATATTTAAGGGAACAGTTCTAGTTACAACCGGAGTCTTCTCTTATACCACACTGAATGATAATCTGGCAAGTAGGCAGGAGGAATGCCTTTATCTTATTCTATGATTCAACATGAACACACACATCTCTACACAACTTTCATGGAACCACTAATGTGCAAGAAAAGATCGTGCCCAATTAAAACCCGTGGATACAGCTTTTTAAATAAACAATAGAATACAGTTGACGGGTTAGTGTGGAGTTGGAAACCCTGACTCATCTCCTTATGCATCTCCCTCAATATTGTGAACCATTCCCAAACCCATCCAAACTTGGAATTTGCCATTTCAAAGCTACCCCCCGAAGACCTCAGACACTCTCCACAGCTGTACCGGTGGATTTTTGTCAGTGGGCTCACTCTGGGCAGTGTCAGGAAGACCCAACCCAAGGGGTCACTCGTCTTCACAGATGGCCACTTCAATACAATCTGATAGCTCCGCACCGCCCCCTCTCCCTCTCTCCCTCTCCGTCTCCCTCAGTCTTTCGGATGGCTCAGTCCAGCCAAGAACCCCCAGAATGACCCTCAACACCCCATGGAGGCTACGCCGTAAACCAATAGACTGTCGGTGCCAGCAGACGCCTCTGGATCACCAAGGTGCTGCAAAATGGGGACCTCTCACAGCACCTGTTGGGTTGCAATACCAAGGGAAGAGGTGCGGGGGGACGGGGAGGGGGTCGCTGCGAACAAGATCCGGAAAGAGGTCTCCGTTACCGGAAAAGTGGCTGGAATTGCCCGGAAGTGCCCAGCCAGGTTTAGGGTGTTGGGGTAAGACCGCTGAGGCCGGGGGAGGCTTCCTTGGAAATTTCCTTAAGGTGCAGTCCCCAGCAGTCCCTTAGGGCTAGAGAGACCTGCGGGTGCTTGTTATTTATGTCCAGGAAGGACCCGCCTCTGGCCCAACATAGCCAGTGCCGGGTGAGTACGGGATGCGGACGGCTAGAATTCTGTACTTGGACCGTAAAAGAGAGATGTACAAAAGCATCGCCTCCCGTTACCTTACCCTCTTTAACTCTTCCCCTACCCACAACTCCAATCCCTACCCTCTGAAACACACAATTCAGGAACGCCTTTCTGCGCCAACTGTTGAGAGTTGCGCTTTGGTGCCCCTACTTCCGGCTCGGGGGTGGGGGGTGGGGTGCGATGGGGATGCAGAGGCGGGAGGACACCACGGAAAACCCGCATGGGTGGTCTCCAGCTCTCGCTCCGGGCTCACTCGCAGCCACCAGCCCAGCGGCTGAAGCCTTAGATCGCCCGGCGCGGGCGCGAGTCTCCCTGCGCGTGTCACTCCGTGCGCGCAGCCAGTGTCTCCCGCTCGAACGCGCTCTGACAGCGAGCCCCCGACGCTAACCCAGATAAACACTAAGGACTGCTGGCCAGCTCACCGAAGCGGTTTTGCCAGGCGAAAAGGATTCGAAATGGTTTAGTGTTTCTCTTCCAGCTCTTTTCTTGTGCCCATAGTTTCTTTTATCTGCAGAGCAATTGATTTCGTGTTACACTCTGCATGCCTTCCCCATGTTTTCTTTTTCGTACGTACAGAATTTTTTTTTTTTCGGTAACCATTTCCTTAACTGATATACTTTAGGGTGTAGTTGGCCCATAAAAAAGGCAATCACTGCATTCAGTGGAGTCATCTGGCTACCAAGGGGAACGAGAGGAAAAGCCCGAGCCTTGATTTTCCTTCTTGATACAACGGAACTCAGAGCTCAACTCCTGACAGACCCCCTGGAACTTCGGAAGGAAATCCCAGTCTGAAAGTCTAAGAAAGTACTTCAAGAAAAGGCGTAGGTCCTTCGAAAACTAGAGGAAAGGAAGAGCATGATTTCCAACAGACCACTGAGAATCACTTCCCTTTAGTCCTTTCCCATTATCCTTTCCCTGTATTCTTGGGTAAAATTGAGAGTTTGCTGTTATTTTAAAAATAAAAATTGCCTTATTTATTTCTGTTTTTAAAAAGCTAGACAAGCTCATTATTTTAAAAATCAGACAGGTCTTTTGCGGGCGGCGGGGTATGATTTTATGTTTGCTGGAAAAATAAAAGATTTTCTACAGTAACTGCAATGAATGAGACACCAATACTCTGGTGTGGCAGAACTTGAAACTTCACAAATATTTGAAAGTTATTTGTTACAGTTTGATAAAATAATGTCTCAACAGGTTAGTTTCAGATCTTTAATTTTGTTCAAAATCTAGCAGATTTAAAATTATCAGGAAATATTAAAAATGAAATTGATATATCAGGTACTATGTTTTCCAGCTTTTAGAATGATAAAATGATAGCCCAAAACACTTACTGATAATGAATAATATTCATATGTTGAAATACACATTTGCTTTTTTGAATTGTAAGAAAGAAATGTGTGATATATACTTGAATTTATTATGGGCTTTTAATAAACACAATAGAAAAAGCAGTGACTTATAATACAAAACCCATCAATAAGATTAACTTTCATGTATTATAGTAGTAGCAGAATAATAAATTGATGATAAATAAAGCAGCTCCTACTTACCGATAGGTGTAAGTCCGTGCTTTAGAGATTCTTGTAAATCACCAGTATCTGAATTAGAAGACATTTTTGGTGAAATTATAGGCAGTCCTTTGGTTTAGGGCAGAAATCATTGAGCATAAGAAGAAGTGCCGTTTGCCAAATTTTGTGGCCTTGGGGAGGACACTACACGTCAGACTACAGAAAGCCTTAGTGAAAGTTAAGAAAAAGCAAAAAAAAAAAAAAAAAAAAAAAAAAAAAAATCCAAGAATTCAAAAAGTTACAAGCAAGTCTTTCCCTGGACTCTGTACTTTTTCCAGCATTAGTGACCTGCTGTAAACCATGTATCCAGTTTCATGATGGTTTCTAATCAGAAGAATGGAAACTTTTGATAGGCTTGGACTGATCACATGATTCTATGCAGGTTGATAAGAGGACCCTGTTATAAAGTGACAGCAAAAGAGATAAGAACTCTTGGCAGATAATGGCAAAGAAATGATTAACTCAGAAGTGGAGAGGTGCTGTGCAGCACAGAGTGGAAAGTTGTAAAACTGAGGGGTCAGAAGATCATACTTAGTGGATAAAACTCCAAACCGGCTTAAATCCACTAACTAAACTTAGGCTTTTGACATGCCCTCTTGATGTCATCACCTCTTTGCATAGAAGAGAGCAGACATAGCTCTTCTGACCTCTGTAAATATGTTTTTGATGATAACATTGGCAGACATTAATTCTCTAAGTGATGACTGCAAATATGATTGGCACTTTGAAATACTGCAGTAGCATTTCCAAGCTGACGGTCATTTACTTTTTCATATTTTGGTCAACCATCCATTTTAGTATGCCTCTTCATTAGATGAGAATCTTCTCTTAGCTTGTTTATACATTAGTCAGTCGATTAAAAGGGCAGCCTATCTCTTTACCCCAAATGAAATAAAACTTATATTTTGAGGTTAATGCTAGCACGATGATGAATGCATTTTCCATAATTTAAAAGTTATTATTCTTTGTTTGGATCTATGGAGAAAATCTGGATCACTATTCACCATGGTCTATTATACTGAATCTATGAAAGGACTATTACTCAATGACCATGGGTCATTTCAGATACTCATTGAATATCTCTATTGATCTTTAAAGTAATAAAATCTGGATTCTGGGAGTAATGCCTGTCTTTTCCCACATTATGGGACAGTTCAATTTTTTTCTTGTTTGTTTTGACTTTGTAAACAGAGCAAACATTTTTCCCTCTGAGATTCTATTTGGGAAAAAACAGACATTTTTCCCAGTCAAAATTTTACTTTTTAAAAAAATTATATTTGACTGCATATAATAGAAAAAACAAAACAAAACAAAAACAACCCATAACATAGGCTTAAGCAAGACATTTATTTCTCTCTTATAAAAGTAGTTCAGAGGTAGGCAATGGGATGAGGGATGGTGCAGTGGCTCTACAAAGTTGTCTAGAAACTGGGCTTCTTCCATCTTACTATCTTACATCCCTTCTCTTCATGTTCCAAGATGGCTTCTAAGAGTGCCAGCCAACTCTTTCAAGAAGCAGAATGAAGAAAGAGGAAAGGAAGCATGTTCCTTTTTAAGAACACGTTCTGAATGTATAACACAAACTCTTTGCTTATGTTTCACTTGGCAGATCTTAGACACATACCCACACTTAGCTGCAAGGGAAGCTGGAAAATGAAGTATTTTAGCTGGGCAGCTAAATATGTATTTCACACTAAGAATGACAGGGTGATTACAATAATCTTTGTCAGTTCTTTGCTGATATTTATTTGAATAATCAAACAATAACATGGCATAATGCTAGACATATGCCCACGTATATGTTAGAGGACATATATCTTCTGAAAAGCAGCTGTTTTCTTAAAAACTGTTTAGCACCCTAAAAATATTTTGCTTATATAGACTATATCTATTAGTATTTACTATATTAGAAATTAAAATTTATAAAATTTCTAAAGTTATTAATTCATTAAAATTAACAAAAATAAACCCATTACCTATTAATATCAATAACAAAATTTTAATTAAAAAGAACTATTTCCCAAAACAAAATAATTAGTTAAAGGAGTGTGATTTTCACAAATTTTTAAAATATCTGGCTTCATAGAGGACAGCTGGATTCTCATATCTGCTTATGCATTCAGTTGTAGCAATATTTTGTTTTGATTGAAGTATATAAGAAAATACAGTCTCACAGATGTGAAGTTGGTAAAGAGAAGGGTAAAGGGGTATTATTATATCCTTTTCAGATAATTATGGATTTGACAATACACAAAATTCAAGTAGTAACTTATTCTTTTTTTTAAAGATTTATTTATTTCTTATCTCCCCCCTGCCCCATTGTTTTATGCTCGCTGTCTGCTCTGTGTCCATTTGCTGTGCGTTCTTCTGTGTCTGCTTCTCTTCTCTCTTTTTTTTAAACAATTTATTGAAGTATATCATTCATACATGAACATACATAAACTGTAAGTGTTCAATAAACAATGTGAACTTAAAAACAAACATGCATAACATCATACAGGGCTCCCACACATCACCCCACCACAAATACTTTGCATTGTTGTGAAACATTTGTTATAAATTATGAAAGAGCATCGTCAAAGTATTACTACTAACTATAGTCAATATCTTACTTCCCTATACATTTTTTAAAAGGATTTATTTATTTATTTATTTACTTGTATCCATTTTTAATCCCCCTGATCCCCCCACCCCCTGTTTTTGCTGTTTTTGTGTCCATTCGCTGGGCAACTCTCTGTGTCCGTTTCCTGCCTTCTCTTCTCATCCTTCTCCTCCTGTCTTTACTGGGATTCGATCCTCGGAAACTCTGATGTGGGAGAGAGGCATCCTACCACCTGCATCACCTTAGTTCCTGGTTTTTCTGCGCGTCTCATCTTGGCTCTCCCTTGTGTCAATCTCCTGTTACGTCATCATCTTGCTGTGTAGCTTGCAGAGCCTGGCAGCGCAACTGCATGCTGGGACTGGCCTGCGCATGGGGCCTGACAGCGCACTCTCGCACGGGGCCTGGTAGTCCATGCACCTATATTTTTCTTTTTTTTATTTTTACCGGGAGGTCCTGGGGATCCAACCCAGGTCCCTACACATGGGAGACTGATGCCCAACCATTTGAGCAACATCCTTAAGGTTGACCATAGATACCTAGAATTACAATCTTTTCCCATAAGGATGGTCATATAATAAATCAGGCTTAGTTCATCACCAGCATTCTAAAAACCAGACCTAGGGAGAAAAACTAGGTCTGGGGACACATGCATGGTTTCTAATATAGCGAATGTTTAGCCTACCCTGATTATCACAAAATCAGGACAGCAAGACTATTCGCATTGCTTGTCTTCTCTTTAGGCAGCACTAGGAACTGATCCTGGGACCTTCTGGAGTGGGAGAGAGGCGGTCAATCTCTTGCACCATCTCAACTCCCTGGTCTGCTATGTCTCTTATTGTCTCTCCTCTGTGTCTCTTTCTGTAGCTTCATCTTGCTGCGCCAGCTTTCTGCACGGGCCAGCTGTCCTGCACAGGCCAGCACTCCTGCATGGGTCAGCACTCTGTGTGGGCCAGCTCGCCTTTCACCAGGAGGCCCTGGGAATCGAACCCTGGACCTCCTATATGGTAGATGGGAGCCCAATCTCTTGAGCCACATCTATTTCCCAAGCAGTAGCTTCTTAAAGATTAGTAGAAATGTGGAATCCGAAATCGTATCAGTGGATTTTTTAACTTTGATACATTAAAATCCATTGGTGTATTTTATACTTTGAATGCGTCTTTTACATATCAGTGATTCTGAAGTATCATTAATTGGTCATTTGGAAAATATGGGTTACCAAGTTATATAGATCTTCCACATGTTGATATATTTCATTATATATTTTCAAAATGTATTTGCTGTTCTCACCATTGATCTCATCAGAATTCTTTAAATATTTGGAAGCAGTCAAATTCACAGTGGCAAATACAAGTTTTCCAAAATTCAAATTTTCACTTGAAAGCTTGAATTTTATCATTGGGGAAAAAAATGCCATCAGTTATTTTCCTTGAAATAACAGGTTTGCTTCACTCATGTTGCAGAAAATATCTCCAGAATACCTAAGTCTGAATAACCATAGTTTGTCTGTCAGTCATTCTTTTAAGTGAAAATGATGTTCCATGAAAGAGCAGTGACACACCGATGTTCACAGCGACATTATTCATGATTGACAAAATTTGGAAACAACACAGGTGTTCATCAACAGATGATGGATAAACAAACTGTGGTCTGTTCACACGATGGAATATTATGCAGCTGTAAGAAGAAATGAAATCATAAAGCTTCTGATAACATGGATGGACCTGGAGGACATTATGTTGAGTGAAGCGAGCCAGACACAAAAGGACAAATACTGTATGGACGTGTTACTGTGAACCAAATGTGTAATATATTGTATGATTTTAAAAAATTAATATGTATCCAGTACATTAATACATTAATTGAGAAATGTATGTGTTTATCCGTGTTTACTTTTTAGTTTTTAATTGCTTATATTTTCAATTATTAAATGTACAAAATAAAGTTAAAAAAAATCATTAAAAAAAAAGAAAGAGCAGCGAGGTCAGCTCATAACTCAGATGACTGCACTAGTGCTTTTCTTAGAATCAGCCGTAATGATTTGGCATCTGCCCTTCTGGTTTCTTCTGGCTTCCCGCTTCTGGTTCATTTCCTTAGAAGGCCTCTAGTCATAGAGATTAGGACTCATCCTAATTCACTTGACCACACACAAACAGAACCTTGGAAGATCCTATTAGCAAAAGAGTCCACATCCTGACTCACCTTAACATACTCAAATACGCTATTTACAAATAGTTTCACACTCACAGGAACATGGATTAAGACAAAAAATATGCGTTTCTTTGGGGTACATAATTCAGTCTGCACCAGGTGGAAATGTAATTCTTATGGCTCAGCTTGATTAGAAGTGTGTTTTGCTTTATGAAATAGCTGTGTCCTTGAAGAGTACTATGTTAATCAATTTTTACAACCCATGTCATATATTGAATACACTGCTTGATGTATTTGGAGAATATATTTGGAATGTTTTATAAAATAGAACGGTCTGTTAATGTGGTCTGATTTTTCAATGTACAGTAGCATATTTGTGTTTTTGTGAACTTGAGGGTATTTCTGAATAGAGAGGAAATCTGAATTGGATTAAAAGATTATATTATCTTTTGTTAAATATTATGAGCTATGTTTTCCCTAGGATGTTGAAAAGGAGGCATGCTAGGATTTCTTCTGTGAATAGAAACTTTGCCCGGTCTCACCAGAGTCCGCGTCCTAAGCAGGGGCTGCCTGTTCTGATCATTTCTTGGAGGGATTTGTGGAACCTAGGGGAGCTGGGTGCTCAAAAAGGAACCTAGAGTTTTGGCTGCTGCTACAGCTTTTCATCTCTTTGCAACAAATGTCAAGATATTTTAAAATGCACCTCCCCATACCTTGGGGATACATTGTCAGTTAGTTAGAAGACTGATGTCTGGATAAACAGTTTTTATTCATTTTCTTCAGGGCAGTACCGTTAGAAAGCTCAAGGACATTTCCCTGAATCTTTGAAATTCTTTAGATAGAAGGACTTGGGGTTTGTGAGAGGCAATGCCAACACAAATGTACTTCTGGCCCAAGACCTAGGAAGAAAAGACAGATGAATAGAAAGGTGGCAATGTGCATTCATATATGTATATTTATTTCCCCCTTACTGACCACATTATAATCCATTCAGCTCAGTTTTAAATCAGAATACTAATGAGGCTAAGGTTCAAGTTTTTATTCCTGAAGAGGGAAAATTTTTACAAAGGGAAAAAGTATATGTAAGGTTTTATTAGCCCTTGTCAGTACTCACAAAGTTGTACCTTAATTTGTAAGAAGTCAGTAAAATATGCTTATTGTGTGGTTCGTAAAGAGGGAGTGGACCTTTTCTGACTTTTTTCTTTTACTGGGTGAGGGTAGTGGGTAAGTTAGAATATAAATATATTCCACTGCCTAGTTTCAAAGTTAAGATTTTAATTTTAATTTTGTTTTATTCTTTTCTTTTAGGTTTCTGGAAGAGCATGTGTGTCTATCAGTGATTTAAGCCCATGTATATACATTTTCAGGCCTTTATTAGGTTTTAAACCATATTAACATCAACACTTTTAAAAAACTAAGTGTATTAATCAGGGTTCTCTCAGGAAACAGAATCAAAAGGAGGTATCTGTCAATAATATGAGATTTTAAAAGAGTCTCTCACGTGACCGTGGGGATGCACAATTCCAGGTTCCGCAGGCAGGCTGCAAACCAGGGGTTCCAATGAAAGTCTGATGAAAGGTCCTTGATGAGTTTCTGGGAGAAGTTGCCTGTCCAAGGATGAGCTGGGAAATTCTCTCTGAATGTTGAAATCACTTCCCCTTTTAAGGCATTTAAATGATTGGATAAAAGTGTCACCCATTGATGATGCAATCTCCCTAATTGATGCAGATGTAATCAGCCATCCATGTAGTAAACTCACTGGTGATTGAAGTTCATAAATGCTCTTGTATTACAATTAGCCCAGTGCTTGCTGGACCAAACACCTGGACACAATTACCTGGCCGAGTTGACACATTAGCCTAACCATCGCACTAAGTAAATGGGGTGAGTGTATATTTTTATAGATAGTTTACAACTCAATATATGGATATTTGTATTAACAAAATTCATGTTAGGTAATAAATTTAGCAGTCCTTTTCTGAAGATTCACATTACAGAATTTATGGTCGCAGTTTTCTTTGTTATTTACTCTGATTACTGTTTTGTGTTTATTTTCCATTTGTCTCCAACTTATTTCAGTTGAAATGTTGGAAAAGAGCATCTGGATGATGAATGTGCTATATGGAGAGAGATGAGATTAGAAGAGTAATGAGAATCAAGAGAGGCCTTCAACCTCTCTCCGCTGCTTTTCAACTGCGCTTCTGGCTCTGAACCTTCCCAAATCCAATCATTTCATCAAAAACAACTCACCTCTGTGTCAGGTTTGGGTGGCTTGGAGTCTGGATGTCCTCTGGGAATCACGGCCAGCAGTGGCCATCCATCACTTGTGGTCAGGATGGGTGTTAGAAACATCTCCAGGTAGATACCCACATGCCCTCATCAAGGTGAGATTTTGTAGAGGAGACCTGCTTGTGGAAGGTGGGTAACTGGCGCTGGTTCACACAAAGTGAGAGAACTAGTCATCCAGGCTGTCAGCAAAGAGGGCATGTATAAGCATGCAGTTTTTCCTTTGAGCTACAAGTTCTTACGCGTACATAACTAACACAAGCTACTGTGCAGTAACACCATGTTAAGTATATTTATCTATGTCCAAAAGATTAAATTTTTCTTTTAAATAAATGATGGATTTAAAAGTATAATTTTTTATTGAAACTAATTGTTTCTTCTCCAACTTTAGTTGGAAACCCAGAAGAGACATATATTTTTATAGGCATATTTTACAACTGTAATTACTTTGGAATATGTAGGTCTTCTTTCATATATGCCAAAGCATCAGATATATATTTGTTAATCTTTACATATTATGCAATCCATGAAATAGAAGTGTCTATTAAATCCTCTCCATACATTGGCTGTAGCCCTAATTATGTTCCCCGAGAAACAAGCAGTTTTGGTAGGTGAATGCAGCCAGTTTGAGCATGAGAACACATTAGGAGAGCATGGTAGGAATGAAGACAGTGGAGCAGGGGGTTAAGATCCTGGAATCTGGGATTGGAATGGTCACGACCCCCATCCTTGCTTTGCCCCCAACTTGGATCTGACCTAGTAATGCTTGGCCTCTTTAAGCCTCTGATTCCTAAAGAATGAAAATGGCAAAAATTATGGAATCGAGTAATGTTTGTGGTGAGAAGTGAATGAGATAATGTATATAAAGAGCCCAGTGTAGTGCCTGAGAGAGAGTCATTAAAAACAGAGATGGTGGGGGACGGATGTGGCTCAAACGGTTGGACATCCGTCTCCTATATGGAGGGACCTGGGTTCGATCCCCGGGACCTCCTGGTAAAAAAAAAAAAAACAAAAAAAAAAAAACAAAAAAAAAACAAAAAACAGAGATGGGGGATCGGATATGGCTCAAGCGGTTGAGCGCTTGCTTCCTACATGGGAGGTCCCAGGTTCGGTTCTTGGTGCCTCTTGAAACAAACAAACAAACAAACAAACAAAAAACAATAAGCAAACAGATGAAAAACCAACTCAGGGGAGCTGATGTGGCTCAGTGGTTGAGTGCCGGCTTCCCACATATGAGGTCCTGGGTTCAATCCCCAGCCCCATTACCTCAAAAAAAAACACAAAGATGGACTGTGTAACTTTGGGTGTTACCTCTGATTAGGCAGAACTGTTTTACAAAATGTGCAAAAAAGGTGAGGGATGGTAGCATTACCTACCAGACCATTTAAGATACTATTTGCTATTTGTCACTCTCTTACTCACTTTCTTGTGGAACTTATTGGCATGCTGAGGAAACATTATATTAATGAGTTACTTTGCTCTTTTGAAGCTTATCTATCAGGCTAATTTAATAGAAATAGGTACTCAGTACTTTGTGAGAAATGAACATATTTTTGTGAAAGAAGGAGTAAGGTTCACATGTAGTACAAATAACAGGTGCTGGGAACTCAGCCTCAGCCACAGTTAACAAGCAGTTTACTTTCCAACTATGCAGGGAAAAACACAAAGCAAATCATTACCACTGTTATTATTATTTATTAGAGAAGTTGTGGGTTTATAGAACAATCATGCATAAAATACAGGATTCCCATACACCACCCTATTATTAACACCTTGCATTTGTGTGGAACATTTGTTACAACTGATGAAAGCACATTTTTATAACTGTACTATTAACTCTAGCCCATGATTTAACTTAGGAGTTACTCTTTGTATACTACCTTAGGATTTACTCTTTGTGTACTACCTTAAGTGTTTTTATTTTTTTATTTTTAGGAGATACCAGGGATTGAACCCAGGACCTCGGACCTTAATTTTTTATTTTATTTTATTTTTTTAGGTACCAGGACCAGAGACTGAACCCAGGACCTCATATGTGGGAAGCCGGCACTCAACCACCAAGCTGCATCGGCTCCCCCCAAACTGGGCCTTTCATTTGTTTGCTTGTTGTTTTTTTGTTTTTAGGAGGCACCAGGAACCGAACCCAGGATCTCATAAGAGCTTAATGGCTTTAAGGCACATCTGCTCCCTTCTACTTTAATTTTTAATAATTATTTTTCTTGATCAAGGCACAGTTTAAGTGTTTCCTTTTGGCAAATTTGGGCATTTTCCATTACAGCATTCTGTTCTAAACACCTTCACTACTTGACTCAACTCATGAGAGACCATCACATCGAAAACTTACAATAACACGTTTGCAAGGATATATGTGTATAATGACAAAACAGTATTTGCTAACTGATTTCAGAAAAGATTTGTAAATGATTGACAGATAATGAATAATTCCGAGACATCTTTGCCAAAATCCAAAAGGTATTCAACAATGTCATCTGAACCCATATTGCATGATGGTGTTAAAGTTCAGTTAATGAGTTACAGTCACTGTAAACTTCCTGAATACACTCTTCCAAGACTTTGTGACATATCTGTTAGGAACTGATATTCTTGTAAAATTGGATTTTTGGTGGGCACTTTACACGAGCATATGCCGGAAAGCCCCTTTAAGTGTGTTTGCAGTTTTGGGTTATTAAGAACCAGCATCCTAAACCACTCATCATTCAAACGGACTGATTGCACCAGATATTGGGAAGTTTATGGAAGTCCTATAAACACTGAGCCAGTTAGTTCCTGCTAAACCATTGCTTAATAGTGAAGTTTTGCTTGTACCCTCCACTAACAAAGACATTTGTCACTGATTTTATGTATGTTCCAGGTTACTTCCCTTAAGAATCTCCACCCTCAGTCCACATTATATAAAATGGTGGGATGGCAGATTTTGGAAAGAAGTGACTTTCCAAAGTAAGTAAAGATTTCTTCTCATTCTTTTTAATAACTGTGAGAAATGTGGCACCTGGCTGGAAAGATAAGTGACTTTTACACAGTACTATTATGGCCAGGCAAATATTACTCAATTTTTATAGCACTTATAATTAAACAGAACCTTGGTCAATCTTTTGGCAATTGAAATGTTTAAGGCTTTACTCTTCTGTAGGCTTGTGCTGAGTTCCCCACGTTTATCAGTCTATGATCTATGCCTAATGATTTATAGCTCATATCTTTATTCAGAGTAAATGAAATAAACTCAGCACCATTTTGTTTCCATTTAGGGCCTTTTAAAACATTTAGGCAAATAACTAAATGATATAAATTATTTTAAAAAGAAGAGACAGTAGAACATCCAAAGAGATTTTCCTAGGAATCACATAGTGATTATTTTAAAAACATAGCACCACAAAATAGGTCTCAGATATTCTTAACTTATGAAAACGATTCTTACATATTACCTAATATTCTCTGGTAGAGCTCATGAATAAAATAATATTTCAAATTATAGGGATACCTCTAGATTTAAATATTTTATATGGCTAAATCTTACTTGGGGTTTTATTATTCAGTCTTTTTTTATTTTATTTTATTTTTTAAAGATTTTATTTATTTATTCATTTATCCCCCCCTTGCTGCTTGTGCTCGCTGGGTTAGCTAACCACGCCGTGCGGGCAGGCTTGCCTTCACCAGGAGGCCCCAGGAACCGAACCCGGGGCCTCCCATATGGTAAACGGGAGCCCTACTGATTGAGCCACAGCCGCTTCCCTATTATTCAGTCTTGATTTGTGTTTCAGTTATGCTCAAAGACATTTTTTTTTTCTTTTTCAGTCCTTTCTGAGATAAGACAATGTATAATCAAAAACACAGCAAACTGTGATTAGTCAGCACCTCAATCTCCTGACTGTAATAGAATAAAAGCATAACACACATGTTACATTTTTATTATATTTTGAGAAAAGATACAACCAAAACTGAAAGGATTAATTGAAAAACACTGAAAGTTTACCTTATATGAAATTGCAAAAACAAAAATGATTTTCAAAGAGGTAGAATTACTTTCTACCTATTATTTTTATTTCCATGAATCTAGCAAGTTATATCTGCAAGCATTACTTATTTTGATACTGAAATTTAGCTTTTTAGATTTTCCATGTCTTTCAGCATTTCCCGGAAAACCACAATCTAGCTAATTTTGCTATGCTTATTTGATAATTAAGAGAAAAAAAGGTTAAGATTTTGAGCAAAAAAAAAATTTTGAAATTGTTGTGGGATTTCAATTATCCATTCTCTCTTTCATTTTCTTCCATTACCACAAAGGCTTAATTTTGCCTTGTTTAAATTTAGTGTCTTTTTGTATTAGTATAATCTTGGAAGCTTTCATTTTTATTCCCCTTATTTATACTAATAATACTAATAATAGAATATAATAGTTTTATAACTGTCTCTATTACTGGATATGTGATTTTTCAACCTCTTTGCCTCTATATCCTCATGTATCATTTCTACATTTATTGTGCCCTGCTAATGGCTTTACATACATTGTATTATATAATCCTCAAAATAATTATTTTATTTGCCTTTATTTTACATATGAGAAGATTGATAATTTTTATGAGATTCTGTTTTTAAAATTATTTTATAAATTGCATTTTATGTCTGTCTTGCACATGGTAGTCACTCAATAAATATTAGTTACCAATATTAATATTGATGTCTGGGAAGGGTTACACTGGAAAAACTCAAAATAATTTAAACATAGAGTTGGTAATGCATCATGCCCTTTAATGATGTAAACTTTAAATGTAAAATAGCCACAAGTGATAAATGCAGGTCCAATTCATTATATCCCAAATAGAACTCATCTTTAATTTCAAATGCCACTGTTTCTTCTTTGTTTTGTTCTTTTTATTTTTGTGTTTCTTCCTTGAATGAATGACACCACCAAATTGCTAAATCTGAAATCTGGGTGTAATCCTAAACATCTTCCTTTGATTTACTTTGTCTATTCAGTCAACAAGCTTAGTCCATCCTGTTTCTCTAACATCTCTCAGTGGCATCCTCTCCTCTCTAGTCCTGCTCTCCTTGCCTTTGGAGAGCCCATTGGCTTTGAGCCAGAGGAACTTGAGATCTCGTCAGGGCACACCACTGATTAACAGCATGATCCTTGGTGAGTTCTTTGTTCCCTTTAACATTATTTCCTTAGCGTGGGTGCATAATGACCCATCTCTTGGTATGCTGGTTTGGAGCTGTATGTACCTCAGAAAAACATGTTCTTAAACTTACTCCATTCCTGTGGGTGCCAACCCATAGTAAGTAGGACTTTTTGATGAGGTTGCTTCAGTTAAGGTGTGTCCCACCTCAATCAGGATGAGTCTTAAGCTTATCTACTGGAGTCCTTTATAAGACAATGAAATTCAGCCAGAGAGAAAGCTACAGAGGGAGCAGCCAGAAGTTGAACATCAGTGGAACCCAGAAGAGTATCTTGCCATGTTACACAAGGATCCCTGGCAGCCAGCCCTAGGATGCCACAGTGTTTGGGGAGAAAGTATTGCCTTGATGATGGCTTAATTTGGACTTATGTCTTAGCCTCAAAAGTATGAGCTACTAAATTCCCATTGCTTAAGTTGACCCGTTGCATGGTATTTGCTTGAGCAGCCAAGGAAACTTAAATACTTGGATTGGTGCAAAGATGAAATAAGAACTCATGGCATGTCTAATGCAATGATTGGCACATAGATGGCCCTCATCATTTCTCACTTTGATCACTTTTTCTGTTGCCTCCTAATGGTTACTGGCCTCTACTCTGGCTTCCTCTAGGCCATCCTCCATACTGCTGCCTAAAGAATTAAGAAAAAAAAAATAATGATATTCTCCTGCTTAAGATTCTTCAATTGTTTTCCATCTTCAAAATGAAGTTCATACTCTTAGGTTTGATACACAAGACCTTTTAGGAACTGTCCTTTATTTTCACTCCTCTAATCTCTTCCCCCACACTTTCACATTCATTCTATATTCTACCTACAAAGAATTTCTTATAGTTCCTAGAAAACATCATGATGTTTCATGCCTCTGTTTGGCCATCCTTCCTTCCACCCATCCATCCATCCATTTGTTCAATCAACCAAAATGTGCTGGAGCCTGTATTTGGTACTAGGGATACAGAGTCAACCTCATGAGGTTCAATTTGGTGAAGGAGACAAATGACGAACGTTGTTTATTAGACCTAAGTTTAGGATTCTGGGGTATACTCAGGGGTCACTAATCCAACTGGGAGATGAGAGGAAGCATCCAGAGGATATGGTGCTTGAGCATCTTTGATGGCAAGTTATAGTTAGCTAAGTAACTATGTGCTCTTTTTTTTTTTTTAAACAATTTATTGAAGTGTATCATTCATACATGAACATACATAAACTGTAAGTGTTCAGTAAACATTGTGAACTTACAAAAAACACACACATAACATCATGCAGAGCTCCCACACATCACCCCACCACAAATACTTTGCATTGTTGTGAAACATTTGTTAATAAATTATGAAAGAGCATCGTCAAAATAATATTACTAACTATAGTCCATAGCTTACTCCCCTATACTTCCTTTTTTTTAAGGATTTATGTATTTATTTTTATCCATTTTAACACCACCCCCCACCACACCCCCGGTTTTGCTGTTTTTGTGTCCATTCACTGGGCAACTCTCTGTGTCTGTTTCCTGCCCTCTCTTCTCATCCTTCTCCTCCTGTCTTCACTGGGATTTGATCCTTGGAAACTCTGGTGTGGGAGAGAGGCATCCTACCTTTTTTTTGACATGTCTCTTCTTGGCTCTCCCCTGTGTCACTCTACTGTTATGTCATCATCTTCCTTCATGGCTCGCGGGACCCAGCTGCACATCCGCGCAAGGGGCCTGGGGGGCACACCCGCTTGCAGGGCCTGACAGCCCACGTGCCTTCTATATTTTTCTTTTTTTATTTTTACCAGGAGGTCCTGGGGATCGAACCCAGGTCCCTCCATATGGGAGACGGACGCCCAACCATTTAAGCCACATCCGCCCCCCTGCTATATCTCTTAAGGTTGACCAAAGATACCCAGAGTTACAGTCTTTTTCCATACAGGATGGTCATATAATAAATCAGGCTTAGTTTATCACCAGCATTCTAAAACCAGACCTAGGGAGAAAAACTAGGTCTGGGGACACATGCATGGTTTCTAATATAGCAAATGTTTAGCCTACCCTGATTATCACAAAATCAGGACAGCAAGAATATTCGCAAAACCATGTGCTCTTGATAAGGAGCAGCACATGTAAGCCATGAAGGATGAGGGGCTGTGGCATGTTCAGTGACTTCAACATGTTCCACTGGAGCTGGGCTGAGCCTTGTTTAAGGGTATACTGTTGGAGCAAACAAATGGAGACAAAAGGAATGCCTAACAATAGGAGAATGGCTGAATAAATTATGGTGCCTCTGTTTCATTGATGGTAATGCAGCCATTAACATGAGCAAAGTAAAGTTTAATCAGATGACTTAACTCACATATTTATTGTTGCATGAGCAAAGCAAGGTGAATGGGAAAATGAAGCAAAAAAGAAGAAAAAGTATAGACATTCTATCACATTTATGCATTTCTGAAAAAATTATGTACATTTGGATATGTACATAGAATGAAGGAATGAAAACAACTTAGAAAATGCAGACAAATGTAAAGGAAAGCTATACAAACCATCTATGATCCTGACATCCTGAAATCTTAATGTTTTGAAATATTTGCTCCTGATTTTCTGTGTATTTAAATATTTAAATATAGACAGAATTGGTATCATATTGTATATATTGTTTTATAGTCTGCCTTTATAAACATTTACCATTAGATAATAAATATTTTTTCACACTATTATATTTTTTCAAAAATTTGATTTTTAATTTTTGGCACTTTTCTTTCAGATGGCTGCTTCATAATTTATCTTACCATTCTCCTGTTGGACATTTACATTATTTTTTTATTATTTTATTTTAGTTTTTTTCAGATTTGAATAATCTTAGCCTTGTCCCTTACTAAATGTGTGACCGTGGACCACTTATTTAATCTTTTGCATCTCAGTTTCCTCTAAAATGGTGATAGTAATAGTATATAACTCATAGGGGTTTTGAGATAAGTGTGACTTATTAAACTATGTTTGCTTTATAACTGAGTGTTTTAGTTTCCTAGGCTGATTAAGCAAATGCCATGAAATGGGTTGGCTTAAACAATGGGAATTTATTTTATGGTTTTGAGCCCTGGGAAATGTCCAATTCAAGGCATCATCAAGGCGATTTCCCCGCCCCCCAGATTGTGGCAGTTTGGGGCTGGCTGCTCGTGCTTCTTGGTCCCAACATATTACATGGCAAGGCATATGGCGGCATCTCCTAGTCTCTTCCGGGTTCCATTTAGTTTCTTGCTTCCTGTGGCTTTCTCTCCCTTATTTCTGAATATATTCCATTTTTTCAGGACTCCAGGAATAGGATTAAGACCCATCCTGATTGGGCTGGGCCACACCTTAACTGAAGTAACCTCATCAGAAGGTCCTGCTTACAATGGGTTCACACCCACAGGGATGGATTAGCTTAAAGAACATGTTTTTCTGGAGTACAAACAGCTTCAAGCCACCACACTGAGTCCAGTGCATAGTAGGTACTTAGTAAATGCTTACTCTTAGGAAGCTCTCCTCAGCAAAGCATGAGAGTTCCTTCTCTTCAAAAATGAAGATGGCAGTGCCAACTTTGTAGTATTGTTGTGAGTTTAAACAGTATATTTGTGCTTAGCCTAGTGTCTGACACAAAGCATACCCTCATTCCATTCTTCCTGGCAGCTCACTAATCTCAGTAAAATGCTCTTCCTTTGTGCTCACACAGCATCCAGCATATAACTCTATTAAAGGATTTATCTGTAGTGTGATGGTTTACTTTCTCTTTTTCCTTCTTCACTAGGATGTGAGTCCTTATTTGTCTGTCTCCAGCATCCAGCACTCTGGCTGACACATTATGGATACTCAGTATATGGCTGGCAAAGGAACATGAGTAAGAAAGAAGACCTAAGAAGAAAGTTATTTGAGAGAACATGGAAGAAATAAACAAAAGAATAAATGGTCAAAAGGAATGGAATTAAATAGTAAGGAAATAGAGAAGGTAAAAGGAGGAAAAAAGTTCAGATAATCTGAAGATAATGGGTGTGGTGAAATTGGTGAGAATCTCTACGGTGTGAACTGGAACTGATCACTTGACTGTTCATCCTGGAAAAAAAAAAAGCCAGTAGGGAGAATCTACCCCTGGTTGATGAGGTACAGAGTTGGACTACTCTACAAATCAATAAATAGCTAACTTTTGAGTCCCTGCTTTGGCAGGCATAGGGCTAAGATGTGCTATAGAGTGTCTCATTTACTCATTGCAACCCCCTTGTATTTGATAAATGATATTACTTCCTCCACTGGGGCAATATCTCCCCAGACCCATTTTAAGGATGAGAAAACAGGAAATTTGTGCAGGTAGATTATTAGCTCATGGTCAATCAGCCAGTGAGGAATGGAACTGTGATTCATGGATTTGTCTGGTTCTAGAGCCCTAGCTCTCATCTCTCTACTTCCCCAAACCTGTTATGGAGCTTGGACCAGACCTGGTTTCAGTGTTTGTCCAATAAGGTCAAGTGTGTCCTGTCAGTCACTGTAGTAAATTGCATAGCCAGCCTGTCTCTCATAGTTTCTCCTCTCGTAGTTAGGCAGACAGTTATTGACATTCTTACAGTGCTATCCAGTGATCTGTAAAGAGACAGAGTCCTGAAGTAGGAAACCAAATCAAGAAGGTCAGAATGTCCTCTGAGAGACTGAAGATAGAGCCTGGTTTCAGTGTACCAGCACAAGGTACACAGTGGTCATGCCCTTTTGCATCCATAGTCGTGAGGCTTGGGCTGTCTACAGAATCTCATCTGTCATCATATTGCTTATGAGTCATACAGTGAGCAGAAAATTGAGGACAGAAGGAAGATTTGCCTAAACTTAATGGTAGAAGAGTAGACAGCAGGGCATTAACAAGGTAAATGGTAAAGCCTAAACCTATATTATTTTTAAATAGAGGTATGGAATCCTGAAATCTCCAGCAGTTGAGTAGCTAAAGGTTAAAACACTTGAGAATATATTATGTATTTTAAAGTCCAAACATATTGTGAGCTTAAGAAAACCAGAGTTGAGAGTTCCAGGAATGAAAGGACTGCTTTAAAATAAAGATGTAAACTTTCAGACTGAGGGCACCCAGGCTTTCTAATTGTGGTTCCAGGAAAATGTCCAGGATGTCCAAGATCTTCAATTTGATAAGGGAGTTACAGAAGAACCACAAATAACTACAAATTCTTGCTGGCCCTGGTTCTGCATCTCAGTTCTGAATTCTGAGGTGGACATAGAATTTTTAGGGGCTCATTGTAACTCTGCAGCACCTGGAAGCCTTCCCATTTCTGACGTGATTGGACTTCAGATTCTTGCAAAAAGACTACCCAATTACAGAGAGATTTGAGGAATGTTTTCCCTTTTAACTCTTTAAAAGTAAAAACATTTGTATGTTCTCTCTTAAATTCAGTGTCAGTAGGGTTAGCTAAGGTTGTCTGCAGCTAATCATTGTGTCAAAGATTTGAGGTGTCAGTTAATGAGAGCCAATGATTTAAACAATTAACATTGATTTTCTTTTCATAATAATACCTAAGGTGGGAAGCAGATGTGGCTCAAGCGACTGGGCTCCCATCTGCCCTACAGGAGGTCCAGGGTTCGATTCCCTGGGCCTCCTGGTGAAAAGTAAGCTGGTCCGAGTGGCGAGCTGGCCCGCGCGGTTAGCTGGCCCAGGAGGGGTGCTGGCCCATGCAGGAGTGCTGGCCTGTGCAGGAGAGCTGGCCCATGCAGAGAGCTGACACAGCAAAATGACACAACAAAAAGAGACACAGAAGAGAGACAATAATGGAAGCGGCTGTGGCTCAATCAGTAGGGCTCCCGTTTACCATATGGGAGGCCCCGGGTTCGGTTCCCGGGGCCTCCTGGTGAAAGCAAGCCCGCCCGCACGGTGTGGTTAGCTGACCCAGCGAGCACAAGCAGCAAGGGGGGGATAAATGAATAAATAAATAAAATCTTAAAAAAAAAAAAAAAAAAAAAAAAAAGAAGAGAGACAATAAGAGATGCAGCAGACCAGGGAGCTGAGGTGGCACAAGAGATTGAGTGCCTCTCTGCACTTTGGAAGGTACCAGGATTGGTTCCTGGTACCACCTAAAGAGAAGACAAGCAGACACAGAAGAACACACAGAGAGCAGACAGTGAGTGCAAAACAATGAGGTGGGGTGGGCGGCATGGAGAAATAAATAAATCTTAAAAAAAAACACAAAACCTAAGATAAGTTCCATATTTTGTGGTGAAGAATGCATGCCAAATTTGATTTCTGATTCGGCTATCTGATGAACTTGAGGCATTTAGCAACAACAACAATCAAGAGTAATACTGGTTTTTACCATCTTAGGATAAAGATCACAGTTCTGTAGTTTCTGTACTATACTGAATATTATTCAAACAAAGTTTATTAAGGGACTATTAAAAACCAGCTATTACTTACCAAAGGATAGGGCATTCTTACAACTAAAACAACAGATTAAATATATCTTGAATCCATCTTGAAACATCTCCCTCCCTCCCTCCTCCTCCTTCTCCCCTGTCCCCACCCCCATCTTTATCTCTTGTTTTGTCCAATCATATCTTTAGTTTGTTTTCCTCTTGAGGACATTGCTTTCCTCTTGGTTTGGTTAAGCTGCAGGTAACAGAAAACACATACTGAACTGGCTTAAACAATAAGGAAAATATAGTCCCTCACATAATAAGAGGTTCAGAGGTGGGGCACCTCTAGGGATGGTTAATTCATAGCTCGGTGACACCATCAGGATGCTAATTCTTTTTCCTCCCTTCTTGTTGCCCACATGTTGGCTTTCATCTGGTGGCTCTCCTTGTGGCAGGGTGGTTTCAGCAGTTCCAGGAATCACACTGGACCAAAAAAAATAAGGCTAATGTAAGAAATGAGGCTGGCCTAATTTATATCTTTTCATCAGAAAAGAAATCCTTCCAACAACACCTTGACAGATTCTCCATGTCGTTGAGGAAAGCCTGGTCTCATGCCCATCCTTAAGCCATTCACTGGGCAAAGGAGTGGAATGACCACGGTTAGTTAGAATGTTCAGAATTTACCCCCGATCTAAGCTTACAATAGGGTCACCCTCCCAGAGAGAAAAATATTGAGGTTCTCTTGGAAAGGAGAGAGTGGATTTGGAGGTGACCAGTCAAGATTGTGTGCTGCATGCATTCAATTTTGTCCCTGCCTTCTTTAACACCTGTATCATGTTAACAACCATTCATTTCACATAAGCAGGCAGGACGGAGTTTTCAAAGTTAGTATGGAACAGCCTGTGTGTGGAGAATCTAACAGCCTAAGGCAAGAAAAGGAGACTCTCAGGCAAGGAGGTGAGAGAAGAGTAGCTGTGCAGAGTCAGGTTAGCTGGAGGTCATACTTGTCAACAAACCACTGTTTCCTACCCAACTGTATTAAAAGAAGATGTGCAAGAGGCAGGAAGCATGAGAATAAAAAATAAGCCTAAAAAAAAAAAAAAAGGACAACAACAACAACAACAAAAATAAGCCTAAAGCCATACAGAATCTTGGACATCCTCTAATTCCCCAGGGATCTTATATCAACAATACAGAGTTGTAAAAACTGCCACCGAGACTGGCTCCGCGTCCCAGCTCCCCGAGCGTCCGCGCCGCGCCTCCTGGCCCAGGTTTCAACAGACTTCATCAAAATGCCATCTCAAATGGAACATGCCATGGAAACTTGATGTTTACATTTCACAAATTTGCTGGGGTTAAAGGCTACTTAACAAAGGAGGACTTGAGAGTACTCATGGAAGAGGAGTTCCCTGGATTATTGGAAAATCAAAAACACCCTCTGGCTGTGGACAAAATAATGAAGGATCTGGACCAATGTCGAGATTGGCAAAGTGGACTTCCAGAGCTTCTTTTCGCTAATTGCTTGGCTTACCATCGCGTGCAATGACTATTTTGTAGTACACATGAAGCAGAAGGGAAAGAAGTAGGCAGAATTGAGGAATTAATTTCCCCACCCTCCTAAGAATTATCCCAAGAGTCACTTAAGGAATCTGCCCCACAGCTTCCCTCTGCATAAGGCTTTCATAACAGATCAGGGACCTTAGAAAATGTACAAATAAAATCCAACTCCCATTTGACAGGTAGAGGAAGAAAAGGCAGTTAAATGCCAGATAAGCATTTGATTTTACATTGTTTGCATTCTTTTGCCCTCAATAAACAAATTCCTTTAAAAAACAAAAAACAAAAAACAAAAAACTGCCACTGATTCACTGACCTGGGCAGTCATTATCTATGATGTACAGAGAAATAGTGCAGAAGACAAATAAAATTAAGCCTGTCAGAATATCCACAAGAAGACAGACAATAGAACCAAAGTGTATGTGATGCTTATATATATATAATCTCACTTGAATGTTGCTATCCTATCTGCATTTCACTAATAATAATAGCAAATATTTAAATATTAATTATCCTATCCCAGGCACTGTTCTATGTACTTTATGTAATTTATTGAGCAACCCTGACAGTTAAGTACTATTATAATCACACCACTTTAAAGATGAGGAATGTGTAACCTACACAAGGTTGTGTAACCTACACAAGGTTGAACAGATTGGAAATGGATGACATTGGGGATCTATTGTTTTTGCACTTAGACACTACACCCTACTGCCCACCCACTCCCCAAATGCCTGTTTTGAAGTTTACAATATTGTATGTCAAATTTGTGATATCCTCTTTCTCTTCTCCCATTTTCTATGCCTTTCCAACTTTTGTTCTATGCCCATTCATCCACACACTCACATAAAGTAAATATCTAAATAAACCACCTAGGATTGATAATCATAAATCTGAAGCTACTGGGTCATATTTTAAAAATTTTGCAACAAAATCAACCCTACTTACTTGCTCCCAGAATATCATAATTACACTGTGACTGGGCTTCCAATGGCTACAGAGAGTTTTAGAGTTGGGCTGTTTTGTTTTTTGTTGTTGTTGTTGTTTTTTCTTAACATTCCATCTTCTACCAACCATTATTATTAAAATAAAATTGATATTTATTAAGAACTTACAGGGGGATGGATGTGGCTCAAATGGTTGGGTGTCCGTCTCCTATATGGAGGGACCTGGGTTCGATCCCTGGGACCTCCTGGTAAAAAAAAAAAAAGAACTTACTATGTGCTCCCAGAATTATGCTGGGCTTTATAGAGGAACCCAAAAATCAGAATAATAGTGCTATGGGATTTGTGATCTGAAAGGATCGTTGTCTGAGTTTCCTAGGGATGCCATAACAAAGTAGCACAAACTAGATGGCTTGAAACAACAGAAATTTGTTGTCTCACAGTTCTAGAGGTAAGAAGTCCAAAATCTGTAGGGGAGAATCCATCTTTGCCTCTTGCTAGCTTTTGGTGCTTTACCAGCAATCATTGGGCTGCAATCTCTGCTGCATTCATCACATGGCATTCCCCCCTGTGTCTCTTTGCCCGTTCTTCTAAGACAAACAGTCCTATTGGATTAGGGCCCCCCCTAGTCCAGTTTGGTTTTATCTTAAATAATAACATCTTCAAAGTACCTATTTCCAAATAAGGTCACATTTATAGAATCTGAAGTTAGGACTTGAATATGTCTTTTGTGGGGACACAATTCAACACATAACAGTCATCAGAGTTACAGTTCAGCCTTCTTGTTTCACAGTTGAAGGACCTGAGAACCAGAGAGGGTAGGGACTTACTGAAGGGCACACACAGTGCCAGTGCCAGGAGAAGGGCCCACAGCTCTGGGTTCTCAGGCCATCATTTACTATTTAATGGATTAAATGAGCATAATTGAACATTTACTTTGTGGCAGACACAGTGTTAGGCCCTGGAGTTTCCAAAATAAAAGATCTTATAGGAGAAAGCTAAGGACTTTCCTCTCCTGGGGAGAAAGGGAGGCCAGTACAATCAAGGGAGTGAGATATTAAAAAGAAAAACCAGGGTGGTGTGGAAGCACAGAACACTAATCTAAAGTGGGCATGGGGGAAGGAAGGCTTCCAGGAGGAGGTGATACAAGACCTGAGTCTTGAAGGATGGGTGGTAGGAACAGGAAATAGCCAAGTGAGGAATGGTGTGTTTGTCATTACTTGGAGAGGAAGAATACACATATACACAAATTAAATTATAATAAAATTTAAAAAGTGATGTATCAAGGCCGTATGGGGTTTATGTCAGAATGAATTGTAAACTAGTCATTATTAGTGGAGTTCAGCAGAGGAGTACATGGGTAGGTTAAAAACAGATGGCCAGAAATGTGCAAAGTGGTTTGGGTACATGTTTTATATTTTTCCATTGGAACAAGTCCTGTGGTGAAAGGGTCTGGAGTTTGGAGCTAGAAGACAGGGACCTCAATTCTGCTCTCTACCTGGCAATTGTAGCCTATCTGTAAAATGGTTATAATAATGCCGAGTTCACTGGACAGTGGTGATGATTAAATGAGATGCTGGAGCGGCCAAGTGCTCCATTAGCTGTGAAGCACTATCCAAATGCCATTAGTGCATACCAGTTCAAACCCATCTTTAATCAAGGAGCACTGGAATGTGAATGCCCCCTCCTTGGTGTTTTCTTAAAATGGTCAGCTCCTCATGACCAAGGAAATGCTGGGGCTATATTATATATTAGTTGCTTTGTCTTTACTCCTGTTTTGTGTATTATTAGATCACATTATCCCCTGCATCTCCACCAAGAAGGTACATTCTTAGCAACAAATGCGAAAGAGGATGCTAATTTGGAGAAGTGTGTGTGTATGTGTATGTGTGTCTGTGCATGCATGCATGTGTCGAGAGGAGGTAGAGTGCTGCGGTTTGATGTACAGGCTCTAGGAGCGACAACATTGATTCATAGTGTGGCTCTGCTGAATAAGCAAGTTAATTAACCCCTCTGTGCCTCAAGTTCTTCATCTATAAAATAAGAATAATAATTGCCTATTTGGTAGTGTTATTTAAGGACTAAATGTTAATATATGGGAAGCCTGCAAATATTATCATACACGTTAGTTATTACATTCTCCCCATGTTTGTACACTTCTTAGGTCCCCCTCCCAAGATGAAAGTCTTTTGACACAGCTAGAAAACTATTAAAAATATTGATTAAAATAGACTCTAACAATTTATTCAACTTAAACCTGCATATATTTTCATGGAAGGAGACTGTGAATTAACCTTTCAGTAAAGGCTGCTTTGCAGGCCTTCTTTAGGTATCAACTTGATACAGCATAAAATGAAATATAAAGAGTTGTCTGGTAGGGAGAGGATGTAGCTCAAGTGTTTGAGCACCTGCTACCATGTATAAGGTCCAGGGTTCAATCCCTGGTATCTCCTAAAAACAAACAAATAAACAAATGAAAAAAATCCAACTCATTGGGGAGTGGATATAGCTCAGTGGTTAAGCGCCTGCATCCCATATATGAGGTCCTGGGTTCAATCCCTGGGACCTCCTAAAACAAAAAAAAAGAGTTATCTGGTGAAGTGGGCGCACTGAACTGAGGGGTGGTGAGAGGTTGGGACTGATATTGCTGCAGTGGCCTCAACTTGTGGAACTCGGTGAGACTGGCAAAGCTTAGATAACGTCCTCATGTCTCTGGGGCTATCCATTTATTTCCCATCTACAAAGGTGGGTGTCATATTTTCTATAGAAATTACCCACCCCTTAATTATTTGATCAATGAAGGCTGGTGAGATTTCTCTTTTACTTATAAGTAGAAGGCAAAAGGCAGGACACAAAAAATAAAGGAAAAAAAAAAGAAATAAAAATTCAAAACTATGGATAAATACTTACACATGTGAAATGACTTAGGGGATTAAAAATATTTTCTTGAAGAATGGATGTCACAGTAATTTGATAACAAACTAGGTATTCCTGGTTTTATCTTATTTGACATCAGTGAAAACATTATCAATGTTGGCCCAATTGAGGGATCCACAATACTTTGTACCACATCTTAAGCCACAGTTGGACAACTTTCATTGTCCTAGGAGGTGTTTGGACAATTTTGCATTACTACAATGATGTGCCTTATTCCTAAAGATACTAAGAAGTACAAAAGACCCATTGTGTTGACAACTTTTGAAGTTTTATGGGAATTGCTATTATGTTAACACTTCCTAAATGTTTTACTAGATAATTTCAAATGTGCTTCAAATGAAGTTTCTTAAAGCAATACAGCATTCAAAAATATTTCTGAACCATCATCTAATTCTCTAAAGACCTTGAAAATTGAATTTGCAATAAACTTGCAAATTTGAAAATAAATTCCATTTGTTAGACCCAGAAACTGAGGGATGGGCTCTGAAGACTTTATTTTTTATTTTTTTACCGGGAGGTCCCAGGGATTGAACCTGGGTCCCTCCATATGGGAGACGGACGCCCAACCATTTGAGCCACATCTGTCCCCCTGAAGACTTTAAATTTGAATTCTTTTTGTGAAAATGTTTTTTCCTTTATCCAACTTCAGTTGTCTCATCTGTAGAAACTGATTGTGATTGTAAATCTGCCACATCAGATCTCTGAATGATAGAGAAAAACGATCCCAAAGCCTTTCATGGAATGTTCTAATTACTTATCTATATCCAATGTAAAGAATATACTCTCTCCTTCTAGGGAGTTTTCCTTTATAGTTCTTTTTATCTCCATTAAACATTTTGCTCCTCTCAGCTTAGCTTAAAATCTAAATAATATTATCTCTACCTAATGAGATGGAAAAACTCAGGCTTGAGTGGTCATGTTGTGAAATTCTGAGGAACAGATCAATGACAGAGCTGAGATTAAGTGGATGATGACCCTAAGGGGAATGGCCAGGCTCAGTCACCTCTCTGGTCTTGGTTAGACCTCCCCAAAGGTTGGTAGCCTTCCAGAGACACCTGCCTCGCCACAGGGAAAACCCATAGCCTGAATTTGATTTGGCTGCATTTTACACTGTATTAATGTTAAGAGCTTTGTTAATCTCTTCCCTTGCTTCACGTCTGAAAGCAGCAGCTGTAGCCCCTCCCCTCCCTTTGTCAGAAAGCAAACCACTCCCATTAAGTCCATTAAGCCAGGCTTGCCACAATGAAACAAATTCCCTCTGCACCAACTATATATTTAAACAACTCAGTTTCTATCTCTTTTAGTGGAAACACCTTTTTTGTACCCCTGTCTTGACTCTCTTATTTTGTTCTAAATATAGCTGAGTAATCAGGCTTTTGGAAAAGATTTGTTGAAGATATCTTCGAAGTCCCAAAGTCCTCAGTTCATTTTATCAGGAGATTTGCAAGATGTTTCACTTGGTTACAGGAGATTTAGATTTTTCCTTTCCCTTTTTCTATTATTTCTTCAGGACCTGAGTAGGTCTTTTGGAATCTGGGGCTGGTCCATTTTCTAAACTGGAGATCCTCGGTTCCCATTTTTGTTGTTGGTTCAGAAGAGAAAGTCTAGCACAATAGCACGTCTGGTTGTTTGTGTTTCAATCTTCGTAATATCTTGACTCTGACCTGAGTAGCCAACTGATGCAAAGATGTGAAATATCCAAAAATTTTAAGCCACTGAGTCATAAGTACTCTGGGGCCATAAAAAGGAAAAGCCTAGCATTTCAGAAAAGTGGGCATAGTAGTGTATATTTTTAGAAACTTTTAAGATCAGAGTCTTCTTGTTACTTTATAAAGAGAAAAATGCACTGGGCATAATAAAATTTGTTCATATAATGGTCATTTCTGACTTATTTTAAAATGGAAGGCTTGAAAAAATAATCTGGATTATCAACAACAACAACAAAATACTTCTCTTTCTTCCATAATGTTGTATGTCATTGGGAGCAGGGTGTATTTTGTTTTGTTCTCCAAAGGTCTGTCCTTGCAACAGTTGTTAAGTAGATATTTCTGGGTTAATGGCAGTTTGAAGCCATGGGAGGAAAGATGAGACTCTAGAATGTAACTAAGAGTTTTGCCCTTAAGGGAACTGATCCTGGGGACTTGAGTCAGGAAAGCTTTTACCTCAACTTTTAGTTTTAATTTGGGGCAAGATTTGGAGGCTGTTGGCACAATTAGAGTTGTCTGCCAGACCCTCCATCCGCCCCCCTCTTTTTTTTTCAATCAGACACATTGTTTGTCCCTATGGGTTTGATAGACATGTTGTAATAAGGTCCTGAACTGCTCACTACCTCTTTATGTACCTTCTGTCTAAAGGCTTGTTCCTACAGTGACCTATATTCACAGAACCACAAACAACGGGCTTAACCATTAACTTTCAAGCCACCTTAAATAAATTCTTTTATAAGATGGGAATTATATAGACTTACACTGTTCCGTTAGGGGAAAAAAAGAAAGGATTCAGGTTGAACTAGATTATGAGGGAACTGGTAGTTGACGGTTAAGATGCCCCTAAACTGAGCAGATAATTTGCCTTGACCTGACTATCTCAGATAACACTGTTTGGCTGACATTCCAGTGCCCCTGAAAAGCATAATGCTTTCTAAAGTTGATTTGGCTGAGAATAAAATTAAATTGTGGCAATATTTCATATTCATTGAGTAAAATCTCTCAATCTAGGCCAATACTTAGTGTCTATTAAAGCACAATTCTATGTTAGATATCTATTTCAGGTCCCTTCCTGGTGGGCCTTGAGAAAGTTACAATTTACAAAGGATACTTTCTTTTCTCCAGAGATATGAAGGCCTGAAGAGAGTGACTGACACTCTGACCCTTAAATTCATAATTATCTCTATGATTTTTTTCTTCTATTTTTAAATAAGCAACAAACAGGGGGGAAAAAAGATAGTTTTCCAGGAAACTATGCAATCTGGGTAATGCTTAATTAATTGGGTATTTCATGCAAAGGAAAAGGGCTGTCCTGCTGGAGTAGTGAAACCGATCTTATTTGGATTGCTCCTGAAACCATTAGCAATATCTGAGCCCATTTGGGGACTTCCATAGTTTCAATCTTTTCATTTTTCATGGAATTTAATTTCCATGGGCTGCTCTGAATCACTTGAACTCAAGCCATAGTGTATTCCGCCCCCCCTCCTTTAACATTTGAAAAGCTTTTTCCTATTCTTCTGGTAGATTAATTATTTCTCAGAGTCTGTCTGTAGGCTGGTTTAACCTACTGGCCCCAATTTTCAAATCCAGAAATAGAAATACAGAGAGACTAAGCGATAGGTTCGGCACTGTTCAGGAATCAGTGAAAGCCAGTCTCTTGGTTCCAATCTTGACTTCACTATTATCTCAGTCATAGGTGGTTCCCGAGTAATTGCTCTTATTTATTTATTTTTTAAGGTTTTATTTTATTTATTTATCCCCCCCCCACCCCTTGTTGTTTCACGCTTGCTGTCTGTCTCTGTGTCCATTCGCTGTGTGCCCTGTGTGTCTGCTTGTCTTCTCTTCTTGTCTTCTCTTTAGGAGGCACTGGGAACCTATCCTGGGACCTCCGATGTGGGAGAGAGGCACTTAATCGCTTGAACCACCTAAGCTCTCTGGTTTATTGTGTCTCTCATTGTCTCTTTTTTTGTTGTACCAGCTCTCTGCGGGTGGGACCTTCCATATGGTAGACGGGAGCCCAATCGCTTGAGCCACGTCTGCTTCCTGAGTAGTTGCTTTTAGAGTCATAGTGCTTCAAATTTTCTGCCTGTTTTAGGAGTTAAAGAGTAGTTTCCACCAGGACCTCAACCCATTATAATTGGAGTCTGTAGGCAATCATGTCAAGGCAGATTTTCACTGGATAACAAACTGATTGGCCAGGTTGAGGTACTCTTTATAATGTCATTATTCCCATTGATAATTGTGACAGTTGACATTTTTCCTCATTACTATATGCCACTATATGACTATTAACTGAATTAATTTTCACAACATCACAACATCCCTATGAGATATATACTGTTATTTATTTATTTATTTTTTTGTGATTGAGGAAACCAAAGCTCCAAAGTGCTAAGCAACTTGCCAAGGGTCACACCTTATAAATGACAAAGCTTGTAATCAGGGCCTGAGCTCCAACCACAGAAGCACCATACTGGGGAGTGGGCAGGGAATGGATGAGGCTGAAGGGGAGATGGGACTTGGCTTACCCCCAATTTCCTTAGAATTTTGTCTAAGGCAGGAATCTTTATGTACGGCATGTTCCCTCAGTGTCAGCCCCAAGACACATGAAACTATGTGGTGAGAGGAAATCAGGTATTTCCGGAATAGATTTTGTATCAACAACAAAGTTCTTGCTGACTGAAAGTAGCAGAAAATGAGGAGATTTTGCTTCATTTCTAATTCCATAGGCCCCCAGCAGAGATGGAAGGCAAAAGACAAAAAGAACTAAATGTTTTAGTAGCAAACACAAAGGCTTTGCCATTAGGCATGAAAGCTCTAGTTGTGTAATTCTTAAGTGGGCAAAGTTGAGGTTGAAGAGAACAGCCCATAGCATATGCCTTTATCACCAGTGTCACTTTTCCACCTCATCTAAAAGCCAGAGAAGTTGCTAACTGAATCAGGTCTCTGGAAGTTTTCCTTCTCTTTATTTCATGTTTGTTTTCTACCTTTATGATAAAAATCCATTCTGAAGTGTGGACAAGTATGTGAATTCACTCACTTGCTTCAGATTTTCACTTAAAATCATACATGTTTGATCCGAACAACACATTTGGAGATGAGCTTTACTTATTTCCCTTTTAATGCATGAATAGTTAAAGCACAGAAAAATAGAGTGCTATACAAAGAATGAACACCCAGTTAATGCCTGAGCTGGAATGAAAACCACATCTCACACCTCCCTGTTCAGTACTCCCACCCCCACTCCCAACCCCGAAGATATTAAAGAGTGTCAAGTTTAGCACAGTGTTTGCTCTATCTCTGTTTTGACAGAACGTTCTACTTTAAGATATGGTAGATATTAATACAGTATTTCCAGTTCTCCTTTTTTTTCCAGGCACACTGGAAGATTGAGTTTCCTGTCCCCTGGAAGTTGAGCGTGGCCAGGTGAATTTCTTTGGCCATTTAAATATGAGTAGAAGTGAAAATGATATGATACTTCTGGGACAAAACATTAGTCAATGCAAGACTCTCAGAGCTCTTTTTCCCTTCCATATTAGCCAAAGAGGCCACATCTTCCAGATGGTACAACATGGCCAGAGCTTACCTCAGCATGGATGGCGGAGTTGCTACCTTGAGGACAGTTGTCCCTGGAAAGTCACTTAGACCCTCAGGAGTAGTGAGTGAGAAATAAACTGCCCTTTTGTTAACTCACTGAGATCATGACCTTATTTGTTACTGAAGCATAATCTAGCCTGTCCTGATTATTGCTTATGGGTTTTAGGAATCTATATTAGTTATATTAGTGAGCCACTGCTAGGTGCTAGGCACTAGGATAAATATTTAGTGTAATTTCTCATTTAATAAATTTGTCCTTTCAATAACCCAAAAGATACATGTGACTGCATCAATTTGCAAATGAGAACTTTGAGTCTCAGAGAAGGCAAACTGTTAGCCAACTTGTAGGAACTAGTCACAAGCATGTCTGGCTCTAAAGCTTCTGCTTTTTTTCCCTACATACATTACATCGCCTTCCTTAGACACTACTCTGTGTCTCTCTTTCTGAATTTTTTTTACTTTTATTTTTATTGTGGTAACACATATACAATATAAATATCCCATTTTAACCACTTTCAAGTACACAATACAGTGTGGTTCATTACATTCAAAATATGGTGACCGAGGGAGAAGAGAGGAGAAGGTGGGGAGGATGGGGTGAATGTGGAACTCCCCAGGTCCAGCTTACGAATCAGGACACTAGCTTTATGTAACAGACGCTAACTGTAAGCATGGTCGACATTCTTCTTCTTCTTTTTTTTTTTAAGATTTATTTTATTTATTTATTTCTCCTTACCCCCATGTTGTTTGCACTTGCTGTGTCTGTTTGTTTTCCTAGTTTCTTTAGGAATCACCAGGAACCAAACCTGGGACCTCTGATATGGAAGGGAGGTGCCTAATCACTTAAGCTGCCTCTGTTCCCTGCTTTATTGTATACCTCATTGTGATTTTGCTTCTTGTGTCTCTTGTTGCGCCATCTTGTTGCATCTGCTTGCCACACCTGCCCTTCATGTCAGCTCACTGTCTTGCTCATCCTCTTTAGGAGACACCAGGAACCTCTGCTCTCTACTTTTTTTGTGTTTCTCACTATGTTTTTCTTCTTGTGTGTCTTGTTGCATCTGCTTGCCATGCCTGCCCATTGTGTCAGTTCTCTGTCTTCTATAGGAGGCACCGGGAGCCAAAGCAGGGACCTCCCATGTGGTAGGCAGGAGCTTAATCTCTTAAATCACATCTGCTTCCCTTGACATTATTCTTAACCTTGTGTGAATCATCTTTTACAAATTGACCCTAGCAGCCATATGGCTGCTAGTTGATATTAGTTTGCATGGCTATTACTTTATGAAGTCAAGTTTTGGAAAGGATGTGGGCTTTTGAGTTACACAGACCTAAATTTAAATCCTAACTCAGTCACTTACTAGCTGTCTGATCTTGGGCAAATTTCACAACACATTTGAATTTCAGTTTTCTCATCTGTAAAATGGGAATTATAATACCCACTTTTCAAGATTTAAAAATGGATTAAAAAGAATATATTTAAAACACCTAGTACTGTGATTTTTACCAGAGGTATTGCTAATAGTAGTTGTTGTTATTAATATTGGATCTTAAAGATTCCAGCAGGCAGTCATTGTTAAGACTGTGATATGTGAATTTGTACATCTCTGTTATATCACAGACAGCCACTAGGGAAGGACCAAGAACATTACATGGAATGATCATTTTGTGGGGTACCAGGACCGTAGATAAAAGAAGGGCAAAAACTCATGATAACAGGTTTTCATTACCTTGCCGTTCATCCGTTTATTTATTTAACAAATATTTATTTAATGCTTACTCTAAATCAGTATACTAGGTGTTAGGAATACAATGGTAGATAAGACATAAATCCTGATTTTCTAGGATTTTTCAGTTCCGTATGAGATTCGGACAAGTTAACAGGCAGTTAATCAGAAACAAGAGGTCCCTGGAAATGGAATACCCGTAGAAGACACTGAGACCCTCTAGCTAGAAGTAAATCCTCTCTCTTCTCTCATAGCACTTGCCACCTTCTGCCCAGCAGCTCTTTGAAGTCAAGGACTTTTTGTCTTATATGTCTCTGTGTCCTCCGTTACACCCAAGTCAGTTCCTATCAAGTAACAGCCACTTAATAAATGCTTCTAGGATAAAAATGTTATCTTTTCTCTCATAATGTTTATTTTATCTGGAAAAATTTAACATAACTGAATCCCAGTCTCCAATTTTAATATTGTAAGAAGAATATTATAACATCATAAAAGAAATCCTACCCATTTATTAATTCAAAAAGTGTTTATGAACAGACACCATATTAAGCATGAACATACTTCAGCTGAGAACCCAAAACCAGTCCTTTCCGATGGAGCTTAGAGCTCAGAGGAAGAGACTGTAAACAAATAATTTCACAGGTACATATTTCTATTCCAATTGTACTTAGTCTCTTCTTTTCTCCCACCCTTCCACAACTGGCCTTCAGGGTCTCCTGGAGAGAGGGACCACAGAAGGTAGGAGGAAGCTCAGTGCAGTCGGTGGGGGAGGAACCAACCTGAGAAGCAGGCTTCCTGCAATTGCCCCCACCTGGGGCTTGCCTGTGGTCACCACAGAATATTTACAAATCAAAGGCTGTTCCCAGGGCGCAGTCTAAGGTTGCAATGAACAAGACCTGGAATTCCCAGAGAATTCCTTCCTGTAATGCAGAAAATAGCTTTACTTTAAATTCCATCACTTAGGTTTCCATTTTGCTGCGTTCCAGAGGAACCTCAGGAAGTCAGAAGCAGCCTTTCCAATTTTATTAGTGCAGGTTTTATTACCACAGTTATCCTGGACCAAATCATCAATATAGTTTCTTCTGATGATGGTAAAGATGTCTTCTATGTCGAAGATCATCCTAAAGAAACACCTGAGAAGTGCAACAATTAAAAATTTTTATTATGGCAACATACATACAACTAGACACCTCATTATAACAACTTTTGTACATACAACTACGTGGTGTTAACTGCATTCACAGGTTGTGATACCATCACCACCTACATCAACAAAACTTTTCCATCACCCCGACCAGAAACTTTGAGAATTAAGCAGTACCTCCCCCATTTCCTACCACTACCTTTGCACTTGGTAACATGTATTCTAATTTCTGAGTCCATAAATTTGTATATTGTAATTATATCTGTAAGTGAGATCATACAATATTTGTATGTTTGTGTCTGGTTTATTTCACTCAATGTGATGTCTTCAAGGTTCATTTATTCATGTTTTAGCATGTCTTAGAACTTTATTCTTTTTTATGGCTGAATAATATTCTATTATATGTATATACCACTTTTTTTTTTTTTTTTAAGATTTTATTTATTTATTCATTCATCCCTCCCCTTGCTGCTTGTGCTCACTGGGTCAGCTAACCATGCCGTGCAGGCGGGCTTGCCTTCACCAGGAGGCCCCGGGAACCGAACCCGGGGCCTCCCATATGGTAAACGGGAGCCCTACTGATTGAGCCACAGCCGCTTCCCTGTATATACCACATTTTGATTATCCATTCATTTATTGATGGACACTTGAGTTGCTTCTGCCTTTTGGCTATTGTGAATATGGCTGCTCTGAACATTGTGCAAATATCTACCCAAGTTCCTACTTTCAACTCTTTTGGGTTTACATGTATTTACAATGGAAGAAGAGAAAAGATATTTGGAGGCAACTAGCAGTTTCTGCCACACTGGACAAATGTGAAGATACTTGCTACCATTGGGGCAAGATATAATTATGTTAGCAAGACTAAACTATAGTGGTTACAAAACATTGGATTTCTTCAGAAAGCATTCAAATCTATGCCAATCTCATGCAAACTAGTGTCTCCATTTAAGTATGCAGTATGTTGGCTTTTGATTGGGAGCTTGAGACAGGTAAATTGGCAGTACTAATTTAACAACAAAGTTGAATTGTATTGCCACTGATCGTTCTAAAACATTTTAAGTTTTAAATTTGATGTTGGGGGGCGGATGTGACTCAAATGGTTGGGCATCCGTCTCCCATATGGAGGGATCTGGGTTCTATCCCCGGGACCTCCCGGTAAAAAATAAAATAAAATAATAATAATAAATTTTATGTTACCCTATAAGTCAACAGGTTTCTGTTGGAATGAACAAATCAGATGAATTTTCATGAAATTGAGGTCAGCTTCTATGTGGAATATCACTAATTTAATCCTGAAAGCTTAGTTCAAGCAGTTACTGCTACATCTTTGATATGAGAGCTGAGATTGTTTTAACATATATTTCATTGGTACTGAAGATGACTTTCTTGGTTCTGGAGATGAGAAGCTTAAATATGAAAAGATAAGAGTAATCTAGCTAGGGAAGCGGATGTGGCTCAAGCATTTGGGCTCCCATCTACTATATAGGAGGTCCAGGGTTCGATTCTTGCGGTCTCCTGGTGAAAGACAAGATGGTCCATGCGGTAAGCTGGCCCAAGTGGAGAGCTAGTCCACACGGAGTGCTGGCCCATGTAGAGTGCTAGCGCATGCAGGAGTGCTGGCCTGCACAGAGTACTTGGTGCAGCAAGATGGCACAACAAAAAGAGACATAGAAGAAAGACAGTAAGAGATGCAGAGACCAGGGAGCTGAGGTGGCACAAGGGATTGAGAGCCTCTCTGCACTCTAGAAGGCCCCAGGATCGGTTCCTGGTGCTGCCTAAAAAGAAGACAAGCAGACACAGAAGAATACACAGAGAGCAGACAGCAAGTGCAAAACAACGAGGGTGGGGGGCAATAAATAAATAAATAAATCTAAAAAAAAAAGAGTGATCAATCTAGCAAAGGGTAAGTATTCTCTAAACCAGTACTTTTCTAATATGGTAGCCACTAGATATTAAAATTAAAATTAATTAAATTTTATTAAATTAAAATTAAAATTAGATATTGTTCCTCAGTAACACTTGCAACATTTGAAGTATTTCTGAAAAATAGCCAGATGTAGTTAGTGGCTACTGTATAGGACAATGCAGATATAGAACATTTCCATCATTTTAGAAGGTTCAATTGGAGAGTGCTTCCTAGACACTGGCATGAGAACCACATTGAAGTAGGCAGATAATCAGCTTTTTAATTTTTTTAAACTTTATTTTGTACATTTAATAATTGGAAATATAAACAATTAAAAACTAAAAAGTAAACACAGATCAATAAATACAAACATTTCTCAATTAAATGTACTGGATACATATAAATTTTTTAAAAAATCAAACAATATGTTACACAATATATTTGGTTCATAGTAACGCAATCATACAGTATTTGTCCTTTTGTGTCTGGCTTGTTTCACTCAACATAATGTCCTCCAGGTTCATCCATGTTGTCATATGCTTTACAACTTCATTTCTTCTTACAGCTGCATAATATTCCATTGTGTGACTGGACGACATTTTGCTTATCCATTTGTCTGTTGATAGGTACGTGGGTTGTTTCCAGGTTTTGGCAATCGTGAATAATGTTGCTATGAACATCGGTGTGCAGATGTCTGTTCATGTCACTGCTCTCAGTTCTTCTGGGTATATACCCAGTAGTGGTATATTGCATCAGCTTTGAAGCTTAATATTATTATTATTATTATTTTTTTTTTTTAGAGGTTAATTATTATTATTATTATTATTATTTTTTTAAGGATTTATTTATTTATTTACTTTTATCCATTTTTACACCCCTCCCCCCCCCCCGTTTTTGCTGTTTCTGTGTCCATTCGCTGGGCAACTCTGTGTCCATTTTCTGCCCTCTCTTCTCATCCTTCTCCTCCTGTCTTCACTGGGATTCAATCCTTGGAATCTCTGATGTAGGAGAGAGGCATCCTGCCCGCGCCACCTTAGTTGCTGGTTTTTCGGTGCGTCTCATCTTGCCTCTCCCTTGTGTCACTCTCCTATTATGTCATCATCTTGCTGTGTGGCTCGCAGGAACTGGTGGTGCGCCCGCGCACAGGGCCTGGCGGCCCACGCACCTTCTATATATTTTTAAAATTTTTACCAGGAGGTCCCGGGGATCGAACCCAGGTCCCTCCATATGGGAGATGGACGCCAACCAGATATAGTCCTCTGCTATATCTCTTAAGGTTGACCAGAGATACCTAGAGTTACAGTCTTTTCCCATACAGGATGGTCATATAATAAATCAGGCTTAGTTTATCACCAGCATTCTAAAAACCAGACCTAGGGAGGAAAACGAGGTCTGGGGACACATGCATGGTTTCTAATATAGCGAATGTTTAGCCCACCCTGATTATCACAGAATTTAATATTATTTTAAAGGAATGGATACTTACTTTTTTTTTAAAGATTTATTTTATTTATTCCCCCCCCCCCATTGTTCGCACTTGCTGTCTGCTCTCTATATCTGTTTGCTGTGTGCTCTCTGTGTCACTGGGAGCCAAACCTGGGATCTCTCATGTGGGAAAGAGGTGCTCAATCGCTTGAGCCACTTCTGCTCCCTTTTTTGTTTTTTCTCTTATTGTGTTTCCTCTTTGTGTCTTCTTGTTGTGTCATCTTGTTGCAACAGCTTACTGTGCCAGCCCACCGCACCAGCTCTCTGTCTGGCTCATCTCCTCGAGGAGACACTGGGAACTGAACCCAGGACCTCCCATGTGGTAGGTGGGAGCTCAATCACTTGAGCCATATCTGCTTCCCAAATGGATACATTCTGATGGTTAAGATGAATCAAGAAACTAAAAGAAGTGACACCAGAATCAAGATAACAGAATGTGAATAAAGGATTATATATATATATATATATATATTTTTTTTTTACCTTTTTTAAAAATTTTTATTTTTATTTTTTAAGATTTTATTTTCATTTATTTCTTTATTCCCCCCTTGTTGCTTGTGCTTGCTGTGTCCATTTGCTTTTGGCGTTTTTCTGGGTCTGCCTGTCTCCCTTTGTTGAGTCATCTGGCTGCGCCGGCTCACCATGCCTGTGCAGGCCAGCTTGCCCTCACCAGGAGGCCCCAGGAATCGAACCCCAGGCCTCCCACATGGTAAATGGGAGCCCAACCAATTGAGCCACAGCCGCTTCCTTATATATATATTTTAAGCACCCAAGTTGAGTCTCCAAAACTAAAGTCAAATCTGATGAGAGGGAAGCAGATGTGGCTCAGGCAGTTGGGTGCCCGCCTACCACACAGGAGGTCCTGGGTTTGGTTCCCAGTTCCTCCAAAAGAAGATGAGCAAAATAGCAAGCTGACGTGATGGGCTGGCACGGTGAGCTGACACAAGATGATGCAACAAGATGACACAACAAGATGACTCAGCAAGATGACACAACAAGGAGATGCAACAAAGAGATGCAACAAGGAGACAAAAGAAGTAGAGAGTGGATGTGGCTCAAGCAATTGGGTGCTTCCCTCCCACATGGGAAGTCCCAGGTTCTGTTCCTGGTGCCTCCTAAAAAGAAGATGAGCAGATACAGAAAGCACACAACCAACAGACACAGAGAGCAGACAGCGAGCGCAAACAACAAGGGGGATGCGGAAGGGAGAAAGAAATAAATCTTTTTAAAAAAATTAGATTAGAATAATTGTTCTTCCAGTATAAGGAGATCCAACATGTGATGGCCTTTGTTGGATAGCTTTATTCTAGAAATTCATGAGAGTAATTTTGGATACTGTTAAAAAATATTGGTGTTTATACTATTGCTGACATTTTTAGTTTCAGAGGATTCTAGAAGTCAATTATCTATTATGTGATATTGGGTGAGTATGTCATACCTTGCAGCAAATAAAAACCAAGATTCCCCCCCAAGGGCAGTGGAAGAACAATATGCCAATTCTTTGCAAATATTCTGTGCTTGGGAGAGTGGACTGGAGTGTCACCCAGTGACTTGCACTTCAACTAGCATTGATGTGGCTATTTCTAGAGGTTGTGCTTAATTTAAGGTATTTTGTAGGAGCTTTTAACTATTTCAGTTAGTTTTTAAATGTATTGGCTCAAGTGAAACAACAAGGATGACTAAGATATAGGATCATACTTATCTGTGTTTCCTATGGAAACTACTTGAACGTTTATTTATATACTGTATGTGTGTATATATATATATATTTATTTTTTTGCAAAATTTAGATAAAGATTATAGGTTCAGTTTTGGACATATTTTTAGAGATGCTTGTAAAACATCTAATTATAGATATTTCCATTTTTTTCTGTACTCTTTACCTACCTTCATTTACATTACACTTTAATCATAGTGAATATTGTATAAAGAACACTTAAAAAATGTTATTTTATATTTTAACATTTTTCTGTGTTGTTACTTTATATTTATGATTTTTTAAAGCTGCATAATAGTCCACCAAGTTGTTGTGCCATCATTTACTTAGTAATTTCCATCTTCTAAGAATGGTGGTTTCCAGAGATTTGCTATTTTGAATTAATATGCAATAAACATCTTTATGAAATGTGCTTTTTTTCTTCTTTTGGGCTGTTTTCTTAGAGAATGAGAATGTATTTGCATAGGATTATTGTGAAAATTGAATAAAATAATGCCTATAAAGTGCTTAGCCTAATGCCTAGCCCAAATAAATGGTCAGTAAATGGTAATTACTGTTACTATCATTAGTATTTATTTATTTATTTATTTATTTTTTAAAGATTTTATTTATTTATTCATTTATCCCCCCCTTGCTGCTTGTGCTCACTGGGTCAGCTAACCACGCCGCGCGGGCGGGCTTGCCTTCACCAGGAGGCCCCGGGAACCGAACCTGGGGCTTCCCATATGGTAAACGGGAGCCCTACTGATTGAGCCACAGCCGCTTCCCATTAGTATTTATTTTTATTTTTTAACCACTGTTTTAGTTTTCTAGGCTGCTTAAGCAAATACCATGAAATGGTTCTTTTTAAAGATTTATTTATTTACTTTATCCATTTTAAATCCCCCCTTCCCCATTTGCTGTTTTTGTGTCCATTTGCTGGGCAATTCTCTGTGTCTGTTTCCTGCCATCTCTTCTCATCCTCCTCCTCCAGTCTTCACCAGGATTCAATCCTGGAGACCTCCGATGTAGGAGAGAGGTATTCTGCCGCCTGCGCCACCTCAACTCCTGGCTTCTGGAGCTTTCAGAGCATCTTGTCTTGTCTCTCTCCTGTTACATCATCATCCTGCTGCATGGCTCTCGGGGCCCGACAGCTCAGCGGCACACAGAGCCTGGCAGCCCATGCGCCTTTGGGAGGTCCCGGGGATCGAACCCACGTCCCTCCATATGGTAGACGGACGCCCAACCATTTGAGCCACATCTGCCCCCCGAAATGGTTCTTTTTAAAGATGGGAATTTATTTGCTCACAGTTTTGAAGGTTGGGAAAATGTCAAAATCAAGACTGTGTGTCAAAAAGTCCTACTTACAATGGATTCACTACTATAGGAATGGATTAGACTTAAGAACATGATTTTTCTGGAGTACATACAGTTTCAAACCACCATATGGTTTAAACTTTTCATTTCTCTTGTGTGACTTAGCAGTTCCTATGTTTTGTCTTTTTGCTTTTTGGAGTCTTCTTTGTGATTCTTATACCTTTAGATGGACTATTTATAAAACTCCTTGTTTGATGTTTATACTGACTTTCTTCCAATCTTGAATTTTTTGTTGTATAGAAGTTTAAATATTTTATTTTGTCTGATCTATTATCTTTTCTTTCATATTTTCTTCTATTGTGTCAAATCTGAGAAACTTATTATTATCACTCTTCCAAAGAACTATTTGGCTTTCTGCTAATTTTTTTTTCTGCTAATTTTCAATGACTTAATTTAATATATTGTTCTATTTTGGTGTTTGATTTTATGCATTAAGATAAATGACTGTCTTGACCCCCTTCTGTCTACAGTGTTATCTGCTTATCCCAATGCTATTTAAAAATGATCTTCCCTTTTCCACTGTTTTGTGATAACTTATTTTCCACATATTACCTTCTATTATGTGACTATTCTATTCAGTAACGAGCTGTGATTTGATCATTTCTTTTGAGGTCATGGGGACAAGCGATGGCCAGGAATTTTCACTGTTTTGGGAGAGCCCAACATTTACAAAGAAACTTGGTGACCATATTTGGTGTTACGAGGTAATTATGGATAGTGCACAAGTTTAGTCTTACTTGAAAGCCATAAATCTTATCTTAGTAAATAAAATAAAATTGGCTAATGATCACCTACCATATTTTCTTTTCTTCTAAGGGATGGGCTTCAAGAAGAGGGAAGGTGAATTTCTTACTACGGCAGTAAAACAGCTTTTAGTTAGAAAACAGCTCTGTGTCAACCAAGACAGGTTATCCTCGTTACACAAACACACCTTTCTCAGTTCAGTCCTTTTTTTTTTTTTGGCATATGTGAAGGCAATTTATTAACAGAAAATAATTGTGGAGTCCTGTTCACAGACGACGACCACGGCTACCCCCCTTCCTGCGGGTGCTGTCAGAGGGGATGGGGGTGACATCCTCAATCCGCCCGATCTTCATTCCTGAATGTGCAAGGCCTCTGAGGGCTGACTGGGCCCCAGGTCCAGGGGTCTTGGTCCTATTTCCTCCTGTGGCCCGGAGTTTGATGTATAAGGCAGTGATACCCAGCTCCTTGCATCTCTGGGCCACATCTTGGGCAGCCAACATGGCAGCATAAGGCGAGGACTCATCTCGGTCAGCCTTCACCTTCATCCCACCAGTCACATGGCAGATGGTTTCCTTGCCAGAGAGATCAGTGACATGGACAAAAGTATCATTAAAGGATGCAAAAATGTGACAGACACCAAATACATTCTCTCCTTCTGCCACCTGAGGCCCAAGACTGATGACCTGTTCTTCCTTCTTTTCCTTTCCTTTGCGAGGTGCCATTTCTGCGCGTCGTCTCCAGACTCCGCCACCGGAAAGCTCAGTTCAGTCCTTTTATGTTATAATTGTTTCCACACCTATAGAACTCTATGACAGATTAGACCAAAAATTACACTTATTTGCACAAAAACAGTTTATAAGTAGTTTATTTTCCAGAAGGACCAGGAGTTGGTTTTCATTAAATCATGTCAGAGTAGGCTGGTTTCCGAGGAAATAGGCCCTAGTGTTAGAGATCTGTCACATACAATTCCAATAATCTGCCCATAGGAACATTCTGACTCTGTGGGGTGAGGAGTTGGGAGGAGATGGGCCTGGTTAGCTATAGGTCATAGAATCTTCTAGGGAAGGTGGAATGGGTGTGTTTAGATCTTGGGTGGAAGCTTTGCTTAGAGATAAGTCTGGATCAGCCATAGTGAATTAAGCTGACCCAGGTTTATGGCTCTGTTCCAGCTCAGCTGAAATATAAAGACGCCGACTTTATGGTCATCCGACCTTACCAACTTTTCTTCTGATGGAAACACCCTGGACTCGGGTTGATGTCAGTTAGTCAAAAATGCCAAGAATTTAGTGCACTGCATATTGATGTATGGGACTCTGCTCTTTTTTGGGGATGGGAAAACAGAGCCCTTGTGTTTTAGGTGTTTACTATTCAGTTGGGAAGACAAGACCCACATATAGGAAAATTTAACTAGCAGTAAAAACCAATATATAAATCAGAACTAAAAGATGGAGCAACATGAAGACTTCAAAAGGCGGGAAATCCTAGTGAACTGGAGGGATCAGTAGCAGTTTCCTAAGGGAGGGAGAACATAACTGGGTCTTGAAGGAGGGTCGGGTGAAGAAGAGAGCATTGCAGGTGAGAAGTAGCATAAAGAAGGATCAAAGGGCTGGAAGGAACATGTTGGAGAAGCTGGGATTAGACAGAAATGGCTGGTGTGGATGAGATCACAGGGAGGAACTTTGAATCTGATTGTGAAGAGTTTTAAATGTCAAGCTTTTTTTCCTGAATAACTGAAAGAAAATAAGTTTACTCACTTATTAATGTTACTCAACAATTCCTTGAATTTGAATGTAGATACATTTGGAATTTTGTCTTTATGTTTTTCTTTGGTAGGATAACAGCAAGAGGTTCATTTGGATTTTTATGAACACAAGAAAGTAATAGACCTACACAGGTTTCTTTCTTTAAAAAAAATTAAGTGGAGATAACTAAGGTGAAATTTAAGAAATCCATACCTCATTGGGAGAAAGAACATACTAAGTATTAGATTTTTCTTTGGTAATTTCACATCTCTTTCGGCTTCTTAAAAAACCGTACTCTTAGAAATAATGTTACTAGTAGTTTCCTTAAAATTATATTTCTATTATTTGCCAAATGGACTTCCACCTTACAAATATACCTTACGATATAATCACCCCAGTCACGATTAATCCCCAGATCATCAAGTTCTATTTGTCAACCAGCCACATATCCTGATGTGATACTACACAATGCAAGTTACATGCTGATGGTCCCTTCCCCCTGGGCAGTTACAGAATTATGCTTGGAAAGATGACACAGAAGCCCTGGGCACCCAGCAGCTGGGTGTGCAAAGGCCAAAGGGAGGCAAAAGGGTCTACATCATTCAGGACAAGATTTTCCTTATTTGTTGTGTATGTTTTTGCTTTTTGTTCACCTCAAAGCCCCCCCCCCCCACCGCCCTAGTTGAGGAAATTCAGACACACAGTTCAGGGAGTTTAGGGGTTTGTAAGAAGTGGCAAAGGACTAAATGCGTTTATTTTGTCTCTCTGGTCTATATCACAAGATTCTCTCATCTCATATTTCTTATAAACATTTTGACATTCCGTTGAATTTTCTCAAATTTCTTCCATCTGGTAAAGTAGAGTAGCTAACAGACTGCTGCTATCATCATGTCCACCTTCGAACCCTGACAATTCACGTGCTGATTATGAAAGAAGTACAACATAACATATGCTTGCTCAGTTGGGTCATGCAAATTTTCCAATTTGAAAATATATTTAAAAAAAAAAGAGTGTGAATTGATACTAATGAAACACAAGGAGGAATGATTATTTCTATTGCTGGCTGTCAAAATTATTTTCATAGTTTATAAAGTCTAAATCCTCCAGGGAGTGTTCCACAACCATGCAATGTACTTCAGTGGAAAGTGTAGCAAAGGCACATTTTGCCAGCCAGTGCTCTCTCACGGCCTCAAATCTGGGAAGGCTGTTGAGGCTAAATCACTGATGGCTGGACTCTCCTGCATGGGCTTGATGCATTGTTTTCAGGTAATAGCCCCTAAGTCCTTTGAACTTGGGAGTCTGTAAGGGCTGTGGTCAAATACCAGCACTCCTAAGCTTCTAGACTTAATAAAGAGAAGACTCCTCACCAGAGACCTGTTTCAAGGTGAGTGACTTATCTCACAATGTTTTCATGGCTATTGTACAGCTCTCTTAAGGATAGTAACACTTTTAGGGAACTCACTAAATGGAATTAAACAGGATTAATTGATTCTGACATTTGTGAGTCTTTCTCTTTCTTGCTCTTTTTCTGTCTTCAATGTTTAGATCACATTTCCCCCGCATCATAACATTACTATATGAATATTGTAAAAAAATACAGCAAACACTTAAAAAATATAAAAATTTTAATAAAGGGTTCCTACCTTCCAAAGAAATCCTAGGTAAAATTTGGCAATTTTTTTTCCTTCCAGCCTTGTTTATAGCACTAATATACTCTTGAAAGATATCATATGTTGTAGGTTCCTTTTGATGTTTTATGATGAGTACTGTCTTATGTCAGGAAATATTCTTTGCAAATATGATTTTTTGGTGGTTGCATAATATGCCATCATATCACACATCACTATTTTAAAAACACTTTTCCATGGTTAGGAGTGTATTTTGGTGAAAAAATTTCAAACACACACAAAAGGAGAGTCTAATACAATGTACCTCCATATACCTTTCACTCAGTTTCAACAGTTAGCAAGATTTTCACAATTATCAATATTTTCTCACATTTGTTAACAATTATTTGTAATGCCCTAGATATTCATTGAAAAAAAATTCCAAGAAAAATCGTACCAATTTATATTCCCATGAGCTATTTTAATAAAAATATTAACACAAAAACTTGTAAATTTTATTGGCAAAGAATTATTGTTTTGATTTGCATTTATTTGATAGCCAAGAATTTGAAGATACTTTCAAATTTTGTTTGCAATTTGTGTTTATTCTTTTTGAATTGTACTTTCATATCCTTTGACCATTTTTCTTTTCTGGTATTGGTGTTTTTGCTATCAAGTTAAAGAGCTCTTTATGTAAAAAAGGGTATTAACCTATATGTCATAAATGTTGCAAGTTTTTCCCAGATTTTTAACTATATGTATGGTGTTTTCTGACCTAGAGTAGTTTTAATTTTTAAGTAAATGACTCTTCAACATTTTATTTTGTGCTATCTTCCAGCCTCCACCCCCCACCCCCCTTTTTGTTTCAACGTTTTGATCATCTTTCCCCATTCCAGGTTTGGAAAATCCTGTATTAAACAGCTGAAGAGTGTGGTGATTCAGATGTTTGAGTTCTGGAGCCACATGCCTAGTTCAGATGCTCATTTTGCATTTACAGGCTGTGTGACTTTAAGCAAGACTGGTGATCTTTCTGAGCCTCTATCTGGTCACCTGTAACATAGAAATGACTATACTATTACCTACTTCATAAAGTCCAGTGAGGATGGAGTGACTTATTATATGAAAGATACTTAGAAATACATAGTATTACGTGAAAAAGTATTAGCTATTGTTACTATGCATTTAATCCTTTAATTCAGTTGAAACATTTTTGTGTTTATGTAAATGGTGCTTACAAAATCCTGAGAAATGTCTTTGCTTACAAAAACCTTCAATACTTCAGGAATGTGAAGAAAATGCAACTGAAGAGGAAATGTATTCAAGAAACAGTTAAAAGAGAGAGAGAGTGCTATGCCTTCCCCCTAATATTAAATAAATCATCTTAGAATTATAAAACAGTTTCATAATTTTTAGAGATGGAAGAAACCTTAGTGATTATTGGCTAAACTTTGTCATTCAAAAAAACAAGGACACTGAGGCTCTGAGAAGACAGAATCCCATAAATGGTAAGCGACCAAGTTGGGTGTAGAACCCAGGACATCTCATTCTTGCTCCAATTCTTTTCTAAGTGAAGAATTAAAAAAAAAAAAAAATCTTATACACACATATCCATAATTTACTAATTTGAAACTCTTCAATTGCTGAAAGAAGAGAAAAATCTATTAGGCAAAGTCAATAGAAAAGAAACTGTTTGTTGCCAGATTTACACATACAAAGAGAAGGCGAGAACTGAAGGACCAGGAAAGATTAACTTTCTCTTGAAATGGATATTTGAGGTCCGAGTGGGTTTTTTGCATCTTAACTCTCTGGATAATTGCCACAAAGCTTGCTTTTCACTTGCTTATGAAGGATTTAACCCATTGAAATGGAGCAATTGAGATATAATCTTCAGAATTCAGGTACTCTAGACCACCAGACAGGTCATTCAGGCCACAGGTTTGTTCATTTGGCAAATATTTATTGGGTACCTACCTCCTGTCAGGCACTGTCTGGGCTCTGCAATGGTGAGCCCAGCCTAGGTCCATACCCTCATGGAACCCTCCATTCAAGTGGGATGGGGAGAATAAACAACAATCAGGATAATTTCAGAGTGACGAGTACAGTTACCCCACAAGGGTAAAGTGACAGAGTGACCATGGAGGGTGGGGAGGCTGGGGGTGGGGGCCCAGGACGGACGCACTTGAGAAGGGTGGTCATTCTGAGGAGAAGTCCAGCTTCCTGAGCTTTGTTGAGAAGCGACCAGCTCTGTGAACATCTGGAGGACCTGTGTTTCGGGAGAGGGAACACCAAGTGCCAAGGGCTCCAAGACCCAGAGAGGCTGGCTGTGTGATCCACTGGGTTTCCTCTGTAGTCACTCAATCTCCAGTTTGTTCATCTAGGCAGATGTGATGTACCAATCTGTGGCCAAGATTCTGTAGGCAATTATAACCACAGTCCTTTAGATGAAAAAGAGTTTAGCCTTCTCTTCTGTTACCCTGCCTATATGTCAATGCCATGTAAGAAATGGTGGAAGGGTGAAAGCTTTTAAGAGCGTCCATAACAGCCCATTTTGATTTTTCTTAAGTGTGCTAATGTTAGCACAAACGCTGACTGTGCTGCCAGGATAATTCCACGCATTTGGCCACAGGAATGTTGGAGGCAGTCATTTATCGATTGGAGTAGCTGCAACATTTTTTTTCTTTCTGTTAACTAGAAAACTCAGGTGCTGGCAGTTTCTCCTAGGGAATCCCCAGATAGGGAAGTTTTGTGAGAATTATATTCCACCCTGTTTTTTTTCATGTTGTTGCTCTATAAACAATCAAATTGATGACCCTAGTTCACATTCTCCAATGAATGTTTTTAAAGGATGACCAAACAAAAAAACCAAAAAAAAACCTTTTTTAACAGCTCACTTATTTCTGACTCAAGGACTAAGCACTTGGGAATGCTGAGATTTTTTTTTGCTCCACCTTTTAGACGGGTCATTCTGTAGAATCATAGAGTTGGAGAATGTTAAACATGCCCCATGAGGACAGGGTTTTGTTTTGTTTTCTTCTTTATATTTGTACCCATATCACCTTCAGTACTGTCTGACACACAGAAGGTCTTCGATAAAATAAATATCTACTGAATAAATTAAAGGTAGAAGAATCTAAAAGACATCTTTTCCCAATTCCTCCATATGATTTTCTTCTCCAGGGAAGACAATCTTGAGTATTGAACGATTCACCATGAGGAGGGCCACTCTAGAACTTCCTTTTCTACTACTCAAGGGTGGGAAAGAATATGTTTGTTCTTCACATTCAGATTATGAGTAAACATTCAACAAATCAGAGTGGATTCAATTTATTGTCCTCTTGAATATTTGATTTCACTAGCAATCACAATCTCTAGAATTATTTTAAATGGTCATAAAACCATCCAAATTAAATGGCATATAAAACAGAGTGGAACACGAGGAACAGGTGTGTAAATCAAAGTTTGTTTCTCCATACCCCCTTACCTTCCTTGACTTTATTTAACCCATTATAATTTGGTTACAATTTTACTTTCAGTCTGAGCCTCTGCTCCTTCCCCTGTTCCCTTGTCTGGCCTGTCAGCTGCTGAAGAGTCTCCACGTTCCTGGCCTTTCAGGACTCCCCTCTCTTCCCCGGTTTGGGAATGCCCTTTCTGCCTTCTTCGCCCAAGGAACCTGCTATTCTCTAAGATACAGCTCACAGGTGTCCTCCTTGGCACAGCTAGTTATTCTGAGCTCTATAGCATTTTACTCATATCACATAACACCATGATTTTTTTTTTTTTTTTAGATACCTGGGTTGAGGATTGAACCTGGGACCTTGTATGTGGGAAGCTGGTGCTCAACCACTGAATCACATTGGCTCCCCTGAGTTGTTTTTTTCCATTTGTTTTGCTTGTTGTTTCCTTCTTTCTTTCTTTTTTTTTTTTTTTTAGGGATTTTTTATTATTTTTTTTAATGGAGGTACTGGGAACTGAACCCAGGACCTCCCATGTGGAAAGCAGGAGCTCAACCACTTGAGCCACATCTACTCCTGGTTGTTTTTTTTTTTTTTTTTTTTTAAGATTTATTTATTTATTTATCCATTTTAAACCCCCCCTTCCCCATTTGCTGTTTTGTGTCCATTCGCTGGGCAATTCTCCGTGTCTGTTTCCTGCCATCTCTTCTCATCCCTCTCCTCCAGTCTTCACCAGGATTCGATCCTGGAGACCTCCAGTGTAGGAGAGAGATATTCTGCTGCCTGTGCCTCCTCAGCTCCTGGCTTCTGGAGCTTTCGGAGCATCTCGTCTTGTCTCTCCCCTGTTACGTCATCATCCTGCGCAGGGCTCCCGGGGCCCGACAGCTCAGCTGCACACAGAGCCTGGCAGCCCATGTGCCTTCTATATATATTTTTTTATTTTACCGGGAGGTCCTGGGGATCGAACCCAGGTCCCTCCATGTGGCAGACGGATGCCCAACCAGTTGAGCCACATCCGCCCCACTCCTGGTTGTTTTTTAATTATCCATCTTCCCCACTACGTTCGTAAATCCCAGACCTTTCCTCTGAACTCCATAAGAAAGTTTAAATAAGGCTTCTCTACTTGAATGACTAATAGCTCTAATTTAATGTGTCTAAAACTGAATTCCAGTTCTCTCTAACCCCCAATTCTGCCCCACTCAGACTTCTCCACTTCAGTTGGCAACTTTGCCCTTTCAGTTGCTCAGGCTAAAAGTCTTGGTCACATCCTCAAGTCCCTCTTTCTCTCACAATTCACATCAGTGTGTCAGGCAATCCTGAAGACTCTACTTTCAAAACGCATCCAGAATCTGACCACTTACCACCCTCTCTACTGCTACCTTTCTGTTCTGATCATCATCATCTCTTACCTGGTTTATTATAATAGCTTGCCTAAGTGTTCTCCTTGCCCTCATTGAGTTTATTCTTAAGAAAACCACCAAATTTATCCTTAAATATATATCCATGTGTTTATATCTACTTCTATTTCTATATCTGACAGATCATGTCATTTTTCCATTTGACAGTGGCTTCTATTTCACTCAGTCTAAAAGCCAACATTCTCACAATAGTCTATAGGGATTCATTTTAGTTAAATGTAAAACCAGATTATAGCTAGAACTTTAGAAATGACAATTCATTTTAATTAAAAGTAAAATAGTCTATAGGGCCCTACATGACCTGTAGCCCCTCCCCCACCCTGCTTTTACTCTCTGACTGCATCTCCTGCTCCTCTACCTTCTGTTTACTCTGCTTCAATCCCACTGGTCCCCTTACTGTTCCTTGGCTGTGCTTTCTGCTGCCTCAGGGCCTTTTCATTGGCTATGCCTTATCTAGAGACTTTTATGACTTGCTCTTTCACCTCCTTTTTTTTTGTACACAGGTATTTGTTAATTATTTATTTATCAAGAGAAATTATTCCATAGCCCACATATTCAAGTTATTTAATTCAGGAGCACAGGTCAGTGACAAACATCCAGGGAACTCAATCCAAATAAATTCTTAATGTTCCAAAATCACTTTGCACTCTGAAAGATACCAGTCTTCCTCATCTCCTCAAAATCTGTCATGGAATCATAGTTTCTGTAGAAATATTCATATGCCTTTTTTCTTGGTTCAGCCACACCAAACTTATAGAGAGCTGCAAACCCGAGACACAACAAATGCTCCAACAATATGAATTCGCAGGTGCTTGGCCAAAAGGCCTTGCATCTGAGGTTTCGCCAAAACACTGGAAGTCATGGTAGTTATTCTCCTTAACACCAAATGGACGGCGCCTCTTTCACCTCCTTTAAGTCTTTGCTCAAATGATCCCTTTTCAAGGACTGCCCTATTTAGACTTGCAGCACACTCCCCTGCACTCTCACCACCCACCCCCCTTATTCTGCTCTGTTTTGTCCTTTTGCACCTGTCACCTTCAAATACACTGTAGCATTTCCATATGTATTTTTTTTTTTTTTTTTTTTAAGATTTTATTTATTTATTCATTTATCCCCCCCTTGCTGCTCGTGCTCGCTGGGTCAGCTAACCATGCCGCACGGGCGGGCTTGCCTTCACTAGGAGGCCCCGGGAACCGAACCCGAGGCCTCCCATATGGTAAACGGGAGCCCTACTGATTGAGCCACAGCCACTTCCCTCCATATGTATTATACTTATTGTCTGTCTTTCCTTCATTACATTTTAAGCTCCACAAGAACAGGGAGTTTTGGCTCTGATCATTGACATCTCTATCACCAATGCCTGGAACAATACCTGGCACAGAGAAGGCATTCATATTTTTGTTGAATGAATTAAGGAACTCAGCTGTGCTTTCTATACATATTCCATGCCCTATCATGTGACCAATGAACTAAAAGTTTGTTACATTTAGCACCTATGGGTGCCAGGCACAGAGAACATACTGGTGAGGAAAGAAGAAATGGCCCCTGTCCCTAAAAATACCTAACATTTATTGAGGATTATTAAGTGGAAAGCACTATATTAAGGCCTTTACAGACCTTATTTTATTTAGTCCTCACAACAATCCTAAAGGGTAGGTACTATTATCATTTTCCAGATAATGAAGTTGAGGTGCAGAGAGGTTGATTAACTTATATAAGGTCACACAGCACATAAGTGGCAGAGCCAGCATATGAACCCAGGCAGAATGACTTTACAGCCCTTTCAGTTAGCCACTGTATTATATTCCCTGAAGGAAATTACAGTGTAATGTGGGAGCCAGACTTCAAATAGTCACATAGACACATATTTAATTGCAACCTGCACTTTGCACTGTAGTGGAAAAGATGAACTCCTTGAGAGTTGATAATGATTTTTTTTTTTTTTCTGGAGAACCTGATACCTAGTAGGCTTTCAATAAAGGATTGAATGAATAACACGCTCCTGATACATAAATCACTGCTCTAGGAAGAAGTTACCCATTAAGTGGAGAACTATTTGAGTGTGCTATTCTAGAGTGTGAGTTTAGGGATCTGAAAGAGATAAATGATATGACTTCTAAAGGTGTGAAAAACCCAGGGACTCTCACAGGATAATCGCGAACTGATAGCAACATAGCAATCATTTTTTGATGGTGACAATGGTGATGATGAAGATGATGATAAGACCCATTTTTCAACTGTACCCTCAAAGGGCAGCTGTTTTCTCTCTTTTGTGATTTAAGGCCTTTTATTTAAAGACCAATTTTGTTTTAAAATCTTTTCTTCTCATTTATGACAAGCTTGTGTTTATCCTACATTCATTCTTTTTTTTTTAAAGATTTATTTTTATTTATTTGTCCCCCCCTTGCTGCTTGTGCTCACTGTGTCTATTTGCTTTGTGTTTTTCTGTGTCTGCTTGTCTCTCTTTTGTTGCGTCATCTTCCTGAGCCAGCTCACCACAGTGTACGGGCCATCAACACACCACACAGCGTGGGCCTGCTTGCCTTCACCAGGAGGCCCAGGGAATCTAACCCAGGGCCTCCCATATGGTAAACGGGAGCCCAACCAATAAGCCACAGCCGCTTCCCCCTACATTCATTCTTTACTTTTATATGCTTCTTCATCAGTTACATTTCTGTCTAGATGTGTCTTTTTCTCCGTCACTAAATTGTGAACTACTAGAGACTGGGTTCTAGTTTTTGCATTCTGGTATCCCAAAGACACAGAATTCTGCATGTAGTTATTGCTCAGCACATGCTTGTTGCATTGAGTCAGTCTTGCCCATCCCCATACGCTATATAGTTTGTGTCTTCCTGATACTAAAGGTAGCCCGCACAGCCCACTCCTTATAAGGGAAGACATGGAATCTATCCTTTTAGAGGAAGGAAGGTTTGACTATGTGCATAAAGTGTAAAAAAAAATTGAGCATTTAAATTTCAAAAAATGGCTGAATAAATTTCAAGGATGATTTATGAAGGGGAGTGCAAAATATTTAATCGTTGGGAATGAACTTCTGGGAATATTTAAACTACTTTGCTCCATAAATTATTACATTTTGTGAATCTGCTTATGTAACACAGGCACAGATTTTCCATACAAGATGTTTAAAATGGAATTTTCTAGTCTAGGGCCCATGAAATAATTTGTTTCACTTAGAATATCTTTCTGAAATGCTTGTGCTTATTTCTATTAACTATGTTTCTGAAAATCTAGCAAAATTGGTTTTACGTTCTGTTAAACTTATTTTTAAATTTACAGTTAGCAAGCCAAATAAATACATGAAAGCTGAAAGCAAAAATGCAAGTGTTTTATTATATTTATGTACTTTGTTCATGCTACTGAGTTTATCAAACTGTTATTACTAAAAAATAATCAATGTTTTACACAATCTGGTCTGGCTTGTGTTCAGATTAGATTACATTAGCATATTATGAGAATTTAAACTTTTCCGTCCCTAATGAGATGTTAAATAGCATAAATGTTGGGGCAAAAATGGCCCATTCATCCATTTTTATAATTTTTTTTAATAAAATAAAAAATCAATATCCTGTACATATAAGAGTAATGATTCTAAAGTAGCATAAATATTTGAAAAACAACATGATGTATTAAAATGAATACCTGTAAAAAAAAAAAAAAAATGAATACCTGTTTCTCAAAAATGCTCACCTTGAGAGAAATAGACTTAACCCAGTGATCAAATTATTTTTGGAACCCATCTTTTGATATTGTTTCCAAAGCCCAGAGCACATCCTTTGAACACCTCCGTGTATCTGTGGCAGATACAGAGATGTACCACTCAGCTTTCGCTTCATAGAGGACCTGTTACCCAGCTGGCAGCCTCCAGTGGCTGGCTTTTTTAGAGTCTGCCTCAGCTTTTCAGCTGAGGTCATACTCTTCTCCCAGTGGCTTCCGGCCACTCAGGGAGGCATACAAGGTCAAGCCATTTTGGCCCAACTTGGACCTCTTTAAATGACTTCTTTGTTCTATTCTCCCCGCTGAGCTGGCCGAGCACATCTACATCTCAGCCTGCTGTCTCTCCATGCCCACTTGGCTTTCTTCCCTTTTTCTTCATGGGTATTAGTCCTCAATAAGTATTTTGCCTATTGACTTTTCATCATCTACTTTCCAGAGAAACTACCCCTTGATGATTGGTGACAAATTCATACATTAATTTTTAAAAATGTAGTACTTGGTATTTGCTGAATATGGAAATGCGTTGCCTACCTTAAGGAGCTTATTATAGTCTAAGGTGGCTATAGATAGACAAAGGATTACAACAGGGTAATGAGTTTTTTTTTTTTTTTTTTTTTTTTAAGATTTTATTTATTTATTCATTTATACCCCCTTGCTGCTTGTGCTCGCTGGGTCAGCTAACCACGTTGTGCGGGCGGGCTTGCCTTCACCAGGAGGCCCCGGGAACCGAACCGGGGGCCTCCCATATGGTAAATGGGAGCCGTACTGATTGAGCCACAGCCGCTTCCTGGGTAATTAGTTTTATAATGGAGTAACTACAGCATGAAGAGAGTACTGAAGGTTTTGGTAACTCAGGGATAATTTCTTAGAGAGGTAATTTCTAAGGTGCTACCTGGGAAAATCAATGAGGAGGACAGAATGTTCCATGAAAACGAAACTGTGCACCCAAAGACTTGGTGATGGGTGGGAGAGTATGTAGCATGTTGGGTTAAAGAAAAGTAGTTCTGGAAGGATGAAGGAGAGAGGGGAAAGGCAATATGTTTAGAGTGAGGTAGGGAGAAGAGCAAGAAATGCAGTCTGAGAGATAAATAGAGCCCACACCAGGAAGGACATTTGTAAACTATGTTAAGGAATCTAAGTTTTACCATGAAGGCATTTGGGAAGAAGGAAGATGATTTTTATTTTTTTATTTAGATCAAATCTAAGATTTAGAAAATCCATTCTGGATGCATTGTGGAGTCTCAATCGTGGGAGGTTGGGAGGCAAGGAGAGTAGCTAAGATGCTGTTGCAATAATATATCAGGTGACAGTTGATGTAGACATGGGACTAGAATAGTGGCAGTCAGGCTGAGGCTAAGTGGATAGATTTGATAAATATTATTATGGTAAGCTGAATTATGTACCAACTTAGACATGTTTATAATCTTAATCCATGTCCTTGTAAGTGGGAACCCATTATAATTGGACTTCTTGAAGATGTTAAACTAAAAAAGTTAAGGAGGGGCCAACTGAATGAGAGTGGATCTCAATCTGGATTGCTGGAAGCCTTATAAAGGGAACTTGGAAGTCACAGAAGTGAGGAAGGAGGAGCTTCACCATGTGACAGGAAGCAGGGATTTCAGCCAAGGAACCCCAAGGATTGCCGGCAGCCAACACAAGAATGCCACTGTACTTGCTGATGCCTTGATTTTAGACGACTTCTAGCCTCAAAGCCATGAGATAATAAATTCCTGCTGTATAAGCCAAAGCCAATTTGTGGTATTCATGATGGCAGCTCAGACAAACTAAGACAGAATTGAACAATGTGGGGAATGAGAGAGAGAGGGAGTCAAGAAAAATAGCCAAATTTTTGCTTTGTAGTTGGTTGCCATTTACCAAAATAGGAAACATGGGAAAGATTCGATGCATCTTTGCTGGCTTGAAGACAGAGGGGGTCATGTGGCATATGGGCAGCCTTTAGGAGTGAAAGTGGCCCTCAGCTGACAACCAGCAAGGAAATGGGTTCTTCAATCCTACCACCACAAGGATCAGATTGGAAGCAGGGGTGGTGGTGGGGGTGGTAAAGTGACAATAAGACAAGTAAGTGTTACTTCTAGAAAGTAAACAGGCAAGTTGGGTCACTTGAAAGCCAATTTAGTGCTATGGCAAAGGAAGGGAAAAGTACTTAAGCTTTGGGTTACAGGAATAAAGGAGACTTGTCAAGTGAAGGAGTGTGTGTGGGGTGGGGGTAGGTGAAGAGGGGGGTTGGGGGACTTGGGGGTATGGCATGACAGAGGATAATTGGGTTTGCCAATGGTTTCTTGTGTGTCCAAGTTTGAGCTTCCTAGAAGTGATCAACCAATATTGTCTGAGCAAGGGAGGAAAAATATCTCAAAAAACTATGAAAACATAGTTTTGATCTTTGGAGGAGAAATAGAACAGTGACTTTGATCTGTAAAGGTTGCATTCCAGAGCATATCTTACCATGTACTCTCAAGTTGGTTCGGGTCTCTGGTGGACTGGGTGTGGGACTGAGGGAACTGAGAACTAAGAGCTGGTCAGGCAGCCAAGACATCAAGACTGTCTTTCCTGCTCAGGAGTGGGCGTCTCACTGACTGTCCCCCTTGCCCCTCTTTCAGAATGCATAAGGCCCTTGAATTTTTTGAATAATTTGGGAGAAGCCCCCAAAGGGAAATTCTGGATCTTCTTCTATTCTGGTATGTGGGTTTGAGCCAGCATATTAATATTATTATTATTTTGAAGTTTTATAATTTTAATCTTTTTATCACTCCGCCCTCCAAGATGGCTCCCTTGTCTTTCTGTTCATTGTTTCTGCTTGTTGTCTACTGCTGTGTCTGCTCGTTGTATCCTCTCATTGTCTGCTCGTCTTCTTTTAGGAGGCACTGGGAACTTGAACCCAGGACCTCCCATGGCGGAGATGGGTGCTGAACTGTTGGAGGCAGTCAGAAAGAGGTGAAGCTAAAAATGCACGTAATGGCCGACCAACAACAAAGAACAAGCTCGATCCCATATTTAGCCTTCTTGGAGGAAGTAGCTTACCCTGCTCCCACGCGCGCGAAACCTTCCTGCCTTCCACAAATAGCAAACCCTCCCTAGCAACCGTGTCCAATCCCAGCCTGCCGCATATGCCTTACACATACTTCCCCTTTCTCATGATATATATATCACCACCTCCCTTAATAAGGCAGAAGCATGTAGAAAATCTCTCCTGTGTGTCTGTGTCAATTGTCTTTACATCCCTCTCGCTGTGTCGGCGCGAGCCCCGGTTGACTGTCCCGCCGGCCGGGACACTGAACAGCTTGAACCACATCTGCTCCTGCTCCATATCTGTTGTGTCTGCTCATTGCGTCAACTCATTGCATCTGCTCATCTTCTTTAGGAGGCTTTGGAAACCAAACCCTGGACTTCCCATGTGGGAGGTGGGCACCCAACTGCTTGTGCCACATCCACTCCCCAGAGTATTATTTTATTGTGAAGCTATTCATTATAATTCATGCTTGAGAAGCAAAGGGAGTGTGGCTACATTTATACTGATGCTACTACAGCAGGAAAGCCTTATATAATACCTTTTTTTGTTGCTGTTGGCCTATCTGTGGGTTTCAGACTCAGCCTGATAAAATTCTAAAATAATTTATCTGATTCCCTTACCATCCTGAAGCTATCTTCTCTGATTTATGTGAGAGACATTCAGACTGTATCATGATTACTAATGTGTAGTACTTATTTATTTAGTTATATTTTGGTAAGTGTAACTGTGCTTTTGTTGTCACCTAGAACAGAAAAACATCCTTAGGGGAGAATCTGTGCCTTTATTCTAAGCCTAATATATGCCACTTTTAAATTAATGGCAATTGTTACATCATAATAATACATAATATTAGGGAAGCGGCTGTGGCTCAATCAGTAGGGCTCCCGCTTACCACATGGGAGGCCCCGGGTTCGGTTCCCCGGGCCTCCTGGTGAAGGCAAGCCCGCCCGCATGGCGTGGTTAGCTGACCCAGCGAGCACAAGCAGCAAGGGGGGATAAATGAATAAATAAATGAAATCTTAAAAAAAAAAAAAACATAATATTAATCCATGCATTCAACAAATATTTGTTGAGTGCCTACTATGTGTTATGTACTGTTCTAGGTGCTGCAAATACAGCAGTGAATAAAATAGACAAAAATCTCTGCTTCCTTAGAGAGGAGACAGAAAAGTTAAATAAAATCTATAATATTAGATGAGAAAAGTAAAGCAGAGGCTTCTTGGGGAGGGTTGTTAGATAGATAGATAGGTTGTTTGATAAGATAGGGTCCACTTAAGAAAGAAAACCTGAGAATAAAGAGGAAGGAGAGGCATAGGCAATCTTGCAAGAGGCATCTTTATCTGGTCCCTTGTAAGCATACTCTATCTGAAGTCTCTGAATGACTCTTAGTGATATGGTAACAAGGTTAGCCAGAAAGCTTTCTGATGTAACTTTAAAAATCATGTGAGGTCCCTGGTTGGGATCCTGGTGCCTCCTAAAAACAAAGACAAACAACAAGCAAACAGGTGAAAAAACCAACACATGGGAATCCAGGTGGCTCAGTGGTTGAGCGTCAGCTTCCCCCTGACAAGGTCCAGGGTTCAATTCCCAGCCCCAGTACCTAAAAACAAAACAAAATGAAACAAAACAAACAAACAAAAAACCATTATGAGTTTGATTTGAGTTTATCATGGAGAAAGTAAAATTGAGGAACTGTGCTTGCCTTATCTTGGCTCACAGAGAGAAATTCTAATCTCTAATAAGGGTTTTTGATGTAAGATCTAGTGTGATGGCTAGGCTAATGTGTCATCTTGGCCAGGTAATGGTGCCCATTTGTTTGGTCAAGCAAGCACTGGGCTAATTGTAATACGAGGGCATTTCATGGACTTTAATTGCATCAATGGGTAATTACATCTACAATCATGAGGAGATTGCCATGAGCAATGAGTAACCTCTCATCCAATCAGGTGAAGGCCTTAAAAGGAGAAGTGATTTCAGCATTCAAGAAGAGAGAATTTCCATCTCTACTTCAGACAGCCAGTGTCTCCTGGGGAACTTATCTAAGACCTTCATCTGAGTCCTTGGCTTGCAGCTCACCCTATGGAATCTGGACTTGTGCATCCCCAAAGTCATGAGACAATTTTATAAAATGTCATACTATTTACAGATCTCCTGTCAGTTCTGCTTCCCTAGAGAACCCTGACTAATATACCTATCTTCTGTCACTCCCATGAATTTCTTCCTCTGAATAGAAGGAAACCAGTATCAAGGATACTATGAAAGAAGACACATCTAGAATGAAAATTAATCTAGTCAGAAAGTGTTAAAGCCATTGGAAATTTCAGAGATCATTAAGATCACTCTCCAGCCATTTTATAGAGGAAGAAATGGGGAGGATTAATTTAGATGAGTTCTAATGGTAATTTAAAGGCAGGCTAGATTTCAGATATTTCTGCTTTGAATTCACTGATCTTCAGTAAACCACGTAGTCTCCCTAAATGATGGTGAGGAAAGAATATTTTCATGACAGCCCTCCTAATGCCCATCATTACAGGACCAACTTTGGCTTTCTTTCCCTGTGAGTTGATCATGCCCAGAAGAGGATGAGTTGTAAATGGCATCAGAGGAATTGTTACACACAGCTTGTTGAATCACTCCTCATCCTCTGAAATTTCTTGCCTGAGGTAGGCTTCTTCAAATAAGTCAACAAGGAGCAGAGTCCATTTCAATTGTGCATAGCATTTGCTAGGTTATCTCACTGGTAGTTTCTAATGACCACAAAAGGAAATAAACATAGTGATTGACAGAAGAAAAGGAATTCTATTACTCAGATTATGTATGTGTTGAGAGTGGTTTGGATGGGATCTTGGAAAATTCTGCTGATATCAGTGGAAGTATTTGTTTTCCTATGGCAAGTTATAGATCATCTACAAAATGTAAATTGAGAAAATATGAGTGGGTTGGAGTCAGAGGTGTTAGTATGTGCCCAATATATTTCTCCCAAATGCTTTGCACGTTCATAACCACTGCTAAGTACAATCCAATAATTTATGCTATCTATATATTTTATGAAATGGTTTCAGTGATTTGATGCTCTACCACTCCCCCAAAACACTTCTTGTTCTCTCTCTCTCTCTTAAAATTTTTTTTATTGGGGTAATGTAAATACAACATAACATTCCCCATTTATTTTTTTTTAATTTTTATTATTTTTTAATTATTATTTTTTTAAAGGTTCATTTTTATTTATTTATCCCCCCCCCCCATTTTTGTGCTTGTTGTTTGCTCTCTGTGTCCACTTGCTGTGTGCTCTTTGTGTCTGCTTATCTTCTCTTTAGGAGCCACCGGGAACCAAGCCTTGCACCTCCCATTTGGGAGAAAGGTGCTCAGTCACTTGATCCACCTCAGCTCCCTGCTTTGTTGCATCTCTCATTGTCTTTTCTCTTTGTGTCTCCTTGTTGCATCATCTTGTGGTGTCAGCTCACTGGCACCTGCCTGTCATGCCTGCTTGCTGTCTGGTTCATCTTCTCCAGGAGGCACCCGGAACTGAACCCGGGACCTCCCATTTGGTAGGTGGGAGCTCATTTGCTTTAGCCACATCCACTTCCCAAAGTTCCCCATTTAAACCACTTTCTCAGTGGTATTAATTACATTTGCAGTGTTGTGCTATGTCACTGCCATGTATTACCAAAATTTTTCAATTACCCGAAACAGAACTCGGTACCCATTAAGCATGATGCTTTACTTTTTTTTTTTTTTTAAAGATTTTATTTATTTATTCAGTTATCCCCCCCTTGCTGCTTGTGCTCGCTGGGTCAGCTAACCACGCCGTGCGAGCGGGCTTGCCTTCCATATGGTAAACGGGAGCCCTACTGATTGAGCCACAGCCGCTTCCCGATGCTTTACTTTTATGTATGTATGTATGTATTTATTTATTTATTTTAAAGATTTTATTTATTCATTAATTAATCCTCCCCTTGCTGCTTGTGCTAGCTGGGTCAGCCAACCGCGCAGGCCTGCCCTCACCAGGAGGCCCCGGGAACCGAACCCGGGGCCTCCCACATGGCAAACGGGAGCCCCACCGATTGAGCCACAGCCGCTTCCCCCGATGCTTTACTTTTAAACCTACATCTATATGTATTTTAAACCTATCATTCTTTTTTTTTTTTATTTTTTTTTTTTTTAAAGATTTTATTTATTTATTCATTTTTTTCCCCCCCTTGCTGCTTGTGCTCGCTGGGTCAGCTAACCACACCGTGCGGGCGGGCTTGCCTTCACCGGGAGGCCCCAGGAACCGAACCGTGGCCTCCCATATGGTAAACGGGAGCCCTACTGATTGAGCCACAGCCGCTTCCCTATCATTCTTATACAGAATGATAATGGAAGAGCTTGAAGAGCTATATTGACACTTTCCTTTGATTCTTAACAGATCTTTCCAGGGGATGTGAGTCAGCCTGAGGTCAAAATGGGCCATGGCCAGGAACTAATTCACAAAAAGGTGACACAAAAACAAGCAGAACTGACTGAAAGAAAATCAGAGTCAAAAGAGCAGAAGGGTGGGGCAATGGAGATTTGAGATCTTGTGCTATCTGTCCAGAAGGAGCTTTATAGGTGTGGTATTTGCTGCAATGGTGCCTCTTTTAAAGACTGATGACAGAGATTGTGGTTTGAATGGAGAGGGAAGAAAGGGGGAGGGGCTTCCCATTAAAGCAATGATGCTTTAAAGCCATAATGTGCTGAACATCTCCTCAGTGAAGACTTCACAGATTCCTTCAGAGAGGTGGTTGCTCCCACCTTTGAACTCCCAAAGCAATTGTATTCTTCATATGACACCTCATTGCTCAATACTGTCTTGAGGCATATTCACTTTTGTTGCAAACTTTATAACTTCCAAAACGCCTAAGAAGTGCCCTGCACACAACAGGAGTGTACAATAAATATTTACTGATTTAACTAGAGAATCCCTAATTCAAATAGACTGGAAAACAGAAGTGTTAATAATACCTGCTATTATAGAGTTACTGTAAAGATAAAATAAAATAATCAATATAAAGTGATGTGCTCAAGACCTGGCACATATAGAAACTCATTGAATACTAGCTATTATTATTTATATTAATTTGTTGGTTTGAAACAGCAAATCAGAATTTAAATACTTGTTCCTACCAACTTGTCTTTTGGCTTATAAAAATTATTATAAGAACTTGGTCCTTAGCTTATCACACAGCAAGGCATATGGCAGTGCCTCCTGGTCTCTTCTTTTCTGGGTTCCGATTCAGCTTCTTGCTTCCCTTCTTTCTGTCTGTCTGAATTTTATTCTCTTATAAGGACTCCAGTAATAGGAATAAGACCCATTCTAACTGACATAACCTCAAAAAAAAAAAAAAGGTCCTATTTATAACGAGTTTACACCCACAGGAGTAGATTAAATTTTTTTTTTTTTAAAGATTTTTAATTTATTTATTCATTTATTCCCCCCCCTTGCTGCTTGTGCTCGCTGGGTCAGCCAACCACGCCGCGCAGGCGGGCCTGCCCTCACCAGGAGGCCCCGGGAACCGAACCCGGGGCCTCCCACATGGCAAACGGGAGCTCCACTGATTGAGCCACAGCCGCTTCCCTAGATTAAATTTAAGAACATGTTTTTCTAGGGTACTCACAGTTTCAAACCACCATAGGCATTGACTTTCAAGTATTTGGGTGAGATCTTTTTTCAAAATTCATATTTTTCTGAAGTTAAAAATCTATACTGTGTGTTTCATAAAGAGAATGAGAATACAAGCCACAAATTGGGAAGAGAATATTAGTGCAGAATATGAAGAGAATTTCAATGAATCAATAAGAAAAAAGACAATCAACTGAATAGAAAAATGGCAAAAGATGTGAAGTCATTTAAGGAAATGCAAATGAAAGCTACAACAAGATACCATTTCATTCTTACCTGGCTAAATTTTTTAAAAAGCTATCTATTATTTATATAGCTAGGCATTATTTTACATGCTTTATAAGCTACAGTTCATTTAATCCTCTCAACAACTCATAAGGTATGTTCTATAATTGTCTCTACTGAGTAGATGAGGAAACTGAGGCACAGAGTGGTTAAGTAACTTTCACTAAGTCACACATGAGAGAGATATGAGCCAGGATTTGAAGGCTTGTGTACTGGCTCCAGAGTCTGTGCTCTTAACCATTTTTCTATCTTGCATCCCTGAAAAAGTGGAGGCTGTGGGAAGTGTATACATCTTTTTTTATTGTGCTAAAATATACATAACATAAAATTTACCATTTCAACCATTTAAAACAGTTGGAATTTTGATAAGGGATTGCTTTGACTCTGTAGATCACTTTGGATAGCGTCGACATTTAATAATATTTATCTTCCAATCTATGAACATGGATGTCTTTCCATTTATTTAGATCTTTAATTTTTTTCAGCAATGTTTTGTAGTTTTCAGTGTATAAGTCTTCTGCATTCTTGGTTAAATTTATTCCTAAGTATTTTATTCTTTTTGATGATATTGCAAATGGAATGGTTTCTTAATTTCCTTTTTGGATTGTTCATTGAGAGTGCATAGTAATACAGCTCTTTTTTTTTTTTTTTTAACATGTTGATCTGATATCCTTCAACTTAGCTGATATCACTTATTAGCTCTCATAGTTTTTAAAAGGATTTTTTTAGGATTTTCTATACAGAAGATCATGTGATCTGAGAATAGAGATAGTTTTATTTCTTCAATTCCAATTTGGGTGTCTTTATATCTTTTTCTTACCTAATTGCTTTGGCTAGAACATTGTTGGATAGCAGTGATAAAAGAGGGCATACTTGTCTTGTTCCTATACCTAGGGTAAAGCTTTCTACCTTTCCTCACCGATTATGATGTTAGCTGTGAGTTTTCTATAAATGTTCTTTATCATGTTGAGAAAGTTCTCTTCTATTTCAAGTCATTGAGTATTGTGTACATCATTTTAAACAGTTTTTGGAGAGAGTTTGGCATGATCTAGTAAAACTAAACATGTGCATTGAACAGGTAATTCTCTGTGGTCTTCATCCTAGAACAACTCTTGTACATGTGTGCTAAGGGGTATGTAGAAGCAGATTCAAAGTAGCAGTGGCTATCACAGGGGAAAAAAACCTGGGAACAACCCAAATGTCTAATAGTAGAAATTGTAAGTAAGTTGTAGTATATTCATACTATGGAATACTATACGGTATTAACAAATGGAATAAATTATAGCTGCCATCTCTCATCAAACCTTATCAAAAGTATTGTAACTCCATCCCATTTTATTTCAGTCTCCAGTATTACTGGAGTATTACTGCTTCAAAACCCAACACCTTGTGACTATGCATGAGTGTTCTTCATAGAATATAAAAGCTACGTCTTTATATTCTTCCTTACAATCTTTATGTTGCTGTAGTTATAAAACTCTTTCTGTGAAGGGTCAGAGAGTATAAACATTTTCAACTTTGCAGGTCATAGTTACAACTACTCACCTCTGGCAGGGTAGTGCAAAAGCAGCCATACATAATACTTAAATAAGTGGGCAGGACTGTGTTCCAATAAAGCTTTACTTATAAAACAAGCAGTGGCCAGGATATGGCCCACATGCTCAGTTAGTTGACCTGTGGTCTGCTCTATAAAAAGGCATGTCATAAAAGACCCTTCCTCTTATCTCATTCTTCTGTGTTTGCACTCCCCAAATACACTGTGCTAGTTTTCCTTTACATTCTTCTGCACATGCTCTTCTGTCTTCCTATAAAGTGTTCCTTCACATTTTCCTGCCGATGAACTCCTATTTATCTGTCAAAAACCCTAAAAAGAAACCCACAACAGAAACAAAACAAAACAAACTTTCACCTGTGAAGTCTTCCCAAATCTACTTTCAAGGAGAAGTAATTGTTTTTTTTTTTTCCTTCTTTTTGACCATAGAACATCTTAGATCCTTTAATTATAGTACTATCTACCTGGCTTTATAATTCTTAAATATTTGCTGCCCCTTCTTCATCCATTTTTAGATGGATGATCAAGAGAAAGCGAAGAGTGTAGGGGATTTTCTGGTTGATTGTGGTGCCATTGACTAAAATTAGGACTATAGGAAAATAATCAGATCCCTGGGAGAAGAAGATGAGTTGACGTTAGTGAAGGAAGGAGTGGTTAACTGACCAGGGACAGAGCAAAGGCTGCTGGGGTGTGTTAGAGACTCAGCTTAGATTAGAGACCCCAGCATGTATGGGGCTGGGGCAACTGCATTTCCGAGTACACAAATGCAGTGCAGGAGTTGGGTTGGATATAGGGTTGGAGATCTGCAGTACACTCAGCAGGTAGGCTGTTGGGGACATATAAGTGGAGGACTGAGGGTGGGTTTTATTATGGGGCAGGCCTGGAAGTGTTTTAATCAATAGTCTACATTCTTGTCAGAGCTCTGTTACATGACCTTACCTAACTGTGGAAACATCACAGTTTCATTCTCAGGTTTTAGTTTACTGTGGCTACCACAAATTGGGTGGCTTAAAACAACAGAAATTTATTCTCTCACAGTTCTGGAGGCCAGGAGTCTGAAATCAAGGTTGCCAGCAGGGCCAACTGCTCCAGAGGCTTTGAGGAAATTCAATTCCTTGTGTCTTCCAGCTTCTGGAGGCTCCAGGCATTCCTTTGCTTGTGGCTGCATCACAACATTCTGTCTCCATTGTCACACGACCAGCTCTTCACAGTGTCTTTGGTGCAGACACTTGTCACTGAATTTAGATGATCGCATCTTAATTACATCTGCAAAGATTCTTTTTCCAAATAAAGTTAACATTCACAGGTTCCAGGGATAAAGAAGTAGATTTTTTGGGGGGGCGGGGCGGGGCGGGGGGAGTTTAACCCCCTGCAGGGAAATTTTATGGCAGATTCCGGCTTTCGTAATGGCTGAAGAAAGTGTGCTATCAGAAAGGCTTGCTCTGGATACCAGAAGTAGCTGCTTGCCCCGCCTTTTTAGCTTCCTTAAAATAAGAAAAGATCTCCCAAGATTATGCCAACAAATATTCGTTCCTCGTTATTTGCAGATCCCGTATTCGCAGCGTCTTTGCAGCCATTCGTGGGTAAGCACGACGCAGTGAAAAAACTTGAGTCTCCAGATGCACACGTTCTCAGCTGTGGTCGAACAAGGTGGTGCTCTGCCTTTTTATTTCAGCTCTCATACTGTCAACAAATGTCCTTTTCACGGTACATTCAACGCCATGTTTTTCGCTTTTTTTTTTTTCTTTCTTTCTGTTCTTGGTGGCTTTGCTATTTAAAGTGTTCCTCAGGAGTAGTGCTGAAGTACAGTTTAGTGTTCTGAAGTTCAAGAAGGTTGTGATGTGTCTTACAGAGAAAATAAGTGTATTTATATAAGCTTGATTCAGGCATGAGTTATAGTGCTGTTCGCTGTGAGTTCAGTGTTAATGAACCAACACTTTATTTAATGAGCTCCAATTACCTGCCACCCCCAATGCAATTTTTTTTTTTTAAAGATTTTATTTATTTATTCATTTATCCCCGCCTTGCTGCTTGTGCTCGCTGGGTCAGCTAACCACGCCGTGCGGGCGGGCTTGCCTTCACCAGGAGGCCCCGGGTTCGGTTCCCGGGGCCTCCCATATGGTAAACGGGAGCCCTAATGATTGAGCCACAGCCGCTTCCCGCCCCCCCCCCCCAATGCAATTTATGATTAAATTTGCTTAAATTTATGTTCAGAGACTTTGTTTAAACGTTGCTTTAAAATGTTCTGAAGGGAATGGTACAACCACTATGGAGGACTGTTTGGCAGTTCCTAAAGGAGTTGAATATAGACTTGCCATGTGACCCTGCAATACCACTACTGGGTATATACCCAGAAGAACTGAGACAGTGACACGGACAGACATCTGCACACCGATGTTCATAGAGACATTATTCACCACTGCCAAAAGTTGGAAACAACCCAGGTGTCCATCAACTGATGAATGGATAAACAAACTTATGTACTCACACGATGGAATATTATGCAGCGGTAAGAAGAAATGAAGTCATAAAGCATTTGACAACATGGATGAACCTGGAGGACATTCTGTTGAGCCAAGCAAGCCAGACACAAAAGGGCAAATACTGCATGATTGCCTTACTATGAACCAAATATATTGTGCAACATATTGTATGACTGAAAAAAAAACCATACGTATCTAGTAAAAAAAAATGTTCTGAAGGCAATGATGTTGTTATTACATGGGGTTAAATTGGGGCAGTTTCTAAACAGGTGGTGACAAAGAGAACTTCTTAGAGAACCATTGTATGCAAATTTAAGGAGGAAGCAAAAGATATAAGGTGTCTTTAAACAGAAAAACACATAAAACAAGATTATGTATTGATAGGTTGATGGCAGACTTTGACCAGAGGTTCACAGGAACCTATCCCTGTATTTCCCTTAGGAGCAATGGTTCAGTATTTGCTAGAACATAACTACTGAGAAGAAGAGAATTGACAGTACTTGCTGATCAGTTGCTTAAAAGAGCACTTTGGGTTCCAGCCCAGGTCCAGAGAAATGGGGTAATGCCCTCTCTTCCCGACACATTCAAACAGGAATAAAAAGCCTGGATCTCATCCTCATCAGGAAATATCCAAAGTTCTTCTGACAGGATTGTATTTTGAGCAACGTTGGCAATTTTTTTTTTTTTTTTTTTAGCACAAAGCAAGCAATAAATCTGTCACCCTGGAAAATCAGGTTGTGACCAAAAGGAAGGAGCAAATTGTGACTTTAGGTAAAAAAGAGTGACCTACCAGGGAAAGTAATTTATCATGATAACAAAATTGCTGGTTCTCTCCTCGTGGACCAGGAAGAAGGGCTGCAGTAAGCAAATTCAAGAGATGCAAGCTTCCGAATATTTTTAACTGATCAATATTTCCAGGATTTGCAGGCAGCCAAAGAACTGTCATCATTTAGAGTAAGTACATTGCTTACCTGATTTGTAAAAGGAAAAACTGGGAGCCTTAATTATTCTCTTTAAAATACATCACACCTCAACAACGGTGTGTTCTCTATAGAATAAAAATGAATATTCTCCTGGGAATTTAAGTGATAATTCTTTATTTTTGGGAGGAAGGAGATAATGTTACCTGGAAACGCTTAAGGAAGTTGACTATTGGAGAGTCACGTCCTTCACCTACTCTTATATTAGAGCTGTTTTTGCTAGAGAGAAAACCAACCAAATGTCATCTAAGGGAATTAACAACAACAACAAAAAAGGTAAAATTAGATGTAACTTAAAACAATAATCCTTTCTTCCAACTTCTGTTAAATATCTTCTGTTTGCTTCTTCCGATCCCCTCTTTACCCTGCCTGCTCCACCCTGCTCTGTGCCCCAGGGGACAGCTTTAAAGGGCTCCCCCCGCCCCCTGGCCGCTGGTTGGGTTTGGCCAATGGGCGGCACCTGCTGGAGAGTAGAGGGAAGAGAGCCTGGGTATTGTCCTCCATCTCCGTTCCTGTAGGGTGGCTTCAGGCTGGCTGTGTCCTTTTCTGCAGGTAACAGCTCTGTGGGGTGATCTCTGCAGAGGCTTTTCTGTTTCCAGATTTTTGTACCTCTCCCTTTCCTTGACTCTTTAGTCCTGGGGTGGTTCTTAAACTCTTCTCAAATCATCCCAATTCGAGTGTGCCATCTGTTTCCTATTGGGTACCTGGCTTATCCACCTCTTGAGCAGCAACTTCCATAGGCTTCAATGTCATCGTGGCTTTTCAGGGACCCTGGATAGCTAAAGTACTTCCAGTAGCCTTTCTGCTCCTTAAACAGTCATGGCAAATGATATCAGTCATTGGATGACAAATGTGAAGTTTACATTATATGGCTATATTTCTATTAGCTCCTCAATAATTACAGCAACATGACACACTTTGTGTATGGAAAGACTACCGTTTTATCTCTAGATTTTGCTGACAAGTAAACATATGATAAATCCTGCTTTCTGACATCATCACTTCTTAATAAAGTTGAAGGCTAGATAAAACATTCAGTCTCTGAGCACTAACACCCTTTATCTTTCTCAGTCACTGCCACTGTTGCTACATTTGATTTTACTTTACCAGTCTACAAATTCAGCCGTCCTTCCGACAAACTTTGCAGGCTCATCCCATTTCTCAAAAGATGTTTAATAACAGTGAGTTCACGTACTCCAAAGACTTCATTACTTTTATTAGCTCTTTATGCTCTCTGCTTACTGGTGCACTAAGAGGTAATACTGAATAATCTATGGTTGTCAGAAATATAAATGTGCACTGGCATACAATAACATTAATTCTATTTATTTATTTTTTCTCATTTAGGACAGTTTGGAAGGGATTAGAGATTTCCTTTTATAGGGGAACTTACTGCCAAGTGGTGTTGGTTTATATCCAATATATGAATAAAGCAGGAATTCCCAATTTTCAGAGCTGGGCAAATACATTCATAATGCCATGTGACATGTTGATTCCTATTGCTTTTCAGGCTAATGCAAATTTTTAGGAAGAAAAGGCCTTTTTGGCTGCTTCATTTGATTATATTCTCTTTTTAAAAAATATTTATTTTATTTATTTCTCCCCACCCCCTTGTTTTTTTTTTTCACTTGCTGTGTCTGTTCATCTTCCTTGTTTCTTTAGGAGGCACTGGGAGCCAAACCCGGGACCTCTGATGTGGGAGGGAGGTGCCTAATCACTTGAGCCACCTCTGCTCCCTGCTTTGTTTTGTCTCTCATTGTGTTTTTCCACCCTGCGTCTCTTGTTGCATCACCTTGCAGTGCCTGCTTGTCATGCCAGCTCATTGTCTTCTTTAGGAGGCTCCGGGATCCGAATCAGTGGTGGGAGCCCAGTCGCCTGAGCCACATCTGCTTCCTTGCTTGATTATATTCTTGACCCTAATAAGTTAAATATTTTTGAGCATCAGCTTCCCCACCTATAATATATACATATGCACAGATTCTGCCCTGAATATCTTTTCTTAAAAAAAAGCACAAACAAAATATTGAATAGTATTTTCTAAAATGTCTGGCTTCTTATATATATTTTAATTTAATTTCAATTAATACGATATCATAGTATATGTGTGTAAATACTAAAGGAACATGGAAGAGGTTGAATAAGTGGAATTAGAATTTATCTAGTTAAAATAAATTAACGCTGATGAAGCAGAACACCCAACATCAACTGCACTAAATCTTTCAATTATTTTAGACTTTAGTGTTATTTATATAAAGGAGAAAAGAGAAGATGGATAATTGTGGATAATTAATGGATAACTTCATTTTGATATATAAATTAAATTTACTTTTACTTTTTATTTCTTACAAATACTAATGATGAGGCTGAACATGTACCATGTATCACACTAAGCCTCCCACATATTTTAAACTTACATAAATTTTATACTCATTGACAAAAATTTGGGAGCACTGAAATTGACAATATTAATATCTTTAAAAAATTCTATTAATAACAATAACACGTAGAGCAAACACGAGGAGGGAGAAAGGTGATGTCAGACCAGTAGGAAAAGATTATTCACATCTCTTGAAAATCTAAATCTTATTTTCTTAATTCACAGATGTTTCTGTCAAAAAGAGTCACATGGTTGGAATAGAAAAACAAAAAAACAGGAAATGCCCTTGCCTCTTACCATTTTATAAATGTATATATTTTTAAACAAAATCTGATTACATTATGCAGCCAGTTTTGGAAACTGCTTTTTATGGCTGCATGAATATTTTTGTTGTGGTGTTGTTCAGGAGAAAAAAAAAGTAAACAAGTTAAATATTTATACACAGGCAATTAGTTAAATAAATTGTAGCCAACAGATGAATCCTGTTTCATGACAGACCATTGTTTTCTCTTTACCTCGAGTCCTGCCATCATCTTCTGTGACATCAAACTTTTCTTTCCACTTTTTTTATTTTTTAAAAGATACTTCGATTACATAAATGTTACAGCAAACTCTTTATTATTATTATTTTTTAAAGATTTATTTTATTTATTTCTACTCCCCTGCCCCAGCCCTCATTGTTTTGCACTTGCTGTCTGCTCATCTTCATTTTTTTAGGAGGCACCAGGAACTGAACCTGGGACCTCCCATGTGGGAAGGAGGCATTCAATCACTTGAGCCACCTCTGCTCCCCAAATGCTTTATTATTGACTCATCCAAAATATCTTCCAGTTTCCCTGATTTCTCTATCTCCAGTGACTTTCTCCTCCTCCACTCTACTCCCAAGGTCACACCTTAGACTTTTCTCTGCTTCCAAAATCACATATTCAAATATCACATTCTATGACCACAACCTCCTATCTTTCCAGCCTGCTTGTTCCGTTCATCCTACTGTGGCCTTCTTAGGACTTCTAAGTTATCAAGTCCTCTTTTTTAATTTAAAAATTTTTTATCCCTTTCCTCTATTCCTTCTTTATTTAGTTTAGATTTCATAATAGCTTACTTATTTTAAATTACCGGTACTATGAACTCCATTACCATTCTCTTTGCCACATCCGCCTGGAAAAAATACGACTGTTGGATGAATTCACCTCTTGGTTCTCTCTGTTCCTGTATGCTAGCTGTCAAGCTCTGGGAAAGTCCCATCACTAACAATTCATGACCATCAACCCTTAATTGGGCCATCAGTGATGACCAGCAGCACCTTGGATCCCTCAGCCTATGCTTTGGGTCTAGCTCCTTCTACTTTCGCTGTAACTTCACACTATTAATATATTTTTCCCATTTCTATAGAACAGCTATATTCAACTTAGTCTTTTTAAATAACATTCTCATTGCATGAGCCTCTCCCATCTTAAAAAATTTCTTCTGTTTGTTGCACATTCCTCTCTTCTAATCACAGTATGTCTTTTTATACTTTCCACAAGTTTCTTAAAAGAATTGTCTACACTTGCAATCTTCATTTCCTCACCTCAAGTATCTTTAGTAGTACTTGTTCAGTCGGTAACTTAAGGTCTTCATCTTACTTAACCTCTCAGCAGAAATAGACACAATTGACCACTACTTGAAATCCATTCTTCTTTTGGCTTTGGTGACTCTACACTTTCCTGGTTTTTCTCCTCTCACTCTGACTGACCACTCTTCTTCAAGTCTTCTTTGAAGGCTCTTTCTCTTTTAGGTGGCCATCAGAACTTTGATGTTCCTTAAGCCTCAGTTCTAGAGTTACTTTTCTTACCTCTTTTCTATCCATTTCTAGTGCCCATACATATAGCTTCAAATTTCCATGCCCATAGTTTTGGTTATCTATTCTTTAGCTCGGATCTCTATCCCATATTGAACTGGTTATTTCACTTGCACCCATGAATGTTTCAAAGATAATTCAACCTTAATATATTTCAGACAAAAATCATAATCCATCTCTCCTCCACCTAGTTTGCTTCTGGTTTTCCCTATCCCAGTTGGCTGTGAATGCCAATGCCACATTCTGGCACAATTGACAATTATCTTTCCTTTATTCCCTTTATTCTATCCATCATTAAGACCATGTGTTGTTTTAATCATTAAAATATCTCTGGAATCTATTAACTTTTCAAGATCTCCACTCTCCCCTCTGTATTCCAATCTCCTGGTGCTTCTTGCCTGCACTAATAGAGTAACTCACTTACTGCAGATACTTCAATCATTTATCCTTTCTACAAATAGAGTGTTTTTTTTTGGTTGTTGTTGTTGGTGGTGTTAATTTTTAAAATTAGAGCAGTTGTAGATTTATAGAAAATCATCCAGAAATTATGAAGTTTCCTTATAATCCTCATTAGTCTGGTATCTTTGTTACAATTGATGAAACAATATTGTATTTATATTGTTTACTTTAATCCTTGTGTTATACAGTTTTGTTTTTACACAATACATCTTTGTGTTGTACAGTTCTGTTTTTGTTTTTATTATTCTGGTAACATATATACAGCCTAAACATTCATTTTAACCACTTTCAAGTCAATACAATTCATTGGTGTTAAATACATTCACAAACCCAATTACATCACTCACCTAGTTAAAACCCTTCCAATGAATTTCCTAATTGTTAAGATAAAGATCACAAGTTTTTCTCATGGTTTACAAGGCCCTGCAAACCCTGACCCCAGTTTTCCTCTTCATTTTGACTCAGTCTCTCATTTGTTTTCTGTGTACTTGCCACTTTGGCCTTATTTCAGTCACTCAAATATACCAAACTATCCCACCATAGGGTCTTTGCACAGGACCTTTGTACATTCCTGGAATGCTCTCCTGTACTCCTTTAACTTATTTACTTGCTGATATTCTGGCTTCTCCATGAGACTTTAAGTGCCATAAGAATAGGATTGTGTCTGTTTCTGCTTTCTATTTTTATCTTCAGATACACTGTTCAGGCATACAGAAAAACCTCAAGAAATATTTGCTATGAATACGCACAAACATATAGGTAATATCTATTGCCAAATTTCCATTTTCTGTTTGCCTTTTAACTTTCTATCAAAATATGAAAATTTTGTGCCAAAGTTAAAATTTTATTTTCTGTTTACATTTGTATTGATGAAAAATGTTACATAGTTAAACTTATCAACCATTCCTTTATGGATATTCTATTGGCCTCATGCTGAAAAAGGCTTCTCTTATTAAGAGATAACACAAATGATCGATTTTTTCCCACAACATAGCTCATTCATTAAAATGTATTAAAAATTTAACCATCTGGAATTTATTTGAGAGCAAGATGGCAGGTAGTGAAGTAAATTTTTGTTCTTCATTTAGTTGCCACTGTCAGCCTTTATTGAATTCTTCCATCTTTATTGAATTCTCATCTCCATCTCATCTGTCATGTATACTTGAGACATTTTTTTCCTGAAGGTTTTAAAAAAATTTTTTAAAACTTTTTTTGTACATTTAATAATTGAAAATATAAGCAATTGAAAAAAAAAAAAGTAAACACAGATGAATAAGTACATACATTTCTCAATTAAATGTCCTGGATTTTTTGACTCAAAAAAATTTTTTTTGAGTTAAACAATATGTTACAAAATATATTTGGTTCATAGTAATGCAGTCACACAGTATTTGTCCTTTTGTGTCTGGCTTGCTTCGCTCAACATAATGTCCTCCAGGTTCATCCATGTTGTCATATGCTTTATGACTTCATTTCTTCTTACAGCTGCATAATATTCCATTGTGTGAATAGACAACAGTTTGTTTATCCATTTGTCTGTTGATGGACACCTGGGTTGTTTCCAACTTTTGGCAATGGTGAATAATGTTGCTATGAACATTGGTGTGCAAGATGTCTGTTCGTGTCACTGCTCTCAGTTCTTCTAAGTATATACCCAGTAGTGGTATTGCCAGGCCACGTGCAAGTCTATATTCAACTTCTTTAGAAACTGCCAAACACAGACATTTTTTGATATTTAATATTGGTTCATAATAGGTAACTATTGCCATAATTATGTTGCGTAACAACCACCCCCCTAATGGCTTAAAACAAGGTTTCTTAACAGAATTCCTGGAAACAGTTAAGTCCTAATGCATGAAGGCATTTCATTGTGTATATTGAACTAACTATGTATCATCTTAGGAGAACAGAGAAAATAGTCTCTAAAATCCTTTTTCTGTAGGGCTTAATTTTCCCATGGAAACGTCCCTGAGAAAGGATGACTTAAAACAATAAACATTTATTTAGCTTGTTTAGAATCTGCAGGCTTGTGATTTAGGTCGGGCTAAGCTGGGCAAAATTTTCTGGTTTTAGCAGTGCTCATTCTCATGCCTGGTGCTGACTGAGGGCTGAAGTGATGGGGGCGACTGGCCGCCTATCTTCTATCCTCCCACAGGCTAGCTTAGACATATTCACAAGGCGAGGTGCAGAGGGCAAGGAAATGGAAATGAACAAGAACTTTTCAAGTCTCTGCTGGCAGCTAACAACTCATTGACCAAAGCAAGTTATATGAATGAAATGAGACTTGAGGGACAGGGAAATATACTCCACCTTTTGATGGAAGAAGCTTCAGAGTTGCATTTCAAAAAAGGTGGATGCAGGGAAGGATAGAGAACCAGGGCCATTAACACAATCAATCTCCCACCATGGTAGTCTCCCAATATTACTATTTTAAAGAAAGTTTTACTGCTTTTTCTCCAAACTTGTTGTATTTAGAATCATTTTGTCAAGATAAAAACTCCCATTGGGATTTGAATAAAGAGCAAGTGTAAGTTAGCTGCTGAACTAGATATATATTCATCTTATTTAATCTTTTCAGCATGTGAAAATAGCTATCATCACCTACATTTTACAGATAAGGAAATTGAGGGGCAGATAGATTAAATAAATGTTTATCAGACAGCAAGTAAGTTGGAAACTCAAGTTTCCTGCTTCTGAGAACAGTTCTCCTTCCACTGCTCCCCAGCTGCATCCGCTGATGATTGCTGTGAGGAGCAAGCATGTGGTGTCCATGAAAAAGCTTCGAAAACTTTAAAGTGAGCTATGATTCAATTTTCTATTTTAAGTTCCTTAAATTTATATATTTCCGTAAATATTGTTCATGACATTTTTTAATTTGTAGAAGAATCTCTCATATCCTCTTGTTTCATCAATTAATTTAGTTTAGTTAAAATAATTTACATATGATTGAATGAAGGAGTTTAAATAATCACAGGAGTGTAGTTGACATTTATTATGGGAGCACTAACTTTTACAGCTCTATTGTGTTGTAATCCATTAGATTTTCTGGCAATTTGGAAGAACAACTACTTATAAGGGGATTAGTGATGTCTCAGGTTGCCAAAATTTTCCGTGGGGAGGCTTTGATTGGGATGCAGTGATGATATAATGGAGTTGGGGGCAAGCAGTATGGTGTCAGATACTGTCTTATTTCATGTCATGCTTTTGGCAAACTGTGCTCAACAGATAAATTATCTCTGCAGGACACTAAAGAGCCATTGGAAAGTGAAAAATTTCTGTAGATTTTGCTTAAAGTCAAAGTGTCTGTTAGTAGAAATGCTGGAAGCAAGCAGCAGTCGAAACATGAACAATAAAACTGCTTGAGGAGGACTTCCAGGAAGATGGCGGTCTAGTAAGACACGGGAATCTCTTCTCCAGAAAAATAGCTAAAGGACAGGCTGAAACAGCCCCGAAAAAGATCTTCTAGGGTTTAGGACAGCACGTGAAGGCTGCACACCACCCAGAGGAGAGGGACAAAAGAGGGAAATGGCTACCACAGAACTGTGAGTTGGAACCAGCAGCGACTGTTGCTGCCAGCACCCTCCCCCACACTAAAGACTCTAGAATTCTCGGCCTCTGGGCCTGCGACTACAGACAAAAGGGGCTCTAGGGATCTACCACCCCAGGAAAAGGGAAAGACTGGGACACAGCCTAAGGCTGACTCAGCTTCTGACCCACAAATTTGGTCTGCTGTGTCCCACGAGCCCTTCCTGGCCAGGTGAGGCCAGACAATGGTTTGCCCTGGGAGCTGGCTAAGGACTGGAGAAATACTACTCTCGCAATCTCCCTCTCTTCTAGCCTGGACTAATTGTTGAGGACTCCCCAGGAAAGGGGAGAGCCTAAGGCTGACTCAGCTTTTGACTCACAAATTTGGTTTGCTGTGTCCCAAGAGCCCTTCCAGGCCTGGTGAGGCTGTACCATTGTTTGCCTTGGAGCCTGCAAGGGGTTAAAGATATACAAACCTTCCAATCTCCTTCTCTACTAACAGGGACTGATTGCTGAGGACTCAGAGGTGAGTGGAACTATTTCCTAGCCAGGGAAAAGGGAGGGGGGCTGCCAGAGAAGGCCAGAGAACTGTCTCAGATAAAACTTGAATTACAAGGCTCCTAGCCTCCAGACAGGAAGCTCTACCACATTGATCTCATCAAATACACTCCGACCAGGCATTGAATTGAGAGCTGTCAAAAATCGCCATCTCCTGGCAGATGAAGGAAGTGCACACAAGAAAATTAAAAATAAGTAGGAGAGGCTTTTTCTGGCCTCTATACCCTCCCTGTCCAAGGCCCTAGGAAGTGCCTCTACAACCAATTACTGGGTCCAGTGCCCAGTTTTGAGCAAGCGGCAGGACAATCCTAACAATCCTAAAAATCGAGCCAAAAAATCAAAGAGCTGTGGTAACTCACAGCCTCCTGCCACTAAATCCCTATAAAAGAGAAAGAGATTGAGCATCTGAGTAAACTACATCCTAACCAGATGCTTAAACACCAGCAAAAAATTATGCGCCATACTAAGAAAATAGAAGACATGGCCCAAGAAAAAGAATACATCAAAGTCCCAGAAGAGATGCAGAATTTGATAGAACACAAATGATGAGCACAAATTTCCAAAATCAAACTAATGAGTTGAAAGACAATACAGTTAAAGAGATAAATGACATCAAGAAGAGATTGAGTGAATGCAAATGAGAATTCAAAATCCTGAAGAGAAAAGTAACAGAGCTCATGGGAATGAAAAACACAATAGGTGAGATCAAAAACACATTTGAGGGAAGCGGCTGTGGCTCAATCAGTAGGGCTCCCGTTTACCATATGGGAGGCTCCGGGTTCGGTTCCCGGGGCCTCCTGGTGAAAGCAAGCCCGCCCGCACGGCGTGGTTAGCTGACCCAGCGAGCACAAGCAGCAAGGGGGGGATAAATGAATAAATAAATAAAATCTTTAAAAAAAACAAACAAACAAAACAAAACAAAACAAAAAAAACCACATTTGAGGCATACAACAGCAGACTTGAAATGATAGAAGAAAGAACATGTGATAACAAAGACAGAACAGCTAAAATTGAAGAAAGAAAAGAACAGAGACAGAAAAGAATGGAAAACAATTGAGCAGGGGCTCAGAGAGTTGAATGACAACACAAAACGCAACAACATTCGTGTCATGGGAGTTCCAGAAGGAGAAGAGAGGGGAAAAGGGGCAGAAAAAGTATTTGAGGAAATAATAGCTGAAAATTTCCCAACCCTCACAAAAGAAATAAACTTACATGTCCAAGAAGCACACCGTACCCCAATCAGAATAAATTCAAATAGACCTATGCCAAGACATATACTACTTAGAATGCCAAATGTCAAAGATAAAGAGAAAATTCTCAGAGCAGCAAGAGAGGAGCAAATGATCACATACAAGGGACGCCCGGTAAGACTTAGCACAGATTTCTCTTCAGAAACCATGGAGGCGAGAAGACAGTGGTATGATACAATTAGGAAACTGAAAGAGAAAAACTGCCAGCCGAGAATTCTTTATCTAGCAAAACTGTCCTTCAAATAAGAAGATGAGTATAAAATCTTTGCAAACAAACAGAAACTAAGGGAGTTTGCAAAAAAAGAATCCACCTTTGCAGGAAATATTAAAGGAAGCCTTAGAACTTGAAAGAAAAAAACAGGAGAGAGAGGCTTGGAGGAGAGTATAGAAGAAAGAATAGCAGAAAGGATAACCAAATGAGTAAAAAGACTGACAAAAACAAGATGACATATGATAACCAAAGAAGAAAATGGAGGAAGTAAATAGTGCATTTGCAGTAATATCATTGAACGTGAATGGATTAAACTCTCCAATCAAAAGTTACAGGCTGATAGAATGGATAAAAAAACATGAGCCATCCATATACTGCTTACAAGAAACTCAACTTAGACCCAGGGATACAAACCGGCTGAAAGTGAAAGGTTGGAAAAAGATATTCCACGTGAATAGTAACCAGAAAAGAGCAAGGATAGCTATACTAATATCAGACAGAACGACTTTAAATTCAAAAAAGTTATGAGAGATAAAGAAGGCCATTATATGTCAATAAAAGGGACGATCCACCAGGAAGATATAACAGTCATAAATATCTACGCACCTAACCAGGGTGCCCCAAAATATATGAGACAAACTCTGGCAAAACTGAACATAGAAATACACATTTCTACAATAATCATTGGAGACTTCAATACCCCACTCACATCATTAGATGGAACAACTAGACAGAAGATCAACAAGGAAACAGAGAACTTGGACAATATGATAAACAAGTTAGACCTAACAGACATATACAGAACACTGCATCCAAACTCAGCAAATTATACATTCTTCTCAAGTGCCCATGGATCTTTCTCCAGGATAGACCACATATTAGGTCACAACACAGCTCTCAATAAATATAAAAAGATTGAAATTATACAAAGCACTTGCTCAGATCATAATGGAATGAAACTAAAAATCAATAATAGACAGGAAAAAAGTAAATTTGTAAATGTGTGGAGACTGAACAACACATTCCTAAATAATCGGTGGGTCAAAGAAGAAATTTCAAGTGAAATCAGTAAATACATTGAGACAAATGAAAAAGAGAACACAATGTATCAAAATTTATGGAATACAGTGAAGGCAGTCTTGAGAGGGAAATTTATAGCCCTGAATGCCAATGTTAAAAAATAAGAAAGAGCTAAACTCAAAGATTTAACTGAACAACTAGAGAAACTAGAAAAAGAACAGGAAACCAACCCCAAAACAAGCAGAAGGAAAGAAATAATTAAGGTTAGAGCAGAAATAAGTGAAAATGAGAACAGAAAAACAATAGAGAAATTCAACCAAAAGCTGGTTTTTTGAGAAGATCAATAAAATTGACAAACCTCTAGCTAGACTAACAAAGAAAAAAAAGAGAGAAGATGCAAATAAATACAATCAGAAATGAAAGTGGGGAAGTTACAAATGACCCAACAGAAATATAAAGAATCATAAGAGGATATTATGAGAAACTATATGCCAACAAACTAGGCAACCTAGGGACAAATTTCTAGAAACACACAACCAACCTACACTGACGCTACAAGAAATACAAGAACTTAACAAACCAGTCACATTTAAAGAGATTGAATCCATCATCAAAAATCTCCCAGCAAAGAAAAGTCCAGGACCAGATGGCTTCACAGGTGAATTCTACCAGCATTTCGAAAAGAATTAACACCAATCCTGTTTAAACTCTTCCAAAAAATTGAAGAGGAGGGAAAATTACCCAAGACATTTTATGAAGCCAACATCACCCTAATACCAAAGCCAGATAAAGATTCTACAAGAAAAGAAAATTACAGGCCAATCTCTCTAATGAATATAGATGCAAACATTCTCAACAAAATACTTGCAAATCGATTCCAACAGCATATCAAAAGACTTATACATCACAACCAAGTAGGGTTTATTCCTGGTATGCAAGACTGGTTCAATATAAGAAAATCAATCAATGTAATACACCACATTAACAAATTGAAGGGAAAAAACCACATGATCATCTCAATAGATGCGGAAAAGGCATTTGACAAAATTCAACATCCTTTTTTGATAAAAATACTTCAAAAGATAGGAATAAAAGGAAAATTCCTCAATATGATAAAAGGTATATATGAAAAATCCACAGCCAACATCATATTCAATGGGGAAAGGTCGAAAGTGTTCCCTCTAAGATCGGGAACAAGACAAGGATGCCCACTGTCACCATTGTTATTCAATATTGTACTAGAAGTTCTAGCTAGGGCAATTAGACAAGAAAAAAAGAAAAAAAAAATTAAAGGCTTCCCAACAGGAAAAGAGGAAGTAAAACTCTGACTGTTTGTGGATGACATCATTCTGTACTTAGAAAATCCTGAAGTATCCACGGCAAAGCTATTTGAGCTAATAAATGAGTTCAGCAAAGTGGCAGGATTCAAGATCAACATCCAAAAATCAGTAATGTTTTTGGACGCTAGTACTGAACAATCTGAGGAGGAAATCAGGAGAAAAATTCCATTTTCAATAGCAACAAAAAGACTCAAATACTTAGGAGTTATTTTAACCAAATAAGTACAGGACCTATATGCAGAAAACTTCAAAGCAATACTAAAAGAAATGAAAAAGACCTAAACAATGGAAAGACATTCTGTGTTTGTTGATTGGAAGAATAAATATTGTGAAGATGTCAATCTTGCCCAAACTGATTTATAGACTCAATGCAATACCAATCAAAATCCCAACAGCTTACTTTACAGAATTAGAGAAGGCAATTACCAAATTCATCTGGAAGGGTAAGTGCACCCAAACAGCCAAAAGTATTCTAAAAAAGAAGAGCAATGTGGGAGGAATTTCACTGCCTGACCTTGAAACATATTACAAAGCTACAGTGGTCAAAACAGCATGGTACTGGCATAAAGATAGACATATCGATCAGTGGAATAGAATTGAGAATCCAGAAATAAACCCTCACCTATACAGTCAACTGGTTTTTGACAAACCTACCAAGCCCACGCTGATGGGAAAAAACAGTCTCTTCAACAAATGGTGTTGGGAGAACTGGATATCTATAACCAAAAGAATGAAAGAGGACCCCTATCTCACCCCCTATACAAGAATCAACTCAAAATGTATCAAAGATCTAAATATAAAAGCCAGGACCATAAAACTACTAGAAGAAAATGTAGGGAAACATCTTCAAGACCTTGTAGTAGGTGGTGGTTTCTTGGACCTCACACCCAAAGCATGTGCAACAAAAGAAAAAGTAGATAAATGGGACCTCCTCAAAATTAAACACGTTTGCACCTCACAGGACTTTGTCAGAAGGGTGAAAAGGCAGGCAACTCAGTGGGAAAAAATATTTGAAATCACACATCTGATAAGGGTTTAATATCCAGGATATATAAAGAGATGTTACAACTCAACAATAAAAAGACAAATGACCCAATTAAAAAATGAGTTCAGCAAAGTGGCAGGATTCAAGATCAACATGCAAAAATCAGTAATGTTTTTGTATGCTAGTACTGAACAACCTGAGGAAGAAATCAGGAGAAAAATTCCATTTTTAATAGCAACAAAAAGACTCAAATACTTAGGAGTTATTTTAACCAAATAAGTACAGGACCTATATGCAGAAAACTTCAAAGCAATACTAAAAGAAATAAAAAAGACCTAAACAAATAGAAAGACATTCTGTTTTCGTTGATTGGAAGAATAAATATTGTGAAGATGTCAATCTTGCCCAAACTGATTTATAGACTCAATGCAATACCAATCAAAATCCCAACAGCTTACTTTACAGAATTAGAGAAGGCAATTACCAAATTCATCTGGAATGGTAAGTGCACCCGAATAGCCAAAAGCATTCTAAACAAGAAGGGCAACGTGGGGGGAATTTCACTGCCTGACCTTGAAACATATTACAAAGCTACAGTGGTCAAAACGGCATGGTACTGGCATAAAGATAGACTCATCGATCAGTGGAATAGAATTGAGAACCCAGAAATAAACCCTTACCTATACAGTCAACAGATTTTTTACAAACCTAGCAAGTTCATGCTAATGGGAAAAAACAGTCTCTTCAACAAATGGTGTTGGGAGAACTGGATATCTATAACCAAAAGAATGAAAGAGGACCCTCATCTTATTCCCTATACAAGAATCAACTCAAAATGGATCAAAGATCTTAATATAAAAGCCAGGACCATAAAATTACTAGAAGAAAATGTAGGGAAACATCTTCAAGACCTTGTAGTAGGTGGCGGTTTCTGGGACCTTACACCCAAAGCACGTGCAGCAAAGGAAAAAACAGATAAATGGGACCTCCTCAAAATTAAACACTTTTGCACCTCACAGGACTTTGTCAGGAGGGTGAAAAGGCAGCCAACTCAATGGGAAAAAATATTTGGAAATCACACATCTGATAAGGGTTTAATATCCAGAATATATAAAGAGATGTTACAACTCAACAATAAAAAGACAAACGACCCAATTAAAAAAATGGTTAAAAGACTTGAATAGACATTTCTCCAAAGAAGAAATACAAATGGCAAAGAAACACATGAAGAACTGCTCAACATCACTCATGATTAGGGAAACGCAAATCAAAACTACAATGAGATATTATTTCACCCCTATCAGACTGACCACTATTAAAAATACAGAGAACTACAAGTGTTGGAGAAGATGTGGAGAGATAGGAACACTTATTCACTGTTAGTGGGAATGCAGAATGGTACAGTCACTGTGGAGGACTGTTTGGCAGTTCCTAAAGAAGTTGAATATAGACTTGCCATGTGACCCTGCAATATCACTGCTGCATATATACTCAGAATAGCTGAGAGCAGTGACACAAACAGACATCTGCACACTGATGTTTATAACAACATTATTCACCATTGCCAAAAGTTGGAAACAACCCAGTGTCCATCAACAGATTAATGGATTAACAGCTGTGGTCTATTCACATGATGGAATATTATGCATCTGTAAGAAGAAATGAAGTCGTAAAGCATATGACAATATGGATAAACCTGGAGGACTCTATGTTGAGCGAAGCAAGCCAGGCACAAAAGGACAAATATTGTATGAAGTATTACTATGAACCAAATATATTGTGTAACATATTGTTTGATTCAAACAATTTTTTATATGTATCCAGTACATTTAATTGAGAAATGTATATATTTATTCATCTGTGTTTACTTTTTAGTTTTTAATTGTTTATATTTTCAATTATTAAATGTACAAAATAAAGTAAAAAAAAAAAAAAAGAAAACAAAACAAAACAAAAAAAACCAGCTATGCCTGCACAACCTTGTGAATGTAAATAACATTTCTGAATTGAACACTTAAAAATGGTTAGAATGGCAAGTTTTATGTTCTATATGTTACTACTACAAAAAAAAAAAAACTGCTTGAAGTTAAGCTTATTTTATTGTGACTATTTTCTAATAGACAAACTGCTCTCTGTGTGAAAACCAAATCATACAACCAGATGTCTTAATGCTTTGGGTGGGTCTATCAATCGAAATCATAAATTGGCTCCACATGGAAATGGTTGAACGTGGGAAGAGGAGGTTAAATTCTAGAAGCCTGGGCCCCTGGAACTGCCTGGTGGTCAAGCTCCATGGGTTTACACTGGATTATTTGCACCAGCTTGTCTTTCTGTGCTAGCATTATTCTGAATGGAAAAGAATGGACTAGATCAGTGGTATGGAAACCTGACTACTGATCAGAATTTCCTGAGGAGCTCTCTAAAATTAAAGATTTCCAGGTTCCGGAACCAGAGATTCTTATTCAGCAGATCTTTTTCATATAACTCTGCAGCTGATTCTGATGGTCAGCTATGTATGGAAACTACTGCATAGGAGATTTCTCCAATTCCCACTCAGCTGCACCATCCAGGGCTCATATTTGGAATACTGAGAAGGTTCCTTTTTTGATACTCATTGTTGAAGCTCATGCAAATTTGCATCCAACCAAAGTCAGTTCATTTTATTGTACCTCTTCTCAAGGTAGTTTTACAGAAATACAACAGTCTGTAAGCTGGTTGGAAACACAAACAGGGAGCTAACTGAGGAAACCTCACATTCCCATTTTTCTCTTAGCCAGAAAGAAAATTGAAATCTACAGTGTTTAGCATGATCATATCAAGATACTTTTGACATTATTAGAGTAAGTTATTCTCAGTGCCAATTAGCTTTAATAGTCCTCAGTTATTTTCCCATTGAAGCTAAAAGTCTGAGGACATACCTCTGCCATGAGCCCTTGCCCAAATTCTCATGTTTTCATTCCTAAGTTTATTGTATAGTATGAACAGGAATAAGGGAATGCCAAACAAAGTACTTGTCCTCACATTTTTTTTCCTGCTGTCACATAAAACAGGTTATGCCCACATGTGGGACAAATATTCAAGGATGTACTTTCTGTAAGCCCATGCATTTTCTCCTAGACAAGAAAGCCTATCAATGCATATGATTGAGAATAATTCATTAGTGCACACATATATAATGAATCATTAAACATATATGAATGTGTGTGTATTGATATATCCATGTGAAAAAAACACACAATTGTTTGCAAACGATTACTTGCCAGCTGTATCTTAACTAAAGGAGACACATCTTTATGTCTGGATAGTGTGGTTGAGAGTTGTCAATGGAGAGATTTCAGTTCAGTTATCATCCTGAGTCTGTGGAGGGTAGAATTGTAGGGTCCTATTTGCTTCATTGTATGGCTTCTGTTCTCTTTGACTTGGGACCATGGGCAGCTTCTTGCTAGGACATTCCCATATTATGCTACTAGAGTAAGAGAAGGTTGTGGAAGAATAATTTTTTTGTTAGTATACATTTGTCAGGAACATAAACTGAATTGAACTAGGAACCTAAACCTGAAGCTGGCTAACCTACTTCAGTTTCTGAAACAATAAATTAATTGGTTAACCACAAACCAAAGGAGAAATGTTTTGGTTTTAACTTACTCAATGTATTCAAACCAGAACCAGCCGGTGTATTTTTTTTTTTTTTTTTTTTTTTTAAGATTTTATTTATTTATTCACCTATTCCCCCTTGCTGCTTGTGCTCGCTGGGTCAGCTAACCACGCCATGCGGGCGGGCTTGCCTTCACCAGGAGGCGTTCCCGGGGCCTCCCATATGGTAAACGGGAGCCTTACTGATTGAGCCACAGCCGCTTCCCCCAGCCTATGTATTTTTTCTAAAACCATAGAATCATAATATCAAAATGCCTTTAAGTCAAACCTAAACTGAAATTAAATTTGATTTGAGGGGGGGCGGATGTTGCTCAAATGGTTGGGCATCTGTCTGCCATATGGAGGGACCCGGGTTCGATCCCCGGGATCTCCTGGTAAAATAAAAAAATATATATATAGAAGGCTCATGGGCTGCCAGGCTCTATGTGCCGGTGAGCCGCCAGGCCCCAGGAGCCATGCAGCGGGATGGTGACATAACAGGAGAGGGACGCAGGGAAGAGACAAGACGAGACGCTCCGAAAGCTCCAAAAGCCAGGAACCGAGGTGGTGCAGGTGACAGAATACCTCTCTCCTACATCGGAGGTCTCCAGGATCGAATCCTGGTGAGGACTGGAGGAGGAGGATGGGAAGAGATGGCAAGAGACAGACAACGGAGAATTGCCCAGCAAATAGACACAAAACAGCAAATGGAGAAGGGGGGGTTTAAAATGGATAAAGTAAATAAATAAACCTTAAAAAAATTTTTTTTTATTTGAATTCCTGACATCTACTTTTATAGTAGAAATGCTTTATGTAACATTCCCTATCCTTAGTATTGATGATAATTTGATATATGATACTGATATATGTTGGTACAATAGCATTATGTCATTCATTTTCACTATTCTACTGCATTCCTCTTTATTGATCAGTTCTTTGTTTCAAGTTCATTTAAATAATTTTTTCACTTTTCATGATTACAAACTATGTGAAAATAAACATCTTTGTATGTGTCTCATTGTGTATACGTGTGACTGTTTCTTTTCTTTTTATTTATTTTTATTATTTATTTTACTTTTTTATCCATTTTTAACACCCCCCTCTGCCTTTGCTGTTTTTGTGTCCATTCACTGGGCAATTCTCTGAGTCTGTCTCCTGCCCTCTCCTCTCATCCTTCTCCTCTTGTATTCACTGGGATTCGATCCTGGGAAACTCCCATGTGGGAGAGAGGCATTCTGCTACCTGTGCCACCCCATTTCCTGTTTTTTCGGCATGTCTCATCTTGGCTCTCCCCTTGTGTCACTCTCCTGTTAGGTCATCATTTTGTTGTGTGGCTTGGCAGTGCCTGGCACGCCTGCATGTGGGGCCTGGCAGTGTGCCCCCATGCAGCGGCCCGTGCGCCTGCTATATTTTTTCTTTATTTTACCAGGAGGTCCTGGGGATTGAACCTAGGTCCCTCCATATGGGAGACAGACGCCCAACCACTTGAGCCACATCCGCCCCCTGACTGTTTCTTTAGGACGTATATACTTAGGCATATTATAGGTAGAGTATGTGCATATTCTGATTGTATTAGATATTGCAAAATTTGTTCTGCAAAATCATTGTATTAGCTGTATATGAGACCTCCTGTTGATCCACATACTTGCCAACTTTTGGTATTGCTCAAGATTTAAAGTTTGGCAATAGAATGAGTTTCAGATTATATACGATTTCAATTTGCATTTACCTGGTAAGTAGTCTTTTCATGTTTACTGGACATTTTAATTCCCTCTCTGGGAACCATTTCTTTGGGCTGAGTGACTTTTTCTTATTGATGAATGGGAATTCTTTATATATTTTATATATTAATCCTTGATCAATTATACCCATTTCAAATATTTTCTGGTCTTTTAAAAATGTTTTATACCATTTTTTTTTCTTCATTGTATCTGGTTGACTAGAGCTGGTGGAAGAGAAGATTTCTGAAGTAGCCAGTCCTGCAAGAGCCAGAGGGATTAGTCTAAATCCAAGTGCTTGTAAAGACCAATGGTCAAATTAAAGTAAATCCAAGAACTAGTCAGACTCAAGGATAAGGAGCACAAGTGACAGGCCAAGTCAAGGTTCAGAAACTTGGTGGAAATGACATTATTATCCTCATTGCACAGGTGACCAAATTGTTGCTCAGGCCAGTTAAGGACCAGCTCAGTCAGGGCCCAGAGGAAAGTGGTGGTGGTTATAATACCCCTTTACCTAAAATAATCTGCAGCTTCCTCATCACCCGTGGAACAAACCAAACTACTTAGCTTGGCTCACAGGGCCTGGTTTCATCTCCTGACCTCTGCAAGCATATTTGTTTTTCCTACAAATAAACTCTCAAAGGTTCCTTGGATGTGAGACTGTTCCCTATTTCAACACTATCGTCAAGGCTAGCTAAGATTCAGCCTCTTCTGTGAACTTCACTGATTGCCCCAAGCAGTGTAAATGCTTCTGGCTTCTCCTATGTCGTTGTTTATAGCTTTCTAATGGCACCTACCTCTTTCTATTGTATTTTATCTCCTCAATGGACTGTGAACTGTCTAGGCCAAGAATCATAACCCATTCAGTTTTTGTGTCTAGTGCAGTGCACAGAGCACTGTCTGGAGATTAGTAGTAGGTACTCAATAGGAGCTTGCTGAATGAATGAATGAAGTGGGCCTTTATCTGTGCCTGAACACCTGAATATAGGTAATTCATTATCTCCTGGAGCAGTACATTCCTAACTGGATATGGGCTGTCTGAAAATTCTTTCTGAGATCAATCACAATCTCCCCACAGCTTCCACTAACCTTGGAACCAATTTTGATCCCTCTTAGACTACATAATCTTCAACATTGTGAGATGTCCAGATGTTAAGTGTTTTTCTGAAAATGATAGCTAATTTGGAAAAGAACTTGATTTCCTTGCACATAAAGTAGTTCATCCATTGTGTTTTTAACATTTGTTGGGGAATAAGTGAATATTTTTCATTGATCTAGGCCTTTTTTGCCTTTTATTTTTCTGAATAGTAGTCTTTTTAATGGAATCAAACAGAATTGGAACTCAGTTTTTTATTTCATAGCCTAATAAAAGCCAAAATTGGGAGCAGATGTTGCTCAAACGGTTAAGCGCCCACCTCCTACATGGGAGGTCCTGGGTTTGGTTCCCTGTGCCTCCTGAAAAAACAAAAATGAGCAATAAGCAAAAACAAACGAAGAAACTAACTCAGGGCAGCCAATGTGGCTCAGTGGTTGAGCACTGTCTTCCCACATACGGGTTCAATCTCCAGCCCCCGGTACCTCAAAAAAAAAAAAAAAAAGCCAATACATTTTAATGGATTTTTACATTTCTTACTCTGTGTTATTCTTATTACAACCAGTGTAGATATTGTCATTCCCTTGTTATAGGCAGTCCTTATGGCTCAGAGAGGGTAAGTGATTTGTTTGAGGTCATACAGCCTATAAATGGAAGAGATAAAGTTTTTAAACCCAATTCTGATTTGATTCACAGTACAAAGTATTAATTGTCATGCAGCACATTCTGTCTTTAAGCTTTGTCCTTTAGTTGCCTGTTTATTCCCATATTTCTTTCTAGTTTGATGGAATTAGCTAAAGACCAAGATGATTACTTCTATGTTTTGGTGACACCATACTGAATTAATTTTTTTCATGCCATTTCCTCTTCAGATAGCAAGAGCCATGAGCTTATAATTTAGTAAGAGAAAACCGGGGAATGGGTCAGTCCATTCCTTCCTTTCTTCTCAGGGGGTTGCTGCTAGTTTGGAGCTTGAGCATTACAAGCCCCAGCACAACTTTTTGCTCTGAGTGCTGTCTCAGGCTGCTTTTCAAAACTAAAGTCAAAGTGATGCAGCCAAAGAACCAGCTCGTGAGCCAAAGTTACAAAACCTGCTTTATTATCTGCTCTGAAACGAACCTCTTAAATCCCTTATTGGATTGTTTTAAAACATATTCCCAAGGAGATGAATTTGATTCTTTATTTCTCCAGGTTTCTTTAGCCTTCTATTACTTTAACTGCAGGCTTACATTTTCTGAAGTATGTCTGCAGTGAAGCCAGGCAGAGCACATTAACAGACCTAGCATGCCACGGCTAAGTAATCCCGTAAAAGTATTCTTGTTGTGCAGTGCATGCATTCATAGGACCATTTTAGTTATTGCTGTAATTAGTTCTGATTCAAGTATTCCACAGAGAATGAGGTTCCTAGATTGAAAGTGGTCAGATGCAGGTTGGCAGTGTGGATGTAGGATGCAGATGGCAGACAGAGCCTGAAGGAGAGATGAGAGATGTTTCTATATGCCTCAATTTGAGGCAGTTCTGATTTTTATATGGATATTAAACTTGGTCAAGCTGAAGTGCCATTTTCTCTAAGAGAGGATAATGTACACTTATTCCTATACATTCTGAAAAATAGACCAAAGCTGGAAGTGGTGGCCTATGCTACAACATATAGTGACAGCAACATTACAGACATTACAGAGTGCATACACTATAGGGCTTACAAATAGTAGAGAGTAAGCATGTTTTGCCTGTGTAGTCCTAGGTAAAATTATTTTGACCCTTGACTGATGATACTAGATCTGGAAGAGAGGCAAGAGGTCATGTAGGCTTTCTTAAATTGCAGGTATGACTTTATAAATTAAAAAAAAAAAAATTTAAGGAGGTACCAGGAATTGAACCCAGGACCTCGTACATGGGAAGCAGGTGCTCAACCACTGAGCTACATCTGCTTCCCTGACATTTTTTTAAATTGAAAAGTGAACACAATATTTACTATGGACCAGGGATTATGCTCGGCATTAGGAATGAAAAGATAAATAATAGGCAGCCTCTACCCATCCCTCAAGGAGTCCACAGTCTAGTGGAAGAGACAGACATATAAGTAGTTTTTAATTTAATTTAATTTTTTAGGGTGGTTTTAGGCTTAGGTTTCCCATATCCCACCTCCCATACCCATGCAAATCTTGCATTACTGGGATACATTTATTACAACTGATGGGCCAATACTGATACATTATTAACTAAAGTCCATAGGTTTACACTAGGGCTCAGTGTGGTGTTAGTTCTATGGGTTCTGACACATGGATAATGTCATGTATCCACCATTTCGGTACCATACAGAACAGTTTCAATGCCCTGCTAATGCCCTGGACTCCACCTTTCATCCCTTTCATCCCTGCTTCAGGAGCGGCCACCTTTCCACCTCTTGCTGCAGGATTCTTGAAGCATCAGTTGAAGAAGTTTCACTTCAACTTCAGTGCAGCAGAAAGAGAAATAATTGCACGTTGTTTAAACGGGGGAAAGGGAAGGATTCGTAGACTTCCTGGGGAATACGGCAGGAGTAAGCTGCACGCCTCTGATACCTGAACCTCTCTTCCTGAACACCTGGCAGCCACTGATCTTTTTACTGGGTCTATATTTTTGCCTTCTCCAGAATGTCATAGAGTTGGAATCATGTAGTATGTAGCCTTTTCATACTGGCTTTTTTTTTTTTTTTTTTTTCTTTTTCACTTGCAATATGATTTTAGTTTCTTCCATGTCTTTTTTCTGGATTGACAGCTCATTTCTTTTTATTGCGGAAAATGTTCCATTATATGGATGTTACCCATTCACCTTTTGAAGACATCTTGGTTGCTTCCATTTTTGGCAATTATGAATAAAGCTGTCAAAATTATTTGTGTGCAAGTTTTTGTGCGGAAGTAAGCTTTCGACTCATTTGGGTAAATACCGAGGAACACGATTGCTGGATTGCATGGTAAGACTATGTTTAAGTGTAAGAAACTGTCATCTAAAGTGCCTGTACCATTTTGCATTCCCACCAGCAATGAATGAGAGTTCCTGTTGCTTTAAATCATTTTTCAAACAATATGAGTGGTATTCTGCTAGGAGTTTATAGGGGTAACCATGCTGCCTGGGGCAGGGCTCTGGAAGGTAAGAGAGGCAGCAGAGAGGAAATGTCTTTTGAACTGACATTTGAAGGACATCAGGAAATCTAGGCCACGGGGGTACCTCGTGTGGGTGGTACCTTAGGCAGAGGTACTCTCATGGGCAAAGAGCATGTCACATTTAGGGAGCCAAGAAGTTCCGTAAGGCTAGAGCTTGTGAGAGAGCTAACAGGAAGTGGGGGTTGAGAAAGGTAGGAAGAACTTAGATTGTGAAAGGATATGGCCTTCAATTAGGGAGTTTGGGCTTCATCATATATGCAGTGGGGGAAGTGGTCAGGATTTTAATGAGAAGCGTGACATTCAGATTTGTCATTTTTTTTGTTAAAGTTAGAAAGGTGGATTGTTAATTGTAAATACCATCGGAAAGACTGTATAGAGAGGCACACATTAAGGCAGGGAGAATAGAGAGGGGGTACTGATTTGAGGGATATTAAGGAGGGGAATTATAGTATTGAGAGAGGAGTGGAAAACTTAAGAAAGAATGCCAGGTGTATGTCAGGGGAAACTGAAAGGATGATAATACCATTAGGTGAAAAAAAAATTCAGCTTTTTCAGGGAGTTTAAATTTGAACATACAGAGGTTGTTTTTTTTTTTTTTTTTTTCAATGGGATATTCAAGTGGGAATGCCCACTTAGCAATTAGAAGCATATTTCTGGAGCTGAAATGAGATGTCCATGCTAGATATATGGATTTGGGAGTTTTAGGTATAGATATGTAGACACATAGAAAACAGTCAAAACTATGGGAATAAATGCACCCACTGACAGCTTATAAAACAAGAAAAGAAGGCTTTTAAGGTTCTGACAATGTACAAACTAGAGAACTTGAAAATTTACTCACTATAAACACAGGAAAATGTTAGACATAGTCAACAAATCTTTTTTTTTTTCATTTTAAAAACAATTTATTGAAGTGTATCATTCATACATGAACATAGATAAACAATAAGTGTTTGGTAAACATTGTGAACTTACAAAACAAACATGCATAACATCATGCAGGGCTCCTACACATCACCCCACCACAGATACTTTGCATTGTGAAACATTTGTTAACAAATTATGAAAGAGCATCGTCAAAGTATTACTACTAACTATAGTCCATATCTTACTCCCCTATACTTTTTTTTTTTTAAGATTTATTTATTTATTTACTTTTATCCATTTTTACCTCCCCACCCCGTTTTTGCTTTTTCTGTGTCCATTACCTGGGCAATTTTCTGTGCCTGTTTCCTGCTCTCTCACTCATCCTTCTCCTCCTGTCTTCACTAGGGTTTGATCCTCGGAACCTCCGATGTGGGAGAGAGGTGTCCTACCACCTGCGCCACCTTAGTTCCTGGTTTTTCAGCATGACTTGTGTTGGCTCTCCCTTGTGTCACTTTCCTGTTACGTCATCATCTTGCTGCATGGCTCGGTGGAGCTTGACAGCGCACCCATGCGCAGGGCCTGGGGGGCTCACCTGCTTGTGGTGCCTGGCGGTGCACCCATGTTCGGGACCTGGTGGTGCACCCACTTTTGGGGCCTTAGGGGCTCACCTGCTCGCGGGGTCCGGCAGTGCACCCACGCGAGGGGCCTGGCAGCCCGTGTGCCTTCTATATTTTTCTTTTTCAAAATTTTTACCGGAGGTCCCGGGGATTGAACCCAAGTCCCTCCCTGTGGGAGACAGACACCCAACCATTTGAGTCATATCTGCCCCCCTGCTATATCTATTAAGGTTGACCAACGATACCTAGAGTTACAGTCACTTCCCATACAGGATGATCATGTAATAAATCAGACTTAGTTCATCACCAGCATTCTAAAAACCAGAGCTAGGGAGAAAAACTAGGTCTGGGGACACATGCATGGTTTCTAATATAGCGAATGTTTAGCCTACCCTGATTATCACAAAATCAGGACAGTGAGAATATTTGCATCATAGTCAACAAATCTTATTAAAACAGAGAAGTACTCAGAATGTAAAGCATATTTCCAGGGGCCAGAAACAAAGAGGGAGCGGAAAACTGTAATGGTAAAAGAGTGAGCTGATATGGCACCTGCCTGATAGGGTGAAGTGGAGGTTTTATAGTTCTTAATAATCTAGAAGATTGGGCTGTTGTGCACATATGAGGTCAGGAAATGAAGTCCTTGGTTCCACTGAGGAAGAACATATATTAACTCTATACTTAACTTTCTGAGGAAATGCCAAACTGTTTTCCACAGTGGCGGTACCATTTTACATTCCCACCAACAATACATGAGGGTTCCTATTTCTCTGCATCCTTGCCAACACTTGTTATTTTCAGTTTTTAAGAAATTATAGTCGTCTCAGTGAGCGTGAAGTAGCATCTCAAAGTAGTTTTAATTTGCATTTCTCTAATGGTTAATGATGTTGAACATCTTTTCATATACTTATTGGCCATTTGAATATTATCTTTTGAGAACTGTTTATTCAAATCTTTGACCCATTTTTAAAAAATATTTTATTTATTTATTTCTTCCCACCCACTCGTTGTTTGCACTTGCTGTGTCTGTTCATCTTCTTTGTTTCCTTAGCAGGCACTAGGAACCGAACCTGGGACCTCTGATGTGGGAGGGAGGCGCTTAATTGCTTGAGCCATCTCTGCTCCCTGCTTTGGTATGTCTCTCATTATGTTTTCTTTGTGTCTTGTTGCATCATCTTTTTTTTTTTTTTTTAAAGGTTTATTTATTTATTTACTTTTATCCATTTTAAAACCCACCCCCCTGTTTTCATTTGCTGGGCAATTCTCTGTGTCCGTTTCCTGCCTTCTCTTCTCATCCTTCTCCTCATATCTTCACCGGGATTCGATCCTGGGAAACTCTGATGTGGGAGACAGGCGTCCTGGTTTTTCTGTGAGTCTTATCTTGGCTCTCCCTTGTGTCACTCTCCTGTTACGTCATTATCTTGCTATGTGGCTCTGTGGGGCCTGATGGCGCACCCATGAGCTAGGCTTGGCAGCCCATGCGCCTTCTATATTTTTCTTTATTTTTACCAGGAGGTCCCAGGGATCGAACCCAGGTCCCTCCATATGGGAGACGGACGCCCAACCATTTGAGCCACACCCGCCCCTCGTTGCATCATCTTGTTGCATCAGCTTGCTGCAACTGCCCGTTGCTCCAGCTCGCCGTCTTCTTTAGGAGGTACCGGGAACTGAACTAGGGATCTCTCATGTGGAAGGCAGGAGCCCAATTGCTTGAGCCACATCTGCTTCCCATTGACCCGTTGTTTAATTGGGCTATTGGTCTTTTGTTAATGAGTTATAGGAGTTCTTTACATTCTGGATATTAAACTCTTATCAGTTATATGGTTTCCAAATATTTTCCCCATACCGTAAGTTGTCTTTTTCACTTTCTTAATAACGCCCTTTGATGCACAAAATTTTAAAATTTTGATGAAGTCCCATTTATCTATTTTTTCTTTCATTGATTGTGCTTTTGGTATGAAATCTAAAAATCCATTGCCTATTACAAAGGTCTGGAAGATATTTCCCTATTTTCTTGTAAGAGTTTTATAGCATTAGCACTTATATTTAGGTCTTTGATCTATTACATTTTTAAAAAATTAGATAAGTTGTAAGTTTACAGAAAAATCATGTAAAAAATATAGCATTCCCATATACCCACCAATTGTTGACACTATGCATTAGTGTGGCATTTTTGTTACAGTTGTTGAAAAAATATTAAAATTGTACTATTAACTATAGTCCATAGTTTACATTAGGTATATTTTTCCCCCATATACCACCCTATTATTAACACCTTGTATTAGTGTGGTACATTTGTTATAATTCATGAAAGAACTTTTTTTTTTCTCGTACTATTAACCGTAGTCCATCATTTACAATAGGGTTCACTATGTTATACAGTCTTATGTTTTACCTTTTAATTTTCATTCTAGTAATATATGTACTACCCCAAATTTCCCCCTTTAATCACATTCACATATAATTCAGTGCGGTTAATTACACTCACAATAATGTGCTACTATCACTACCATCCATTTCCAAAACTTTGCAATCAACCTAAACAGAAATTCTTTACAAATTAAGCATTAATTCCTATTCCTTACCCCCAATTCAGCCCCTGGTAACCTATATTTTAGAGTCTAACTCTATGAGTTTGTTTATTCTAATTAGTTCATATCAATGAGATCATACAATATTTGTCCTTTTGTGTATGGCTTATTTTACTCAGCATAATGGCTTCAAGGGTCACATATCAGAACTTCATTGCTTTTTATGGTTGAACAATATTCCATTGTATGTCTATACCACATTTTGTTTTTCCATTCATTGGTTGATGGACACTTGGGCTGCTTCTATTTTTTTGGCAATTGGTGTGCAAATATCTGTGGGAGTCCCTGCTTTCAATTCTTTTGGGTATATAGCTAGCAGAGGAATTGCTGGGTCATATGGTAATTCTATACTTAATGTTCTGAGGAACTGTCAAACTGTCTTACACAGTAGCTGCACCATTTTAAATTCCACCAGTGATGCATGAGTGCTTCTATTTCTCCATATCCTTTCCAACACTTGTAGTTTTCTGATTTTTTAATAGTAGCCTAGTGAGTTCTACTAATAGTAATTCTAGTGAGTGTGAAATGATATCTCATTATGGTTTTGATTTGCATTTCCATAATAGCTAGTGATGTTAAGCATCTTTTCATGTGCTTTTTAGCCATTTATATACCATCTTTGGAGAATTGGAGAAATGTCTAGTCAAGTCTTTTTTATTTATTTATTTTTTTTATTTACTTATCTCTCCCCATCTCCTTGCTGTTTGTGCATGCTGTGTCTGTTTGTCTTCTTTTGTTTCTTTAGGAGGCACCGGAAACTGAACCCAGGACCTCCGATGTGGGGACGGAGGCACCTAATTGCTTTAAGCCACCTCCGTTCCCTGCTTTGTTGTGTCTCTTGCTTTGTTATCCTTCTTGTGTCTCTTGTTGCTTCATCTTGTGTCAGCTTGCTGTGCCTGTCCATTGCACCAGCTCTCTGTCTTCTTTAGGAGGCACCAGGAACCGAATCATGGACCTTCCATGTGGTAGGCGAAGCCCAACCTCTTGAGCCACATCTGCTTCCCTCTCTTCAGGTCTTTTGCCCATTTTAAAAATTGGGTTGTTTGTCTTTTTATTGTTGAGGTGTAAAATTTCTTTGTATATTCTGGGTATTAAACCATTATTGGCTACGTGGTTTCCAAATATTTTCTTCCATTGAATAGGTTGTCTTTGTGTGACAGAGTCCTTTGATGCACAAATTTCTTTTGATTTTGAGGAGGTCCCATTTATCTAATTTGTTTTTATTGCTTGTGCTTTGGATGTAAAGTCTAAGAAATCATTGCCTAACACAAGATCCTGAAGATGCTTCATACATTTTCTTCTAGGAGTTTTATAGTCCTGGTTCTTCTATTTAGGTCTTTGATCCATTGTGAGTTAATTTTTGTATATGGTATGTATTAGTCAGCCAAAGGGGTGCTGATGCAAAATACCAGAGATTGGCTGGTCTTTATAAAGGGTATTTATTTGGGGTAGAAGTCCACAGTTACCAGGCCATAAAGCATAAATTTCTTCCGTCACCAAAGTCCATTGCCATGTGATGGAGCAAGACAGCTGCTGAAGTTTGCTAGGGTTCAGGCTTCTTGGGTTCCTTTCTTCCCGGGGCTTTGTTTCTCTCCGGGCTTAGCTCCTCTGTTTCCTCCACAAGGTCAGCTGTAGACTATGAGGTTCTCCAGGCTTTGCTTCTCTCCACAAGGCCAGTTGTGAACTCTCAGGCGAATGGCTCATCTCTATCCCGGGGCCTTCTCTCCAACATCAAAACTGCTCTTTGCAATGCCTTTTATATTTTATTCCCCACCCACCAAGGGGTGGGGCTCAATGCCCTACTGATGGCCCAGTTAATGCCCTAATCATAACTTAATCATGCCCAGATTAGCAGACTAGTTTACAAGCATAATCCAATATATATTTTTGGAATTCATAATTACATCAAATTGCCCAAAGTCTACACGATAGGCGATAGTAGTCCTCTTTCATTCTTTTACATATAGCTTTCCAGTTCTCCCAGCACCATTTGTTGTAGAGACTATTCTTTCCCAATTGAGTGGACTTGGCAGTCTTATAAAAAAATCAATTGAAATTCTATTTCTGAACTCTCAGTTTGATTCCATTGGTCAATATATCTAGCCTTGTACCAGTACCATGCTGTTTTGACCAATGTAGCTTTGTAATAAGCTTAAAGTCAGCAAGTGTGAGCCTTGAAACTTTGTTCTTTTTCAGTATGTTTTTGGCTATTTGGGGTCCCTTACTCTTCCAAATAAATTTGATAATTGGCTTTTCCATTTCTGCAAAGTAGGCTGTTGGAGTTTTGATCAGGATTGCATTGATTCTATAAAACATTTTGGGTAGAATTGAAATCTTGATGATTTTTAGTCTTCCAACTGATGGACATTGAATGCTGTTTCATTTATTTCATTTCATTTATTAGTTCTTTGGTTTCTGTTAGCAATGATTTATAGTTTTCTATGTACAAGCCCTTTACATACTTGGTTAAATTTATTCCTAGATAGTCCATTCTTTTAGTTGCTATTGTAAATGTAATTTTTTTTCTTGATTTCCCCCTCAAATTGCTCATTACTAAGTATATAGAAACACTACTGATTTTTTGCGTGTTTAGCTTGTACCTTGCCACTTTGCTGAATTTATTAGTTCTGGTAGCTTTGTTGCAGATTTATCAGGACTTTCTAATGGCGTATGCCCCACAGGGTTCCAGAATTCTTTTGGGCCCATGACCCTTGTTTTTCTTCCAATTTTTCCCTATTGCAATGGGAATATTTATCCTGTGAATGTGTCAGTTGAGATGATCATGTCATTTTTTTCCTTTTCTTTTGTTAAAGTGCTATATTACATTAATTGATTTTCTAGTGTTGAACTATCCTTTCATACCTGTGATAAAATCCACTTGATTATGGTGTATAATTCTTTTATTGTGCTGTTGGATTTGATTTGCAAGTGTTGTGTTGAGGATTTTGCATCTATACTTGTATTAGTCAGCCAAAGAGGTGCTGATGCAAAATACCAGAAATTTGTTGGCTTTTATTAAGGGTATTTGTTTGGGGTAGATGCTTACAGTTACCAGGCCGTAAAGCATAAGTTTCTTCCCTCACCAAAGTTTGTTGCCACATGTTGGAGCAAGACAGCTGCTCCAACTCTCTTTATCAGGGTTCAGGCTTCATGGGTTCCTCTTTTCTCGGGCTCCGTTTCTCTCCAAGCTCAGCTCCTCTGTTTCCTGCACAAGGTCAGCTGTAGACTATGAAGTTCTCTAGGCTTTGCCTCTCTCCACAAGGCCAGCTTTAGACTATTAGGTGAATGGCTTATCTCTTCCTGGGGCCTTCTCTCCTTCCTCATGACCAAGCTCCTCTATGTGCTTACTTCCCTGGGCTCCAACATCAAAACTCCAACTCAAAAACTCCAACCCTGTCCTTTGCCATGTCTTTTGATTCCCCACCCACCAAGGGGCAGGGCTCAATGCCCTACTGAAGTGGCCCAATCAAAGCCCTAATCATAACTTAATCATGCCCAGATGAACAGACCAGTTTACAAGCATAATCCGATATCTATTTTTGGAATTCATAACTATATCAAACTGCCAAACTGCTACAATACTCATAAGAGAAATTGGTCTGTAGCTTTCTTTTCTTGTAGTATCTTCACCTGGCTTTGGTATTAAGGTGATTGTTGGCCTCATAGAATGAGTTTGATAGTGTGCCCTTCTGTTCAATGTTTTTCAAGTGTTTAGGCAGGATTGTTATTAATTCTTCTCGGATGTTTGTTAGAATTTACTTGTGTTACAATGCAACAATAAAAAGACAAACATCCAATTAAAAAATGGGCAAAAGATTTGAATAGACATTTGTCCAAAGTAGAAATACAAATGGCAAAAAAAAAAACGCATGAAGAAATGCTCAACATCACTAATGATTAGGGAAATGCAAATCAAAACTACAATGAGATATCATTTCACACCTATCAGAATGGCCACTATTAAAAAGACAGAGAACTACAAGTGTTGGAGAGGATGTGGAGAGATAGGAACACTTCACTGTTGGTGGTAATGAAGAATGGTACAGCCACTATGGAGGACTGTTTGGCAGTTCCTAAAGAAACTGAATAGAGACTTGCCACGTGACCCTGCAATACCACGACTGGGTATAAACCCAGAAGATCTGAGAGCAGTGACACAAACAGACATCTGCACACCAATTTTCATAGCAGCGTTATTCATGATACCCAAAAGATGGAAACAACCCAGGTGTCCATCAATGGAAGAATGGATAAACAAACTGTGGTGTATTCACACGATGTAATATTATGCAGCTGTAAGAAGAAATGAAGTCGTAAAGCATATAACAATATGGATGAACCTGGAGAACATTATGTTGAGTGAAGCAAGCCAGACACAAAAGGACAAATACTATATGATTGTGTTACTATGAACCAAATATATTGTGTAACATATTGTATGATTAAAAAAAATTAAATGTATCCAGAACAATAAAAAAGAAAAAGAAGAATTCACTTGTGAAGCCATCTTTGTTGGGAGGTTTTTGATTACAGATTCAATCTCTTTACTTGTAATTGGTCTGTTGAAATCTTCTATTTCCTCTAGAGTCAGTGTAGGTTGTTCATGTGTTTCTAGGAATTTGTCCATTTCATCTACATTGTCTAGTTTGTTGGTGTACATTTGTTCCTAGTATCTTTTTACAATCCTTTTAATTTCTATGAGGTCAATAGTAATGTCCCCCCTTCATTTCTAATTTTATTTATTTACATCTTTTCTCTTTTTTTCTTTGTCGGTGTAGCTAAGGGTTTATCAATTTTATTGGACTTTTCAAATAGCCAACTTTGTTTTTTTTAATGCTCTCTATTATTTTTTTTCTTGCTATTTTAAAAAATTTATTGAAGTATATCACTCATACATGAACATATATAAACAATAAGTGTATAGCAATAGTTGTAACCTTACAAAACAAACATACATATCATCATACAGTGCTCTCATACCTCACCCTACCACAAATACCTTGCATTGTTGTTAAACATTTTTAACTAATGGTTAAAGAGCATCCTCAAAATTTTACTACTAACCAAAGTATTTTCTCCCAACCCACCCTATTATTATTATTATTATTTTTATATAATTTATACATGAACATACATAAACAATAAATGTATAGTAAAAGTTGTAAACTTACACAACAAACATTCATAACATCATACAAGGTTCCCATACATCAATCCTCCACCAACACCTTGCATTGTCTTGAGACATTTGTTACAAGTTATGAAAGAATATTGTCAAACTCTTACTGCTGATTATAGTCCTTATCTTACATTTGGTGTATTTTTTCCCCAACCCACCCTATTATCATTTTAAAAATATATCTTTATGACAGAAGTTGTAAACTTACAAAACAATCGTGCACATGTGCAGAATTCCAAAAAAAACACCCCTCTATCAACACACCACACCGTGGTGGAACATTTGCCATAGATGACGAGATAAAATCATCCGACCATTACCAGGTCCATAGCGTACATTTGACATACATTTTCCACATCCCCCCATCATCAACACAGTGCATCTTTGGCATAGATGCAAGAATATTACATTATTACTGTCAACCACAGTCCATAGGTCACTCCAGCCATATTCTTCCCATGCCTCTCCACATTCCCACCACCCTGCAACAGTGATGCACATCTTCTCTAGCTCACAAAGGACATTCTTGCATCTGTACCATCAACCACAATTCTCATCTGCCTGTAGGATTACTGTGCTATTCAGTCCCTAGATTATTCTCCAAACCTCTGTCAATTGGCATTTACATCCTAGAGTACCATTTTCAGCCACATCCCCATTTATAAACCAGCTGTCACCTACTATAATGCATAACCATCAACTCTGTAAATATCCACAATTTCACAGCAAAGCTAATCTAAACTTCTACATACAATATCAGTAGTCCATCTCAGTCTGCCTCCCATCTCCTTTAAGACTCCATCATCTACCACCAGGTCTTGAAGATATTTTCCTATATTTTCTTCTAGAAGATTTATGGTTCTTGCTTTTATGTTTAGGTTCTTTTATTCATTTTGAGTTAATTTTTGTATAAGGTGTGAGATAGGGGTCCTCTTTCCTTCTTTTGCTGTTGATATCCAGTTTTCTCAGCACCATTTGTTGAATGGACTGTTCTCCCTGAGCTGGATGGGTTTGACAGGCTAGTTAAAAGTCACTTGACCTTAGATGTGAGGGTCTGTTTCTAAACCATCAATTCGGTTCTATTGATCTACATGTCTGGCTTTATGCCAGTACCATGCTGTTTTTACCACTGTAGCTTGGTAATATGATTTAAAGTCCAGAAATGAGAGTCCTCCAACTTTGCTTTTCCTTTTTAAGATGTTTCTGGCTATTCAGGACCCTTACCCTTCCAAATAGATTTGATAATCATGTTTTCCATTTATTTTAAAAATGTTGGTAGAATTTTTATTGGGATTGCATTGAATCTGTATATCAGTTTGGAGTAGAATTGACATCTGAATGATATTTAGTCTTCCAATCTGTGAGCATGGAATGATCTTCCAATTATTTAGGACTTTTAAAAATTTCTTTTAACAATGAGTTGTAGTTTTCTGAATACAAGTGCTTTACATCTTTGATTAAATTTATTCCTAAATATTTGGGTTTCATCTGTCATATTTTATTTTCACCACTCTTTTGACACTTTTAATTACATTTATTGATATAATCTTCATTTCTAGACTCTCTTCCATGCCTCTCTCTCCTGTCTTTTCTTTTCAGGCTGTAGCAAATCCTTTAGTATTTCCTGCAAAACAGGTCTCTTGGTTACAAACTCTTTCAGTTTCTCTTTATCTATGAATATTCTAAACTCACCCTCATTTTTGAAAGACAATCTTGCTGGATATAAAATCCTTGGCTGGAAGTTTTTCTATTGCAGTATCTTAAATATATCATACCACTGTCTTTTGCCTCCGTGGTTTCTGTTGAGAAATCAGTACTTAATCTTATTGGGTATTTCTTATATGTTATGCATTGCTTTTTTCTTGCTACTCTCAGAATTCTCTCTTTGTCTTTGGCATTTTGACATTTTGATTAGTATGTGTCTTGGAGTTGGTCTATTTGGATTTTTTCAGATGGGATACGCCACGCTTCTTGGACATGGATATCTATGTTCTTTAATAGGGTTGGTGTATTAGTCAGCCAAAGGGGTGCTAATGTGAAATATCAAAACTGGGTTGGTCTTTATAAAGGGTATTTATTTGGGGTAGAAGTCCACAGATACCAGGCCTTAAAGCATTAAGTTTCTTCTCTCACCAATGTTCATTGCCACGTGTTGGAGCAAGACAGCTGCCGGCATTTGCCAGGGTTCAGGCTTCTGGGTTCCTCTCTTCCCGGGGCTGCGTTTCTCTCTGGGCTTAGCTCCTGTTTTCTCCACAAGGTCAGCTGTAGATGATCAGGCGAACGGCTTGCTTCTCTTCTCCTGGGGCCTTCTTTCCAACATCAAAACTGCTTCTCAAAAGACCGCTTTAACTGTTCTTTGCCTTGCCTTTTATATTAGATTCCCCACCCACCAAGGGGTGGGGCTCAATGCCCTAATCCTAACCTAATCATGCCCAGATAAATAGATCAGTTTATAAGCATGATCCAATTATATTTTTGGAATTCACAATTACATCAAACTGCCACAGTTGGGAAATTTTCTACCATTATTTCTTCAAATATTCCTTCTGCCCCTTTCCCCTTCTCTTCTCCTTCTGGGACACCCATGGTATGTATGTTTGCACATCTCTTGCTGTCGTTTAGTTCCCTGAGAACTTGTTCAAGTTTTCCCAATCTTTCCTTCATCTATTCTTTTGTATGTTCACTTTCAGAGGCAATTTCTTCAAGCTTACCAATCCTTTCTTCTGTCTCCTCAAATCTTCTATTATATGATTCCAGTGTATTTTTTTTTTTTTTTTTTTTTTACCGGGAGGTACCGGGGATCGAACCCCGGTCTCTCCATATGGTAGACGGACGCCGAACCTCTTGAGCCACATCTGTTTCCCTCCAGTGTATTTTTAATTTCATTTATTGCACCTTTCATTCCCATAAGACCTGCTATTTTTCTATGTATGCTTTCAAATCTTCTTTTTTTTTTTTTAAAGATTTTATTTATTTATTCATTTATCCCCCCCTTGCTGCTTGTGCTCTCTGGGTCAGCCAACCACGCCGTGCGGGCGGGCCCGCCCTCACCAGGAGGCCCCGGGAACCGAACCCGGGGCCTCCCATATGGTAAACGGGAGCCCTACTGATTGAGCCACAGCCGCTTCCCTCAAATCTTCTTTGTGCTCATCCAATGTCTCCTTAATTTCTTTTTTTTTTTGAAGATTTATTTATTTACTTTATCCATTTTAACCCCTCCCCCTTCCCCATTTGCTGTTTTGTGTCCATTCGCTGGGCAATTCTCTGTGTCTGTTTCCTGCCATCTCTTCTCATCCTTCTCCTCCAGTCTTCACCAGGATTCGATCCTGGAGACCTCTGATGCAGGAGAGAGGTGTTCTGCCACCTATGCCACCTTGGTTCCTGGCTTTCAGAGCTTTCGGAGCATCTCGTCTTGACTCTCCCCTGCGTCTCACTCCTGTTACGTCATCATCTTGCTGCATGGCTCCCGGGGCCTGGAGGCTCACCGGCACACAGAGCCTGGCAGCCCATGCGCGTTCTATATATATATACTTTTATTTTACTGGGAGGTCCCGGGGATCGAACCCAGGTCCCTCCATATGGCAGACGGATGCCCAACCGTTTGAGCCACATCCGCCCCACTATCCTTAATTTCTTTAGCCATCTCATTGAATTTATTAAGGAGATTTGTTTGAACATCTATGATAAGTTGTCTCAACTCCTTTATGTAATCTGGAAGTTTATCTTGTTCCTTTAACTGGGCAATATCTTCCTGTTTCTTGGTGTGGATTGTAATTTTTTGTTGGTGTCTTGGCATCTGGCTTACTAGAGTATTTATTCTGGGTGTGATTTGTCTCTTTAGTTTAGGCATCCTGCCCTTTCTCTCTTGCTGTGTAGTAGGAGCCAAGGATGTAGTTCATGCTATAAGCTGTGAAGGCTCAAGCTGCCCTCAGTGCCCCAAGGACCGATGAAGCTTCTCCCAACTTTCTCTTTTGCCATGGGTAGGGACAGAGCCACAGCTGTGTGGAATAATCCAAGTCATGCAGGCCTAGACTGTAGTTGCCCAGATGGACTGATGAAGCTTCACACCTCTTTTTCCCCTGCCTGGGGCAGGGATAGAGCTGCAGGTGTGGACAGTAATCTTTGCAGTGAAGGTTCAAGATGACCGCAGTTGCCCAGGTAGACTTCCGATTATTCAGTCTTGTCAGTCAAGTGTACCTGCAGTTACCTGGATAGGCTGTTGCAGGGCCCACCAGCTTCCTCTCTGCCTGAGGTGGGGCTGAAGCCTAGGCTAGGGCTGCAGAGCAATCTGGGTAAAAGAAATCGGTCTCTACCATCACCATTATTTTCAGTCAGCCCGGCTTCCCTTCATGCTGGGGGTGGAGTCAAAATGGTGGCTACCAGCCTCCTTCTGACTTGGACAGATTCAATATTCAGCTGTTCTTAGGGTTATATTTTAGCCAGCCGAACTGACTAATCAGTAGCTGACATTGGTGGCCAACTGGTCTCTTCCTCCCCTGTTTTTGGGAAATGGAGCTTCTAATTCCGGCCGTAGAATAGCTCCTGGGTTGGCTTGTACTGCCAAAGTAGGATGATCACTGGCCTCCGTGGCGTGGCATGGCCTATTATTTTCCAGAGAGGCTGCCCCCCCCCCCCCAGCTTCCTCCCTGTCTGAGGTGGGCCTGGGGCTTAGGCTAGAGCGGCAATCTGATCTAGATGTAAAGAAGCCATTCCCTGCCAGCACTGTGATTTTCAATCAGCCCCGCTTCCCCTTGTGTCAGGCATGGAGTTAAAATGGCGGCTACTGGCCTCTTTCTGACTTGGACAGGTTCAAACTTTAGCTGTTTTTCGGATTATACTTTAGCCCACCTAATTTACTAATCAGTAGGTGAAGTTGGTGCCCAACAGTCTTTTCCTCCCCCGTTTTCTGGGAAGTGGAGCTTCCAATTCCAGCTGTGGAACACTCCCGAGGTGGCTTGTGCCTCCAATGGGTACCAGCCTCCGTGGCGTGGAGTATTCTACTTATGAATCTTCTCTGCAGATGGGCAGTTTCCTCCTTCCACTCTTTCAAGGATACTATAAGATGCACTTCTGGTGTCCTGGAGCCCCCAAACAAATCCTTTAGTTAGCTCTGGGTGATTACTAACTGCCCTGCAGCAGGAGCTGATTCTAGGAGCACCTTACTCTGCCACCATCTTGCTGGTTGTTCCTCTCTCTATTGTTTTTTTTTTTTTTTTTTTTTTTTTACCGGGAGGTACCGGGGATCGAACCCCAGTTTCTCCATATGGTAGACGGACGCCGAACCTTTTGAGCCACATCCATTTTCCCTCTCTATTGTTTTTTAATTCTCTATTTTATTTATTTCTGCTCTAATTTTTATTTCTTTCCTTCTGCTTGCTTTGAGCTTAGTTTGCTGTTCTTTTTCTAATTCCTCCAGGTGTGCAATTAGGTCTTTTCTTTTAGCTCTTCCTTTTTCAATATAAGCATTTAGGGCTATAAATTTCCCTCCCAGTACTGCCTTCACTGGATCCCATAAGTTTTGATTTGTTGTGTTCTCATTTTCATTCATCTCAAGATGTTTACTGATTTCCCTTGTAAGTTCTTCTTTGACCCACTGAATGTTTAAGAGTTTGTTATTAAATATCTCTGTATTTGTGGTTTTCCTAGTTCTCCTTCTGTTATTGCTATCCAGCTTCATTTCATTATGGTCAGAGAAGATGCTTTGTATAATTTCAATCTTTTTAAATTTATTGAGACTTGTTTTGTGACCCAACATATGGTCTATCTTGGAGAATGATCCATTTGCACTTGAGAAGAATGTGTATCCTGCTGTTTTGGAGTGAAATGTTCTATATATGTCTGTTAGGTTTAGTTCATTTATCATATTATTCAATTTCTCTGTTTCCTTATTGATTTTCTTTCCAGATGTTCTATCTATTAATGAGAGTGGTAGTGGTGTATTATTGTAGAGGTGTTTATTTCTCCCTTCAGTTTGGCCAGTTTTTGCCTTATGTATTTTGGGGCACCATGGTTAAGTGCATAATATTTATGATTGTTATTTCTTCTTGGTGAATTGCCACTTTTATTAATAGTGTCCTTCTTTGTCTCTTATAAAAGCTTTTGACTTGAAGTCTATTTTGTTCAATATAAATATAGCTACCCTAGCTCTCTTTAGGTATTATTTGAGTGGAATATCTTTTTCTGTGCCGTGCTTTCACTTTCAATCTATTTGTGTCTTTGGGTGTAAAGTGAGTCTCTTGTGAGCAACATATAGTTGGAGCATGCTTTTTTATCCATTCTGCCAACCTGGATCTTTTGATTGGGGCGTTTAATCCATTTTTGTCTCTCTTTTCCTTTATTACAACCCCCTTCTCTGTATAAGTTGGTCTTTTGTGTTGTATCTGACTGATCCCTCCCTCATTTTTTTTTCTGTATGTTTTAAAAATATTTTCTTTGTGGTTACCCTGGGTTTTGTATTACACAACCTACATCTATAGGCTACTAATTTGAAAGGTTACAACTTAGCTTCAATAGCTTACACTTTTCTGTTCCCATACCCATCTGTTTCCCCTTTTTAATGATGTTTTTGTCCCACATTACCTCTTCATATTTTGTGTGTTTATGATCAGGAAATATGCCTTTTTTTTAGTTCAACTGTATTTTTTAAAATATACTTAAATTTTTTTTTTTTAAAAAGATACTTAGGTTACATAACTGTTAAATAAAAAATACAGGGGATTCCCATATGCCCTGCTCCCTACCCCTCCCAAATTTTCCCATATTAACATCCTTCTTTAGTGTGGAACATTTGTTACAATTGATGAACACAGTTTGGAGTATTGCCACTAAGCATGGATTATAGTTTACATCGTAGTTTACACTCTCTCCTGTACATTTTTGTAAGTTATGACAAGATATATAATGGCCTGTATCTCTCATTGCAATGCCATTCAGGACAATTTCCAAGTCCCAAAAATGCCCCCAAATTACAGCTATTTTTCCCTATCCCTCTCCTCAGAATCTCCAGTGGCCCCTGCCTCTACATCAATAATAAAAGTTCTTCCATTTCTAGAATCACAATAAGTCTATAGTAGAATAACAGTAAGTCTACTGTAGTCCATTGTTCATTCCCCAATCCTGAGGATTCTGGGATGGTGATGTTCACTCTGCCTCTAATTGAGAGGGGGCTTAGATCCCATGGGGCAGATGGATGGGACTATCTTGCTTGCAGTTGCAGAGTCTCTCTGTTCCTTGAGATGGTCATGGTCCATCATCATCTCCTTGTTAGTTGTCCTGGATGAGTCCAATGAACTGGAGAGTAGGTGTTACAAATATGTTGCAATTCAGGGCCCAACTGGTACATGGACAGCCCAAAGACACCTATCATACACCTATCAACTCTAGTATCAATTTTATTTTGAATCTTACAGCAATTAAACATTAGAGTTGTATATTGAGAATACAATACTATTGGGTTTTGCATTTACCCTTTTAGTTACCTTTACTGAAGATCTTCATTTCTTCACACTACTCCAAGCCACTCTTTTCTGTCTTTTCCTTTCAACTTTCAGAATTCTCTTTACTAATTCTTGTAGGGCAGATCTTTTGTTGACAAACTCCCTCAGTTTCTGTTAAGTTATGAAAATGTTAAACTGTTCCACATTAAAAAAAAAAAGATTTATTTATCTCCCCCACCCCACCCCATTGTTTTGTGCTTGCTGTCTGCTCTCTGTGTCCTTTTGCTGTGTGTTCTTCTGTGTCTGCCTGTCTTTTCTTAGGCAGCACCGGGAACCGATCCTGGCACCTTCCAGAGTGGGAGAGAGGTGCTCAATCCCTTGCACCACCTCAGCTCCCTGGTCTAATGTGCTCTTATTGTCTCTCTTCTGTGTCTCTTTTTGTTGTGTCATCTTGCTGTGCCAGCTCTCCGCTCGGGCCAGCACTCTGCTCGGGCCAGCACTCTGTGTGGGCCAGCACTTCTGCGTGGGCCAGCACTCTTGCATGGGTCAGCTCTCCACATGGGCCAGCTTGCCCTGCGGGCCAGCTTGCCTTCACCAGGAGGCTCTGGGAATCGAAATCTGAACCCTCTATATGGTAGATGAGAACCCAATCATTTGAGCCACATCTGCTTCCCTCTCCCACATTTTTGAAGGACAGTTTTGCTGGCTAAATAATTTTTTTAATAAAGATTTATTTATTTTTATTTATTTCTCCCCTTCCCTCATTGATTTGCGCTCACTGTCTGCACTCTGTGTGTTCTTCTGTGTCTGCTTGTCTTCTCTTTAGGCACTGGGAACTGATCCTGGGAACTTCTGGAGTGGGAGAGAGGTGTTCAATCTCTTGTACCACCTCAGCTCCCTGGTCTGCTGCATCTCTTATTGTCTCTCCTCTGTGTCTTTTTTTGTTATGTCATCTTGCTATACCAGCTCTCTGCATGGACCAGCACTCCACGTGGGCCAGGACTCCACATGGGCCGGCATTCCACATGAGTCAGTTCTCCACTCAGACTAGCTCACCACATGGGCCAGCTCGCCTTTCACCAGGAGTCCCCGGGAATCGAACCCTGGACTTCCTATGTGGTAGATAGGAGCCCAATCGTTTGTGCTACATCCATTTCTCTGGCTAAATAATTTTTTACTGATTTTTTTTTGTCTTTCAGTATCTTAAATATATCATACCACTGCCCTCTCGTCTCTGTGGTTTCTGATAAGAAATTGACACTTAGTCTTATTGAGGAGCCCTTGCATATGACAAATCATTTTTCTCTTGCTGCTTTCAGAATTCTCTCTTTACCTTTGACTTTTGACATTCTGACTAGCAGGTGTCTTGGAATGGGTCTATTATGGTTTATTCTGTTTGGAGTACATTGCTCTTTTTCCATATATATATTTTTGTCCTTCATAAGAGTTTGGACATTTCTGGCCATTATTACTTCAAATATTCTTTCTGCCTCTTTTCCTTTCTCTTCTCCTTATTGCACATCCATGATGCATCTGTTTGGATGCTTCTTGCTGTCACTCAAATCCCTGAGGCTCTGTGCATTTTTTCTATTCTTTTCTCCATTTGTTCTTCTGATTGTATGATTTTGATTATCTTGTCTTCTAGCTTACTGATTCTTTCTTTCCCTGTTCAAATCTGCTGTTGTGTGCCTCTAGTATATTTTTTGTCTTTGTTGTTGTGCCTTTCATCCCCATAATTTCTGTTTTTTTTTTTAAGATTTTATTTATTTATTCATTCATCCCCCCCTTGCTGCTTGTGCTCGCTGGGTCAGCTAACCACGCCGTGCGGGTGGGCTTGCCTTCACCAGGAGGCCCCGGGAACCGAACCCAGGGCCTCCCATATGGTAAACGGGAGCCCTACTGATTGAGCCACAGCCACTTCCCCTGTTGTTTCTTTTTAAACATTCAAATTTTTCTTTATTATCACACAGTATTTTCTTAGTGTTCTTTTGCTCTAGGGTAGTGGCTCTCAAAGTGTTATATTGGCACCCTTGGTGGTCCTTAACACCCTTTAGGGAATCCAAAAGGTCAGAACTTTTCATAGTAATATTACAACATTATTTGACTTTCACATTGTCATTCTCACAAGTTTTCCAAAAACTACAGGATATATGTTGATATCATTACTGTGATGGCTAATAGATTATGTGCTTGTGAACTATTGTATTTTAAAAATTTCTGTTTTAATTTCTAATATGATAACTATTGATAGATATAATCCATATAAACAAATGCTCTTTAGGATCCTCAGTAATTTTTAAGATTATAAATGTGTCCTAAGATCAAATAGTAAGAAAACTGCTGCCTTAGAAAATTTCTCATTCATGTGCACAAAGAGATAGAAAATAATGCTTACTGAAGCATTATTTGAAGCTGTGAAATGCTGGAAACAGCCTAAATATCCATCAGCAGAAGAAAAGATAAATTGTTTTAGATCTCTAAAACAATAATGCCAAAATTTTAAATGAAAAGAATAAGTGAAAGCAAGATATGTACAGTTTATACCATAAAATTTTGAAACCTGCAAAATTATTTATGTAAATGTATAAAGATGTAAATAATTAAATTATAAAAATATGCATAAGAATAATGAACATCAAAATCAAAATGGTGGTTATCTCTGAGAAAGGAAAATTGGGATTAGTATTAATGAAGGATACCCAGGGGAATTCTATTGTTTTTACAATTTAGTCTTTTTTTTTTTTTAACTTTTTAAAATTGAAATTTATCATTCATACATCAACATCCATAAACAATAAGTTTATAGTATAAGTTGTGAACTTACAAAACAAACATGTGTATCATCATACAGGACTCCCCACCTTACAATTTAGTTCTTTTAAGAAAATCTGTGTTGTGCCATTTTGAGATTTGTTATATTATACTTTATACTTTTCTGTGCTCATAAAATAGACCATATGAAATCATAATTGGGGGGAGCCCAAGCCCAGCATTTTATTTATTTATTTTTATTTATTTTTTTACATTTTAATTTAAAAAGGGCAATATATACATATATTATGTTGTATATTTATAAAAGAAAAAATGAACTGAGTAAAGACTGGAAGCATATATGCTAATCTTAAGAATAGTTGCTTATTGATGGTAAGAAGATCCTGCTTGTTTTTCTCATCTTTGGATTATTATGCATTAAAAAAATATTTTAAAAGATGCTTAGATTACATAAATGTTACACAAAAATTACAGGGATTCCCATGTTCCCCACCTCCCACACCTCTCACAACCTCTCACATAAACATCTTTCATTAGTGTGGCACATCACCTGCAATGGATATACACATCCTGGGGCATTGTCACTAAGCATCGACCATAGTTCACATTGTAGACCACACTCTCTCCCACACAGTTCTGCATGTTATATGCTGATGTAAAATGGCCTATATCTGTCATTGTAATGTCACTCAGGATAATTCCCAAGTCCTAAAAAAGCCCCTATATTACAACTGCTTTTCCTTCTCCCTGCCCCGAAAGCATCCAGTGGCTACTGGTTCCACATCAATGTTGTAGTTTCTTCCATTGCTTGAATCACAAAATGTCTTCAACAGAATACCAGTGAGTCCACTCTAGTCCATAGCTCTTCCCCCAATCCTGAGGAGTATGGGATGGTGATGTCCACTCCACCTCCAAGTGAGAAGGGGCTTATATCTCATGGATAAGATGGGTGGGATGATCCTGCCTGCATCTGCAGACGCTCTCCATTCCCTGGGATGGCCGTTGTCCATCATCATCTCCTCACCAGGTGTCTTGAGTGAGTCCATTGAACTGTAGAGTAGGAGTTGCAGCTCCACTGAGATTCCAGGCACAGCTGGCACATGGGCAGGCCAAAGGCTCCAGTCTCTGGAAGTACACCTACAAACTCCAGCACCACATATAGGTTTGAATAGAAGGGACTGATGGACCATGTGCAGGGAGGATTTATTTGAGTCCAACTCTGTCACTTTCAGGAGCACAGATTCCAAAGCATAGCCCACTGATAAGGCAACAATCTCTGGAGCTATCCCCCCTTATATAGGACCTGGGTGTCTCCAGAGCCCTCAGGAGCCCCTCTGTTTGGGGTGATATCCACTTTGGTGTTCTATGAGATCCTACTGAGGTGTGCATAAGCGTTACCTCTGGGATGACCTCCTGACTCTCTTTGAAGTCTCTTAGCCATATGAACTCATCTGTCTTTACCTTTCTCCCTTTTATTCAAGGTCTTTTTCCAGTCGTATTGCCAGTTGGCACTTGGCAGTAATCCCTCGTTGCCAGGGAGGCTCATCCTCAGGAGTCATGTCCCATGCTGGGGCAAGCCCAGCATTTTATAAGGAGGGGTGACTAATGAAATCAGATGCTGATGAGAGACAAGATAATATTAGGGCTAGATATAGGATTGAAAGGCAAGTGATTAAAATGAGTTTTGGTTAGGAATTTTCAGAGCAGGTGAGGTTAAAGGACAGGGAAGTTAGCTTGTTGAAGGCACTGGTTATAGTTATTAATATTCTATAAAGAATAAGTAAGGAAGATCATTAAGGAGTGGATTAGTTTGGGAAAATAGATCAGAGAGTTCCATGGGATGGAGAGAAAAAAATGGAGGGACAGTAAGAAACAGGGAGTGTTGGAAGGATAAATATATGAGTTGAGGAAGAAAAGATTTCCTATTGGAGCAATTCCCAGTGTCCATAGTCTCCTGGGTGTGAATGTGGATGGAGGCAGAGGTTGGGGAATTCAAGGAGCTGTGAGATTAGGTTGTTAGGTAAATCAAGTGTAATATAGGGTGGTGATAGCTTGGTAGTTGTCTGCCTAGGTTTAACTCCTGGCTCTGCTACTTACCAGCTTTGTGACTTTGGCCAAAAAGTGTTTCTAAGCCTCTCTTTTGTCATTGGCAAAATGGGGACAATTGTGCTTATGTCTCATGAGGTTGGTGAGAGGATTAGACAAAATAATTCATGAAGCTCTTACATGGTGCTTGGCACATAGAAGGGGTTCAATAAATATTAGCTATTACCTTTACTCTTTTTAAGGCTTCCATATAAATGTTTAAATTGCCTGTAATAAAGTAAGAGATGAGGGGCAAAATGTGATCCAGTTTCCAAAGTTATCAATAATGCTTGGATTATGATTAAAACATTTTTTTTTATTGTGGTAACATAAATACAGCACAAAATTTCCTCTCTTAAACCACTTTCACATATACAATTCAGTGGTATTAATTACATTTACAATGATGTGTTACCATCACCACCATCCATTACTAAAACTTTTTCATCACCCCAAACATAAACTCTGTAACCATCAAGTAATAACTCCCCCTTCTCTCCTAATAAATAAAACACAACTCTACTTACAAGAGAATCAAGAAAAATAAAATATTTTAGAAGTAAATTTAATAAAAGATGTGGAAGACCTGTACACTGAAAACTTGAAATATTGCAAGGGGAGATTGTATTAGTCAGCCAAAGGGGTGCTGATGCAAAATACCAGAAATCTGTTGGCTTTTATAAAGGGTATTTATTTGGGGTAGAAGCTTACAGTTATCAGGCCATAAAGCGTAAGTTTCTTCCCTTACCAAAGTCTGTTGCCAGGTGTTGGAGCAAGACAGCTGCCGACGTTTCCCAGGGTTCAGGCTTCTTGGGTTCCTTTCTTCCCGGGGCTCCGTTTCTCTCCAGGCTCAGGTCCCTGTTTCCTCCAAAAGATCAGCTGTAGACTATGAGGCTCTCTAGATTTTGCCTCTCTCCACAAGGCCAGCTGTGAACTGTCAGGCGAATAATTCCTTTCTTTTCCCAGGGCCTTCTCTCCTTCCTCACTGCCAAGCTCCTCGGTGTGCTTACTTCCCATGGTGACTGCATTAAAACTCCGCCTCAGAACTTCATCTCTCTTCTTTTGCCATGTCTTTTATCTGTTAGTTCCCACCCACCAAGGGGTGGGGACTCAATGCTTTACTGATGTGGCCCAATCAAAGTTCTAATCAGAATTTAATTAAGTAAATGTGAAACTTCAGACAGACCAGTTTACAAACATAATCCAATATCTATTTTCGGAATTCATAACTATATCAAACTGCTACTGAGATCAAAAACCTTTTTTTGTTGTTGTTGGTTTTTTTTTTTATTAGAGACATTGTGGTTTTACAAAACAATCATGCATAAAATACAGGAATCCCAATACGAGCCTATTATTAACACCTTGCATTGTTATGAAATATTTGTTAAAATTGATGACAGCACATTTTTATAATTGTATTATTAGCTCTAGTCCATAGTTTAACTTAGGGTTCACTGTGAGTGTAGTTCCATGGATTTTTAAAAATAAATTTATTCTGTTACCAAATATATAATCTAACATATTCCTCTTTTAATCACATCCTGATATATATTTCAGTGCTGTTAATTATGTTCACTATGTTGTGTAACCATCACACCATCCAAAACATTTCCATCATTCCAGATAGATATGTTGTATATTTTAAACCTTATCTTCCCATTTCCTATCCCATCTGGTCCTCTGGTAACTTATGGATAATGATCTTGAAACAGGTTATTGAAGTTGGCAGGGAAAGGAAGAGGCTGGAAGCATGAACTTCAGTAGAAGGAAGTTTTGTGGATAAAGGTGCAAGAATAGCCTGGGAGTAGCAATGAGCAGCTAAGAGAATACTGATGCCTCCTCCCTTCCAAATCTAGAGACATAAGTTCTGCTGAGTGAATAAGTGTGTGTGTATTTGCAATGTGGGTAGGAATATGGGTCTTCAAACTTGTAAACCGTAATTGTCCAGGATTGTAAAGTAGAATGAGTTTAACAGAATGGGTGACTGGAAGGATTTGCATTTTGGATGATGTTTAAGCATAACAGGGATGGGTAATTTGGATGGAAATGGTATTAAGTTGCTGCTTAACATGAGATGTCATGTTAATTATTTCAGTGCCTGCCTACATCCTGATAATAATCCCACAAACATTTATTGAGATTACAATTTCAGGAACTATGCTTGGTGCTAGGGATACAAAAAGAGGCAGAGACCAGTAAACAACTAAATATAATGACATGTAAGAAGGAGGGTGGGATTAATTTACTAATAGCATTTAGGGAAGGCTTCACAAAGTAGATTGTGTTTTTTCTGGGGTTTTAAAGACAATGAGTTAGAAGAAGATAGACTATAGACTCAAATTAAGAGAATAGTAAAAATCAGAACATTAAAAATAGTGCATAATCACTGATAGATTTAAAAAAACATTATTTTGAAATAATTTCAAAATTAAGGGACAGTTGCAAAAATAATACAAACCCTATACAGAGAACTCCAAAATATCTCCCCTCAAAATACCCAGATTCACTATCATTCCCTCTCTCTCTCTCTCTCTCTCTCTGTCTCTCTCTCTCTCTCATCTCTCACTTTTTGCTATCAATTTATCTATTTTCTAAACATTTGGGAATAGGTTGTATACATCATGTCCTTGGATACTTAATACTTCCATGTACATTTCATAAGAACAAAGATATTCACTTATAAATCACCTTAAGTACAGCTATCTAGTTCAAGAAACTTAACATTGTTATAAAGTCTACACTCCTATTCTTTTCATATGTCCCAATAATGTCTTTTTGGGCATTTTCTTCTTCATTATTAGATCCAGTCTGGGATCATGTACCACCTTAAGTTGTTATTGTCTCTATTTTCTCTCTCTCTTTTAAATTGTGGAAACATATTTATAACACAACCTTACCCATCTCAACCTCCCCCAAGCAAACAATTCAGTGGGATCTATCACACTCAAAATGTTGTGCTCACCACTCTCCATTACCAGAACTTTAAATTGCCCCAAATAGAAACCCTGGATCCATTATGTATCAACTTGTTTCCCTCCTCCCTTACCTGATAATCTACACTCTACTTTCTGTCTCTATCATTTTGCATATCTAGGTATTTCATATAAGTGGAAACACACAAAATCTGTCTCTTTGTGTGTTTTTTTTAGGCACCGGGGCCAAGGATTGAATGTGGGACCTTGTATGTGGGAAGCTAGTGCTCAGCTGCTTGAGCCACATGCACTCCCAGTAGTTTTTAATGGAAGTCGTACATAAGATTCTTTTATTCCTGCATCTTTTCAATTGTTTCTTCCTTAGAGTTGCCCTTTTCCTTTCCTACTTGGCGAGAATTCACTTTACATTTGAGGATCTTTTTGCGGTCCTTATCCAGTTTTAGCCTGGTGATAACCACTGTGCTGGGATGAATGCCCACATGGACAGTGGTGCCATTAGCCTCCTCCTGCTGCACCCATTTGATGTAGATGACATATTTCTTCCTATAAACCTGGACTACTTTGCCAATTTGCTGACCTTTGTAGTGTCCTCGCATAACCTAAACTTCATCTTTTTAGATAGGCATGGATCAAACATTGTATTTCTGTCTCAGCTCCTTGGAAAAAGGCGAAGACATAATCTTCCTGAAAATGTGGGGAGGTGCATTGAAATGGCTTTTACGTTCTTTCTCTCATCAGATGTCACAAAGGGATTGAACCTCATTTTAGACGCTGCTGCTTCAGTGATGGCTGCAGAAGAGAAAAGCAAAATTTGTCCCTTTGAGTCTAACTTATTTCACTCAACCTGATGACTTCAAGGTTCATCCATGTTGTTGTATGTATCAGAACTTCATTCCTCTTTAGGGCTAAATAATATTCCATTGTATGCTTATACCACATTTTTTTTTTTCCCATTCATCTGCTGATGGACCTCTGGGTTGCTTCTACCTTTGGACTATTGTGAATAATACTGCTATTAACATTGCAGCACAATGCTGTCTTAGTCTCTGCTTTCAATTCTTTTGGCATATATCCAGAAGTGGGATTGCCAGTTCTTATGGTAGTTCTATGCTTGACCTTTTGAGGAACTGTCAAACTGTTTTCCACAGCAGCTGCACCATTTTACATTTCCACCAACAATGCACTAAGGTTCTCATTTCTCTACATCCTTCTCAGCACTTGTTACTTTCTGTCTTTTTAAAAATAGCCATTAGAGTGGGTATGAGGTAGTACTTCATTGTGGTTTTGATTTGCATTTTCCTAAAGTCTAACGATACTGAGCATCTTTTTTTTTTTTTTTTTTAAAGATTTTATTTATTTATTCATTTATACCCCCTTGCTGCTTGTGCTCGCTGGGTCAGCTAACCACGCCGTGCGGGCGGGCTTGCCTTCACCAGGAGGCCCTGGGAACCGAACCCGGGGCCTCCCATATGGTAAACGGGAGCCCTACTGATTGAGCCACAGCCGCCTCCCCTGAGCATCTTTTCATGTGCTTATTGGCCATTTGTATATCTTCTTTAGAGGTATGTCTTATTCAAGTCCTTTGCTGATTTTTGTAGTGAACCCTTTAGAATCCCTTCTTGTTTTTCTACTGTGCATGTTTTTCCAGTTTTTTCTTTGTGGTTACCAAGGGGTTTAAATTTAAATATATAACAATCTCATTTGATTTGATACCAACTTAACGTCAATAGCACACACACACAATATTCCTTTACCCCTCTGTACCCCCATGTCTATGTAATTCTTGTTGAAAATCACATAATTATACATTATAAGTTCAAAGCTATTGATATATTATTACATTTTTATGCATTTGCATCATTGATACTATAGGAGGTGAAAAGTGGGGCTACAAACCAAAAATACAATCAAATCTGTGTCATTGCCTTTACAAGATCTTTATTTCTTCATGTGTCTTCAAAATATTGCCTGGTTTTCTTTCTTTTCAACCTGAAGAATTCCCTTTAGTACTTTTTCTGGGGCTAGTCTAGTGGTGATGAACTACCTCAGTTTTTGTTTATCTAAGAATAATCTCGCTCTCGATTTTGAAAGACAGTTCTGCCAGATACAGAATCCTTGGTTGGGAAGTTTTTGCTTTCAGTACTTTGAATTTGTTGTCCCATTGCCTTCTTGCCTTCATGGTTTCCTGTGAGCAATTGGCACTTAGTCTTATCAAAACTCCCTTGCACATGACATGTTACAGGTATACCTCAGAGGTATTGTGGGTTTAGTTCCAGAAAATATTGCAATAAAGTGAGTCACAAGAATTTTTTGGTTTCCTAGGGCATATAAAAGTTAAGTTTACACTATACTGTAGTCAATTAAGTATACAATTGCATTGTGTCTAAAAAAAAGTATACACCATAATTAAAATATGACGCAGAGACATGAAGTGAGCACATGTTATTGGAAAAATGGTGCCGATAGACTTGTTGCAAGGTTGCCACAAACCTTCAATTTATAAAAAATGCAATATCTGCAAAGCACAATAAAACAAAGTACAATAAAATGACGTATTTCCCTCTTGTGGCTTTCAGAATTCTTTCTATATCTTTGGCATTCAAAAGCTTGAGAGTATATGTCTCAGTGAGGGTCATTTGGTTTTCTCCTGTTTAGAGTATGTTGACATTCCTGAATTTGTATTTTCATGTCTTTAATTAACTTTGGGAAGTTTTCAGTCATTATTTCTTCAAATATTTTTTCTGCACCTTTCTCTTTTTCTTTTCCTTCTGGGACTCCCAGAAAGCATATATTGGTATGCTTGATGGTGTTCCACAAATCTCTCAGGCTTCACCCTCTTTTCTTTAATGTTTTCCTTCCTGCTCCTCAGACTGAGTGCTTTCAATGGTCTTTTCTTCATGTTTACTGATTCTCTCTTCTGCCAGTTCCAATCTGCTATTGAACCCTGCTAGAGAATTAAAAATTTCTGTTATTGTCATCTTCAGCTCATGACTTCTGTCTCTTTACTTCCATTCTCTTTGTGTTCATCTATCATTTTCCTGATTTTCTTTTGTTCTGTGTCTATGTTTTCTTTTAGTTCTTTGAGCATATTTAGAACCATTTTTAAAAAGTCATTGGTGGGGGGCAGATGTGGCTCAAATGGTTGGGTGTCTGTCTCCCATATGGAGGGACCTGAGTTTGATCCTTGGGACCTCCCAGTAAAAAAAAAAAAAAAAAAAAAAAAAAAAGTCATTGGTTATGTCCAAGCCCCCCCCGCCCCCTTTTTTTTTTAATGAGTCGTTTCTAATTATTTATCCTGCTCAGCATTACATGTTTCATTGTATGTTTTGCAATCTTTTGTTGCAACCTGGACATTTTGATATTTTAATGTAGCTCTGAAATTTAGACACTGAGGCCTCTGTCCCTTAAGGTTGTGTCCAACTAGTGCTATGACAGAAATTTCCTTGAACATTAGGAGCTCACAAAAACAGAAAACAAAACCAAAGAAAACAAAACCACTTTCTCAGTCTTTGTAGTTTGACCTGTGCAACTTGTCCCCTTCAGAGCTTAGCTGTCCTAACAATAATTTAGAGAACAGACCAAAGCAAAAACCTAAGTTCCTCTCTGTTCTTTTCTGCACATGCATCTTGCCCTGGGCATATGTGTATGGCTGTAGGAACTGCCCTGTTTACATTGATCCAAATGCCCCCTTTCCCCTAGGAAACAGTGTTTCTTCATGGTCATGGACAGTGCACTGTATGTCCCACAGTCAGCAAACCTTTGCCCCAGCAGCTGCGATTTGACAGTTCTCCTATAGTGTTCTGTAGGAGTGTTCTGTAAATTGCCTTCTGTACATGGGGCAAGTTTTTGGACAGCAAACCTGCAATGAGTGGTCTGGTTGAGTCGTTTAGGCTGCCACTAGACATACTGGCACAGACATATATGTTCCCACTATGTGCACGAGGGCTACTTTGCTCCTTCTGGAAACAAGACCAGGGACCTGCACTGGGGGCATGGGCTCCTCTGCTCTGAACCAGTGCAGGGATGGGAGATGAGCCAGGGCACCTCTTACTGCAACTCTTTAGCTTTTTTTTTTTTCTTTTCAGCGTTGATAAAGATGGTTCTGCCAGTTCTTGTTTCTTAAAGTCTGGAATGACTCACTCTACCATCTTGATGACCAGAAAACCCCTCGCTGATAGATTAAAAAAAATAGTGATAAAATGATTGATATGGTGAAAATTTGGCATTACTGAAGGTCACTCTAATAAAGCTGCTTTTCAAATTGTAAATCAGGAACATCCTCTTCAAGGATCATGTAGCTATCTCGCCAATCTCCCATGTTACTGTGGCTACTATGATACTTATGACCTAACAATTACTTTTATTCCTGATCATGAATAGGTTTATGATAAGTAATTAACAATTCTAAACCACTAATGCATTGGCTTAAAAAAATTTTCCCCCTATTTTTAGTAACAAACCTGCTTTCAGTGTACACTCTGGATTGACACTTAAATGAGTTTGGGATAAGCAGATAACCAATCACAGCTAGATAATAGACATCATGATATTGCTTTGCAAGGTATACACTCTGATTTATGTTAGTAGATTGTTGTTTATGTTACCTTTAAAATATTTGTTATGGAATAAGGCCTTTATAACCAAGTCCCAAAGACAAAGCCATTGTTTATTTATTTCAACAATCCACTTATCCTTATAGTGATTAAATTAGAATGTTTGGGGTGGTTGCCCATTGCTGCAGATTACATCATTTATAAAAATGAATACTTCCCAAGTAATAAGGATATTAACCAATTGGAAGTACAGACCTAGTTGCTGATTTCAAAACTCATTTTGAGTTTTGCCACTTAAAACATGCATTTACCTCTGAAAATGGTGAATCTGGAGGGTTAGGAGCATTATTTTACTTGGAATTTACTTAACCTATTTTTGAGAGTGAGAAAAACATTTTTAAGCATCCTCAAATTGGCTTCTTCCAGAGCAGCCATTTTGAAGGGCGTGCTGCCAAATCAACGTGCAAATAAAAACTTGTATTATAAAAATTAACCTGTGGAGGCTTTTATAGCCACTTACTCCATTTCCTCCAACTTTATTTCCCCCTTTTACCTCTTATCCATCTTGGTTCCTGACTCCACATCACTCTCACACCTCCTACTGCTCAGAGCAAACAAAAGCCATTGTCTTGATACCAAACACACAATGTCTGCTCCTATTTGTCATCCCCCATCTTGTTGAAGGACAGAGCCTACCTGTGCTCTGGATCATATCTACTTTTACCTTCTCAGAAATCTCACATTATTGATATTTCTATTTTCTCAGGCACATTGATCCTCTTCATTAGATTTTTCCCCTTTTATTAGAGAAGTTGTGGGTTTACAGAACAATCATGCATAAAATACAAGATTCCCACATACCACCTCACCACCAACACCTTGCCTTAGTGTTTGGAATATTTGTTACAATTGATGATAGCACATTTTTATAATTGTACTATTAATTAAAGTCCATGGTTTAACTTAGGGTTCAGTGTACTATTAGTTAGAGTCCATGGAATATCAAGTTTCAGTGTAGATCCATAATATATAGTTTAACATTTCTCCTTTTAATCATATTCAGATATATATATATATTTCAGTGCTGTTAATTGCATTTACAATGTTTGCTACCATCATCACCATCCATTATCAAAACATTTTCATCATTCCAAATAGGAATCCGGTACATTTTAAGCCTGACTTTCCCATTCCCTAGCCCCACTCCATTCCCTGGAAACCTATATTCCTAGATTCTGATTCTATGAGTTTGCTTATTCTAATTGTTTCAAAAGAGTGAGATCATACAATATTTGTCCTTTAGTGTCTGGCTTATTTCTAGTAACATGATGTCTTGAAGAGTCATCCATGTTGTCACATGTATCAGGACTTCATTCCTTTTTATGGCTGAATAATGTTACATTGTATGTTTATACCACATTTTATTTATCCATTCATCGTTTGATGGACACTTGGGTTGCTTCCATCTTTTAGTGATTGTGAATAATGCCAGTAGAAACATTGGTGTGCAAATATCTGTTTGAGTCCCTGCTTTCAATTATTTTGGGTATATATCTACTAGAGGGATTACCAGGTCATATGCAGTTCTATACTTAGCTTTCTGAGAAACCTCCAAATCCTTCCACAGTGGCTGCACCATTTTACATTGCCACCAGCAAGAATAAGTGTTCCTATTTCTCTGCATCTTCTCCAACGCTTGTTATTTTTTTTTTTTTTTTTTTTTAATGGTCATTCTAATGGATGTGAAATGGTATATTATTGTGCTTTTGATTTGCATTTCCTTGATTGCTAATGATGTTGGGCATCTTTTAAAATTTTTTTTTTTTTTGTCTTTTTTGTGGTTAAGTTGAAGGATTTCCTTATATATTCTGGATATTAGTCCTTTATCAGATATGTGGTTCCCAAATATTTTCTGCCATTGTGTGAGTTGTCATATTACTTTCATGATAAAGTCCTTTGAGGAACAAGAGTTTTAAATTTTGATGAGGTCCCATTTACCTATTTTTCCTTTTGTTGCTTGTGTTTTGGGTCTAGTCTAACAGAAGGTTGTAACAGTTGGCCATTTTGATGTAATTATGAATTCCAAAAATATAATTAAATCATGCTTGTAAACTGATCTGTTAATCTGGGCATGATTAGGTTATGATTAGGGCGTTGAGCCCCACCCCTTGGTGGGTGGGGAATCTAATATAAAAGGCAAGGCAAAGAACAGAGTTGAAGCAGTCTTTTGAAAAGCCGTTTTGATGTTGGAAAGAAGGCCCCAGGAGAAGAGAAGCAAGCCGGTCGCCTGATCGTTTACAGCTGAACTTGTGGAGGAAACAGGAGCTAAGCCCGGAGAGAAACGCAGCCCCGGGAAGAGAGGAACCCCAGAAGCCTGAACCCTGGCAAACGCTGGCAACTGTGTTGCTTTAACACATGGCAATGGACTGTGATGAGAGAAGAATCTTAACGCTTTATGGCCTGGTATCTGTGGACTTCTACCTCAAATAAATACCCTTTATAAAAACCAACCCATTTTTGGTATTTCACATTAACACCCCTTTGGCTGACTAATACAAAGGTCCTTAAGATGCTTCCCTACATTTTCTTCTAGGGAAGAAAATATATTCTAGGAGTTTGATAGTTCTAGCTCTTATATTAAGGTCTTTAATCCATTTTGAGCTGATTTTTGTTTATGGTTGCAGGAACGGGTGCTCCCTTTTTCTTTTCTTTTCTTTTTTTTTTTGCAAATGGAGATCCTGTTTTCTCAGCATCATTTGTTGAAGAGGTTATTCTTTCCCAATTCAGTGGTCTTTGCCACCTTATCAAAAATCAGTTGGCCATAAATGTGAGGGTTGATTTTTGAGCTCTCAATTCTATTCCATTAATCTATATGTCTTTCCCTGTGCCTGTCCCATGCTGTTTTGATTATTGTGGCTTTGTAATAAGTTTTAAGATCCAGAAGAGTTCTCCAACTTCATTCTTCTTTTTCAAGATGAGTTTAGTTATTCAGGGCCCCTTACCCTTCCATATAAATTTTTTGATTGGTTTTTCCATTTCTGCAAATGAAGTTGTAATTTTGATTGGCTCTGCATTGATTCTATAACTTGCTTTGGGTAGTATTGACATTTTAATGATATTTAGTCTTCAAATCCATGAACATAGAATAGCCTTCCATTTCTTTAGGTCTTCTTTAATTTCTTTTAGCAATGTTTTTTAGTATTCTGTGTACAAATCTTTTATATCCTTGGTTAGATTTATTCCAGCTATTTCAACTAATAGCTTTTAGTTGCTATTGTGAATGGATTTTTTCCCTTGATTTCTTCTTCTGATTGTTCATTACTTGTGTCTGGATACAGTACTGATTGTGGGGTGTTGATCTTGTACTGCAGTGCTTTGCTGAATTCATTTATTAGCTCTAAAAGCTTTGTTGTGGATTTTTCAGGATTTTCTGTATATAGGATCATATCATCTGCAAATAGGGAAATTTTACTTCTTCCCAATTTGGATGTCTTTCATTTCTTTTTCTTGAGTAATTGCTCTGGCAAGAACTTCCAGTGTAATTTTGAATAACAGTGATGACAGTGGGTATTCTTGTCTTGTTCCTGATATTAAGGGAAAGCTTTCAGTCTTTTGCCTTTAAATAGGGTTTTAGCTGTGGGTTTTCACATATATCCTTTATCATGTAAAGGAAATTTCCTTCTATTCTTAGTGTTCTAAGTTTTTTTTTTTTTAAATCAGAGAAGAGTGCTGTATTTTGTCAAATATTTTTTCTGCAGCAATTGAGATGATCATGAATTTTTTTCCTTCATTATGTTAATGTGGTTTATTGCATTAATTGATTTTCTTATGTTGAACCACCTTTGCATACCAGTGATAAATCCCACTTGATTATGGTGTATAATTCTTTTAATATGCTGTTGGATTTGTTTTGCTAATATTTTGTTGAGGATTTTTGCATCTATATTCATAGGAGATATTGGTGTATAGTTTTTTTCCTTGCCATATCTTTATATGCCCTTGGTATGATGGTGATGTTGGCCTCAAAGAATGAGTTAGCGTGTTTCCTCCTCTTCAATTTTTTGGAAGTGTTTGAGCAGAATTGGAGTTGAGTCTTCTTGGAATTTTTGGTAGAATTCCCTAGTGAAGCCATCTGGTCCTGGGCTTTTCTTTGTGGTTTTTGATTACTGATTCAATCTCTTTACTAGTAATTTACCAGCTTACTGTCTTGCTTGTCTTCTTGAGTCAATGTAGGTAGTTTTTGTGTTTCTACGAATTTGTCCATTTCATCTAGGTTATCTATTTGTTGCCACACATTTGTTCACAGTATCCTTTTTTTTTTTTTTTTATTATGGGTAAAAATCAAAATTCTCACAATACATACAAACATTTGCAAAATGATATATAAATATATATGCATATATGTGTATTTGCTTACAAAAATGTTATCTATATATATATATATACATATATTTCAAGAGGTGCTTAGATTACCCAAAATATTACACGGAACCCACTGGGATTCCCATGTTGCCCACCTCCCACACCTCCCATCACATCCCACACAAACATCTCCCACAGTGTGGCCCACCACCCTCAATGAACTTACACATCCTGGAGCCTTGCCACCAACCATAGACCACAGTTCACACTGTAGACCACACTCTCTCCCACTCAGTTCTGAGTGGTGTGTGCTGAGGGGATGAGCAGTTGAAATACAGGGGCTTCTTTGGGAGTTGGAGGTTGTCCTGAGTACTGTTGTGGCAACGGATGTAGGCCATTTTAAATCAGCACACAGTATCCTTTTAAAGTCCTTTTTATTTTTGTGGGGTCAGCAGTAATGTCCCCCTTTTCATTCCTCATTTTCATTATTTGCATACTCTTTCCTTTTTTCTTTGTCAGTCTAGCTAAAAGTTTGTCAATTTTATTAATATTTTCCAAGAATCACCTTTTGGTTTTGTTTATTTATTTTTTCTATTTCATTTATCTTTGCTCTAATCTTGCTTATTTCCTTCCTTCTGCTCACTTTAGTTCAGTTTGCTCTTCCTTTTCTAGTTCTTCCAGTTTTGAGATTAGATCTTTGGTTTGAAGTCTTTCTTCTTTATTTATTTATTTATTTATTTATTTACTTATTTTTTTAGGTTCACTAAATTTATTTTAAAAATCATAAAACGTTTCTTACAAAAGAGCATTACATTCTGCACACTGCTCTGAATAGATGCGAGGGACATGTGGACTATTGTTACTCTTCCTCTCTGCCCCACCCCCCATATTTCCCAAATGTTACAGTGACCACAAAGCAAGGTGTTCACAATAATTACATGGGGGGGATCTTTACCACCAACAATGAACAAAAAATAAAATTCACTCTGCTGCTGTTTCAAAATTTCAATGTTAGTTTTTTTTGCACACCCTTCCCCACCCCCCACCCTGTTTGAAAGGAACTAAAACATTACATCTGGTGAACAGCAAAGATTTCACTACACCTCAAATGCAGAACACCTATGAAGCAGAGGAATGTTGGCTTTTTAAACAGAAGCAGATAAAAAAAAAAAAAGATACAGGACTCCTTCAGTTCTTCACTAGTCTTAGAAAAACTTTCCAGAATACTGCTTCACACTGTTCTGCAGCAAATACTGTGCATTCTGTATCTGGTCCTGTGTTCCTGTAATGGTAATGATCCGATCTTCAGATCCTTCTAAAGGCTCATCAATTTTGATTGAAGCTCCCGACTCTTGACGGATTTGTTTAATCCGCTGACCACCTTTCCCAATAATAGATCCAGCCAAATCTTTGGGAATAGTTACTTGTGTAGTAATAATAGGTCCACCAAGATCACCATATGAGCCACGACCCCCTGCATAGGAATAATCATATCCAGAGCCACCCTGTGGTTCATAAGCCATCTGCCATTCTGATGGGCTCCATGTGTCTATTGCAGAGTCCCAAGTTTCATCAGCACTGAAACCAACCATGCCATCATAACGGTCTCCAGGTCTCCCTCTTCTGTCATAAGCCATTAGATCTCCTCCTCTAGGTGGTGGTGGGGGTGGAAGAGGAAGATTCCGAGCTCTGCTGCCACCCCGGCCACCCCGTCCAGGAGGAGGAGGAGGTCCTCGACGAGGGCTCATATCATCATAGTCTCTTCTAGACGGAGGCATTGGACGCCCACCCCGACCAGGAGGCATTCTGTCAAAACCACCTCTTCCCCGCATGGGAAATCCCACGGGACGTCCACAGCGGTCATCAAACATCATTGTAAAACCACCATAATCATAGGTTTCATCATAAAAATTGGGATCATAAGGCTGTGCACGTCCTTTGATGGGAGACTCAGATATAAGATCAAGGATGATCTTGATGCACTCTACAACCCTATCAGGCTTTCCTCCAATAAGAACGACTCTGTCAGTGGAATGAGGACAGCATTCCTGGAAAAGCTTGATTGTTGTCTGCGTGTTCTCTCGAAGTTCTTTGATTTTAGCACCTTTGACCCCAATAATTCCTCCTGCCAGACTCTGATGAATCAGCAGTCTCAACTCGCAGTCAAAGTCGCTTCCTTTATAGTGTTGATAATTTAAGCATTCCATAGCATCAGATTCGAGCGGGAGCTGGCTGGTTGCAGTGGGTGATGGCAACTGCAGGCCCTCTTCCAAGGTAGGGATGATTTTCTTCAGAATTTCTCCAATTGTTTCAATATCAGCACTGATACTCAATATGCGCTCGGGGCCACTGCTGTCTGGGACTGAAACACTGGCATTGTAGTCCATACGGAGAGCCTTAATATTCTTGCCTCCTTTTCCAATCACTGCCCCAGCGTTCTTGCTCTGAAGCAGAATACGTAGCTCAACCATCTCATCAGTGTTTCTAGATCTTTTAAATGCTTGTTCCTCTTCCATGTCTTCTGCAGGGCGTTTACCAAATTCACCATTGGTTTCCGTGTTGGGGAAAGTTTCCTCTGGCTGTTCAGTTTTCATTTTCTTCTGTTAAATGGACAAACCAATCAGTTATTATATATCCTTGCAGAGCAGAACTGAAGCGTTCTGGGCGGGACCAACAACTGACACCCTGGTGGCTGCTGTAGCCTATAGGCCGCGTATGAGCAGAAGGCTGGTAATACGTCGAAGTCGGCGCGGCAAGAAACAGGATAATGGCGACCACGGTACTTTCGCTTGTAGCACCCTCCTTTTTTCTTCTTTTTTTAAAAAAAGCATTTAGAGCTCTAAATTTCCCACTCAGTCCTGCCTTAACTGCATCCCATAAGTTTTGGTGTGTTGTATTTTCATTTTCATTAGCTTCAAGGTATTTCCTAATTTTGCTTCTGATTTCCTCTTTAACCCATGGGTTGTTCAAGAGTATTTTGTCTAGTTTCAAGTATTTGTGAATTCTCCCTTTCTCCTTCTGTCATTGATCTCCAGCTTTACTCTGTTGTGGTTGGAGAATATACACTGTATGATTCCAATACTATTTAATTTATTGAGACTTGTTTTGTGACCCAGTATATTCCTGAAGAATGATCCATGTGCACTCGATAAGCTGTGTATTCTGTTTTGTTGGGTGCAGTGTTCTATACATGCCTGTAAGGTCCAGCTGGTTTAGTTTTCATTCAAGTCCTGTACTTCCCTATTGATTCTCCAATGAGATATTCTATACATTATTGAGAGTGGTGTGTTAAAGTCTCCTATTATTAATGTAGAAATGTCAATTTCTCCCTTTAAATCTGTCAGCATTTGCTTCATATATTGTGGGTCTTTGCTATTAGGTGTTACATCTTCCTGTTGAATTGCCCCCTTTATTAGTATGTAATGACTATCTTTGTCCCTTATATCTGTTTTTGACTTAAAGTATATTTTATTCAACATTAGCATAGCCATTCTAGCTTTTATTTGGTTACTATTTGCATGGTATGGTTTTTTCCATTCTTTCACCCTCGTCTTACTGGTATCTTTGACTTTAAGTTGAGTCTCTTGCAGACAGCATTAGTTGGGTCATGCTTTTTTATCCATTCTGCCAATCTCTGCCTTTTGACTGGAGAGTTTAATCCGTTTATATTTAAAGCCACTATTGATAATACAGGACTTCCTTCTGCCATTTTACTATTTAGACTTTGTAAATCATATACCTTCTTTGTCCCTCACTTCTGTTAAAGTCTACTTTTACATATATTTGCTTTTTGTATTGCACCCACATTGAGTGTTGTTCTGGCCTGCTAGGCTGATGAAATGCAGATACCATGAAATGGGTCGGCTTTTAATAATGAGAATTTATTAACTTACAGACTTACACTGTGAGGCTGAGAAAAATGTCCAAATCAAGGCATCATCAGGTAATGATGATGCCTTTGAAAACTGGCTGCTGTAATCCTGAACTCCTCTGTCACATGGCAAGGCTCATGGTGGTTTCTGCTGGTTTCTCCCTTCTCTTCCAGGTTTCATTGCCTTCAGCTTCTTGCTTTTGTGGCTTTCTTTCTCTTTGCCTGAATTGCATTTTCTTATATAGGACTCCAGTAAAAGGATTAAAACATCCTGGACCATGCCTTCTGGAGTAACCTAATCAAAAGATCCTACTTACAATAGGTTTATATTCACAGGAATGGATTGTTTTAGGAATATGATTTCCTGGGGTACATACAGCTTCAAACCATCACAAATGACCTCTCATTTTTATCTGGATATATTATATATATATATTCCTTGTGGTTACCACGGGGTTAAAATTTAATATCCTAAATATATAGTAATCATATTTGGTTTGATACCAGTGTAAGTTCAATAGCATATACATATACTCCTCTGACCCCCAACATTTTTTTGTACTTTTTACCACTTCTATCTTTGTACATTGTATGTCCAGAAACCTAGATTTATCATTACTTTTTATGCATTTGCATTTCAGCTTCTGTAGGAAGTAAGAAGTGAAGTTACATACCAAGCAATAAATAAAAAAACAATGGCATTTACAATTACCAATGGTTACCTTTACTGCAGGTCTTTATTTCTAAGCTGCTTTGAACCACCATCTAGCAGTGCGCATATTCATGTCTTTTGCTATATTTGGGAAGTTCTCTGTCATCATTTTTTTGACTATTCCTTCTGTCTCTTTCTCTCTTTCTTGTCCTTCTGGGACTCCCATAATGCATATATTGGTGTGCTTCTTGGTATCCCATAGCTTTCTTAGGCTAATTTCACTTTTAGTATTTCTGTTGTCTTCAAGTTCACTGATTATTTCTTCTGCCAGTTCTAATCTGCTCCTGAAACCCTCCTGGGTAGTTTTCATTTTAGTTATTGTGGTCTTCAACTCTAATAGTTTTGTTAGTTCCTTTTAAAAATTTCTATCTCTTTATTTAGACTTTCACATTGTTCATTCATTGTTTTCCTGATATCCTTTAGTTTTTTTTTTTATTTTAAAGTTTTGTTTTATTTATTTATTCCCCACCCTCGTTGTTTGCACTCACTGTCTGCTCTCTGTGTCCATTCACTGTGTGCTCTCTGTGTCTGCTCGTATTCTCTTTAGGGGACACTGGGAACCAAACCTGGGACCTGTCATGTGGAAGAGAGGTGCTCAATTGCTTGAGCCATATCAGCTCCCTGCTTTGTTGTGTTTCTCACTGCATTTCCTCTTTGTGTCTCCTTGTTGCATCAGCTCGCCACACCAGCCTGTCACTCCAGCTTGCTGTCTTGCTTGTCTTCTCCAGGTGGCACTGGGAACCAAACCCAGGACCTCTCATGTGGTAGGCAGGAGCTCAATCACTTGAGCCACATCCGCTTCCCTCCTTTAGTTCTTTCTCTGTACATTCCTTAATCTCCCTGGCCATCTTAAAGATCATTTTTAAAAGGCTTTGTTCATTATGGCCACATTTTCATCTTCATTGGTGGTTCTATATTTTTATCCTCCTACTTTGGATCATTATTTCCTGTTGTTGTTGTTTTTTTGTTTGTCTTGTACTATTTTGTTGCACATGGTCCATTTTAATATTTAAAATGCTAACTCTGGGGTTTACTCACTGGGATGTCTGTTTCTTAGTTTTGTAAGCAGATGGTGATAAGACAGATTTTCTTGAACTTCAGCCATCTTATCAGGAATACAGGATACTGTTATGCAGGGTTTTCCATGTCTTTCTGGGCCTCTGTCTTGTCCTGGGCTTTTGCTTGTTAGTTGTTTTGGAGAGCCCTGTTTACAAGAGTTTGGTTGTCCCCTCTGTTTCCCAGGAGATAGACCTCCTTCTCCTGGGTATTTGAAACTGGCAGGCTTTTGACTCAGATTCTCCACCTCTATAGTACTATTTTCATCGTCTCATACTGCTTTTGCCTAGAGGACAAATTCTGGGAGGAAGGTCACCCAGAGAGGAATTTCCCATATCAGTATATTCCAGTCAAAATTGGGCCGGGAACCCACAAAGAGGGTGCTGATCAACTCCAAATTTCCCTGGGGAGAGGATCAGGAAGGGTGCCCAAAGCTTCTCCTATATCTCCTCAAAGCTAGCTTTCTGGGCCTTCTCAGCAAATGCAATCCTTCAGGCAACTGTCCCTGCAGTCCTGAGGAAGTATTGCATCTTTAATTCTACATTGACTTTGCCTCTGTCTAGGGATGCTTAAAACAATGACTGCCTTCATCTTTGTCCAGGAGAAGCTGAATCAATAGCTGCCCTCAGCTGGGACCCAATGATATGAATTCATTAATCAAAAGCTGTGATCAGTGATGAGCTGTGTCCACCCCTGTTCTTGTGGAAGAGGATTTTTATATCCCTTTCTGTCATCAACAGCTAGACAATGACTGGAACCTGTAGAGGTCTGCCATGAGTGTGGGGGATGGGCACCAGTATCTGTCTCATGGAAAGGACAATTTACAGTTCTTTATCATAGTTTTTTCAGTCTCTTATTCCCGCTTTTCCCTAGGTGTTGCACAGTATTCTTCTGGCATCTGGAGTTTCAAAAATCATTGTTTCAGACATTTCCTGCCTGTTTAATAGTTTCTTTTGGTGGAAAGACTGAGTCCCAGAGCTCCCTACTCTTCCATCTTCCCTGGAAATCTCTTTTCCATTGATTTTTTTTTTTTAAGGCGGTACTGCAGATTGAACCCAAGACCTTGTACATGGGAAGCAGGTGCTCAACCACTGAGTTATATCTGCTTCCTGCCGTTGATTTTTTTTTTTTTTTTTTTTTGGCTTAAAAAACAGGAATTTATTGGCTTATGGTTTTAGAGGCAGAAGGTTTGTCCCCTCCTGGGGTCGGTAGCTTTCTGGCAGGCTAGCAATCCTTAGGTTGCTTGACTTTCCCATCAGATGGTGATGTCCTCTCCTTTTTCATCCAGGTTCTTTCTCTCTCATTTTAATTTTTTAATTTTTTATTTTTAAAGAAGATTTAGATTATATAAATGTTACATAAAAAATATAAGGGATTCCCCCACACCCTACCTCCTCCCCCTCCCATACTTTTCCACATTAACAACATCTTTCATTAGTGTGGTACATTTGTTACAGTTGATGAACACACATTGAAGCACTGCACTAACCAAGAACTATAGTTTACATTATAGTTTATACTTTGCCCCACACAATTTTACAGGTTTTGACAAAATGTATAATGGCCTATATCCATCATTGCAATTTCATGAAGGACAATTTCAACATCCCCAAAACATCTTCTTGTCACACCTATTCTTCCCTCTTCCTCCCCTGAGAACCTCTGATGGCCACTGTCTTTGTATCAATGTTACAAAGATCTTCCATTGCTAGAGTAATAATAAAGTTTACTTTAGTCCATAGTTGCTTTCCCCCCTTATGTTGAGGATTTTGGGATGGTGATGCTCACCCTACCTCCAATTGAGAGGGGCTTAGATCCCATGGGGAAGATGGATGGGACTGTTTTGCTTGCAGTTGCAGACATTCTCTGCTTCCTGGGATGGGCAATGTCCATCATCATCCTTTTGTTAGTTGTCCTGGGTGACTCTGATGAACTGGAGAGTAGGTGGTGAAACTCTGCTGAGATTCAGAGCTCAACCGGCATATGAACAGACTGAAGATTTAAATCTCTGGGACATATATTTAATTAGTATAGTGCTAATTATAGGTTCAAATAAAAGGGGCAGGAGAGCCATGTGTAGGAAAATTATAAATGAGTCTAACTCTGTTACATTGGGGAACATATATTCCAAAGTAAGGCCCAGGGTGCTGAATCCCTGAGATTGTCTGCCCTGCCTATAGTGTCTAGACATCTCTCGAGCCCTCAGGAGCCCTGCTGTTTGAGGCACTTTTTACATGGCAGTCAATGAGATCCTGCTGAGACATGCATAAGCATAACCTTTGGAATAACCTCCCAACTCACTTTGAAATCCCTTAGCCATAAAAACTCATTTGTATTTAATATTTCCCCCTTTTGCTCAAGGTCTTTTTCTAGAGTTATCGCTATTTGGTGCTTGGTAACAATCCCTCAGTTACAGGGAGGCTCATCCTTGGGAGTCATGTCCCATGCCAGGAGGGGAGTGAGGGGGAAGGTAATGCTTTTATATGCTGAGTTTGTCTTAGAGAGACCACCATTGATTTTTAAAAAAGATTTTATTTTAATTATTTATTTCTCCCCCCCCCCCCAATTGTTTGTGCTTGCTGTCTACTCTCTGTGTCCAGTCGTGCGCTATCTGTGTCTCATCTTCTCTTTAGGAGGTAGTGGGAACTGAACCTGGGACCTCCCATGTGGAAGAGAGGTGCTCAATTGCTTGAGCCATCTCCATTCCCTGCTTTGTTGTATCTCTCGTTATGTTTCCTCTTTGTGTCTCCTTGTTGTGTCATGTTGTTGCATCAGCTCACTGCACCAGCCTGTCGCGCCAGCCCATCAGGTCAGCTTGCTGTCTTGTTTGTCTTCTCTAGGAGATACCAGGAACCAAACCCGGGACTTCCCATGTGGTAGGCAGGCATCCAAATGCTTGAGCCACACCCGCTTCCCCACTGTTAATTTTCAATCATGCTTAATTCATCCAATTAAAAAAACAAACAAAACCTCTCAGGATCTCTGATACCCCTCAGAGTTGTTATCTTATTAGTCATCTTTCCTTCACAGCTAAATAACTCTACAGAGTTTAAAGAATTGTCTATCCTGGCAGTCTCTTTTTCCTTGCCTTCTACTAGTCAATGTCTTTAATCCACTTCCAGCCTTAGCACTCTGATGAAACATCTTTCTCTCTCTCTCCCTCTCTCTCTTAAGTTAACAATGACCTTCTTGTCATAAATACAATGAATAATTTTCAATCACCATTGTTCTTGGTCTCTCAGCAGAATGTGACACTTGACCCCTCGCTTCTTCTAGAAACACTTTCTAGCTTTGGCCTCAATGTTACAACTTCAGATCTTGCTCCCACCTCTTTGGTTGCCTCTTCTCTTTCTCCTTTGTGGGTCACCTTCTTCTGTGCAGTAATTAAATGCTAGAGTGTCTTGAAGTTTACTCCTAGGCTTCTTTTCTTCCTATTCTATACTCTTTTGAATGAGGGAGAAGAGTTTCCTTAAAATGGAGGGGCCTTTGCTAGAATAATTAAAATGAATACTGAAAACAGATTCTGGACAAGCAAGTAACGACAACAAACCCAACCCAACCCAACCAAACCAAACCAAAACAAAAAACAAACTAATGGACAATCTATTTATTATTTACAATATATCCTCATTATTATCCATTCTGTTCTTTTTCAGTCATCTTATATCCGACACTTTTTTTTACCATAATCCATTGTTTATTGCTTCTAAATATTTGTGCCAATGCACATACACAATTGTTTATTACCTCTAGTTTTGTGCCCAATGGAAATCCCCCCCTCCCCCAAATCTGCCAAATGAAATCCTCTCTCCTTCTCCAAACTCATAAGCGCTGTCTTTTGGAAAATTCAAATTACACTTTTCCTTATGTATGTTCTCATAACACTTTGCTTCTATTCTCAGGCACTTACTGCCTTCTAACTTACAGAATAGTTATTTCTCCTTTGTAGTCCAGGTCCCTTATAAGAGTGTAAACTTCTCAAGGACAAGGATTACACCTGTTCATTTTAAAGTCTTCATAGAATCTAGCTGGGGCCAAGTTCATGATAAGTGCTAAATAATTTTCTATTGGTTTAATGATCATCGTCTATTCCTAGTGAGTTATAAGCAGGTGTATAGGGTATAGGAACTACAAAGAATTTATAAAAGAGAGTTGATTAAAAAATGAAGATGTAATTTTATTTTTTATACTCAGTTATTCAAATGATAAGTTCAATCACAAATAGCCACAGATTTTAGATTCCTGAGAGTTAGGATGATGTGACAAGGGCCTTTCTGTTTCATATTGTTACACGGAAAAGATAGCCTAATCCTAAATATTGTGAGTTTTTTTCCTTCTCTGGTTTTATCTCTCACAAATGACCTACCCTTTGGTTGTTTGTGTTGGTCAGTCATGATCCTCATGTCCTAAAAAGATGCAAACAATTATGGAATAATGTCTCTAAGCAAGCAAGTATTAGGGAAATAAAATCACTACTGTGATAATTTGGTAAGAATACTGATGGCCTTCAACTTCAAAACAATACAGCTGCAGCTTCCTGCATGCATTATTTATGAGAACACTCATTCTATAAGTCACATGGGGAGGGGAATGACCCATGTTTATACACTAGAGGCGGTTGCACTTTCCCAAGGATGGGTTGGGAGAACATCATTCCTCATATCTTTTTCTAAACATTGTATATGTCTGAGGTGAATGTGAACTCAGATTTTCCTTCTCCAGGCCAGAGTTCTTCTTATAGGATTCTGGGATAATAGTTTCAGTGAATGCAGCTTTTAATTTGCATATAAGATCTTGATCGACACTTTTGTTTCAAATTGGGCTTGCTCAGCATTACATCACACGGAAAGCTCTTTTCCTGACAGTAGCAATGGGGAAGGAATTGATGGAAATAGATGTCAGGTATGCTTTGAAGAGTGAATGAAATGACCCCTGTTAGTGGCCCATGAAGTCTTTATGATGAGAATTTCCATCTCCATGTAGTTCTGGATTTCTTCTTAAGTTCCACTCTGTCTAGGTCAACTCCCTGAAATGCAGCATCACACTTTCTGAATCCTGGCTTCCTCAATCTTCAAAGATGTAAATCTTTAAAGTTTACATCTTTAAATATTATACCCATGCCAAGAATAGAGTAAGACTTTAATATATGATATTTAAACAATAGAATAAAATGTTGTCTGTTGTATTTCTGGGTTGATTAAAATATTGTTTGGAAAAGGAAAATTTTCTTCCTCATTTGTTTGAATGTTTTTGTCTTCCTCTTTATATTACTAGAGTTTATCTCTTTCTTTGCTGTTAAATCTTTTTATGAATCTGACTTAGAGTCTAACAAGAATGTTTATTCCTATTTTAAAATCAAGCTTTAAGCATCTTATTACACAAAAATATAAATGTGCAAAAATGACACATTAAGACACAATTGTTTTATGGAGGGAATCTTCACTTTACTAAATTATTTAGCCTGATTTTCTTTAAAGTGGGAGCTATCGTAGTTTTCTCTACTCAAATGTTACTGCTAAAAAGCCTGGGTAGAAGAGAATTTTTAAGTTACTTTTTGTCAGTAGAGTTGCCAGGAAAAATACTGAGTTTAGCTAAATTTGAATTTCAGACAAGTTTTTAGTATGAATATGTCCTAAATATTGCATGGCATTTTTATACTAAAAAATTAATCTTTGTTTATCTGAAATTCAAATTTTAGTGGGTATCCTGTATTTTTATTTACTAAATCTGGCAACCCCACCAGGGACAAGCATTTATTAAGTATTTTATCACAAAATTTCAATTTCTCTTTTTTGAATAAATTGAGGTATCCTGTGATACATGCAAAAGTTCATAGTGAACTGAAAATATCAGTAAGAAAATGTTTTTTATGTGCCTTAGGAACAAATCATGTTCAAGAGTATAATATTCAAGATTACAACAGGGGATGACAGCAAAGGCTTTTGTGGAGGAAGGTGAGAGCAATTTCTGCAGCTCTGTTCCAAGCTTCCCAATCTCCAATGACCCTTGTGCAAATCCTTTTACAACAACATATACATGAAGTAAGCTGTACTGGAGATTTGAGTTGTTCTAATACCAAAAGCTGAGAAGCAGAGAGATCTAGGCATAGCAGTAAAAGTGGTCTGGGTTCAAATCCTGTTGGCACAACTTGGAAGTTGTGGCTTTGATCACATTGCTGAACTTCTAGTTGTCATCGTTTATTTTAGCACTTCAGATAAATGGCTTTTCTGCACAGAGTGGCTTGATCATATTAGGTGTTTCCCACATGGCAGCTATTATTATATTGGTAAGGATATAAAAAGAGAGCAGATGGACTTCTGGGAAGATGGCAGAGTAGGAAGACACAGGACTCTCTTCTCCTCCAGAAAAATAGATAGAGGTCAGGCTGAAAGAGCTTGGAAGAAGATTGAGGGTTTAGGACACCAGTGGACACTGCCCTGAGGAGAAAGGGACAAAGGAGGGGAATTGTGACAACAGAACTGTGAGTTGAAACCAGAGGCTGCTGCTGCCGGCACCCTCACCCATGCTAAAAACATGCTGGAATTCGCGGGCCTCTGGGCCTGTGGATACAGACTGGGTGGGAAGGGTGGGGGTGGGGCACCAGAGATACATCACCCCAGGAAAGGGGAGAAAGAGGGACAGAACCTAAGGCTGACTCAGCTTCTGACCCACAAATTTGATCTGCTGTGTCCCGTGAGCCCTTCCAGTCCAGGTGGTTTGCCCCGAGAGCTGGCACAAGACTGGAAAAATCCGACCCTCTCAATCTCCCTCTCTTCTAACTGGGACTGATTGTTGAAGACGCACCTCCTCAGGAAAGGGGAGAAAGAGGGACATAGACTAAGGGTGATTCAGCTTTTTTAAAAAATTTAACCAGGAGGTCCCGGGGATTGAACCCAGGTTCCTCCATATGGGAGACAGATGCCCACCCATTTGAGCCACATCCACCCCCTGATTCAGCTTTTGACTCACAAATTTGGTCTGCTGTGTCCCAGGAGCCCTTCCAAGATGGGTGGGGCCATACCATTGTTTGCCTTGTTTGCAAGAGGCTAAAATATATGACCTTCCCAATCTCTTTCTCTACTAACCCAGACTGATTGTTGAAGACTCAGAGGAAAGTGGAGGTGTTTCTTACCTAGGAAAAGGGAGGGGGCTGCCAGAGAAGGCTGGAGAACTGTCTTTGAGAAAGTTTGAATTACAAGGCTCTTAGCCTCCAGGCAGGGAGCTCTATCACATAGATCTGGTTGGTGTTGCAGCAAATACACTCTGACCAGGCATTGAACTGAGAGCTGCCAAAAAGTACCATCTGCAGGCAGACCAAGGAAGTGCATGTGAGAAAATTAAAAATAAGTAAGAGAGGTCTTTTCTGGCCTTTATAGCTCCCCTCCCCAAGGCCCTAGGAAGTAGGTCTGCAACCAGTTTCTGGGTCCAGAGCCCAGTTTTGAGCAACTAGCAGGGACAATCCTAACAATCCAGGTCAAGCCAAGAATCAAGCAGCAGTGGTAACACACAACCTCCTGCCCCTAAATCCCTACAAAAGAGAGAGAAATTGAGCATCTGAGTAAACTACATCCTAATCGGATGCCTAGACATCAGCAAAAAATTATGAGCAATACTAAGAAAATGGAAGACATAGCCCAAGAAAATGAATGTATCAAAGCCCCAGAAGAGACAAAGGATTTGAGAGAGTAATTAGTGAGATGTGCACAAATTTCCAAAATCAAATTAAAGAGTTGAAAGACAATATGGCTAAAGAGATAAATGACATCAAGAAGACATTGAGGGAAGCGGCTGTGGCTCAATCAGTAGGGCTCCCGTTTACCATATGGGAGGCCCCGGGTTCGGTTCCCGGGGCCTCCTGGTGAAGGCAGGCCCGCCCGCACGGCGTGGTTAGCTGACCCAGTGAGCACAAACAGCAAGGGGGGGGGGGGGATAAATGAATAAATAATTAAAATCTTTAAAAAAAAAAAAAAAGAAGACATTGAGCAGGCACAAAGAAGAATTTAAAATCCTGAGCAGAAAAGTAACAGAGCTCATGGGAATGAAAGACATAATAGGTGAAATAAAAAACATATTAGAAGCATACAACAGCAGACTCGAAATGATAGAAGAAAGAATAAATGATACAGAAGACAGAATAGTTGAAATTGAAGAGAGAAAAGAACAGAAAGAGAAAAAAATTGAAAAAATGGAGCAGGGGCTCAGAGAGTTGAATGACAACATGAAATGCAACAATGTATGTGTCATGGGGGTTCTAGAAGGAGAAGAGAAGGGAAAAGGGGCAGACAGTATTTGAGAAAATAATAGCTGAAAATTTCCCATCTCTCACAAAAGAAATGAACTTACATGTCCAAGAAGCACACTGTACCCCAATCAGAATAAATCCAAGTAGACCTACTCCAAGACACATACTACTCAGAATGTCAAATGTCAAAGATAAAGAGAAAATTCTGAGAGCAGCAAGGGAGAAGCAAACCATCACACACAAGGGACACCAAGTAAGACTTAGAACAGGTTTCTCTTCAGAAACCATGGAGGTGAGAAGACAGTGTTACAATGCAATTAGGATACTGAAAGAGAAAAACTGCCAGCTAAGAAATCTTCATCCAGCAAAATTGTCCTTCAAATATGAAGGTGAGTATAAAATATTCACAAACAAACAGAAACTAAAAGAGTTTGCAGAAAAGAAACCACCTTTGCAGGAAATAATAAAGGAAGCCTTAGAACCTGAAATAAAAAGACAGGAGAGAAAGGCCTGGAGATACAGGCTGACAGAATGGATAAAAAACAAAACAAAACATGAGCGCCCCCCCCCATATGCTGCTGACAAGAAACTCACCTTAGACCAAGTCATACAAACTGGCTGAAAGTGAGAGGTTGGAAAAAGATATTCCATGCAAATAGTAATCAAAAAAGAGCAGGGGTAGATATACTAATATTGGACAAAACAGACTTTAAATGCAAAAAATTTATAAAAGATACAGAAGGTCACTATATATTAATAAAAGGGATAATCTATCAGGAAGATATAACAGTCAGAAATATCTATGCCCTAACCAGGGTGCCCCAAAAGACATGAGACAAATTCTGGCAAAACTTAATGGAGAAATAGACATCTCTATAATAATCACTCACATCATTAGATAAAACAATTAGAGAGATCAACAAGGAAACAGAGAACTTGAACAATATGGTAAATGAGTTAGACCTAACTGATATATATAAAATACTGCATCCAAACTCAGCGGGTTGTACATTCTTCTCAAGTGTCGATGGCTCTTTCTCCAGGATAGACCACATGTTAGGGTGCAATGCAGCTTTCAATAAATATAAAAAGATTGAAATTATACAAAGCACCTTCTCATAATGGTATGAAACTGGAAATCAATAATAAGAAAAAAGTAAATTCGCAAATGTGTGGAGGCTGAACAACAATTTCCTAAATAATCAGTGGGTCAAAGAAAAATTGCAAGTGAAATCAGTAGATATATTGAGACAAATGTAAATGAGAACATAACTTATCAAAACTTATGGGCTACAGTGAGGGCAGTCTTGAGAGGGAAATTTATAGCCCTAAATGCCTATATTAAAAAAGAAGAAAGAACTAAACTCAAAGATTTAACTGAACAACTAGAGAAACTAGAAAAAGAACAGCAAACCAATCCCAAAGTAAGCAGAAGGAAAGAAATAATAAAGATTAGAGCTGAAATAAATAAAATTGAGAACAACAACAACAACAAAAAAACAACAGAGAAAATCAACAAAACCAAAAGCTGGTTCTTTGAGAAGATCAATAAAATAGACAGGGGGACGGATGTGGCTCAAATGGTTGGGTGCCCGTCTCCCATATGGAGGGACCCAGGTTCGATCCCTGGGACCTCCCAGTAAAAAAAAAAAAAAAAATAGGCAAACCTGTAGCCGGACTAACAAAGAAAAAAAGAGAGAAGATGCAAATAAATACTATCAGAAATGAATAGGGGGAAGTTACAACTGACCACACAGAAATAAAAAGAATCATAAAAAGTTATTATGAGAAACTCTATGCCAACAAACTAGACAACCTAGATGAAATGGACAAATACCTAGAAATGCACAAACAACCTACACTGACACTATAAGAAATACAAGAACTTAACAAACCATTCACATTTAAAGAGATTGAATCCATCATCAAAAATCTCCCAGCAGTCCCCTGTATTTTGTATGCGACTTTACTGTAACTGAAACTTTTTTTTTTTTTTTTTTTACCAGGAGGTACCGGGGATCGAACCCCAGTCTCTCCATATGGTAGACGGACGCCGAACCTTTTAAGCCACATCCGTTTCCCATAACTGAAACTTTTTTGAAAACAAAATGAAAAAAAAATAAAAAAGACACTGGGGAATAAATGGAAGAAAATGTCACTGAACATACAGGACAACAGATATTACAATGATGAAAGGCAAAATGTCAAAAATTAAAAAAAAATTTTTTCATTATTTGTTAATAACTTAATTTTTATATTTTATTTTGTTTTTAGTTTAAAATTTTTTAAATGTATTTTATTCCTTATATTTAAATGTATCATTATTATTTCATTTTCCTATTAATTGTATCTGGCTATTTTATTGGCTTCAGTTTTGGAGAAGCTTTGGATTGCAGAACGGTTACAAGTGGGGCAGGGGAGGATCATTGGTGTGGGGTGTCAGTGATGGGGAATCCATGGAGGAAATTCATCTGGGCATACATATAAGGTATATAAATTTATTTAAATATTAACAGGGCATTGTCACAGTGGGTGGAGATTCACACAATAACCTAAAGAATATTGAATCCCCATCTTTGGGAGCTCTGCCACATTCTCTAATGGAACAGCAACAATCCCCCAAGTACAAGGGCAATGACTAGCAAAGGAGGATGGTCCATTGATGGGCCCTTGATATTGACGACTATGCTTACAAGGCTTTGCGCTTGAAATTGAAACTTAGCCTAGAGTTGTAGGGTGCCTAAAAGTTACCTCCTTAGAACCTTCTTGTTGCTCAAATGTGGCCTCTCTCTAGCCACACTCAGCATATAAATGCATTACCTTCCTCCCAGCGTGGGATTTGTCTCCCATGGATGACCTTCTCTGGCACTGAGGGATTACTACCAAGCATCAACTAGCAATGCAACTGGAAAAAGACCTCGAATAAAAGGGGGAAAGGGTAAAGACAAATGAGTTTATATGACTAAGAAACTTCAGAGTGAGTTGGGAAGTCATTCCAGAGGTAACGCTTATGCACGTCTCAGCAGGATCTCATAGACTACCAAAGTAGATACTACCCCAAATAGTGGGGCTCCCGAGGGCTCTGGAGACACCCAGGTCCTATAGTCAGGGCAGATAGCTCCAGAGTTTGGTGCCTTGCCAGTGGGCCCTACTTTGGAGTTTGTGCTCCTGAGTGTGACAGAGTTGGACTCAGTTATGGCTTCCCTACACATGGCTCATCTGTTCCTTCTATTTGAACCTATACTTGGTGCTGGAGTTGATAAGTACATATCCAAGAGACTTAAATCTTTGGGCTGTCCATGTGCTAGGTGTGCCTTGAGCCTCAGAGGAGTTGCAACACCTACTCTCCAGTTCATTGGTCTTACCCACGACAACTAACAAGGAGGTGAGGATGGACCACCATACCAAGGAAATGAGAGAGCCTACAATTGCAAGCAAGAGAGTCCCATCCATTGACAGTATGGGATAGAACCCCCCTCTCAATTAGAGGTGGAGTGGACATTACCATCCCAGAATCCTCAGGATTGGGGAATGAACTACGGACTAAAGTAAACTTACTGGTATTCTACTATAGACTTATTGTGATTCTAGCAATGGAAGAAATTACAACATTGATGTGGAGGCAGTGGTCACTGAAGGCTCTAAGGGCAAAGAGAGGGAAAAACAGCTGTAATAGGGGGGCATTTTCTGGACTTGGGAATCATCCTGAACAGCATTGCAATGACAGATAAAAGCCATTATATATCTTCCCTTAACCTACAGAATTGTGTGGGAGAGAGTGTAAACCACAGTGTAAACTATAATCCATGCTCAGTGGCAGTGCCTCAGAATGTGTTTATCAATTGCAATCAATGTACCACACTAATGAAGGATGTTGCTTATGTGGGAAAATGTGGGAAGTATGAGGAGTGGGGCATGTGGGAATCCCTACATTTTTTAATGTAATGTTAATGTAATCTAAGTATCTTTAAAAAAATAAAAAAAAATTATTAAAAAAAAAAAATCTCCTGGCAAAGAAAATCCAGGACTAGATGGCTTCACAAGTGAATTCTACCAAGCATTTTGAAAAGAATTAACACCAATCCTGTTTAAACTCTTCCAAAAAAATTGAAGAGGATGGAAAATTACCCAACACATTTTATGAAGCCAACATCATCCTAATACCAAAGCCAGATAAAGATACTACAAGAAAAGAAAATTACAGACCAATCTCTCTAATGAACATAAATGCAAAAATTCTTAACAAAATACTTGCAAATTGAATCCAACAGCATATCAAAAGACTTATACTTCATGACCAAGAGGGATTTATTCCTTGTATGCAATGCAATGCAATGAAAATCAATCAACATAATATGCAACATTAACAAATTGAAGGAAAAAAACCACAGGATCATCTCAATCGACGCAGAAAAAGCATTTGACAAAATCCAGCATCCTTTATTGATATAAACACTTCAAAAGATAGGAATAGAAGGAAAATTCTTCAATATGGTAAAAGGCATATATGAAAAACCCACAGCCAACATCATACTCAATAGGGAAAGTTTGAAAGCTTTCCTTCTAAGATCCATAACAACACAAGGATGCCCACTGTCACCATTGTTATTCAATATTGTACTAGAAGTTCTAGGTAGGACAATTAGAGAAGAAAGAAAAAAAAAATTAAAGGCGTCCAAATAGGAAAAGAGGAAAAAAGTAAAACTCTCACTGTTTGCAGATGGCATGATCCTGTACTTAGAAAATTCTGAAGTATCCATGACAAAGCTATTTGAGCTAATAAATGAGTTCAGCAAAGTGGCAAGATACAAGATCAACATGCAAAAATCCGTAATGTTTTTGTACACTAGTACTGAACAATCTGAGGAGGAAATCAGGGGGAAAATTCCATTTTCAATAGCAACAAAAAGACTCAAATACCTAGGAGTTAATTTAACCAAAGAAGTACAGGACCTATATGCAGAAAACTTCAAAACAATACTAAAAGAAATAAAAAAGACCTAAACAAATGGAAAGACATTCCATTTTCATGGATTGGAAGAATAAATATCATGAAGATGTTGATTTTACCCAAACTGATTTATAGATTCAATGCATACCAACCCAACAGCCTACTTTACAGAATTAGAGAAGGCAATTACCAACTTCATTTGGAAGGGAAAGTACACTTGAATAGCCAAAAACATTCTAGAAAAGAAGAGAGAGGTGGGAGGAATTTTACTGCCTGACCTTGAAACATGTTACAAAGCAACAGTCGTCAAAACAGCATGGTACTGGCATAAAGATAGACACATTGTTTGGTGGAATAGAATTGAGAATCCAGAAATAAACTCTCACCCATACAGTCAACTGTTTTTGTTTTTAATATTATTGAAGTATATTACTCATACATAAACATACATAAGTGGATAGTAATAGTTGTGAACTTACAAAACAAACATGCATAACATCATACAGGGGTCCCATACATCAGCCCACCACCAACACCTTGCATTGTTGTGAGACATTTGTTATAAATTATGAAAGAATATTGTCAAACTCTTACTACTAACTATAATCCTTTTCTTACATTTAGTGTATTTTCCCCGCAACCCACCCTATTATTATTTTTAAAATATATTTTTATGATAGAAGTTGTAAACTTACAAAACAATCATGCACATGTGCAGAATTCCCAAACAGCACCCTTCTATCAACATACCACACTGTGGTGGAATATTTGTTACAGATTATGAGATATCATCAGATTATTACCAAAGTGTATACATTTGTCACACTTTGTCCATCCTCCCCCAGTATCAACTCAGTACATCTTTGGCATAGATGCATGAACACTGCATTACTGCTGCTAACCACAGTCCACAGGTCACTTGAGTTGTATTTCTCCCATGCCTCTCCATACTCCCACCACCCCGCAACAGCAAGGCATATCTGCTCCAGCTCACAAAGGACACACTGCATTCATACCATCAACCACAATTCTCATCCACTTCTGGGTCCACTGTGCTATTCAGTCCCTAGATTATTCTCTAGCTTTCTGTCAGTTGGCATTTACATCCCCAGACTACCATTTTCAGCCACATTCCCATTTACAAACCAGCTGTTACTATTATGTGTTACCATCAACTCTGTACATTTCTACACTTTTACAGTAAAGCTAATTAAAACTTCTACCTACATTAAACATCAGTAGTCCATCTCAGTCCTCCTCTTATCTCCTTTAAGAATCTACCATCCACCACCAGGTCTTGAAGATATTTTCCTACATTTTCTTCTAGAAGCTTTATGGATCTTGCTTTTATATTTAGGTTTTTGATTCATTTTGAGTTAATTTTTGTATAAGATGTGAGATAGGGGTCCTCTTTCCTTCTTTTGGCTATGGATATCCATTTCTCTCAGCACCATTTGTTGAATGGACTGTTCTGCCTGAGCTAGGTGGGGCTGACAGGCTTGTCAAAAATCACTTGACCATAGATGTGAGGGTCTGTTTCTGAACCATCAATTAGGTTTCATTGGTCTATGTGTCTGCCTTTATGTCAGTACCATGTTGTTTTTACCACTGTAGCTAGGTAATATGATTTAAATTCCAGAAATGAGAGTCCTCCAACTTCTCTTTTCCCTTTTAAGATGTTTCTGGCTATTTAGGACCCATTACCCTGACTGACTTTTAGTCAGCCCGGCTTCCCCTCATGCTGAGGGTGGAGTTAAAATGGCGGCTGCTGGCCTCTTTGCGACTTGGACAGGCTCAAACTTCAGCTGTTTTTAAGGTTATACTTTAGCCAGTCGAATTTACTAATCAGTAGCTGAAATCGGTGGCCAACCATCTCTTCCTCCCCTGTTTTTGGGAAATGGAGCTTCCAATTCAAGCCACATAATTGCTCTTGAGGCAGCTTGTGCTGCCAAAGTAAGGATGATCACCAGCCTCCGTGGCATGACCTCTATTTTCCCAGAGAGGCTGGTGCAGGTTTCCCCAGCTTCCTCCCTGCTGGAGGTGGAGCTGAGGCTTATGCTAGAGTTGATATCTTCTCCGGATGGAAAGAAGTTGGTCCCTACCAGCACTGTGCTTTTCAGTCTCCCCGCTTCCCCTCATGTCAGGAGCAGAGTTAAAATGGCGGCTACAGGGGGTCGGATACAGGGGGTCGGATGTGGCTCAACTGGTTGGGCATCCGTCTCCCATATGGAGGGACCTGGGTTCGATCCCCGGGACCTCCTGGTAAAAAAAAAAAAAAAAAAAAAAAAAAAAAAATGGCGGCTACAGGCCTCTTTCTGACTTGGACACGTTCAAGCTAGCTGTTCTTAGGATTATACTTTAGCCCACCGAATTTACTAATCAGTAGCTGAAGTTGGTGCCCAATTACCTTTTCTTCCCTGTTTTTGGGAAGTAGAGCTTCCAATTCCAGCCACAGAATAGCTACCGAGGTGGCTTGTGCCGCCAGTGGAGGATGGGCACCAGCCTCTGGGGCGTGGAGTGCTCTACTTACGAATCTTCTCTGCAGATGGGCAGTCTCCTTCTTCCATTCTTTCAAGGATGTTGCAGGATGCTCTTCTGGTCTCCTGGGGCCCCCAAACAGGTGCTTTAGTAGCTCTGGGTGATTACTAACTGCCTGACTCTAGGAGATCCTGACTCTAGGAGATCCTTACCCTGCCACCATCTTGCTGGTTGTCCAGTCAACTGGGTTTTGACAAACCTACCAAGTCCATATTAATGGGACAAAACAGTCTCTTCAACAAATGGTGCTGGGAGAACTGGATATCTATAACCAAAAGAATGAAAGAGGACCCCTATCTCACTCCCTATAAAAGAATCAACTCAAAATGGATCAAAGACCTAAATATAAAAGCCAGGACCATAAAACTACTAAAAGAAAATGTAAGGAAATATCTTCAAGGCCTTGTAGTAGGTGGTGGTTTCTTGGACCTTACATCCAAAGCACACACAACAAAAGAAAAAATAGATAAATGGGACCTCCTCAAAATTCAATACTTTTGCACCTCACAGGACTTTGTCAAAAGGGTGAAAAGGCAGCCGATTTAATGGGAGAAAATATTTGGAAATCACATATCCGATAAGGGTTTAATATCGAGGATATATAAAGAGATGTTACAATTCAACAATAAAAAAACAAACGACCCAATTAAAAAATGGGCAAAAGACTCGAATAGATATTTGTCCAAAGAAGGACTACAAATGGCAAAAAAACACATGAAGAAATGCTCAACATCACTAATGATTGGGGAAATGCAAATCAAAACTACAATGAGATATCATTTCACACTTATCAGAATGGTCACTAGTAAAAAGACAGAGAACTACAAGTGTTGGAGAGGATGTGGAGAGATAGGAACACTTCTTCACTGTTGGTGGGAATGCAGGATGGTACAGCCACTGTGGAGGCCTGTTTGGCAGTTCCTAAAGAAGCTGAATATAGACTTGCCACGTGACCCTGCAATACCACTACTGGGTATATACCCAGAAGAAATGAGAGCAGTGACATGAACAGACATCTGCACAACAATGTTCATAGCGGCATTATTCACGATTGCCAAACGTTGGAAACAACCCAGGTGTCTGTCAACAGATGAATGGATAAACAAACTGTGGTCTATTCACACTGTGGAATATTATGCAGCTGTAAGAAGAAATGAAGTCATAAAGCATATGACAACATGGATGAACCTGGAGGACATTATGTTCAGTGAAGTAAGCCAGACACAAAAGGACAAATATTGTGATTGTGTTACTATCAACCAAATATATTGTGTAATGTATTGTATGATTCAAAAAAATTTTATATTTATCCAGTACATTTAATTGAGAAATGTATGTTTTTATTCAACTGTGAAGAAAAAAGAGAGCAGCCTAGATGAGAAAATAAGGAAGGTAAAGGAAAGGAAGCAGGCATGAGGCGAGGAGGGGAGAGAGGACTAACTTAGGAGGCTTTTCTTGAACTTCTCATGGAGTAAAATGAAATGAAAACAAATAACCATTCCTCCTTTTCCTTCCATGTTCTCCACAGTAACAAAAATCCCAGTGTGTTGTTCCACCTTCAAATACCATCCCCCCACACCCTCCACCATTAATGCAACAAATAAAGTTGGAACTAGTGAAACAATCATTAGAATTTGCTAAATGAAAGGAAGTAGTCAAAACAGCTAACCAAGAGCTATCCAACCCCCACATTTCCAGATGAGAAATAAAAAATTAATAATTTGAAATCCCAAGAGGAGTAACATTGCTTTGACCAATTTTCTAAACGATTAAAGAATTTTCGAACCACTTGCTTTGTACAACATAACAATTGATATTAAAGATAGTATCAGCACAAAGAAAGCTCCATTCCTATATAATGATTAATAAATATAAAACTTGAGATCCCAAGGTTTGAGAAAATTATAACAACTCTGCCTGAAGAATTTCAATAATATCATTGTCTTTATATAGACAGCAGAGATGCTTTTTTTTTTTAGTAATAGGAAAAATAGGTAAGTCAGACTGTCCTACATGCACATATTTTGATAGAGTCTTATAAATCAATTAGGATCTAATCACAATTAAATGTTTAGACACAAATAAATGCTGTGTTTAGCAACATGTAGATTAACATACTATGGCATGTACAAGTTCCTGGAAGTTAAGAAAATAAGAATGTGCCACACTAATGAAGGATGTTTATGTGGGAGGTTGTGGGAGATGTGGGAAGTGGGGCATATGGGAATCCCTGTATTTTTTGTGTAATCTTTATGTAATCTAAGTAACTTTTAAAAAATTAAAAAATTAAAAAAAAAAAAAAAGATCTGGTAGAGCTTGTCGATAGCTGGGAACTTGCCCTAAGTTATGAAAATTCCCTAAACTTTCTAACACACTTTACTTTAGGAACAATGAAATCCCCGCACACAGGTGGAGCTATTCTTCCCACAGCCCCTCAGGGTATCGGCTTATAGCCTGAGGCATTGGTTTCATTATAGCACATCATTATCATCACTTGCATAGCTGCAGATGCAAATGACAGCAATTAATCCATTCATATTTTCAAATAAGGCTTTAGGAGGAGTCTCCTGCCTTTTGCCATGGCCCGGACCGAGTGACCACATTGCTATTGATTATGACCTCTGACAGCTTTAACGTCCTAGGCCTTGTTCAAATGCACATTTGAACTGAGCTGGATCAAGCTCACAGCTAATGAATTTAACAGTCTTATTAGGTAACTTGCCCACCCTTAATAGTTCACAGAAATGCTCGCAGTATTTTAAAACAGGCATTAATGGAGAAAGCTTTGGGGGATATCAGGCAACTGCTTCCACACATTTACTTTCTTTACCCAAATGCCTTCCTACCAAGAGCTTGACTCTGTCATCTCGTAACTGCCTGCTTGTCAGGGTCCATCTGTGTGTTGGGCGTGCTACATGACTGCAGAAGGGGACATTCAACTTTAAATGGCTCCAAATGAAGTTGGTTATTGCCCAGTACTTATTTACTTGATACTGGAGTCTCAAAAAATTATACAGGCCAAGATGTGAGGCTTTTCTCTTCTCTTTGGCCTGGGCTTTCATCCCCTGAGTTTAATTGAAGAGGTTTCATATGCTGTGAGCTGCAATTTTAGTTTCTCTGGTGGGAGATCACAGTTTACTCTGTGCCTCACCTAGAAAGCTGCTTTTAATATGGTCACATCTCTTTCTGTGTGCCCTTTTCCATTTTGGACCGTTCTTTACCTCCTTCTGGGATACCCCTTTTTTGTTCTTGTGGTTGGTAACACATCCATGAACTTGGAATATAGTTTCTTTCTCATTCTTCCCGGGATACATATTTGGATACTGTGCATTAGATAAGCAGATACTACATTATATTAGTCTTGTGGCAATAATTAAAACCAACAACAGTGAAAGGAATTAGACATAAGAATATATTACTTAAGAACTGGGAGGCAGAAGAATTTTAGGATCAAGGTTACTCTCAAAATCTCAGGATTTCTCTTTCATTTCCAAATAGCTGCAAGAGCAGGATATGTCTTTCCCTGGAATGCTCTGATGAAGCCATCCGTGTTCTATCAGATGTTCCTCATTTGTGCCATTATCTGCAAATCTCAATACTCAATTGCATCAGTGCAATGCAGTGTAATGCTTCCCAACCATTTTCATGTCATGGCACATACACACAAATGGTATTTGTACTGCACCCTGGGATGCACTTAAGAGGGTTTGAAGGTGTCTTTATGAAGCAATAGCAAATGAACATCTGATAAATTTGATGGCTGAGATTTGAGCTGCTGCCTGCCCTGTGGCTGCCAGAAGTCCCCATCCTACCTCCTGGAACAAAAGGCTTATGGAGCTACTAGAAGAGTTCATGTAACAGGTCCCTGAGATGCACTCCAGCCAGTGGTATTAGGATGGGGAGGCTGATGGGGCTTCTGGCAGGCACTGGGAAGGCAGCATCTTGAATCACTGATGGCATGTATGTTGGACACGTCTTTTTGTTATCAATGTGCTCTAAGTGACTGCTCTAAAAAGGCAAGCACATTCTTCAAAATGCAGCTTTATTATTATTTTGGAATAATTTGGAGGACTGGCTCCTGAAGTCAATAATATAGAGAGCCACCTACTGAAGCCAGGCAGTAGGACACTTTTTTTGGCCATGCTTAGTGAGTGGTGGAGCAGCAAGTGCTCTTAGCTATCATTTGCTTGTCCCCTGCAGGCATTTCTGAGATGTGTCAAACTCTGCTCATCCTCCTTCTACCCTGGGAGGATCCTCAGAGGAGGCTGCTTATGGTTGGAGGCGACTGGCTTGGGGACAGCCCTGCCTCATTGTCCTGAGTGCTGAGATTACTATCTCTCAGGATACTTATAATCCATTTGCTGTTCACCAGTATTATTTGTACCTTGGTTTGCACACTCTACTGTGAATAATGTTTGAAAGGAGGTCTCTTTATCCCATTCCCTATGCCCTGTGTATACTTGGCTGGGATGTCCTAAAAACTGGTTGAGACTAACGATGATCAGCAAAACCTGAAATTCTGTGCCTTTAGGAAAGTTTTGCAAAGGCAACTTTCCCCTGCTGCTTCACCCAGAGCCATAGGTGGGTTGAAGAATGCCCAGTATGGCACTCACACCTTGATCCACTGTCTGTGAAAGTTGCTTCCAGCTCATCAGGGAGAAGACAGAGAAATTTCTTCAGGGCATATCAAATAGACACTGTTCCTGCAGGTGGAAGGAGAAGGGAGAGATGAAAGAGATCTGCTTTGAAGGCCTAAGTTATAAACTTCAACTTCCTGACCCTTGATGTACAAAATTGCCTGTCATGTTATTGGTCCTCTCTTCCTTTCCTCTCTCTCAGAAGTTTACACATCTTTTCTCTTATTCAGGGATAAACTTTCTGTCAAAAAAACCTTTCCTTTTTGCTTCTTATAGGACCTTGTTTATCACTTCTCCATCCTATGTTTTCAACTGCTCCCTCCTTTTATGATTCCTTCCTTTCCACCTATTAGCTTTTGCTTTTCCTTCCTACAACAACCTCTTTTCACCTGGCATCTTCCTCTGAATGCAGTTCAGTTTTCCTTTCCCCCTTTTAGCAAATTCTTTCAAGTATGATAAACTGCAATTCACTTCTCAAACCCTTGAATTTGCCTTCTGCTTTAATTGCTGCACTGAACTGATCTCATTACAGTTCCCATTAACCTTCATATTGCCAACTCCAATGTTTATTTCCCTGATCCTATTTTACTGATCTCTTTGCTGCATATGCCACTGTTAATCATTCCTTCTATGGAACATTAACTAGGATGAACAGTTCTTTGACACTCTTCCCATCAAGGGATTGGAGTCTCTCGGTCCCCTCCCCTTGAATCTGGGCAGGTTCTATGACTGCTTTTACAGATAGAAAATGATGAAAGTGATGCCTTCCAGTTTCTGGTCCCAGACTTTAGGATAGGGGCAGCTTCTAGCGACTGTCTCTTGGAAAACTCAATCTTGGAGCCTTGAGCCAGCTGTCATGTAAGAAGTCTGCTGGTGTAAACAGATGGAGAGGCCCTGGAACTCCATGGAGAGGGAGAGGGGCTTAGCTGAGCCCAACCTTCCAGCTGGCTCCACCCAGGCATTGGACATATGAGTGAAGTTGTCTTGGTCTGTCCAGATGAGTCCAACCATCCGCTGAATGCCATTGACTACGTTCATTAATGCTACATGGAACAGAAGAATTGTCCAGTCAAAACCTGTTGGAGCTCCTGACTCACAAAAATTGAGAGATATAATAAAATGGCTATTGTTTTAGGCTTCTAAAGTGTGACAGAGCAATAGCTACTAATGCTTATTATGCAGCAATAGGTAACCAAAAAACCTTTGTACTTGAAACTCTAATTTGTTGACTTCTGTGGTATTCCCGCCTCTTCTCATATACTCTGTTTCTTCTCTGTCTCCTTTGAGGATTCTCTCTTCCTAAGTCATCCCCTGAGATGTTGATACTCCCTAGCATTCTAAATGATCTTATTATCCATTTATACATGTCAATTTTTAATGCTGTGTTTTCAGGGTCCAGTTCATATCATTATCTCTATGAAATCTCTGATTTCTTGTAGATGAAAATAAAAGTTCTTTCCTCTAATATTTCATAAGCCCCCTTTCTATAAAATTTTAGGAAGATTTTCATTTTCTAACCTGTTTTATTTTTCAGCTACCTATCCTTTCTTCTTTGCTAGACTTTAAATTCCTTAAGGGCAGGGTGCATGTCTGATTTACTTTTATATTCCCTAGTCCCTGACATGATCCCATTTTGGTTTTGGTTCATATTGGAATATGCATGTATTACACTGTACTATTTATATGTTTACAGGTCTGCCTTTCTTACTAGATGGAAAGCTCGGAGACATATTTTTTGTACCTCCCAGTGCTTTGTGTGATGCCAAGTATATAGAGAGTGGTTGATAAATGCCTGTTTTTCAGTATAAAAGCTGGTTGTTCCATGATAAAATTTCAGTTAAAACATCAATAATTGTTAAATAATATCAACTATGGGGGGAATGTAGAAATTCTTATTTATCGTGTTCTCAAAAGCAAATATTTGCATCTCTCCCAGTGTTTCCTAAAGCTTGGTGACATTTGTGTAGTATTAGATATTTCTCGTGGAACAAAATACATTTCTAACTCTTTGGAATTGTAACTTCTTAGGACAGAAGAAATATATTAATTAAAGAAGAGTTTGAGCCAAAATACACCTTTAAATTGCTCTTTTTCTTAGAATATTTGACATTTAAAACTCATTATCTCTTGCCACTTGAGTGTCAGTGCTGACCTCAAGGATTTTATAGGAGGTACAGGATTTAGAAGGCAAAGAGAAGCACAGGAAGGCAAGGTGAATGAAAATGAAGAATAGAAAGAATAACTCATGTCAAATTCAGACCACCAGCCAGAGATAATTCAAGGGATGGATCAGAAGGAAAGGGATGAGAGATGGTGCAAGTAACAACAATAAGGCAGCAATGAGGACAAAGATGGAAGAGACCAAAGGGCAAGACTCACAATGGAATAACAGTGGGATGGAGGGATACAAAAAAGGCCAAAAAACAAAACAAAAAAACAGAAAGAGAGGGTGATAAGGGAAAATTTCTAAAATAACAACTCTGCTCTCTTAATTTTCTAATTGCAAAAGTAACTTGAAAATATCATTAATGGAAAATAAAAGAGTAAAATCTTCCTCCAACAAATGAAATCTTTTTGCCATTTTTTTTTCAGGAAAATGGAAAATATTTGGAAAGACAGCAACCTATAAAGCATCTTTATATCTGTGAAGTTTATGTATATAACATTTTTGAAGCATGACCACAAATTCTCCTTCTCTCAAGAAAGGAGAAATTTTTAGAGGTGGCAGCTCTTATCTTCACTTTAAATGAGTTTAGACTCCTTCCCTCAAGAAGATTCTCCTAATCCCAAACATTTAAAACCTGGAATCATACAAAACAGCCTAAGGATTGTTGAATCCCCATCTTTGGGAGCTCTGCCATATTCTCTAATGGAACAGCAACAATCCCCCAAGTACAGGGGTAATGACTAGTGAAGAAGGATGGTTGATTGATGGGCCCTTGATATTGATGACTAGGCTTATGAGACTTTTGCTTTTGAATTTGCAACTTGGCCTAGTGTTGTAGGGTGCCTAAGAGTTACCTCCTGAGAGCCTCCTTGTTGTTCAAATGAGGCCTCTCTCTAAGCCAAGCCCAGCATATAGATGCATTACCTTCCTGCCAGCAAGGGACATGACTCCTGAGGATAAGCCTCCCCGGCACCGAGGGATTACTACCAAGTACCGGCTGATGATACAACTGGAAAAAGACCTTGAATGAAAGGGGGAAAAGGTAAAGACAAATGAGTTTATATGACTAAGAGACTTCAAAGTGAGTCGGGAGGTCATCAGAGAGGTAATGCTTATGCACGTCCCAGCAGGATCTCACAGACAGCCAAAGTGGACACTACCCCAAACAGTGGGGCTCCTGAGGGCTCCAGAGACACCCAGGTCCTGCGGTCATGGCAGATGACTCTGGAGTTTGGTACCTTGCCAATCGCCTACTTTGGAGATTGTGCTCCCGAGTGTGACAGAGTTGGGCTCAGATGTGACTCCTCTACACATGCCTCTTCTGTCCTTTTTGTTTGAGCCTATAGTTGGTGCTGGAGTTGGTAGCTGTATGTCCAAGAGACTTGAATTTTTGGGCTGCCCATGTGCTAGCTGGGCCCTGAGCCTCAGTGGATTGCAACACCTACTCTCCTGTTCATTGGCCTCACCGAGTACAACTAACAAGGAGGTGAGGATGGACAACCACCATACCAAGGAAATGAGAAAGCCTACAACTGCAAGCAAGAGAGTCCCATTCATTGGCGGTATGGGATCGAGGGCCCCTCCTTGTTGGAGATGGAGTGGGCATCGCCATCCCAGAATCCTCAGGATTGGAGAATAAAATATGGACTAGAGTAGACTTGCTGATGTTCTACTATAGACTTATTGTGATTCTAGCAATGGAAGAAATTATATCATTGATGTGGAGACAGAGGCTACTGGAGGTGCTGAAGCCAGGGAGAGGGAAAAAGAGGTGTAATATGGGGGCATTTTTAGGACTTTTAATTGACCTGGATGACATTGCGGTGACAGTTACAGGCCATTATATATACTGCCATAGCCTGCAGAATTGAGTGAGCAAGGGTGTAAACTACAATGTGAACTGTGTTCCATGCTTAGTGGCAATGCTGCAAAATGTGTTCATCAGTTGCAATGAATGTGACACACTAATGAAAGAAGTTGTTAATGTGGGGAAAAGTGGGAGGTCTGGGGAATGGGGCATATGAGAATTCCTTATTTTTTTTATGTAACAATTTATGTAATCTAAATATCTTTTAAAAATAAATAAAAAACATATTAAAAAAAAATAAAACCTGGAATCAGGTCAAGACTATTGGTTAAAGGAAGTGTGGACTTCAGTTCTTCATAACATTATTTTCAATAGCTTGAACTTACAGGGGCTCATTCTTTCCTGTCTTAAGGCACATGTTGAATAAGATTTATAGGTATAACATAATCTCATGAGCATTCCTAAATTTTGAAAAATTTATTCACCTCCATTTCATGGAAATTAAGCATGGAAATAATTCATAATTTCTATCAAAGCCAGCAGTACTTTCTAACTATGGATTACAGTGTATACAGGGTGGGTAGCAGTTTGTGCTTATTCCCTACAGAATTATCTGTAACTACAGCTTTTCTGTTCTAATTTAGAAAAAAATAACAAATGCAAGGGAATAATAATGATGATGTATTGATAGGGTATATCTTGAATCTACTGTAATTTGTATGTCAAAACATCATTTACAAACATTGGTACTTTATTCTTTGTATTAAGTTATTTATAATTCATCCCTTAACTGATCCCAATGACACCATGGTTGCTTTAACATAACAATGTAATGAACTATAACCTGTACAGGCACTGTACAGAAGTTTTAACTCTCTGACAGTGCAGTCAATGATTTGGGATCCTAAAATAGTTCCCGAATGTCCAATACCTAGTTTTTTGTTTTAAAGATTTATTTATTTACTTTATTTATTTTTTCTTTATTTACTCTACCCCCCACCCCGCCCAGATAGTTCTCTCGTTCATCTGCTCGCTTTCTCCAGGAGGCACACGGGAACTGAACCCAGGACCTCCCAGGTGAGAGGCAAGTGCCCAATGGCCTGAGCCACATCTGCTCTCCGTGGGCTGCGGCATCTGCTGGCTTGTGGCATCTGCTTGTGGTGGGGGTGGTGTCTAGCTTGTTGCGGTGGTGGCTGGCATCTTCTGGTCTTCTTTTAGGAGGTACTGGGATCCGAACCCGGGATCTCCCCCGTGGTTGGTGGGCACCCAACTAGTTGAGCCACATCTGCTTCCCCATTATCTAGTTTTTTTTTTTTTTTTTTTCTTAACCGTAAACCACTTCTATTTTTCTTGGAATCCTTTAGCTGATATTCAAGGCCTTTCTCCAATGCCAAAATCTAAACTCCATTTCATCAGTTTTGAATACATTTAAAAAACGTCAAAATGCATCATGAGACTTTATTATCACATAAAGCCAGATCTATCTTCCATCTTCTATTTTCTTCACATTCTCAGATGATTTTACATGTGAAGGAATATCAGAGAATCTTCACTGAAAACTTTATGCATCATGTTGCTTGGACTTGCTAACAATATGCAATATAGTGTTGATAGCATAGGATCTTATTATTTTCTTCCCTAAAGGGAGAGTGGTTTTAGTCAATGAATTAACATAGCTCATGTCTGACTTCATTCTTTCCTTCTTGTGTGAGTTTATTTCATGGCATCATGCTTTAGACCAGGTGCAATGGACTAGAGGTGTAATTAAAATTATTGAGCACCTTCTCTGAACAATGCATATTAAAGTTTTTAATGCTCAGGTTTTGGGTTTTTAAAAAATGAATGATATAGCTCCAGTCTTTAAAAGTTCACAGTCTGGGTGGAAGAAACAAATATAATTAGATGATGATGGACTGTAACAAGTCCTATAATTGAAGCATTGTGTTGCAAGTCTCTAACTCTGCCTGGGGGAGCCTTTCCACAAGGGAGGAACTTTGGGTTGGGCTTTGAAGAATGAGTTGGAGTTTGCCAGGGGAAGAAGAAAACGATGGGTCTTTCAGCCAGGGCAACTAGCATGTAGAATGGGTTTGAGAGTGAGAGATTTGGGAGAATTCTGTGAAGAGTTCTGTATAACTCAATTAAAAGGAGTGTATGAAATAGTGATGGTACTATATCAATTCAAAAGGTAAAAAAATATATATGGTATTTTATGAGATGTGAATATGATAAAGCATTATTTTTCATTTTCTTCATTAACAAGGAGACCTTAGGCATGCCATTTAACTATTCTGTGCTCATTTATTCATCTTTTGGAACACTGGGGAAACAATTGAGTTTGTTTTTAGGATTAAATAAAATAAATGTGACTGGACAGGATTTTTAAAAGTAATGCTTCCATAATTTGTTAAGCTGCCTTATGTCTATTTTAATTTTTGAAGTTGAAATAAAGTTTTAAAAAATGTAAAAAAATGTAAAAGGAGTGTGTGCCTATTTTGGCTTGAGCTCCACTCCATCTTTCTACTGCTTTCCAAAGGTTAAATAGACAATGGTCCAGAGAGACTGTATACCTAGCAGGCTTCCACACTATTGTGGTGTGGGTTAAGATGAATCTCTAGGATATTTATAGATCATGCTTTTTAAAGCACTCACAATATATTGACTAGAACAAATTTACATTTTGTCTTGGTCAATTTACAAATAGTCTTTGACTTTTTACTTGTGGTGGGGAGTGGAGAGGGAGTTGAAGCATAAAGAGTGATGAATGACCCATTCAGGATAGGTTAGAATATAATTCAGAACCTGGTTTCTTGGGGAGACCTTGTTTCATACCCGCACAATACCCTAGCTCTCTGGATATTATTTCCTATCATATACAGGTCGTTCATCATCTTAAGGGGAAGCACATAAAGAAAGCAACAATCTCTGCTAAGCCGAGATCCTTTTTTCTTTGAAAAGAGTGACCATCTGAACACGTTGTTCACCACCACCAAGAAAGGAAGTCCTCAATAGTTCAATCACAGGTATCTGCTTAGCCTTCTGGGCCCAGTTCAATGCTGAGGGGAATTGGAGATCAATAAAACTTGTTCTTTACCCTCTTGGAACTTACACTCAAGATAAAGATGCAGCATGATTAGAGTTTAAATACATACAATTGGGTACAAGAGCACAGGAATTCTACCTTCCTTTCCTCATTCATATATATTACCTTCAAATTTGTGGTGAATCTTGCTGATTTTCAAAACATATTTCTAAATCAGAATTTCCAAATGCCTCCTGGATATCTTTACCAGGATGTGCCACAGGTCTTTCAAATTCAAAAGATTCAAAACAAAATTCATGTATTTCTGGGAAGCAGATGTGGCTTAACCAGTAGGGCACCTGCCTACCTCATGGGAGGTCCCGGGTTTGGGTCCCAGTGCCTCCTAAAGAAGACAAGCAGATGCCTGTACCTGTGGCAGTGAGAGCTAGATGCTGTACCCCACCACAACGAGCAGACGCCTAAACAAGCAGATGCCACAGTCCAGCAGATGCCACAGCCCACAGGGAGTGGATGTGGCTCAGGCCGTTGGGCATTTGCCTCCCATGTGGGAGGTCCCGGGTTCGGTTTACAGTGCCTCCTGGAGAAAGCAAGCAAACAATGAGCAGACAGACAAAGAGAACCATTTGGGGAAGGGGAGGATAAATTAAAAACAAACAAACAAACAAACAAATAAAACTTAAAAAAAAATTCATCTATTTCTCCCATAAGCCCAACCCTAGGTGTTCTCCTATATTTAGGTATTGGTTAATGGTCTCTCCCACCCACCAAGCAAGACAGAGATACCTGGGGGTCACATTTGACTTCTCCTTTTCCTTTACCCTTTACTTTTCAACATGTCAATGTCATGCTTATTTAATCTTCCAAATAATTTTTGTTTATTCTTCCTTCATATGGAGGTAGCATTTGACCTCCTCTTTCCCTGGGGCTGTAAGATAATGGGACTGTATAGAAATATGATGGATAGAAGAAATACTCTGTGTTTACTATTTTCAAAATAGTATCCTCATTACAAACAGATTCATACATACATACTTTTGTACATATTTATCAAAACAAAATAATAGGATACTTATAATTTCTGAAATGTGTTTTTAAATGTAATAAAAAATTTTGTAACACTTTCCATCTTAGGACATTCAACTATATCTCATTCTTTTTAATGGTTACATAGTATACCTTTCTATGGCTGTATCATAATTTCTCTAATAATAGACATTTAGTTCATATCTTATTTTTCTACTATTATGAATATTTATGCCATAGATATCCTTATACATTGTGCAGTAAAATTTTATAGTTTCTATATTTTCTTTATCACTTTGGTGTTCTTGTGTCCTGGTTAAAAAAGATTATTTTTTACTTGAAGACCAAAAATGCATTCTCCTCTATTTTTTTAATACATTTTAATGTTTAATTAATTTGAACTTTATTTTTGCATATACCATGATGTAGGTAGCATGACTATTTCCTATGCTTTTAATTATGTATTTTTAAAAGAAAATACATTTTTCATGGAAAAATTTTCTGGTTGGAATCAGTTACAGGGAGAAATTTAGATTGTGGGATGTTCTAATTGACCTCAATTTCACACTCAGCATTTTGGTTCTTATTCTTTGGTCTCAGGTTACAAGTGCCAAATGTCCTAAATCTGTCTTTGGAATAAGATAAATGCAAATTTTGATCTCTCTGTTCTTAATAGTTAGGGGTTAATTATCTGAATACTTAATCTCAGCTCACATATCTTCACTGTAAACAAAATGATGTGAAAACTAGTTTAGGGCCATTTAGAATTCCACTTGAACTCTGAAAGTTAGAATTTGTGCAGCTCTATCATAATGTCAAGAAAAACTCCAGCAAGGACTTTTATAATAAAATGTAAAAGCAGAATTTTCAAAGTCTGTATTTTAAAGATATTTGTTACCTAACTGCTATTTTTGTGAGAAGAACATTTATTTCAGTTTGCATTTTTTCTATCAAATTAGTACATGTATTTTGAGAAAATTAGCAAAACACAGACATGTGTAGAGAAGAAAATAAATTCCTTGCCACCTAGAGAAAGCCATGGTCAACATTTTGCCCTATTTTATTTTATTTTTCTCTTTTTGTACCTGTGTAAGGCACACATGCTTTCTTTAAATAGAAAGTAGAGGAGTACCAAGTACATTTTTGCCAAATGTCAAGAAGTTGAGTATTATAAGATCAGTATGCAGTGGAACTGAAGCCAAACGCAAATGTAATAATCAAATAATAAATTTTAGGGATACCAGAATAAATCCAAAATGAAGTCAGTGAGCTTAATTAATACTACAATTTCAAATTAAAATTTTTTATAGTGAAAATTTGTAAGTTTTGACATTGTGGTATTGGATCAATACCTCCTACCTAGGCCTCTTAGCTGCTGGCCTACTCTTTTGGTCCTCAGATTGCACATTGCTTACTAAAAAGAAGCTCAAGTCAGTTGGATGCTAACAGTGATTTTGCACCCAAGTTGTTGATCATTTTCTCCTCTGGAATTCTAACCAACTAAGATAGACTTATCTTCATCTTCTGCTTTTGACACTTTGGTCATTGGTAATTATGCAACGTCTTGAGACAGTTCCACAAATTTAAGCTTTTTGCTCCCTTTGGAGAAAAAATACTCACTGATTATTGTTGTGCTCACTTAATTTTTATTTTCAAAAATTTTGCATGCACATGATGTCTTATATAATCACTTGAGCAAAATTTACCCTTAAACCTTGGATCTAGAAATGTAGCATGGAGGAATGTAATTGGCTCTCAATATAGCCCAGTCTTCTCTGAATTTCTATCTGAATCTCAGCTCTCATTGCACATGTGCCAGTGCAGGATCTTTCGTGGAGCAGCATTGTTGGAAGCTCTTCACAGCATACACCATCATGCAATACTTATCCTCTCCTCGTAGGTTCCCACCAATAAACCCACTTTCTCTACAAGCAACCACTTGTTAGTGAATTTTCCTGTAGATATTCATTTCTACAAAAATATAATGTTAAGGTTTTCTTTTGGAAAAGCAGCTGTTTTCTTTAAACAATTGATAGTTACTATTCTTTGTTGTTTGACCATCTTTTATGAGTACATGATTAGGAAGTTCCAAAATCTCTTATATGTCATGTTTTTCTTTGGCTGCTGAAGAATGATGAATGTGGCCACGATCTTGCTGTTCAGAGCCAGTAATTCTGTTACATTACTCTGCTGTAATTACTTCCTGAGCACACACAACTGAAGGATGTGAACAGAACATATGACTGTGGTTCCTATATCACTCAGAACCTTGTTTGTTCCATTGTCAGTGACAACATCATGGCACTTTTCTTTATTGATGTTCCATTCTGTAAATATTGCCTTAATCATATTGAGATGTGAGATTGAGAAATTTCTTGACTTCAAAGTAAAACCAAACACAATTGAATTTATCCTTTTTCCATGCTGCTGATATAAAGAAAAAAGACTTCAAACTATCTAAAATTTCAGATGTCTAATATACAAAATATTGAATATATTATAATATCATTAACTTTTTTGTGCAAAGTAGAATATAGTTCAAGAAATTTATTTACAATAACATGATTTCTAGAATTCATATCTTGGACAAATATGAAAAATCCACACTTTTCCATGTCTGAAAAAACATTGGCAATATGTAGCAAATATTTCAATAAGCTTCTTCTTTATATTTTTAGTTTCCATTGATCTGAACTATAAGGAATCATCTTATTTTGTCAAATCTGTTGTCTAAAATATGCTAATAAAATGTTTGGGTACCTTATTTTTTTCTCTGACTCTTCCTTGTTTTATCATATTAAGCATCTAGAATGCTTAAGTATTTAAAATAAATATTCAGATATTAATACATAACTCTGCTAATGGGTCTCACTTTAAATTCATGACCATGAACCGTTAGTCGGACCCTGGAAGTACCTGGCAGTCATTCTACGCTCGCCTCATCTATTCACTCTCCTACTCTCCTAGAAGACTCCTTCACCCCTCCTTCACTCTTCCTCACTCCCAACAGTTTCTTTCCATCTTCATTCTTTGCTGATGTTTCTCCTGTTTCACTGGAAAAACTCAAAGCAATCACAAAAAAACTTCCACAGACACGTACCCTCACTTCTATCCATCTACCAGCATGTGCACCCACTTACTCCACTTCCTACAAATAGATGCAATCGCTAAGCCATCTATCCACATGTAGATCCATCCTCACCTTCTTGTCTATTCAAGGACATCCTTTCAACAATTTCCACATCTTCTACATCATTTTTTTACTCTCCACTCAATCATTCCATAGCAGACAATCCCATTGTGGAAAAAAAGGCTTAACACCTCTTCCTTGGCCAGCTACCCCATACTTTTTCTCCCTTTTGCAGTAAAACTCTCTAAAAAAGAGTTGTCTATATTTACTGTCTCCAATTCATTTCCTCTTAAAATATTTGTAACATTTATTTAAACATTTGTTTATACTTATAAAAATGAAAACAATGCAGAAAGCAAAAATTGTTCTTATTTCTCCTTTGAAATAATCTCTGTTTATTCCATTATATTACTTTTAGAAGCTTTATCATTTAAAAAATGAAATATAAGTTTACACATCTAATTTCTGCAATATACCAATATGTCTTTTTGCATGCTCATAACAATATATCTTTAATATATTTTCATTAATAGCTTCCCATTTAAAAAAATTGTAGGTATAATAATACATTTAACATCTCCTAGTGATGAACATTTGTTGTTTCGAATTTTGCACTTTTGCAAATGATATTGAGATGATTATTTTTGTCATTAAATCTTTGTGCATATCCAGGATTAATTCCCTATGATAGATTTCTAGAAGTAGAAGTAATAAGTCAAAGTATATTATATAATATTCCTTCAGGATATATTAAGCTAATAATATTATCTGAAAGGAAAGAGACTAAAGACACCGAGATAAGGGAGACTATCATATTAAGGATTCACAGTGGGTGGAGAATCACTCAACAAATGAGAGAATATTGAATTCCCATCTTGGAGAGCTCTGCCACATTCTCTAAGGGAGCAGCAACAGTCCCCCAAGTGCAGGGGCAGTGACTGGCGAGGGAGGATAATCCCCTGAAGGGCCCTTGATATTGATGACTAGCCTTATGAGCCTTTGCTCTTGAAATTGAAACTTAGCCTATTGTTATGGGGTGCCCAAAGGTTACCTCCTGAGAGCCTCCTTGTTGCTCAAATGTGGCCTCTCTCTAAGCCAAACTGAGCATATGAATGCATTACCTTCCTCCCAGCGTGGGACATGACTCCCAGGGATGAGCCAACTGGCAATGCGACTGGAAAAAGACCTTGAATGAAAGGGAGAATAGGTAACGACAAATGAGTTTATATGGCTAAGAGACTTCAAAATGAGTCGGGAGGTCATCTCAGAGGTAACACTTATGCACATCTCAGTAATCTCATAGAATGCCAAAGTGGATATCACCGCAAATAGTGGGACTCCTGAGGGCTCTGGAGACACCCAGGTCTTATGTCAGGGTGGATAGCTCTGGAGTTTGGTGCCTTGCCAGTGGACCCTACTTTGGAGTTTGCACTCCTTAGAGTGACAAGTTGGTCTCAACTATGTTTTCCCTGCACATGGCTCATCTGTCCCTTCTATTCAAACTTGTACTTGGTGCTGGAGTTTGTAGGTGTATGTCCAGAGACGTGAGTCTTTGGGCTGTCCATGTGCCAATTCCTACTCTACAGCTCATTGGATTCACCCAGGACAACTGGCGGGGAGATGATGATGGACAACGGCCATCCCAGGAAATGGAGAGCGTCTGCAGCTGCAGGCAGGATTATCCCATCCATCTTTCCCATGGGATATAAGCCCCCTCTCAATTGGAGGTGGAGTGAGCATCACCATTCCAGACTCCTCAGGATGGGGGGGAAGAGCTATGAACTAGAGTGGACTTACTGATATTCTACTATAGAGATATTGTGATTCAAGCAATGGAAGAAATTACAACATTGAGGTGGAGCCAGTGGCCACTGGAGGCTCTGGGGACAGGGAGAGGGAAAAGCAGTTGTAATACAGGGGCTTTTTCAGGGCTTGGGAATTATCCTCAGTGACATTGCAATGACAGATATAGGCCCTTTTATATCATCATATAACTTGCAGAACTGTGTGGGAGAGACCGTGGTCCACAATGTGAACTATGGTCCATGCTTAATGGCAAAGCCCCAGGATGTGTTTATCAATTGCAATTAAGGTACCACACTAATGAAAGATATTTATGTGGGAGGTTGTGGGAGGTGTGGGAAGTGGGGCATATGGGAATTCCTATATTTTTTGTGTAACACTTATGTAATCCAAGTATCTTAAAAAAAAAAAAAAGAATTCAGTTGTGAGTTGGGCAGGAAGAGTTTTTCTTACAAATAACTCCATAGTTATTTTGATCACATTGTATTATTGTATTATATTACCTTCCATGAGTTCAACTTAGAACTCATTGAATGTAAGAACTATTTTAATTACTACACTGGTATAAGAAATGTAACATGCACACATTAAATGCTTATAGAAACCATAATTTAGATATGGACTGAGTTGATAAGAATGGATAGAGAGGGATGAGTAAAGGAGACTGGATGAGGGAAGTGGATGTGGCTCAAGCAACTGGACTCCATCTATGATTTAGGAGGTCCCTGGTTTGGTTCCTGGTGCTTCCCCAGACAGCAAGCTGGCGTGACGGGCAGGTGCATTGAGCTGATGCAACAAGAGACACAAGAAGAAAAACATAATAAGAGACACAACAAAGCAGGGAATGGAGGTGGCTCAAGTGATTAGGTGCCTCCCTTCCCCATCAGAGGTCTTGGGTTTGGTTCCTAGTGCCTCCTAAAGAAACAAGGAAGACGAACAGACACAGCAAGTGCAAACAATGGGCTGTGTGTGTGTGTGTGGGGGGGGTGATAAATAAAGAAAATAAATCCTTAAAAAAAGAGAGAGAGAGAGACTGGATAAGCAAAGAATTAATGATTCTTGAATGATTGATTTGGTATGAGAGAGGTACAAGAAACAGTAGAGATAATTCAATTGGGTGACTAAGAACATTATTGCATTATAAACAGAAGAAAGAATGTCAGCAAGCATTGGTTTTGGAGAAAAATTGAGTTTGGTTTTATTGCAGTTACTTCAAAGTTATCTACTCACTTATATACTTATTTAACAAATATTGTGTTTTCACTATGTATGATGAGATACTTTGCCCAAATTTTGTCTATAATATATTCTATGCCTTTCTTTTTATACAGTTTACTTTCCTGTTTTCTTTTCTTTAGCTATCATTTGTTTTATTTGACTGTTAGAGGAATGGCTCTTCTTATGATTTTTTCCCCTAGTGTTTCTTCTCTCTTCTTGGTTTTAAAACGACACTAGATCTGCTCTCCATTAGTCCAGGAATTATTTCTAACCCTTTCATTGTTCTTTCCTTACCTTGTTTCTTTGTCTCCTCTTCAGTGTTCAGGTTCTCTCTCACTCTCTCCCCTTCTTCTTTCTCTCCACTTGTTTAGTTATTGCTGGGTATCCCAGGAAATCAAGGCTTCTATAGCCCAGAGTGTACTCTATTGTGAAGGGCTAAGTTTTTTTGAGCAGTAAATGTGAAGGGTATAATTGCAACTTAGCCAAGTTGTGCATGTGGGGATCTTGAACCAAAGAATGATTCTTTTGAAGCATGCCATTCATTTGTAGACATTTGCCTTTAATTGCCTAGGTCATTTTGTCATGGTGAGATAAGAGAGGTATGACTGTCACATGAGATGAGAGAGGTGTGAGTGACATATCATCAGTTTTAGATACAATCAAAATTAAATGAGTTGTAGTTCCCAGAAGATTTTTATGTCAGAGGGCCTATTGTTTTCAGGTGTGCATGAATACTGGCCAGCATAAGCCAGATGTTTGGAAAAGAGCAGTAGTTCAGAAATCAGAACACTTACGCACCTAATTCTGAGAGCTGAATATAGAATCCCATTTCTTCCCATCCACTGCTTTACCATGATCTACTCCAGTTACAACCAAATGAAATTGGGACTTGAGTGATTTTTGAATTGGTGATGATGATTGAGTGTTGAAGATTATTTTGCTAAGTAAATAATTTATTTGTGTATAATACATTAAATATGAAAACAAGATTAGAGGTTAGGAAGAGATTTTTAAGTTATTCAAGAAAATAAAATGTTTCGAGGAGCCTAAACAATTCCACTAAGCCCTTCAGAAGCACATGCTATATTTGTATAATTGACGTGTTAATTGCAATTTAAAAACTTTTCACTAAATGATTTTCTAAAAATCTCTACCTGGTGATATTTTCCTGGATTAGTTTATGTTGTTTGTATTTGAGGAAATAAAACTACATTTCAAGAATGTTTATAATTATATACTTCACAAATTCAACTTGTTTCTCATCACTAATTAATGAAGTTTTATGGTTCATTTCCATCTTCTTATTTCAAAAAAGCTCCTAAAACAAGGATTTCTATAGGAGATATGTTATATATAAATTTTATAATTGTTTTTCAGTTGAGGATGTGCATTCCCAAGTCTTACCACTAAGAATCTCTCACTGCTTTCTAAATTTTGAAATTCATAAAAATATAGAAAATTGTTTTTACAAAGTTGGGTTTTCTTTTTCACCTCTTTACTCCCTCCTAGTTATGGATTATACAACCAAGCTTTTGTTGTGTGACTTTGCAGTCCCTCCTTGTAAAGTAGACAGTGCATTTTTAAAAAATCTGTTGACTTACTTTGGCCAACGGAATCTTACTTTTTATTGAGATATAACTCATATGCCATAAAATTCACTATTTAAAGCTGTACAATTAGGTAATTTTTTACCACATCCACAAAGCTGGGCAATTGTCACCACTATCTAAATTCCAAATCGTTTTCATCACTCAAAAGAAACCTCATCATGCCCGTAAGCAGTTACTCCTTATCTCCCCCAACCTTCCAACACTAAGCAACTACTAATCTACTCTCTGTCTCTACAGATTTTTCTAGATATTTCATACAAATGAAATCATATGATATGTGACCTTTTATATCTGACTTCTTTCACTTAGCACAATGTTTTCACAATTCATCCATGTTGTATCATGTGTTAATATGTCAGTTTTTTATGACAGAATAATATTCTATTGTGTGGACATACCATTGTTTATCCATTCATCTGCTGATGGACATTTGTGTTGTTTCCACGTTTTGGATATGTAATAATGATGTTATAAGTATTCTTGGACAAATTTCTGTATGGACATATGTTTTCTATTCTCTTTGATATATAGTTCCGTTTGTTTGTTTTTGTTTTTTAGGAGGTAACAGGGATCAACCTAGGACCTCATACATGGAAAGCAGGCATTACATCTGCTCCCCATATACTTCTTTTTTTAGTTTGTTAAAGGCTGCCAAGCAATATACCAGAAACGGTTCGCCTTTTACAATGGGGGTTTATTGTTTTGCAAGCCTACAGGTCTGAGGCTGAGAAAAGTGTCCAAATCAAGGCATCATCAGGTGATGCTCTCTCCCTGAAGAGCAGCTGTGGGTGATTCTGGACTCCTCTTTCAAATGGAAAGGCACATGGCAGTGTCTGCGGGTCTCTGTCTTCTCCCCCAGGCTCCATTGCTTTCAGCTTCTGGTGGCTCCATCTGTGGCTTTCTTTTTCAAGCCACCTCTCTGAGCTCCTGTGTGTGTCTGTGGCCCCTTTTCTCCTTATTCATCCCACTTATAAAGGACTCCAGGAAATAAGACCCACCCTGGGTCATGCCCTACTGAAGTGATCTAATCAAATGGCCCTTAACTGAATTAATTAATTAATTAATTAATTAATTAATTTTTAAAGATTTTATTTATTTATTCATTTATCCCCCCCCTTGCTGCTTGTGCTTGCTGGGTTAGCCAACCACGCCGTGCGGGCAGGCTTGCCTTCACCAGGAGGCCCTGGGAACCGAACCCGGGGCCTCCCATATGGTAAACGGGAGCCCTACTGATTGAGCCACAGCCGCTTCCCCCTTAACTGAATTTAATCAAAAGTTCCCACCTACAAATAGGTTCACATCCACAGGAATGGATTAATTTAAGAACATAGTTTTCTGGGGCCCACAAAATCTTCAAACTACCACAACCTCAGATTGGAATTGTTGGTAATATGGTAACTCTGTTTAACATTTTGAAGAACTGCCCCTGTTTTCAGCAGTATCTACACACTATTTTACCTAACTGCTAGCAATGTACAAGGGTTCTAATTTCTCTATATCCTTGCCAGTATTTGTTATTGTCCATCTTTTTGATTATAGTTATCCTAGTGGGTGTGAAATGGTATTTTCTTGTGGTTTGATTTGCATTTCCCTAATGGCCAATCATGTTGTGCATCTTTTCATGTGTTAATGGCTGTGATGTGAGCAGGGGTTTTAAGTTGGCCTGTGTGATTTGACTTTGCTCTCCATGCTTCTTCTAACTGCCACAAGAACATGCCCTGGGCAGCTGCTGGTTCAGGGAGAATGAGGAGACATGTGGAACAGACCAGAACCCAACTCACACTCTGAGGGCAAGACCTCCCAGCCCCAAACCCCTTTATCAAGTAAAGCAAATCTCTGTTGTTGTATGCCACTGAGATTTGGGGTAGTGATATAGCATTAGTGCAGTAATAGCTGACTAAAACATGTTTCAAACATATGTATAGTTTTAAAATTAAAAAGGAGCACCTCTGTAACCTCTACTCAGATGAAGGAAAAGAACAATGCCAATATCTTAGAAGTTTCCTGCATGCCCCTTCCTTTTTTTTTTTTTTTTTTTTTTTTATTGTGGGTAAAAATCAAAATTCTCACAATACATACAAACATTTGCAAAATGATATATAAATATATATGCATATATGTGTATTTGCTTACAAAAATGTTATTTTTATATATATATATACACATATATTTTAAGAGGTGCTTAGATTACCTAAAATATTACACGGGACCCACTGGGATTCCCATGTTGCCCACCTCCCACACCTCCCACCACATCCCACACAAACATCTCCCACAGTGTGGCCCACCAACCTCAATGAACTTACACATCCTGGAGCCTTGCCACCACAGTACTCAGGACAACCTCCAACTCCCAAAGAAGCCCCTGTATTTCAACTGCTCATCCCCTCCCTACCCAAAAACTGTCAAGTGGCCACTGGCTCCACCTCATTGTTATAATTTCTTGCATTGCAATAATCACCATATGTGAGCAAGAGAATACCATCAAGTCCACTCTAGTCCATAGTTCTTCCCCCAATCCAGAGGCGACTGGGATGGTGATGTCCACTCCAACTCCAAGTGAGAGAGGTGCATGCCCCTTCCTAATCACATCCCCCTTTAGTGATCCCTAAACAATCTCTAACCATTCCTAAACAATATATATTAAATTCTGTCTTTATGTAAATTGAATCATACTATCTGTATCCTTTAACTTGCTTCTCTCTTTCAACGTTATGTTTCTAAGATTGAGCTATGGAGATGTGCACAGCTGTAGTTCATTTATTTTTATTGCTGCATTCCATTGTATAAATAAACTACAATTTGTTTACCTATTCTATGGTTTATGCACATTTGGAGATTTTCTAGTTTGGGGCTATTACTAAAAATGCTCCTATGAATATTCTTGTACATACAGTATGGAGCATATTATACGAATTTCTCTAGGGTATGTACTGAAGACTGAAATTGCTAGGTTACAGGGAATATACGATTTCAACTTTACTAGACAACTCCTCACTTTTTGAAAGTGGTTGCACACTCTCATGAGCAGTGCATGGGAATTTCCATTGCCTCATGCTGGTTAACACTTGGTGTTGTTAGGAATTTAAATTTTTGTCACTCTGGTGAGTGAGTTATAGAGTTTCATTGCGGTTTACTTTGCATTTTCGTTATTATATTTGAATGTAAGAATCTTTTTAATATGGTTGCATTTTCTCCTTTGTAAAGTGCCCATTCAAGTATTTTTGCTGCATTTTCTCAATCTTTGGTCCACTGAAAAAACCTACAATGATAGAGCTAGAAGGAGAATTTGAGACAATTTACTCCAACTTCATCCTTTTTTCAGATGAGGGAATTGAGATACCCAGGGATTAAGTTACCTGCTCAAGTAATTGGTGGTTGAGCTGGGAGATGAATCAAGGTTGTCTGACTCCCAGGACAGTGGCTTTTGTCCATAGTGATATTTAAAAACAAATAATCATGATGATTAAACTAACTTATAGATTAGATGGAAAGGAAGAGGAGGGGAATAGACTATGACTTCATTTAGTAACATCTATTTATTCTGCTCCTACTATATTGCATTTATTGTACTAGACTCTGAGATACAGCAGAGAATGACACAGACACAAGCCCTATCAGTGACTGTGAGAACTTCAGTCTAGGGAATTGAATCAGGGTTATACTCTGAGGTCATTTTTGTTCCATAAATAATATGTAGATTTTTGGCTTGTCAACACATGTTTTACCCACAAGATTTCCATATATTAAAGATTCTTAGAAATTTTACATAGGATTTCCAGTGTAGCCTAAAATCAGTGAAATAAAATTATGGAAGGTGTTTGTCCATTAGTCCTTAAGGCCTGGAACAGAACATACTTCAGGTCTCTTGACAAGGACCAGGTGGATTTCCCTACTGACTGGAATGAACACCTATATCCTTAGGAAAGTCACACTGCAGGTCTAGGCAGAAACCCAGGTGGGCAGGAGCTGGGGCTGGTGTCAGCAGGTGGAGGACTTAGCAGATGAGGCAGATTGCACAGCAGGCAGGAGGCAAAGGATCCTGCAGCAAGTGCAAGTCAGATGAAAATTTGGCAGCCAGGAGTGGAATGGTGGACCATGAGCCTGGCTTCAGGGGCAGGAGGTCCATCACGTAGAGTATTTAGGAAATGAAGCCGGTCAAGATATGGAGATAGGGCTGATGGTAGAGGCCCCATATTACAAAGGGTAATATGGCAGCTGCGACCGAGTTACTGAAACTGAGTAACAAGGCTATGCTTGGCCAAGAGAATACAAACAGAGCCAGGATGCTCAAAGCAGTACTCAAAATTCAGAAGGCAATCCTAGCAAAGTTACTTCTATGCTGAACTATCAAGCTTTGTCCCTTATTTTTCTTGCCTAAAAACCAGGTGGTGAAAATTGGCCTTTGAATGAGGGTTAAGTAGCTCCACGTATGGGTAATGACAAGCTGTTGAAGCATAGAGCCCAGCCATTATGGCTGGTTTTGGTTGGCATTATCTTAGAGCAGCGTTTATAAACTTTAATGTGTACAGAATAACTGATAGGGCTTATTAAAACAGACTTTTGGGCCCGATTCCCAGAGTTTTTGATTTGGTAGCTCCGGGTTGGGGTTGGGTAAGTTGCATGTCTCCCAAGTTCCCAAGTAGTGCTGATAGTGCAGATGTGAGGACCAGAGTTCCACTATCTCAGTGTCTCAGTGCTTAAGGTAAGGTAACGGAGGTTCTAGTGCCTTATCGTGGCTTCCAACGTTTGGTGGATATCTTCCAGGAAGCAACAGGAACCTCTTTCCTTTGAGTCCTTCGAATACACAGTAAAAATTTAAACGCTTTTGTAATCACTTTCAAACACTATATTTTTTTTCCCACTACTATAGGTAAGACATATATCAGTTTGTTTTCTTTTTAAAAAACAATGGTTTTTGACAATTAAAGCAAATTAAACTATCTGCAGCCTATTTTCCTAGAGCGGACATTTCTCCCTCATGAAGGGTGTACTTTCTCTGCTTTATTCATTGGCGTAGTCCCGGTAACCACCACTGGTATATACTATGTACTCAGTGAGTGTTAAGAAAGCAAATAAAGGGACTTTATTTGTATATGATTTAAATTTATATTTTATTAACTTTTTTTTTTTTAAAGATTTTATTTATTTATTCATTTATCCCCCCCTTGCTGCCTGTGCTCGCCGGGTCAGCTAACCACGCCATGAGGGTGGGCTTGCCTTCACCAGGAGGCCCCGGGAACCGAACCCGGGGCCTCCCATATGGTAAACAGGAGCCCTACTGATTGAGCCACAGCTGCTACCCGATATTTTTCTTGTTGACATAAAAAAAAAATGAAAAATCATGGACCTGAGGTGAAAAAGAGATGAGCAACTATAGGGAGCCATCATTAGTTACATCAGGAAATGGCTGCAGAGCCTGCCCTGCTTTGAGATGATATCTGGGTAGGTAGAAAGCAGCTTTCTCTTTCCTTTGGTTTTCCTTTCTCTGGGAGAACGTGCACTGTGAGTGGTGGGTCTGCTCATCCAGCCTCCCACTGCACTCACTTGTCAAGCCTCTGTAGAGGCTGGACCCCTGAATGAGTCATGGGGGCTTGCCGCCTGCCTGCTCCAGGCCTCCTCTGCCACTGACTGTCACTGCTACTGCTGTCTCTCTGCTTTTTCCTCTCTGCTTCTCTAGTCAACTATCTTCCACAGGCAGGAATCAGATGGTTACTCCATAAATACTCCTGCGGGTTTATTGCAATTCACTGTCCCTCAGTTTCTACAACTCTAATACAGAAATAAAACCTCTGTGTTATCTAAAAGAAAATGTAGGAAATAAATTCATATCTGTCATGTTTAATAAGGCACTCTAGAGAGTAAATAATTAAGAAATGCAAAATTCTGTTCTTGTTATAATCCAGTGTCCTATTCTTTTTTATCCCTAGGTGCTCTGGCTTCCACGTCACATTTCTCTGGAACAATATTTTTCACTCCCTCCACCTATTTTTTTTTTAAAACAAAAAATATTTTATTCAAACAAAATTTCATGCAAAAACCCAAACATATACACCAGAAGTGGAGGTGCCCTGGTGGTGTGGAGATGGGGAGCCCCGTGCTCTGCATGAAACCCAGCAATGTCACTATTCAGTTCAGCACAGTACATGACAATAAATTAGCTATGACAGATTCAATAGTTATTTTCTCAACAATTACCTACTGGATGCCTCAGAAAATGACTGTTAGCTGTATGCTCATTTGAAATAGTACCAGGGAAAGGAAAAAAAAGAACCAAATGCGGAGAACAAGGGAAGCTATTTGTGCTTCATCTTCTGAAATACTTTATTTTTCCTGGGAATTTTAATCTGACCACAGGCAGAAAGGTGATCATTAAAGTAAGACGGTATTTTTTCTTTTTTAAATGCTCGATTACACTGTACATGGTAATAAGTGGTTCTTATGTGAATATTTTCCTCCGAAATGATAGAGATTAAACTGGGTCCCAGGCAGCATCAGCTTCTGTACAGCTCGGGCTCCCAGGAGAAGTCAAGGCTATAGCAGGAGCAGGAACTTAGCAGCAGAAGCCTGGGACATTTGCTGGCTGTGAGAGCAAAGGCAAAGCCCTGGCCTTTGGGTATAAAATGGAGAGAGTGATTTTGCCTCCTTCACAGGGGTATAGGAACTCAGGCCCATAGGGTAGGGTGGGGGGTCTAATCCCATAATGTACAGGAAAGTGTTTTATAGAGTTCTGAAGAAACGTGAGCTTTTATTACAGAACACTGGAAAAATATTTGTAAGTGAGGCACAAGATCATTTTGTGACTCCTCTGTGCATGGAAGAGAGGGGGACCAGTAGGTTTTGCATCCAAAGGGTGATTCATCTAATGAACATATGAGGTAGATGTATGTGAATACACACATAAAAGACATTTAGAAAAGGGACATTGGTGGCCACCATTTGTGTGCCGAACATCTTCTCTGTGCTAGGCACTGAGACAAGTGCTACTCATGAAAGAATTACTAAGTAGAAACAATTATTCTCATTACAAAGGAGGGAACTCAGGCGCAGTGAGTTGAGTCTTAAGTAGCTTGCACCAGGCACTTAGTTTGGAGGGGTCAGAGCCAGGCCTCAAATCCATGTCAATCTGGCTTACTGAAGCCCCAGCTCTGACCTATGCTTATGCTATCAGCTTCCTCATTCTCCTTTTTCTCCACTTTTTTCTCCCCACCCCTTCTCTTCCTCCACTTATTCCCCTTCCCTTCCTCTCACTTTCTGCTTCTTCCATTTACACACACACACTTACAGCTATGCACATTCCCAATTTATAATTAAGCACAGATTTTATCATGATTAGCCAACTGGAATTAGGATTTTCCTGCTAATTTTTAGGAATCATATTTTAAAGCTGAGATATTTAGGGTGCTATAGATGATAAATTCTTCAAATAAAACACCGTAGAGCACAGGTTGTTGGATCTGACATCATATCAATACTTTAAAGCTGTGGCCGGCTGAGGGGGCTAAGTCATTTCTTTAAAAGTTATCTTAAATCCCTGAAATATTGGGTTTGTCATGTAGTAAACATCCTTTATAGGATAAGAAAACCTTTCAGTTTTAACTAAAATATCACATGACAATGGTTAGCTGGACATGCAGCTACTGAGACTGTTACTCAGGAGCTTTCTTTTAACCATGTGTGATGAACAGGTTTACACACAGGTGCCCTCCATTAACTAGTGTGGCAGTTTGGTGTTGTTTATGAATTCCAAAAATAGATATTGGATTATGTTTGTAAACTGGTCTGTTCCTCTGGGCATATTGATCATATTAGATACAGAGGTTTCAATTTTACTTGATTAAATTATGATTAAAGCTTTGATTCAGCCATATCAGTAGGACATTCAGTCCCCGTCCCCTTGGTGGGTGGGGACTCACAGGGAAAATGACACCTCATAGGAAAGAGTTTGAGTTTTGATGCTGGAACCCCGGGAAGTAAATACACAGGAGACGAACACAGAGGAATAGAGACTGCTCCATAGACATGGCAGAGTCCCCGGGAAGAGATAGAGCCTGATAGTCTACAGCTGACCTTGTGGAAAGAACAGAGCAGCTGAGCCGGGGAAGAAACAAACCCCAGGGAGAGAGAAGAGCCTTATAGTAGCCTACAGCTGAGACCAGAAGAAGCTGGGATCATGGAGCCTGAAAGGGAAGGCTGAACCCTCACAGAGACCGGCAGCCATCTTGCTCCAACATGTGGCAACAGACTTTGGTGAGGGAAGTAATTTACTCTTTTTTTTTTTTTAAATATATTTTTATTGGTTTTAAAAAGATACTTAGATTGCATAAATGTTATACAAAAAATATAGGAATTCCCATATGCCCCACTCCCCACACCTCCCACAGCCTCCCACATAAACAACATCCTTCATTAGTGTGGTACATTTATTGCAATTGCTAAATGCATCCTGGGACATTGCCACTGAGCATGGACCATAGTTCACATTGTAGTTCATACTCTCTCCCACACAATTCTGCAGGTTATGGGAAGATATAAAATGGCCTGTATCTGTCATTACAATGTCATTCAGGACGATTCCCAAGTCCCAAAAAAGCCCCCGTATTACACCTATTTTTCCCTCTCCCTGCCCCCAGAGCCTCCACAACAATGTTGTAATTTCTTCCATTGCTAGAATCACAATAAGTTTATAGTAGAATACCTGTTAGTCCACTCTAGTCCATAGTTCATTCTCCAATCCTGAGAATTCTGGGATGGTGATGCCCACTCCACTTCTAGTTGAGAGGGAGCTTCGATCCCATACAGCTGATGGATGGGTCTCTCTTGCTTATAGTTGTCGTCTCTCTCATTTCCTTGGTATGGTGATTGTCAATCCTTACCTCCTTGTTATGTAATTTACTCTTTATGGCCTTGTAACTGTACGCTTCTACCCCAAATAAATACCCTTTATAAAAACCAACCGATTTCTAATATTTTGTATCAGCACCCTTTTAGCTGACTAATACAACTAGTAAATTCAAACGTGGCTTTATTCTTGGCCACTGTGATGTAACAGCTTCAGCTTTTCTAATAATGTACATGGTCACAGGTCAGAATTTTTAGCAAATGTCAAGCGTGAATCTTTTAGATTTCTCTATGGGGAACACATCTATGTTGACATAAATTAGCCTGCCAATTATATAATTAGAAGTATCAGCTATGGGTAGATGCTTGTCATGAGCAAATTTCAAAAATGCATAAAAGAGTGTAATGTTTCAAATCATTCTTTGGAATTTCCCATGAATAAAAAAAATTTAAAACAAGCACAGACTGGAACAGTGTGTGGAAACTAACGTAAGTGTCACCTTCACAGCCGAGGAGGCACACATCTGGACACAGCACATTCTTCAAGTCTGTTCCAAGATCCTTTCTTTGAGAGCCAAGAAGAGAATGATTCCTCATGAGTTAGGAGCCTCCCAGTGGCTTCTCCAAGCTCTCTGAAAGGCTGCTGGAAAAATCGTCAGCAGCTGGGATCTATTCTGCACTATGCTTGGTGCTTAGAACAAACATATCCTGGGGACTTAGACTCAGAGAGTGGTTTTTGTTGGACCCATTTCCACATGCTACAGAGTCATGTGGGATTTTAGCAAGGTTAATTCTCCTATTCTGAGCAGGCGAAAGGTGGTTACCAAGATGGTTTACTCATTCATTACCACTTCATATCTCTGATTTTAGGACCAACAAAGTATAGCACCAGGCACCTAAGGGTCTGGTAAAGCAATATAGACATATGTCATCCTTTTTACTAACTGGAGGAAACTAGCGATTGTTGAATGTCTACTTTGTACCTGGTACTTTAATGTCAACAAACTAATTTAATCCTCATGAAAACATTCTGTACTACGAAGTTGTATTATTATACCATTTTAGAAATTAGTAAACCGAAGCTCTGAGAGGTTGAGCAGAGTGCCCAGCGTTTCTCAGAATTAATTCTAAGAAATAAATTATTAATTATTAATTAATTAATTCAGTTCTAATTCTGCAATCAGAACCTGGTCTTTGCACTCCCCGTACAAGCTCTTTATACTACTCTACCTCTGAGGAGATAAAAAATATGATAAAATGAAACCACACCATGTCTTGTTTCAGAGGCATAGCCTGGGTATTTGGGCCTGGACACTTTCCAGTGACTATGCCTGGGGTAAATGTCTATCAATTGCCTTTCCCATTTCATGAGAATTTTATATATGTAAATGTAAACCATGTTGGGCAAAAATACTGTATATGTGAGTTCGAGAAATTGCTCATACATTTAAAATTTAGGAAACTTAGGACTAAAATTAGAAAATTATCCCATTGGTTAGAATTATATACTGTAAGAAATCTTGATCCAGTTTCTTCTGGTTAAGCTTCCACATCAAAAGAAATGTCTGTTATTATCAATCAACTTTTTTTTTTAACATAGAGGAACTGATATGGCCATGACCAGCAAGGTACTGAGGCCTCTGTCAATAGCCACGAATGAGCTTGAAAGCAGATCCTCCACCTGTAGGACAAGCCTTCAGGTGACTGCAGCCCTGGTGGACATCTTGATTGAAACTTCATGAGAGACCCTGAGCTGGAACCACCATGATAAGCTGCTTTTTTCCCCTTTAATTAGAGGAGCTGCAAGATTACAAAACAATTATGCATAAAATATAGGATTCCCATATACCACCCCACCACCAACACATTGCATTGGTATGGAGCATTTGTTATAACTGATGATAGCACATTTTAAAGATAATTATATTATTTTTTTAAACAATAGTTACCTTTGTTACAATTGATGAAAGATTATTAAAATAGTTTTATCTATAGTCTATTATTTATATTAGGTGTATTTTTTCTATATACCACCCTATTATTACCACCTTGTGTTAGTATTGTACATTTGTTATAACTCATGAAAGAACATTCTTATACTTGTACTATTAATTATAGTCCATCATCTAAAATAGGGTCCACTGTGTTGTAGAGTCCTATGTTTATCTTTTAATTTTTATTCTACTCTTATATACAACCACATTTACTATATAGTTCATTGCTGTTGGTTACACTTACTATCATGTGTTGCCTTCACCACCATCCATTTTCAAACTTTTACCATCAAGCTAAATAGAAATTCTGTACAAGTTGAGTATCAACTCCCCATTCTCTAACCCAAATCTATCTCCTGGTAATCTATATTCTAGATTCTAATTCTGTGAGTTTGTTTATTATAATTAGTTCATAACAGTAAAATAATGCAATATCTATCCTTTTGTTTCTGGCTTGTTTCACTCAACGTAATGTCTTCATGATTCATCCATGTTGTTGCATGTATCAGGACTTCACTCCTTTTTACAGCTGAATAATATTCATAAGTCAAATTTTGACTAAAAACAAATTAGGAAAAACTGAAGCTCAATTTTCAATATGTACACAGTACACACAGTTATTAATCAATATAGATACATATACTTCAAAAAATATTACAAGTCATATAGTCACGATTTCCTGATGTTTCAGGGAGGGAAATTATTTTCCTCACTAAAAAAAAAATTTTTTTTGTAGAGATCTACATATATAATGCATTACCCTAGAGTAATTTTTATGGATTAAAACCTTTTAAGGTTCTTAACTCTTCCAAATCAGTTTGAATGCTAGTCACTATTTAATAAGTGCTTCCTGTTATGGATTGAATTGTGTTCTCCCAAAAGATATGTTCAAATCCTAATTCCCAATGTTGCAACGGAGATCCTATTTGAAAATAGAATCTTTGAAGATGTTATTAGTTAGGATAAGGGAATGCTGGAGTAGGGTGAGCCCTTAATCCAATATGACTGGTGTCCTCATAAGAAGAGGAAATTTGGACACAGACAAAGGGGACAATGCCATGTGACAACTGAGGCAGAGCATGTCATGGATTGCCAGCAAGCCACTGCTGGAAGCCTAGAGAGGCATGAAACAGATTTTCCCCTACAGGTTTAAGAGGAAGTGTAGCTCTGCCGACACCTTGATTTTCGACTTCTATTCTCCAGAACAGCAGACAATAAATTCCTGCTGTTTTAAGCCACCCAATTTGTAGTACTTTGTTACAGAAGCACTGACAAATTAAGACACTTATTATGTGTGTATGTGTTTATTATGTGCATGCTTCATGCATATTGTATGACTGAATCTAATTATTCTCATTTTATAGATGAGGAAAACCAAGGTTATCAAACTGGTAAAGAGGGGAGTCTGGAATTGAACCCACTATTCTGATTCCAGAGTCTCTCTCTCTCTATATATATATATATTTTTTTTTGGAAGTACTGGGGATTGAACCCAGGACATTGGACATGGGAAGCAGGTGCTCAACCACTGAGCTACGTTCACTCCCCAATGAGAGTTAGTTTTTCTCTCTCTTTTTTTTAGGAGGTACCAGGGATTGAACTCGGCACCTCGTACACGGGAAGCAGGTGCTCGACCACTTGAGCTACATCCGCTCCCCATCCATACTCTTAACCATACTATGTATCTACTACATCTTTGTGCAATACATTAATACTAAAAGAATTTTACACAACAAAAGCATTACCCAAAGAAAGATAAAAGTGGGAAATGAACTAACATTTACTCTTGCTTCTCATTCTTTCCTAGGTCAGTGTTCTTTGATATTTTCCTGAAGTTTCCCACCCCATGATTCCATGGGATGTCATATAAATGCATCCTTTATAGTAGAATATTGCTGATGGGGGGTTCTACTTTGGGCACCGCCAAATAAAACAAAGGCTTCTATGAGGTAGGCCCTCCCTTTTGTGGAGGGACCATGATTTCCCTTGAAATAGTGCACAGTGAAGCCACTGTGATGAACAGTTGGATCCTCCTCCTCCTCAGCTGTGCTGCTCTCTGGTAGAGAAGCTAGGATGTGGCTGTCAACCAGCATAAGAGGAGGGCAGTGGGGGCACAGTCTCTTGAAAAGTGTTGCTCCATAGCTCCGTGGTGTGGGAAAAGGGGCAAGTTTGGGGAATATCAGGCAAAGAGGAAAGGAAACAGACTACTCTATTTCGGTGGAAACAGAATCAGCTATAAGGCTGACAGTCTTTGGCAGCAGGAAATTGGACATTATTTCTGTAGAGAGCTTCCTGCCCTGAAAGGAATAACTTATCCACTTTACACATTTCCCTACTTGCACAAGGGGCTTCCTAAGAAAGAAATACTCTTGTGTAGGGTTCCATGTCTCTCTCCTTGGCCAGGGTCCTGTGATAGGAGCTACTCCCCAGGAAGTCTTCTGGGGAAACCTACAGGACAGGAGTAGGAAGGCGTCTATCCTTCATTTGAGTCGACCGTTCTTCCTCCCCTGCTCTTTACCACACGGATTTACCTTTAGGTTGATTGACCACTAATTTTTTTGGACACTGACTTTAAGGACTGAACTGGGTTTCTCAAAGCTCTTAAACACTAGCCACTACACCATTAACCTAACCCCTTACAAACCTTTCTGGAATGTTTTGAGGCAAGTCATTGATCCAAAGTGGGATGGTAGTAGAAGCCATCACATTTCATATAAAATAAATTCTTTAAAATAACATACAAATATTAATAAAAGTATTTTATATTACTTTTAATATATTATATGCTTATCTATTACATATACCACAAATATGCTTTTTAAAAGCATAATCTCATTCTTCTTCTTTACCTTTGTTTTAAACAACTGTTTCTCCTCAGTCTTTCATGCACACAGATGGTCTCAGTTATGTACAGTAGCTTCTATCCTCTGTGTTGCTATGCAACAAAATGCATCCTATCTGCATCCTTTCTCTGTTGTATCCCGTTTCCGTTCAACAACTCAAAATAACTAGCCGAGTGCTTCAACATGCTACTTCCTCCTTTCTACTGAGTTGAATATCTATCAAGTATCTTCCTGGGCTTCCTGTCTCTTCCTGTTACAGCCTTGAAAAAATGTGTTTGCCCCAAACTGATTTTCCTCATCACTTCCTATTTACATCAACCCATTCAGTGCTCAGGCAGGCAAAACATACATCAATGAGTCATGCAGCTGTTGGCCCATAGGGAAAAAAAATGTGTCAGCCAATTGTGTGATGCTTGAAACCAAGATTTTTTTATTGTTGTCAGGTGTGGGGTTCCTGTTTGCCCTTTTTATCAAGGCTTTTTTTCCCAACAGATACTAGAATATTAAAAAATGAAACAACAACAACACAACCTCCTTTCTCATTTCGGGGCTTATTAAAGAGGATGACAAACTTGACAATTCTTGTAAAATAAGAGGCAAGCAGAGGACATCAATATGAAGATAGAGAAATTTGGAAGTCAGGGGAATTTAAAGAGAAAAAGAATCCCAAAATACTGAAACAGTAATATGTCTTTCTTAAAACTGTAGGTCTCTTTCTTGTTTAATCATTAGGAAATTAGAGTCATTTATGGATTCTTTTAAAACTCATTTCATGCCCCTTTAATTCATGTCATTTTTTAAAAATCTCAAGCAGTTACAAATCTTAAAAAATTAGATTTAAGTTGACCCAACTAAGAAATCAGTGGATGTGGGATGGAGGAAGCTGGGAATATCTGGGGTGGAGTGGTTGGGGAAAACATATTTATCACTCTCTGCTTGTTAGTGACCACAAATTCCAATTTCTAAAGAAAACTCTAATGTCAAGTGGAAAGCATTTAGGTATTTAAAATTTCAGAGGTCACTTGTGATTCTATTAATGTTATTTTTCTTCATTAAACAATGAGAGTTCTGCAGTGTCGTGTGATTTGAGTGGAAGTGTAAAAATCACAACAGGATTCTTCGTGATGCTGGGTAATGACTGTAAATTCAACAAAAAGTTTTGTTACCTTAAATTTATATGAGAGTGTGTGAAATGTTCTCTTTAGGGGTGGGCATGTTGATCTGTTCTGGGACATTTTGGTTTCTCAGTCACGTATTCTCCATGGGGCCATTGTAAATTTCCTTCTGCACAAGCTATGGTGAATGCACTGTACTTCCATCCTCATTGTTTTCATGCCTGATGTTGCTAAATTTGTGCTGGCCTCTTGCCAGAAGAGGGTTCTAACAACATACATCAATGATGACCAGAACAGACGATAATTGTGGCCAGCCCCCCTACCACGCTGTTTATCTAGACACTTGGAACACCGTGAATTAGTTTTCAGAACTTGCTACTTGTTGAGAGACCACAAGAGAAGCTAAGTAATGTGGGGAGCTGAGTTTCATAGCACTACTCATTTGAGGTTGCTGTGGTCTTCTGTTGCTGACAAGACCTTATCATGATTGCCACAACACTGTCCAGGACCTCTGAAAACTGACTATATGTGGATGAGCCAGAAGCACTGACTTAGGGGACGGCAATGTCAGATTGGACTGAATGGAGATAAGACCTTGGGATGGAGTTATATCTATGCTTTTAGATTAGATTGTTCTTGACAGTTACTGTATGTGTGTGTGTGTGTGCGCGCGCTGTGGTTCTGAAGTTATTTGCTACCAGGTTCTAGTATTCGTTAGTCACATAAAAAAGAAGTAGATGGAAGATTGGTAATGTAGATATGTTAAGTTTGTGTGTGTGTGTGTGTGAGTGAGTGTGAGTGTGTGTGTGTGTGTATGTACAAATACATATATTTTGTGGGGAGAAGTAGATATTAAAAATTTTAAAAACACTCAAAATTTTATTATAGCTCATTCCTTCAACATGTGTATCAAATGCTACCTTAAATTTTTCTTTATTTTTTAAAAAAAAACTAGGTAAAATAACTCCTTTCTACTAGATACTTAAAATGTTAAAAGCTATGCTTAGAGGGTTATAATACTATAAACTTCATCAGATCTCCAGATCTCCTTTTAGCTGGTGCTTGAAAGAGTCTTTGCCCTTTGGTTTTATATTATACTCAGGAAAAATGAATGATAGATTCAAGTTTAAAAAAAGCTCAGATTTTTAATTTCATCCTATTTTGGGGGCTCAGGAACATTCAGTCCACCTTTCTTCATTCCTTAGGGTATTTCATCATATCATTTTTTAAAAATTTTGTTTTATTCATCATATCATTTTAAAGCATAACTCTTAGAGATTTCTTTTGTCTTGAACGTGGTGCACATTCTAGGCTAGATAGTGAGGCCACAGGGCACACATCACGTCTCCCCACAGCCAGAACCAGCATCCAATATGTGAGAAAGCATCGGCCAGGAGCAGAAACGCACTGGCTTTGGGTAAAGCAACATAAACTGGGTTGACCTTCCAGCACAGTGGTGGTGCCTGGGTTTGATGTGTTGTCTCTAAAATCCAAGGAAGCTGGCATAAAAACTAATGTCAGAGAGAATCATTTTTTTCCCATTGAAATAGTAAAACGCTGTTTCTCTTAATACGAAAGCACAGCAGGCTCGTTTAGAAATTAAAAAAAAAAAAAAAAAAAGGCAACAGTGTGAAAAAACACACCTGGTAGAGTCCCACCAGTATCATTGTGGTGTTTTTGTTTTTTTTCCCACTCATTTTCCTTCCTTTGGATTATGATTGTCTTGCACATGGTTTTCTAACTGTTTTTTTTTCCCCCAGTTCCATGAATGGTTTTCCATGTTATTAAATATTCTAAATTCTGGTTGTTTATAATTGCATAATATTCCATTGTATCTTTGGTTATTTGTCCAAAAGGTATATCTTTTTTGGCTTTAAAAATAGCTGCAGGGGAGTAGATGTAGCTCAGTGTCTGAGCACCTTCTTCCCATGTACGAGGTCCTGGGTTCAATCCCTGGTACCCCCATCTCCCCCCCCAAAAAAATAAGCAGCAATATTGTGCTACCATTACCACCATTTATTACCAAAACTTTTCCATGAATGTAATTAACAGCACTGAATTATTAAGTGTGGCTGAAGGGGAAATTTTAGGTTGTTTGTATGTTACTAGAATAAAAATGAAAAACAACAACATAGGACTGTATAACACAAACAGGGAACCCTAATGTAAACTGTTGGCTCTAGTTAATAGCACAGTTACAAAAATATTCTTTCATCCATTGTAGCAAAGGTACCAAACTAATGCAAGATATTAATAATGAAGGGAGGGTATATGGGAACTCTATTTTCTACATGATTTTTAGTAACCCTACAATTAAAAACCACCAATAAAAATAGCTACGAATTTTATTATGAAATAATGCAATATTGTGAGTAAGGCACATTTTGCATCTCGTATGTGTCCACCTCTTTTTTCTGATAACTCCTCTTATTCCAGACAGACCACACATACAGCATCCTCACAGGGGCAGCTGTGCAGACTAACCTCTTCCAGAACAACCTGATATGGGTAAATCAAGCGTCACCTCCTCACCTCTGTCAAGGCTTTTGTTTCCTCAGAAAGTCTACTCTTCTCTGGACATTTGTGTTTTTAAAAAGGATATTGAAAATGTGGAGTAGTGGATCTGTGATAGAATTTTATTGACTGCATCCTCAGCACGTGTGGCATCCTTAGGAGTGGAGATCTTAGTCTGTCAACATCTGTGGCCAGTTCTGTTTAGGGGCCACTCTTGTTTCCCAATTATTTCATAATTTTGAAGTTTCTTTCCCCAGTAGCGTTGTCAGTTCCTTTAGGTCCAGTCAGAGAAACTTTTCTTGTTTCTGCACAAGCCAAGCACAATTCTTGGCATATTGCAAGCAATAATAATTTTTAAAAGCAGTGTACTTAATTGGAATAGTCAAATAGGATCCTCAAACCTGAGACCATGAAACATCATTGTCTCAGAAATGAAGGGGTGTTTTTTATAATACAATTTCCAGGGCAAGTCACACAAAGGATGGCTATAGGAGCAACATCAGGCACATTTGCCTGATGCACAAGAGGTTGGTGACATGAAACAGAGTTGTAGGGTTAGATTTAGGGTTAGAACATTTTTAGTACATTAAGTGAATTTTGAGATAATGCACCTCAGAGTCATAATGTTGTCAGAATTTTCTATTAGCATGGCATTCTTTTCTGTTGAACCATGTCCAGTGAAACAGATAACCCTGGTCATTGGAGTCACATTTCCATGAGTGGGAGATGAATAATTCTCTCTTTCAAGTAATGGAGATAGGAATGTGCCCTGAGGCTGCATGCCTTTGCCACTGTTATTCCTTTCTCTAAGATATTCTTTGTCTTCTACTCCTAGCATACTCTATTCATCCTTCAAGACTCGGTTAAAATATTCCCTCAAACACTTATTATTGCCCCTAGCCTACTTTCTCATCAGTGTTTCCACAGCATTCTTACTCTATGTTCACAAATATTTAATTATCACATATAGGCATTATATTGTCGTTGAACATCCCCCTACTACCCTGTGATTTTGTCAAGTGTAGGGACCAAATCCCACTTTCCTTTGCATTCCAGGCACTCATCATAGTCCATTGTTCATAATAAGTTTACAACACATTTGGTTGAGAGAGTGAATGATGTTTCACAAATTATTCTGCAAGTGATTGACAAAACCACGAAGACCAAGTTCAGTGATGGGTTTTATTATTCTGTCTTTCCTTGGCTATCTCGATCAAAATGCACAAACCAGTTGGGGAATTTAGCTCAGCCAGTGGTATCTACAAGGCCCCAGCGTCCTTGATGATCATTCTCTTCTGGAGATCACCTCCCAAAAGCCACAAGGGCCTGTTTCCTAGCCTGAACATACCAAGTCAATTCCTATCACAGAGGCCTTTTTTCTTTTGGTTCCCTTTATCTGGAATGATTTTCCTCCAGTTGTTTGTGTGGCTCAATTCACCACTTCATTTCTCTCAGGTTCTCAAAGATCGCACTGTTTAAAAAAGCAAACTTCTCACCTCCTGATTTATATTTCTTTGTAACACTTAAGACTACCTGACATTATGATAAACATTTATTTTCACTTACATATTTATTGCTGGTCATCTCCCCCAGAAGACAAATTCTTCAAGGGCATGGACTTTGTTTTGTTCATTGCTTTCTCCCCAGCACCAGCTCACGGTAGCCTGAGAATAAATATTTGTTGAATGTTTAATGATAGCTTATATGTGCTGAAAGTTTGCATTGGTTTTGGCTGGGTATGCAAAAGGAAACAGTTTTCTTTTAAGAAGAAAAAATGAGGATTATAGGACAACGATTGCAGCCTGGTCTGATATAGGTAAACCTGCCAATTTTAAGCTGCCTGATGTAAATAATTTGCTTTGTAACCAAGTGAGTTTAATTTACTATTTGTAGCTGAAGTTATTATTCTGAATCTATGAATACATTATAGAATCTGATAGCACTATCAAGAATAGAAAAAGTCTCTCTAGGTCTTTAATAATACTACATTTAAAATAAAAGTAAAATAATTTTGAATTGTAGGAGAAAAGTCATAGAAATAGCAATATCAACATTTCTCATTTAAAAAATTTAAAAATTCTTACTCCATAATATGTCCAATAGATTTTGGCAAAGATGCAAAAGTCATTCAATGGAAGAAGGATAGATTTTTCAATAAATGGGGTTGAAGCAATTGGACATCCATATATATATATATATATATATATATATATACACACACACAAAAGGAAGCTCAAACGAAACCTTGACAAACCACTCAAATATTAACTCACTATGAACTATGCAAAATGGAAAAGGCAAATCTATAACACTTGTAGGAAAAAAACATAAGAGAACATCTTTGGGAAGTAAGACTAGGCAGTGTTTTTAAACTTGACACCAAAAGCACGAACAGTAAGAGGAAAAATGGAGAAACTGGACCTCATGAAAATTAAAACTTTTGATTTGTGAAAAACTCCATGAAGAGGATAGAAAGACAAATTGCAGACTGGGAGGAAATACTTGCTTACCACATATCTGACAAATATCTTTTATCTAGACTATGTAAAGAACTCTGAAAACTCAACAGTAAAAAACTAAGCAAACAATCCTTTTAGAAAAGGGACATTGCAAATATTCTTGCTGTCCTGATTTTGTGATAATCAGGGTAGGCTAAACATTCGCTGTATTAGAAACCAGGCATATTTCCCCAGACCTAGTTTTTCTCCCTAGGTCTGTTTTTTAGAATGCTGATGATAAACTAAGCCTGATTTATTATATGACCATCCTGAATGGGAAATGACTGTAACTCTAGGGATCTTTGGTCAACCTGAAGAGATATAGCAGGGGGACAGATGTGGCTCAAATGGTTGGGCATCCGTCTCCCATACGGAGGGACCTGGGTTAAATCCCCGGGACCTCTCGTTAAAAATAAAAAAAAAGAAAACTATAGAAGGCATACGGGCTGCCAGGCCCCATGTGTGGGTGCACCATCAGGCCCCGTGAGCCACGCAGCAAGATGATGATGTAACAGGAGAGTGACACAGGAGAGAGCCAAGATGAAATGTGCTGAAAAACCAGGAACTAAGGTGGCATAGGTGGTGGGACGCCTCTCTCCCACATCGGAGGTTCTGAGGATTGAATCCCAGTGAAGACAGGAGGAGAAGGACGAGAAGAGGGTAGGAAACGGACACAAAGAGTTGCCCAGTGAATGGACACAAAAACATCAAAAACCAGGGGTGGGGGCGGGGAGGGAGGATAAAAATAAATAAATATATCCTAAAAAAAGAAAAAAAAAAAGGAAAGGGACAAAAGCATGAATAGACATTTCACCAAAGAGTGCATACAGATGGCACATAAACACATGAAAAGTAGGTCAACACCATTAATCATGAGAAACATGCAAATTCAAACCATCATGAGATATCAGTATACATCTATCAAAATGGCTAAAGTAAAATATGGTGACAACTCTGAACAAGGATTAGGAGAAAGTGGATAACTCATACATAGCTGGAAAATAGTTTGGTAGTTTTCCACTGTGAAAGATACTTTGGTATTTTTTGAAAAATCTAAATATGCACTTACCACACAACTCAGAATTGTACTCTTGGACATTTATTTGAGAGAAATGAAAACTTATGCTCAACCAAAAACCTGTACAAGAATATTCATATCAGCTATATTCTTAATAGCCTCAAAATGGAAATAAACCAAATGTTTTTCAACATAAAAATGGTTAAACAAATGGTGGCACACCCATCCCATGAAATAATACTCAGCAATAAAAAGTATTGAACTATTGGTACATACAGTAACTTGGGTGGATCTCAAGGGAATTTTGTTGAATGAAAAAAGTTTACATACATACATTTAACAGTCTCCACATAATAAAATTATAGAGGTGGAGAACAAATTAGTGTTTGCCAGTGGTTAGGAATGGAGGCAAGAGGATTGGTAGGGCTTAAAAGGATAGGACAAGAGGGCCTTATGCTGATGGAACAGTTCTGTATCTTGATTGTGGTAGTGGTTACATGAATCTACACATATGATAAAACTGCATATAACTACACACACACACACGTGAGTACATGTGAAACTGGTAAGATCTGAATAAGCTCTGTGATAGTACCAGTGCCAATTTTGTGGTTTTGGTATCTAATTTTAGCAACACAAGCTGCTACTGTTGGGGGAAACTGGGTGAAGGGCACATGGGACCTCCCCACATGATTTTTTGCAATTTCTTGTGAATCTAAAATTATTTCAAAATAAAATATTAATAACCCTTTAATCCACACATAGTTTATTAATATACACATAAATATCCTTGGAAATACGTGTGAAACAATCATTGAATCTCTCCGAATATTTGTATGCTTGCAGATGCTGGCAGAATTTTCCTGCACCTAATTGAGGGAAAAAAATGGTATGAGAGCACAGATTCTTGGGTCCGCCAGACTGGGGGACCAGTTACATGTCTGCCCCTCACTTGTTCTGTGACCTTGGTATTTTAGTTGCCTCATCTGTAAAATGGAGATGTGTGACAATGAAATGAGATACCATGTGTCAAATTCTTGATAATAGTCCTATGCTCATAAATGGCTTAAATGAAAAAAAAAAAAGACTTTAAATCAGTGTGTAGAGTATGTTACCTTTGATATGAGAAAAGAGAGAAAATGAGGAAATACATTTGTGTTTGGTTCGCACTGCATAAAGAAATACCCAAACCACGACTGATATTTTGAAAGTTTGTAAATGCCTGTGTTATATGAGTTGTTAACTTTAGTGACTGTCACCTTGGATTACAAAGTTACACAAGAAACTAAAAAAGTAGAAAGAGTCTTGAAGTGTTATGGAGAGGACAGGGAGCTAGACTTTATAGTGAGTTTTTTATTAGTTTTAAAAATATGTAATAAACTTTATTTTTATAGAGGTTTTAGATTGCAGAAAAGTTACACCAAAAGTAAAAGGGATTCCCATATACCCACCCCTCTCCCTCTCATATCTTCCCTTATTAATAACATCTTTCACTAGTGTGGTACATTTGTTAAATTGGTGAATAAATATTGAAGCATTGCTACTAACCAAGGTACATTGTGATTTACCAGTTAATTCCAATGTCCTAAAAATGCCCTATGTTCCACCTATCATTCCGTCCCCCTCCCCTCAGAACCTCTGGTAATGACTATCTTTATATCAATGTTACATGATTTCCCATTACTACAATATTAATAAGTTTACTTTGTCCATGGTTGCATTCCCTCCGTATGTTTTTTCCTTCCTCAACCTTGAAAAATTTGGGATGGTGATGCCTGCTTTGCCTCAGATTGAGGGGGTGTTTAGCTGGAAGGAACTGTTTTACTTGCAGTTGTAGATACTCTCTGTTTTTCGGGATGAGGGATGTCCATCATCATCATCTAGTTAGTTGTCCTGGGTGAGTCTGATGAGCAGGAAAGTGGAGGTTGGGAGTAACTCTTCTGAGATTCAGGGCTCAACTGGAACGTGAACAGACTAAAGATTTAGGTCTCTGAGACATATATTTAATGGGTATATTGCTAATTATAGGCTCAAAAGGAGCAGAAGAATCATGTGTAGGGAAATTATAAATGAGCTAACTCTTTAACATTGAGTAAATAGGTTGTCATATATTCCAAGGGAAGGCCCACTGATGGTGTGCTGATTTCATGAGGTTGTGTGCCCTGCCTATAGTATCTGGATGGCTCTAGAGCCCTCAGGAGCACCCCTATTTGAGGCTTTGTTCACAGTGGCATTTAGTGAGATCTGCCTGAGATGTGCGTAGTGTAATTTCTGGAAAGACCTACCAACTCATTTTGAAAACTTTTAGTCATAAAAACTCTTTTGTATTTAATATTTCCCACTTTTGGCCAAGGTCTTTTTCCAAATGCATCACAGGTTTGTGCTTGGTCTAAATCTCTCAGTGCCAGGGAGGCTCATCCCTGAGAGTCGTGTTCCACACTGAGGGGAAGATAGTGCGTTTATTTCCTGAGTGTGGCTTAGAGAGAGGCCACATTTGAGTAATAAGGAGGATTTCACGAGATAACTCTTCGGCAATAGGTATTATTTGGCTAAGTTTCAATTTTACAAGAATAAGTTCTTAAGTACATGTATTAATATCGAGGGCTTGGCACATTGGTCTGTTTTCTTTTATCAGGCACTGCTTAGGTACTTGGTAGATTCTTGTCCCTCTATTTGAGAATGTAGCAGGACTCCCCAGGATAGGAGTTTGATATTTTGTTGTTTATTTTGTGGGTCTCCACCCACTGAGATAGCACCCTATGACAAGATGAACACATTCATATTCCATAGAAGCATGCCCCAGGTGCACCATTTTCCACACATCCCCCACCCCCACCAACAACTTGCACCAGTGACCCTCCCCTGCCATACTTGCCAAAAGAACATTCCAACAATTGTATTTTCAACCACAGACCTTTACCTTCTGAGAGTTCACCTGTTCCTTTCTCCAGCCCTCCCCCCATTTCCATGGATAGCCCAACCCACCCATGCCCAACCCTGCTCACCCTCACACTCCAGCACTATCAACCCCACTCATATCCCTGCACCACCAACACCCCCATCCACTGCCAAATGACCTCCTTCCAACTTATCATATGTTTTGCCCAGATTGAGCATTGGCTTACTACTCTCTACTACCTTTCTGTCTCCTGTTAACCTATCTTCCACACTCTATCTCTGTGAGTCTGCACAATATGCTTAAGTCCTATCACTGACGTCATGCAATATTTTTACTTTAGTGACTGGCTTACTTCTCTTAGCATAAGGTCTTTGAGAGTCATCCATGTGGTTGTATGTGTTAACACTTCATTCCTTCTTAGAGCTGAGATATTCCGTTGTATGTATATAACACCTTTTGTTTACCCATTCATCATTTGGTAGACAGTTGGGTTGCTTCCAACTTTTGGCAATATTGAATAATGCTGCTGTGAACACTGGTGTGCATATATCAGTTCATGTGTCTGCTTTCAATTCTTCTGGGTATATACCTAGTAGAGGGATTGCTGGGTCATATGGAAATTCTATAATTAGCTTCCTGAGGAACTGCCAAAAAGTCCTCCACAATGGCTACACCATTCTACATTCCAACAGTTGTAGTTTTATTTTATTTTATTTTTATTTTTTGAGGTACTGGGGCCAGGTATTGAACCTAGGACCTCATATGTGGGAAGCTGGTGCTCAACCACTGAACTACATTGGCTCCCCTGAATTGTTCTTTTATTTGTTTTCTTGTTTTTTGTTTGCTTGCTTGTTTTGTTTTGTTTTTAGGAGGCACTGGGAACCAAGCCCAGGACATCCCATGTGGGAAACAGGCACTTAACCGCTTAAGCCACATCCACTCCCTGTTTTCTGTTTTTTAACAGCAGCAGTCTAATAGGTGTAAGATGATATCTCATTATAGGTTTGATTGCATTTCCCCAATAGCTAGTGATAGTGAGCATCTTTTCAAGTGCTTTTTAGCCATTTGTATTTCCTCTTTGCAAAAGTGTCTATTCAAATCTCTTGCACATTTTTTAACAAATCATTTTTATTGATACATATTAATAAAGCATACAATTCACCCAAAGTATACAATCAATGGTATTTGTATAATCACTTAGTTGTGCATTCATCACTTCAATCATTATTAGAGAATTTTCATTATTTCAATAATGATAATAATAAACAAAAAACAGGCAAACAAACAAGAAAATTCTTCACCTCTCAATCTCCTTCTGTTTCCCCTACTGTACATAGCTGCTATTCCTGGCTATTCTTGCACAATTATTTATTTATCTATTAAGCAGTTTTATTGAGATACATTCACATACCACACAATCTGTCCAAAGTGTACAATCAATGGCTTTTAGTATAATCACAATGTAGATTCATTCTTGCCCATTTTTAAAATGGGTTGTTTTTCCTTTTATTGAGATGTAGGATTCCTTTATATATGCTGGATATTAGACCCTTATCATATAAATAGTTCCCAAATATTTTCTCCCTTTGAGTAGGCTGACTTTTCACATTCTTGAAAAATTCCTTTGAAGCACAAAAGTTTTTAATTTTGAGGAGGTCCCATTTATCTATCTTTTCTTTTGTTGCTTGTGCTTTGGGTAAAGTTTAAGAAACCATTTCCTACTACAAGATCTTATAGATGCTTCCCTTTGTTATCTTCTAGGAACTTCATGGTCTTGGCTATTATATTTATCTTTGATCCATCTTGAGTTAATTTTTACGTAGGACATGAGATGGTGATCCTCTCTCATTCTTTTGGATGTGTATATCTAGTTCTCCCAGGACCATTTGCTGAAGGAGCTATTCTGTCCCAGTTAAGTGGGCTTCATGGCCTTGTTGAATATCAGTTGGCTGTATATGCACAGGTCTATATCAGTACTCTCAATTTGGTTCCTTTGGTCAGTATGTCTATCCTTGTGCCAGTACCATGCAGTTTTGACCACTGTAGTTTTGTAGTCTATTTTAAAGTCAGGTAGTGCTATTCCTCCAATTTCATTTTTCTTTTTCAATATGTTTTTGGCTGTTCAGGGTCCTGCCCTTCCAAATAAATTTCATAATTGGCTTTTCAGTTCAGTAAAAAATGCTATTGTAATTTTATTGGGATTGTGTTAAATCTGTAAATTAATTTGGGTAGGATAGACATCCTAATGATATTTTGTCTTTCAGTTCATTAACATGGAATCTTCTTCCATTTATTTAGGTCTTCTTTGATTTCCTTTGACAATGTTGTGTAGCTTTCTGTGTATAAGTCCTTTACATCCTCAGTTAAGTTTATTCCTTGGTATTTGATTCTTTTAGTTGCTATTTTGAATGGAATTTTTTCCTTTATTTCCCTCTCTGATTTCTCATTATTAGTGTACAGAAATGCTACTGATTTTTTTGTGTGTGTTGATCTTATATCCCACTACTATACTGAACTTGTTTATCAGCTCTAGAAGTTTTAGTGTAGATTTATCAGAGCTTTCTACATATAGGATCATGTCATTTGCAAATAGTGAAAGTTTTACTTCTTCCTATCTAATTTGGATTCCTTTTATTGCTTTTTTGCCCAAGTCCTTGAGCAAGTACTTATAATACAATCTTAAATAAGAGTGGTGACAGTGGGCATCCTTGTCTTGTTCTAGATCTTAGAGGGAAAGCCATTAGCATTTCCCAATTGAGTATGATGTTAACTGTTTCATATATACCCTTTATCATGTTGAGGAAGTTTCCTTCTATTCTTATCTTTTGAAATGTTTTTATCAAGAAAGTTTGTTGTATCTCTTCAACTGCTTTTTCTGCATCAGTAGAGATGATCATATGATTTTTTCCCTTCAGTTTGTCAATGTGGTGTATTACATTGATTGCTTTTCTTATGCTGAACCATCCTTGCATACCTGGGATAAAACCCACTTGATCATGGTTTATAATTCAATAACCCATCATTGGATGGGTTATTGGATATGATTAGCAATTATTTTTTTGAGAATTTTTGCATCTAAGTTCATTAGAGTGGTCTGTAATTTTCTTTTCTTGTGGCATCTTTATGTAGCTTTGGTAGTAGGATGATGTTGGCATCGTAGAATGATCTGTTAGGTAATGTACCTGCCACTTCTATTTTTTTGGAAGAGTTTAAGTAGGATTGGTGTTGGTTCTTTCCAGAATGATTGGTAGAATTCACCTGTGAAGCCATCTGGACCTGAGCTTTTCTTTGTTGGGAAGTTTTTGATGACAAATTCAATCTCACTACTTGAGATTGGTCTGTTGGGTTCCTCTATTTCTTCTTTCATCAATGTAGGTTTATTGTGTGTTTCTAGGAATTTGTTCGCTTCATCTAAGTTATCCATATATTCACATACAATTTTTTAAAGCATCCTCTAATGATAGTCTGTATTTCTTAGGGTTCAGTGGTGATATATACTCGCACATTCTTTTTTTTTTCTTAACAAATCAATTTTATTGATACATATTAATAAAGCAAAAATCCATCCATATACAATCAATGATATTCAGTGTAATCACATATTTGTGTATTCATTACTTCATTCTTAGAGAACATTCATTATTCTAATAATAATAATAAACAAAAAACAAACTACCAACCCAAACTCATCACCTCTCAATCTCTCTATATCCCTGCCATACATAGCGGCTATATGTACATAGCTGTATGTATGTATGTCTATGTCCCTGCTGAACGTAGCTGCTATTCTTTTTTCCTTCTCTCTAGTATATTTGTATTTACATTTTGTAAGAACAGTCTTATATATGCAATATCACCTATATTTGTGTTTTACATGAGGTTTCACTGTATTGTAGAGTCCCATGTTACAGTTTTTAGCTTTCCTTCTAGTAATGTACATGCCCTTAGACTTTCCCTTTCAACCACTCTCATATCAGTGCAATAGTCTTGATAGTTACAAACATCATGATATGCTTTAACCATTTCTACTCATTTCCAGAGATTTACAAACAACCTTTTTAGTAATTCCACACAGATTAACCCTCAGCTTTCCATTCTCTACCATCTATCTATTTTCTGGTGATCTATATTCTAATTATTAACTCCACGAGTTTACACAATATATTTATTTATTTAATTTTAAAAAAGATTTATTTAGCGCCCCCCACACCCCCATTGTTTGCAGTTGCTGTCTGCTCTCTGTGTCCTTTTGCTGTGAGCTCATCTTCTTTTTGGCAGACACTGGAAACGGAACCGGAGACCTCCCATGTGGAAGAGAGTCACTCAATCACCTGAGCCACCTCAGTTCCCTGTTTTGTTGTGTCTCTCATTGTCTTTCCTCTGTGTCTCTTTTGTTGCATCATCTTGTTGCGCCAGTTCACTGCAGCTGCCCGCTGCGCCAGCTCGCCTTCTCCAGGAGGCACCAGGAACTGAACCAGGGATCTCCCATGCGGTAGGTGGAAGCCCAATTGCTTGAGCCACATCCGCTTCCCTACACAATATATTTAGTTCATAATAATGCAATCATACAGTATTTGTCCTTTTGTGTCAGTCTTGTTTCACTCAACATAATGTCCTCCAGGTCCATCCATGTTGTCATATGATTCACAACTTCATTTCTTCTTACCCCTGCATAATATTCTATCATGTGTATACACTAAAATTTATTTATCCATTCATCAGTTGATGAACACCTGGGTTGTTTCCAACTTTTAGCAATCGTGAATAATGCCGCTGTGAACATCAGTGTGCAGATGTCTGTTCATGTCTCTGCTCTCAGTTCTTCTGGGTGTATACCTAGCAAAGATATTGCCAGTTCACATGGCAAGTCTATATTTTTTTTTTTTTTTTTTTTTTTTTTTTTAAAGATTTTATTTATTTATTCATTTATCCCCCCCCTGCTGCCCGTGCTCGCTGGGTCAGCCAACCACACCGTGCGGGCGGGCTTGCCCCCACCAGGAGGCCCCGGGAACCGAACCCGGGGCCTCCCACATGGTAAACGGGAGCCCCACTGATTGAGCCACAGCCGCCTCCCTTGGCAAGTCTATATTAAACTTCCTTAGGAACTGCCAAACAGTCCTCCACATGGCTATACCATACTACATTCCCACCAACAGTGAATAAGCATTCCTGTCTCTCCACATCTTCTTCAACATTTATAGCTTCCCGACTTTTTAATAGCTGCCAGTCTAACAGGTGTGAAATGATATTTCATTGTAGTTTTGATTTGCATTTCCCTAATCACCAGTGATGCTGAACATTTTTTCATGTGTTACTTTACCATTGGTATTTCTTCTTTGAACAAATGTTTTCAAATCCTTCACCCATTTTTTAATCTGGTAGTTTGCCTTTTTATTGTTGAATTGTATGATCTCTTTGTATAGTATGGATATTAAACCTTTATCAGATATGTGGTTGCCAAACATTTTCTCCCATTGATTTGCTTGCCTTTTCACCCTTTTGACAAAGTTTTTTGAGGTGAAAAAGTGTTGAATTTTGAGGAGGTACCATTTATCTATTTTTCTTTTGTTGCTTGTGCTTTGGGTATAAAGTTTAAGAACCTACCACTTACCACAAGATCTTGAAGATATTTTCCTACATTTTGTTCTAAGAGTTTTATGGTTGTCACTTTTATATTGAGGTCTTTGATCCATTTCGAGTTAATCTTTGTATAAGGTGTGAGGTAGGGGTCTTCTTTCTTTCTATTGCCTATGGCTATCCAGTTCTCCCAGCACCATTTGTTGAATAGACTGTTCTGACTCAACTGGGAGGACTTGACAGCCTTGTTAAAAATCCCTTGACTGTAGATGTGAGGGTCTATTTCTGAGTTCTTGATTCAGTGCCATTGGTCAATATGTCTGTCTTTATGATGGTACCATGCTGTTTTTTTTTCCTTTTCTTTACCACTGTAGCTAAGTAATATGCTTTAAAGTCCAGAAGTGAGAGTCTTCCAACTTCATTCTTCTTTTTAAAGATCTTAATGGCTTTTCAGGGCTCCTTACCCTTCCAAATAAATTTGATGGTTGGTTTTTCCACTTCTGCAAAAAAAGGCTGTTGGGATTTTAATTGGATTTCATTGATTGTGTAAATCAGATTGAGTAGAATTGACATCTTAATGATAGTCAGTCTTCCAATCCATGAACATGGAATGTCCTTCCATTTATTTAAGTCTTCTTCAGTTTCTTTTAGCAACGTTTTGTAGTTTTCTGAATACAGGTCCTTTAAGTCCTTGGTTAAGTTTATTCCTAAATATTTGATTGTTTTAGTTGCTATTATAAATGAATTTTTTTTTCTGATTTCCTTCTCAGATTACACATCAGTATTGTATAGAAATGTTATTGATTTTTGTGTATTAAGCTTATATCCTGCCTCTTTGCTGAACTCATCTATTAGTTCTAGTAGTTTTGTTGTGGAATTTTCAGGAGAGTCTAGATATAGGATCATATCAGTGAATAGTGAAAGTTTTAATTCTTCCTTTCCTATTTTGAGGCCTTTTATTTCTTTATCTAGCCTAATTACTCTAGCTAGAACCTCTAGCACAATATGTGTGTGTATATATATATATATAAATATTTTGAAAGATGCTTAGGTTACATAAATGTTACACAAAAATTACAGGGATTCCCATGTTCCCCACCTCCCACAACCTCCCACATAAACATCTTTCATTAGTGTGGCACATCACCTACAATGGATATACACTTCCTGGGGCTTTGCCACTAAGCATGGACCATAATTCACATTGTAGACCACACTCCCACACAGTTCTGAATGTTATATGCTTATGTAAAATGGCCTATATCTGTCATTATAATGTCACTCAGGATAATTCCCAAGTCCCAAAAAAGCCCCTGTTTTACAACTGCTTTTCCCTCTCCCTGCCATGAAAATGTCCAGTGGCCACTGGCTCCACATCAATGTTGTAATTTCTTCCATTGCTTGAATCACAATATGTCTACAACAGAATACCAGCAAGTCCGCTCTAGTCCTGAGGAGTCTGGGATGATGATGTCCACTCCACCTCCAAGTGAGAGGGTGCTTATATCCCATGGATAAGATGGATGGCATTATTCTGTCTCTAGCTGCAGACTCTCTCCATTCCCTGGGATGGCCGTTGTCCATCATCATCTCCTTGCCAGGTGACTTGGGTGAGTCTATTGAGCTGTAGAGTAGGAGTTGCAGCTCCACCGAGATTCCAGGCACAGCTGGTACATGGGCAGGCCAAAGGCTCCAGTCTCTGGAAGTACACCTACAAACTCCAGCACCACATATAGGTTTGAATAGAAGGGACTGATGGACCATGTGCAAGGAAGACTTATTTGAGTCTAACTCTGTCACTCTCAGGAGCACAGATTCCAAAGTATAGCCCACTGATAAGGCATCAATCTTTGGAGCTATCCCCCCTCATATAGGACCTGGGTGTCTCCGGAGCCCTCAAGAGCCCCTCTGTTTGGGGTGATATCCACTTTGGTGTTCTATGAGATCCTACTGAGGTGTGCGTAAGCGTTACCTCTGGGATGACCTCCCAACTCTCTTTGAAGTCTCTTAGCCACATGAACTCATTTGTCTTTACCTTTTCCCCCTTTTATTCAAGGTCTTTTTCCAGTCGTATCGCCAGCTGGCACTTCGTAGTAATCCCTCGTTGCCAGGGAGGCTCATCCCCGGGAATCATGTCCCATGCTGGGAGTAAGGTAATGCATTCATCTGCTGAGTTTAGCTTAGAGAAAGGCCATATTTGAGCAACAAGGAAGCTTTCAGGTGGCAACCCTTAGGCACCCCATAACAGTAGGCTAAGTTTCAACTATGAGAGCAAAGGCTCATAAGGCTAGTCATCAAAAACAAGAACCCATTATTGGACCATCCTCCTTTGCCAGACACTGCCCCTGCACTTGGGGGACTGTTGCTGCTCCCTTGGAGAATGTGGCAGGGCTCTCCAGGCTGGGAATTCAGTATTCTCTCATTTATTGAGTGATTATCCACCCACTGTGACCATGCCCCACCCCTTGATCATTTGAACAATTTTATACAACTTTTATGTATATTGAGGTGAAATTCCTCCCATGAAACCCCGATCCCAGACAACCCCCCCAATGATCCTCTCCTGCCCCTGTGATCCAAAACTTTCTTAAAGATGAAGCCCATATAATAGCCAAATACAATTAATAGGAAAATGAAATAATAATGATAAGTTTAAATGTAAGAGATAAAATACATGGAAACTTAAAAAAAAAACTAAAAATAAAATTAAATTAAAGGATTGGGATATTCAAAAAATGGGAAAAAACAAAAAAATTAAAAAAAAAAATTTTAGACATTTTTCCTTTTATCACTGCATTATTGGGTGCCCAGTCTGTACCGTGACACCTGCCCCCCTCACTTCCCAGTGTCTCCCAAATTTTCATTTAATTTTCAAAGAAATTTTAGGTTACAGCAAAGTCACACACAGAATAGTAGAGACTCTCATATACCCAACCTCCTCCCCCTTTCCTCACCCCATATTAAAACATTTTTGTATGTGGATGTAGTATTGTTATAACTATTATACAGATAGTGAAACATAGCTACTAAACATTGTCAATGGTTTACAGTACAGTTTATAATTTGGACGATACAGTTTAATAATTTCTGATATTTACCATGTCCTGTATCCATCACTGAAAGGTAATGAAAAACATTTCCCCTGACCACTAAATACCCCCTGTTTGAACTATTCTGTTCCTCCCTCCCCATCCCCCTGGGCACATGACACTCCCCTGTCTTGACTCATTGGATGAAGATTCATAGTTACATGCAACAAGAGGTCTTGACATACTGATTGTCCTCCCCTATTAGGATCCACCCTTGCTCATAAGAGATGCCCACCTGTCTGTTTCTGGGAGAATCGGTCCTCCCAAAGATGGGGGTCCATCTTCCCACTCACCGTATGAGTCTCCACTCCCCAACACAACACATTATGACAGGATGAGCACTCACACACTCCCTAGAAGCCTACTCCAGATGTACCCATCCTGAATGCCGCCCCAACCAACACCCTAAACCAGTGACACTACCTTGTCATATTGACATAAGAGCATTCCCACTCCTGCACTTTCAAACTCATACCCACAAATCCTGTGTTAACCTGGTCCCTCTCCCATCTCTCTCTCTAGTATCCTGGATATTCTAACCCGCCCTTCCTAATCTACCCACCTGTCAACCCTGCACCACCAAACCCAGTAATATCACTACCCACCTGTCCTATTCTTCAATATGCAACTATATTCTATCACTTTATCATAGATTATGTCCATATGGGTGATGGCTCACAACTTTCTCTTCTCTTTCTCTCTTGTTAACCTATCTTTCAGACAATGGTTCTCAGAGACTGCTCACTTTCCTCAATTCAAATCAGTGAGGTCATATACTGTTCATCCTTCAAAGCCTGGCTTGCTTTACTCACCATTAGGTCTTCAAAACTGATCCATATTATTATGTGTGTTAGCACTCTATTCCTTATTACAGCTGAGGAATATTCCATTGTATGTATATACCACATTTTGTTTATCCATTCCTCTGTTGCTGGGCACCGGGGTTGATTCCAACTTTTGGGCAATGGTGAACAATGCTGCTATGAACATTGGTGTGCATATATCTGTTCGTGTCTTTGTTTTCAATTCTTCTGGGTATATACCCAGCAGTGGAATTGCTGGATCATATGGAAGATCTATTGTTAGTTTTCTGAGGAACCACCAAACTGTCGTCCACATGGCTGGACCATTCCACAATCCCACCAGCAGTGGATAAGGGTTTCTATTCCTCCACATGCACTCCAACACTTATAGTCTGCTGTTTTTTTAATAGCCGCCATTCTAATGGGTGTAAGATGGTATCTCATTGTAGTTTTGATTTACATTTCCCTGATAGCTAGCGATGTCAAGCATTTTTTCATGTGCTTTTTAGCCATTTGTATTTCTTCCTTGGAGAAGTGTTCTTTCCAGGTCACTTGCCCATTTTTTTAAATGGGTTGTTTGTCTTTTTGTTTTTGAGGTGTAGGATTTCTTTATATATGCAGGATATTAGGCTCCTATCAGACATATGGTTGCCAATATAATCTCCCATTGGATAGGTTGCCTTTTTATTTTCTTGATAACATCCTTTGAGGTGCAGAAGTTTTTAATTTTGAGGAGATCCCATTTATCTATTTTTTCTTTTGCTGCTCATGCTTTGGGTGTGAATTTCATGAAACCATTTCCTATTACAAGGTCCTGTAGATACTTCCCTACATTATCTTCCAAAGTCTTTATGATTTTGGCTCTTATATTTATATCTTTCATCTATCTTGAGTTGATTTTTGTATAAGGTGTGAGATGGTGTTCCTCTCTCATTCTTTTGGGTATGGCTATCCAGTTCTCCAAGCACCACTTGTTGAAGAGGCCATTCTCTCCCAACTGAGTGGGCTTGGTGGCCTTGTTGAATATCAGATGACTGTATATGCGAGGATCTATATTAAAACTCTCAATTCGGTTCCATTGGTCAGTGTGTCTATCCTTATGCCAACACCATGCAGTTTTGAGCACTGTCGCTTTGTAGTATATTTTAAAGTCAGTGTGATACCTGCAACTTCATTTTTCATTTTCAATATGTCTTTGGAGATTTAGGGCTTCTTACCTTTCCAAATATACTTTGTAGCTAGTTTTTCCAGTTCCTTAAGAAATAAAGTGTTAGTTTTTATTGGGATTGTATTAAATCTGTAGGTTAATTTGGATAGGATAGATATTTAGTCTTCCTATCCATGAACAGGGAATATTCTTCCATTTATTTAAGTCTTCTTTGATTTCCTTTAACAGTGTTGTGTAGTTTTCTGTATATACATCCTTTGCATCTTTAATTAAATTTATACCTAGGTATTTGATTCTTTTAGTTTCTATTGTAAATGGTATTTTTTTTCTTGATTTCCTCCTCAGATTGCTCACTATTGGTGTACAGAAATGCTACTGATTTTTGAGCATTGATCTTATAGCCTGCGACACTACTGAACTCCTTTATAAGTTCTAGAAGCTTTGTTGTAGATTTCTCAGGGCTTTCTACATATAGGATCATGTCGTCTTCAAATAATGAAATGTTTACTTCTTCTTTTCCAATTTGGATGCCTTTTATATCTTTTTCTTGCCTCAGTGGTTGAGCAAGTACTTCTAAGACAATGTTAAATTGGAGTGGTGATAGTGGGCATCCTTGTCTTGTTCCTGATCTCAGAGGGAAGGCTTTTAGGATTTCACCATTGAAGATGATGTTAGCTTTGGGTTTTTCATAAATACCCTTTATCATATTCAGAAAGTTTCCTTCTATTCCTATCTTTTGCGGTGTTCTTATCAGGAAAGGATGATGTATTTTGTTGAATGCTTTTTCTGCATCTATAGAGATGATCATATGATTTTTTTCTTTCAATCTGTTTATGTGGTGTATTTACATTGATTGGTTTTCTTATATTGAACCATCCTTGCATATCCAGGATGAAACCCACTTGGTCATGGTGTATAATTCTTTTGATATGTTGTTGAATGCAATTAACACATTTTATTGAGGATTTTAGCATCTAGGTTCATTAGAGAAGTTGGTCTGTAATTTTCCTTTCTTGAGGTATCTTTGTTTGGCTTTGGTATTAGGGTAATGTTGGCATCATAGAATGAGTTAGGCAATATTCCTACTTCTATTTTTTGGAAGAGCTTAAGCAGGATTGGTGTTAGCTCTTTCCGGAATGTTTGGTAGAATTCAGCTGTGAAGCCATCTGGTCCTGGGTTCTTCTTAGTTGGAAGGTTTTTAATGACTGAGTCTATCTCTTTACTTGTATTTGGACTGTTGAGTTCATCAATTTATTCTTTCATCAATGTAGGCTGTTTATGAGTTTCTAGAAATTTGTCCATTTCCTCTAAATTATCATTCTTGTTGGCATATAATTTTTCAAACTATCCTTTTATGATACTCTTTGTTTCTGTGGGGTCAGTAGTGATATCCCCTTGCTCATTCCTTATTTTGTGTATTTGCATCTGCTCTCTCTTTTTCTTTGTTAGTCTGGCTAAGGGTTTGTCAATTTTATTGTTCTTCTCGAAGATCCAGCTTTTGGTTTTGTTTATTTTTTCTAGTGCTTTCTTATTCTCTATTTCATTTAGTTCTGCTCTAATCTTTGTTATTTCCTTTTTTCTACTTCCTTTAGGTTTAGTTTGTTGTTGTTTTTCCAAGTCCTCCAAGTGTGCAGTTAGGTCTTCAATTTTACCTCTTTCTTCTTTTTTAATATATGTATTTATGGCTATGAACTTCCCTCTCAGGACAGCTTTGGCTGCATCCCATAGGTTTTGATATGTTGTGTTGTCATTTTCATTAGTTTCAAGGTAGATTCTGATTTCTTTTGAGATTTCCTCCTTTACCCACTGTTTGTCTAAGAGTGTGTTGTTTAACTTCCATATCTTTGTGTCTAATCTGTTTCTCTGGCCTTTAGTGATTTCCAGTTTCATTCCGTTGTGGTCAGAGAAATTACTCTATATAGTCTCATTCTTCCTGTATTCATTGAGAGTTGTTCTGTGGCCTAGCATTTGGTCTATCTTGGAGAATGATTCATGTGCACTCGAGAAGAATGTAAATCCTGCTGTATTTGGGTGTAGTGTTCTGTATATGTCTGTTAGGTCCAGGTCCTCTAATGTATTATTCAGTCTTTGTTTCTTTATTGATTTGCTGTCTAGATGTTCTGTCTAATGGTGATAATGGTGTATGAAAGTCCCCCACTATAATTGTAGAGGCATTTATTTCTCCACTTAGTTTTTCCAGAGTTTGCCTCATGTATTTTGAGGCACCCTGATTAGGTGCATAAATGTTTATGATTGTTCTCTCTTCTTGAGAGATTACCCCCTTTACTAATATATAGTGTCCATCTTTGTCTCTTACAATAGTTTTGCATTTAGAGTCTATTTTATCTGATATTAGGATAGCTACTCCTGCCCTTTTTTTGGCTATTGTTTGCTTGTAAATTGTTTTCCAGCCATTCACTTTTAGCCTTCTTGAATCCCTGGGTCCAAGGTGGGTTTCTTGTAGACAGCATATAGATGGATCATATTTCCTTATCCATTCTGCCAATCTGTCTCTCTTGACTGTGAGTTTAATCCATTAACATTCAGTGTTATTACTCGCAACGAATTTCTTACTTCAGCCGTATTTTCTTTGGGTTAATGTATGTCATATGTTGCTTTTATTTCTCTTTTTGTCTTTTCAGTTGTTCTTACACTCTCCTCCAACTCTCTCTCCCCTGTTTTTTCCTTTCAACTTGTAGAACTTGCTTTAGTATTTCTTGAAGTGCAGGTTTCTTATTGGCAAACTCTCTTAATTTCTGTTTATCTGTGAATGTTTTGAACTCTCCATCATTTCTGATTGCTAGTTTTGGTGGATAGGCTGGAAGTTTTTTTTCTTTTAGTACTTTGACTATGTCATACCCCTGTCTTCTTGCCTCCATGGTTTCAGATGAGAAATCAGCACTTAATCTTATTGTGCTTCCCTTGTATGTGATGGTTCTCTTTTCTCTTGCTGCCTTGAGTATTTTCTCTTTGTATTGAGCCTTGGACATTTTGACAAGTATGTGTCTTTGAGTTGGCCTGTTGGGATTTATACTGTTTGGAGTGCACTATGCTTCATGGACATGTACATCCATCTCCCTCAATAGGGTTGGGAAGTTTTCAGCCATTATTTCCTTCAACACTCCTTCTGTCCCCTTTCCCTTCTCTTCTCCCTCTGGGATGCCTACAACATGTATGTTTCTGTGTTTCATGTTGCCATTCAAATCCCTAAGTCCCTGCTGGAGTTTTTCTATTTTTTTTTATCTATCTGTTCTACTATGTGTTTGATTTCAGATGTATTGTCTTCCAAATCACTAATTCTTTCTTCTGCCTGTTCGAATCTGCTGTTATGTGAATCCAGCATCTTTTTGATTTATTGGATTGTGCCATTGATCACCATCATATCTGTTATCATTTTATGTATGTTTACAATTTCTTCAGTATGTTCTCCCAGTGTCTTCAATTTTTTTTTAATCAACTTAAATGCTTTTATTGACAATATCTTTGAACAATAAGCAAACAATGCTTAAATTTTTCATTCAATTTCACTTTCCACATGTCAAAAGACCTCAAGGTAGAAAAAAAATAAAATAAAAATATAAATATCTGAGAATCCCTCTTAATAAATAAATTAAAAACACAATAAAACGTTTTCATGGAAAACTGTTAATGTCAGAACATTAGACCACCTCAACAATGCATGATCAGTAACATTACAATGAGCATTGATGTTGAAGAACTACACTACATGGATATAGCTATTTATTTCTATCTACTAGAAAATAAAGTCATATCTTCTCTTAGTTTAATATTGGTCATTTCTAATGAGAACACACTATTGCCAGGAACACAGTAGTTATTGTTAAAATCAGCTGCACTAGATACAATTTGAAAATATCCAGCACCAGGTTAATTCCAATAATGAACCCAATAGATTAGTTAATGCTATGAGAAGACTAAGGAGAAAGAGAAAGAGACCCAGACCCAGGCCTGGCTCAACATGCTACTAACTACCAGCTCTCAGATGTGTCACTGGGAACAATACACACTCCATGCGTTTTGCTACATCTCTGGAAGAGGTAAGGACTTGAGTCCCCACGTGGGATGCTTTCAAGTCCTTGAGGCCCACAGCCTGGTGTGATTCACGCACAGATGAGGTCCTCCCTAGGTCTACGGGAACCCTCGAGGTAAGACGTGCTTCTGCTCTCTGTAATGCACCAGCTCAGGGAGTGGCACTTGTGTGTGCTGCTTGCCTCCCCTTCCCTGCCTGTTCACAGGGCCAGCAGCATGGGTGAGCTGAGCGAGTCAGAGGAGAGCTCGTTCCTGCTGCTACCCTTGCGGTGGGCAGCCGCGCAGCTGGGGAAGGAGTCAGCCTCGGGGTAGGTGAAGACGAAGGAAGATGTGTAAGTAGTGCAGCTAGGAGTGCAGGTGACCACGGGGGTGCACAGGGGCTCCAGCTCTGTGGCCATGGCCCCCATCCCCAGGGAGCCACTGTGTATGGGCTCCCAGTCTGCTGCATAGAAGGAACCAGACAGGTCCATGTCTGGCACAGAGCGGGCGGTCTCAGAGCCACTGGGCCTGGATGATGCTGGGAACAGGAAGTCATCAAAGGGCTCAGCCTTCAGCTCCATGCTGTTGCTGCTCTTGACAGGTTCCACTGAGGGCTTGGCCTTGGGGTCATTGAGGAGGGGCAAGGTGAAGGCCTCCTCAGACTCCAGGTGGTAGCCTCTGGCAGGCCCCCAGGAAGATCAAGGGAAGCCACAGACATCTCTTCTGGGAAGCCCAGATCATTAGGGATCTTGCAAGCAGGTCGGTGAGCTGCCAGGATGAACTCTAGTTTTTCCTTCTCCTTCAGCAGGTTGGCAATCTCTGTCTGCAAGGCAGACTTCTCATCTTCTAGTTGATCTGTCTCCACTTGCAGTGTATCAGTCAGCTCCCTTCTCCAATTCTGGCATTTGGCTGCAGCCATCTTATTCCTTTCCCTTCTGATTCTCCTTTTCTCTTCTTCTTCTGGGGACAACTGTTCCACTTTGCCCCTCCTGCCAATGCTCTGTGCTCTGCCTCCTGTGCTGGTCTTATCAAGGCCAGGCCTGGAGTAAGCTGCGGCAGAGGTGGGGACCCCGTATGGATGGGGGGCTCTGGTCTGTGATGGGGCCACCGAGGAGACCAGGGTGGGCTGCACCAGCCATTGCAGGTCCGGGCTGGTCGAGATAGCAGTCACCGTGGGGATGAAGTTGGCACTGGAGGCAGCCAGATCCGTGCAGAAATCCTTGAACAAAACAGAAGGGGAAAGCAGACGTGAGCGAGCAGGTTCCGGACACAGGTAGGACTAGTAAAATCCCCATCCTTTCATTCAGCCGTCAGCCCGGATGAAAGGGCTCCCCCTTTGCTCCCAAGAATTCCACAGCACAGTGACTTTCTCCTCCATCCTGCTGCTGCGTTCCCGTTATCCCTTCAGGCCCAGTGTCTTCTTAATATCCTTAATCTCTTCCCTCACTTCATTATGTTGGTCTATGATATTTGTCTGGAAAGCTTTGATTAGTTGTTCGATGTTCTGCATCTCTTCCTGGTTTTTAGTTTGTTCATTTGACTGGTCCATGTCTTCCTGTTTCTCAGTGTGGTTTATAATTTTTTGTTGCCTTCTAGTCATCATTTTATTTTGATGGCTTTATGCAGTAGATTAGCTTCTGTCTCTGCTTGAGAGTTTTATTTAGGTGGTAGTTCTGTGTGTGTGTTAAGTTTTCTCTTTGATACTTTGTTCTTCTTATTTTATTTCCTTGCTTCTTTCTATGTTCCCTTGAAGGCAAAAAATTAGGGCCAGAGGAATTGAAAGATGCGAGAAAGGAAGAAGGATAATAGTAGTATTGATAAAAGTTAGAAGAGGGGCTGTGTAAGACTTAGTAAAACGAATATTTAACTCATGTAGGCAGTGTATAGTAAAAGGAAAAAAAAAGTGGAGTACCTACAATGGACTGGGAAACTAAATAGAGGAAAATATATAATGATTTAGAAGGCCAGAATGATGAAGAGAAAGAGTAAAGAAATGGCTGAAAGGAAAAGTTAATAATAAGAAGAAAAAATAAGAAAACAGAATAGATAGAAGAGAAATTGACACCCTTAAATTGTGGGCTAGTGAAAAAAGGTGGTATGTAAGAACCCCAACAGAAAGCAGAAGGCAGAAAGATGAAGGAAGGAAAAGAGATAGCATTGGGAGACAAAATCAATATAGACAGAGAATGGGAAATCATGGAAGAAGAAGCACAGCAAAGAAGAGACAAGCTAGAAGCACCTTATTAAAAAAAAAAAAAAAAGAAAAGTAAAGAGAAGGGGAGGGGGAAGGAAAGAGGAAAGAAAAGCAAGAGACAGCAAATAAACAAAGGAAAACCAAACAACACACAAGCAAGCAGTCAAACAAAGCTAAGGAAGAACAGTGTTCCTTCTTGGGCCCTTGTGGAACCTTGATGATGCTTGTGTTCATCAATCAATTGCCCTGCAAGTTTCTATCTGCAGGTTTTGAGGCAGATTTTAGCGATTAAACTAAGTTAAAAAATTTTTTCTTTTTTTCTTTTTTAAAGTGACTGTCTTCTTTTTTTGGGGGTGGTGGTGAAATAAAGGATGTAAAAGAAGGCCTCTTCTAGACCACCCCTTTCAACAAGGGGACCCTAAAAAGGCTTGTGGGAACTAATCAAGCACTTCCCATTTCCTGGCCTCCCCAGGGGAGCTGAAGCTCTGATGCTTGTCAGTGCAGAACAATAAAATTGGGTGACTCTGCCCCCTCTGGAGTCAAGCCTCAGTAACACTGGGCTGCTAGGTAAATCAGGCTTCCTCAGCAGATTCGCCTCTCCCCTCAGCCTGGCGCTGCTTCAAGCTGGCTTATCTGCTCTCCAAAGCTATGAGGGGGTCAAGGCAACCAAATCCACAGAAAGGAAACCCCTTTCCACCTTCTGTCAGAACCCTCCCACTCTTGGAGAATGCTCCCTTTCACTGGGTTGCTGGTGGGAGTTGGGGTGTATCCCTGTGCAGCTAGGTAAATCAACCTTCCTCAGTAGATTCGCCACTCCCCTCAGCCCGGTGCCACTTCAAGCGAGCTATTTTGTTTCCCAAAGTTGGAAGGGGTTCCAGACAGCCAAATCCACAGAAAGGAAACCCCTCTCGACCCTCTGCCAGAACCCTCCCACTCTCAGAGAACGCTCCCTCTCACTGGGTTGCCAGCAGGAGTCGTGGCTCAAACCAGCCTTTTTCCCTGAGGGTGGAGCTCAGCTCTCTGTGTCAACTACCACAGGCAGGGGGAAAACTTATGAATCTTTTCTGAGCAATCCACCTCGCTGTCCAGCTCCCTCCAGATTGATGTCCCCAAGGTTCTCGCTCTGTGCACCCCCCAGCACACACCCCTCAGGCAGGATCCTGTCCCCAATCAGCCATCCCCTGGGAGTGAGTTAGTGAGTGCCCTCCTAAACTGATGACATCTTTCTTCAGGCTCCCCTCTCTAGCACAATATTGAATAGCAATGGTGATGGTGGGCATCCTTGCCTTGTTCCTGATCTCAGTGGGAAAACTTTCAGTCTTTCACTATTGAGTGCAATGCTAGCCATAGGTTTTTCATATATGCACTTTACCATATTGAGAAAGCTTCCTTCTATTCCTATCTTTTGAAGTGTTTTTATCAAGAAAGTGGATTATATTTTGTCAAATGCCTTTTCTGCATCAATCGAGAGGATCATGTGATTTTTTTCTTCTTCAGTTTATCGATATGGTTTATTATAGTAATTGATGTTCTTGTATTGACCCACCCTTGCATGCCTCAGATAAAACCCACTTGATCATGGTGTATAATTCTTTTAATGTGCTTTTGGATTCTGTTTGCAAGTATTTTGTTGAGGATTTTTGCATCTATATTCATTAGAGATATTGTTCTGCAATTTTTTTTTGTAGTATCATTATCTAGTTTTGGTATTAGGGTGATGTTGACTTCATAGAATAAGATGGTTGCTGTCACCTCACTGTACTAAGGGGGCTGAGACTGTACCCCAGAGATCAGGGAAGGAGTGGCCATCACCCCAATGTTCTTAGAGGGTGAGGTCTGGAGCTTGGTCACCACTCAGATGCTTGATGAGGGTGGGACCAAGAAATCGGCTGTTGGGCAAGCCTGTGGAAATGGTGGGTCCCCATGAGACCTCAGGGAGAAGAAATCATCATCTTCAGAATAACTCTCAGACTTTAAAATCTAATGAAGTATGCACTACAGGTTTTCAGAACTGTTCTGGACCTGTGACTCATGTTTCCTTCCCAATTTCTCCTTATGGTAATGCACATGTTTGTCGTTTGCATTACCATAGAATGACTTCATAGCATTCTTTCTAGTTCAATTTTTTTTGGCAGAGCTTGAGCAAGATTGATATTAGAACGTCTTTGAGTGATTCGTAGAATTCGCCTGTGAAATCATCTGGTCCTGGGATTTTCATCTTTGGGAGGTTTTTAAAAATATATATTTATTCATTCATTTTTATTTCCTCCCCTTCCTTCTGCCCTCCCCCCCCCCCCACAGGTGGCTCCCCCATCTGCTCATTGTCTGCTTGACTTCTTTAGGAGGTACTGGGAGCCAAACCTGGGACCTCCCATGTGGAATGCTATTGTCCAACCGCTTGAGCCACTTGTGCTCCCTGCTGGTTGCAGTGTCTGCTTGTTGCGGCATCTGCTTGTCTTCTTCAGGAGGCACTGAGAACTGAACCCAGGACTTCCCTTGTGGGAGGTGGGTGCCCAATTGCTTGATCCACAACTGCTCTTTGAGAGTTTTTTTTTAATTAAAAAAAATTTTTTTTAAAAGATACTTAGATTATACAAATGTCACATAAAAAATATAGGGATTCCCATATGCCCCACTCTCTACACCTCCCACATTTGCCCACATTAACAGCATCCTTCATTAGTGAAGTACATTCACTGCAATTGATGAGCATATTTTGGAACATTGTCACTAAGCGTGGCATTAAAGTTTATGTTATAGTTTATTCTCTCTCCCACACAATTCTGAAGGTTATGGCAAGATTTATAATGGCCTGTATCTGTTGTTGTAATGTCATTCAGGACAATTCCCAAGTCCCAAAAATGCCCCCATATTGCACCTGTTTTTCCCTCTCCTCCCCCTCAGAACCTTCAGTGGCCACTGCCTCTTCATCATTGATATAATTTCTTCCATTGCTAGAATCACTATAAGTCTATTGTAGAATACCAGTAAGTCTACTTTAGTCCATAGTTCATTCCCCAATTCTGAGGATTCTGGGATGATGATGTCCACTTCACCTCTAATTGAGAGGGGGCTGTGATTCCATAGGGTCAGTGGATGGGACTCTCTTGCTTGCAGTTGTAGACTCTCTTGGTTCCTTGGTATCATAGATGCCCATCATCACTTCTGTGTTAGTTGTCCTGGGTAAGACCAATGAACTGGAGAGTAGGTTTTGAAACTCTCATGAGATTCAGGGCCCAGCTGGCACATGGACAGCCCAAAGATTTAAATCGCTTGGACATACACCTACCAACTCTAGTACTAATTATAGGTTCAAATAGAAGGACAGAAGAACCATGTGAAGGGAAACCAAAACTGAGTCCAACTCTGTCATTGTGGGGAGCATAAATTCCAAAGTAGGGCCCGCTGGCAAGGCACCAAAATCCTGAGCTGTCTGCCCTGACTATAGTGTCTGGATGTCTCCAGAGCCCTCAGGAGCCCCACTATTTGGGGTAGTATCTACTTTGGCAGTCAACGAGATCCTGCTCAACGTGAATAAGCGTACTTTCCGGAATGACCTCCCAACTCACTTTAATGTCTCTTAGCCATATAAACTCATTTGTCTTTACCTTTTTCCCCTTTTGGTCAAGGTCTTTTTCCAGTTGCATTGTTAGTTGGTGCTTGGTAGTAATTCCTCTGTGCCAGGGAGGCTTATCCCTGGGACTCATGTCTCATGCTGGGGGGAAGGTAATGTATTTATATGCTGAGTTCAGCTTAGAGAGAAGCCACATTTGAGCAACAAGGAAGCTCTCAGGAAGTAACTCTTAGGACCCTACCATACTAGGCTAAGTTTTAATTTTAGGAGTAAAGGTTTGTAAGCACAGTCATCAATAAAGGGCCTGCCAGTGGACCATCCTTCTTTGGGAATATTTTGATGACTGTTTCAATCTCTTCACTTGTGATTGGTGTGTTGAGGTTTTCTATTTCTTCTAGGGTCAGAGTAGGTGGTTTGTGTGTGTCTAGGAATTTATCCATCTCCTTTACATTGTCCATTTTTTAAATATACAGCCGTTCATAGTATCCTCTTATGATATCTCTTATTTATGTGGGGTCAGTGGTAATGTGCCCCCTCATTTCTTATTTTATTTATTTGTCTCTTTTCTCTTTTTTTCTTTGTCATTCTAGCTAAGGGTTTGTCAATTTTGTTGATCTTCTCAAAGAACCAACTTTTTATTTTGTTGATTCTCTCTTTGTTGTTGTTGTTGTTGTTCTCAGTTTCATTTATTTCTTCTCTGATCATTGAAATTTCTTTCCTTTGACTTGGTTTGGAAATAGTTTGCTATTCTTTTTCTAGTTCCTCCAGGTGTGCAGTTATATCTTCAATTTTAGCTTTCTTCTTTTTTAATGTAAGCATTGAGAGCTATAAATTTCCCTCTCAAAACTGCCTTTGCAGTGTCCAATAGGTTTCGATATGTTGTGTTCTCATTTTCATTTGCCTCAAAATATTTTCTGAATTCTCTTGCAATTTCTTCTTTGACCCACTGATTGTTTGAGTGTGTTGTTTAATCTCTGTATATTTATGAATTTTCCCTTTTTCCATCCGTTATTGTTTTCCAGCTTCATTCTGATATGATTAGAGAAAGTATTTTGTATAATTTCAATCTTTAAATTTATTGAGACTTGTCTTGTGATCCAACATATGGGCTATCTTGGAGAAGGATCCATGAGCACTTGAAAAGAAAGTATATCCTGCTGTTTTGGGATGCAATGCTCTATAGATGTCTGTTAGGTCTAGTTCATAGATCATATTATTCAGGTTCTCTGTTTCTTTATTTCTCCTCTGTCCAGATGTTCTATCCAGTACTGAGAGTTGTGTATTGAGGTTTCCAACTATTATTGTAGAGACATTTATTTCTCCTTTCAATTTTGCCAGAGTGTGCCTCATGTATCTTGGGACACTCAGGTTAGGTGCATAAATACTTAGTATAGTTATTTCTTCTTGGTGAACTGTCCCTTTTATTAATATATAATGACCTTCTTCATCTCTTAAAACAGATTTGCATTTGAAACCTATTTTTCTGCTATTAGTATTGATACCCCAGCTCTTTTTCAGTTACTCTTTGCATGGAATATCTTTTTTAACCTTTCACTTTTAACCTGGTTGTGTCCTTACATCTGAGGTGGGTCTCTTGTAGACAACATATAGATGGCTCCTATTTTTTTATCCATTCTATCAGTCTATGTCTTTTGATTGGGAAGTTCAATCCATTAACATTCAATGTTATTACTATCAAGGCATTAATTACTTCATCTGTTTTGTCCTTTGGCTCTCTGTTGTGATATTGTTCTATTGTCTGTCTTCTTACCCTTTAATTTATCCTTCCTAATAGTCTTCATTTCTAAACTCTTCTCCAAATCTTTTGCCTTTTTTTTTTCCTTTCAGACTGCAGCACTCCCTTTAGTATCTCTTGTAATTCTGATCTTTTTGGTAACATATTCTATCAGTTTTTGTTTGTCTGTGAAGACTTTGAACTCATCCTCATTTTTGAAGGACAGTTTTGCCTGATAAAGAATTCTTGCCTGGCAGTTTTTCTCTTTCTGTACCTTAAATACATCATACCACTTTCTTCTCACCTCCATTGTGTCTTATGAGGGGTCAGTATTTAATCTTATCAATTTTCCCTTGTGAAATTTTTTTTCCTGTTTTTTACTTTGCTTTTCTCTTGCTGCTTTCAGAATCCTCTCTTTATCTCTGATAGTTGTCATTTTGAATAGTAGGTGTCTTGGGATAGATCTACTCGGATTTATTCTGTTTGGCGTGTGTTGTCCTTCTTGGACATTGATATTTACTTCTTTCTGAAGGTCTGGGAAGTTTTCATTTATTATTTTCTCAAATATTCTTTCTGCCCCTTTCCCATTCTCTTCTCCTTCTGGGACATCAATAACATGAATGTTTGTGCGTTTCACATTGTCATTCAGTTCCCTGAGACTCTGTTCCATTTTCTTCCATTCTCTTCTCTTTCTGTTCTCCTGTCTTTTCCAGTTCAGATGTTCTGTCTTTGAAATTAGGAATTCTGTCTTTGAGCATTTCAAATTTGCTCTTACATGCCTCTAATATATTTCAAATCTCATCCATGGTATCTTTCGTTTGCAGGTTTTCAAATTGTTCTTTATGCTCTTCCAATGTCTTCTTAAAATCCTTTATTTCTTCAATCATATTTTCCTTTAAATTATTTGTAATGATTTAGGAGAGTTGTGTGATTATCACTGACTAATTGTCTTAAATCCTGTATCTTTTCATGATACTTGGTTAGGTCCTTTGGCTCAGCCATCTCTTCCTGTTTCCTAGTATGGCTTGTTATTTTTTGCTGATGTCTAGACATCTGAATTGGTGAGTTTACTCTGATGACCAATTTCTCTCTCTGGCCTATTGGTTTTTTTTCACAGCTCTTCTTTGATATTTGGTTCAATTTATTCTAAGTCTTTAAAATTGCCCAGCTTAAATTATCAAAATAGGACCTGGGACTCACTTATGTGGTGCAGATTTTCTCCCAGGCATAAGGATGCAGAGAGAACCGAGGACAGTTTTTTCCATGCAAATTCAAGATCAGCCAGCAGATGGCACTCATCGGAACACCTTTCCATGGAGGTGTTTAAGTCTCAGCTTTCCTGTGTTCCTGTGTTGAATATCCAGAACAGAGATTCAAAACAGGCTCTGCTGGCCAAAATCACTGAAGAAAAACCTTCCACTCCCCTTCCTTTTTCCTTGAAACATCTGACAGGGAGGAGGGTGTTGGCCCCCTCTCAGTCAGCTCCAGTGAGCCAGGAGTTTTATACTAGCTTAATAACTTGGGCGTGGGGAAGGGGAGCCCTTCCTGGCTGCTGAGGGGGATTGGTAACCCCAATTTGTCATTTCTTCTTCTTTGTCTCTCTGTCCCTCATCATCCTGGGAATTAAGTAGCACCATCTTGGTCTGTTGACCCACAAAGCAGGTTCCTTGGGCAGCTTTTGGCTCTTTCTCCATTGTTTTTGTGATAGCATTGAGTTCTGTCTGTTAGTCCATTGCCATCTTCCACCATCCTCTTTCTCATTCTTTATTTATTTACATCTTCTCTTTCTTTTTCTTTTTTAGTGTAGCTAAGGGTTTGTCAATTTTATTAATCTTCTCAAAGAGCCAGGTTTTGGTTTGGTTAATTTTTTTCTAGTGTTTTTTTAAAAATTACTCTCAATTTCTTTTAGTTCTGCTCTAATTTTTGTTATTTCCTTCCTTCTGCTTGCTTTGGGAGTAGTTGGTTTTTTCTTTTTCTAGTTCCTCCCAGTGTGCAGTTAGGTCTTTGATTTTAGGTCTTCCTTCTTTTTTAATATAGGCATTTAAGTATAAATTTCCCTCTCAGTATTGCTTTAGCTGCATCTCATAAGTTTTGATAAGTTATGTTCTCATTTTCATTCATTTTGAGGTAGTTACTGATTTCTTTTGCAATTTCCTCCTTGATTCACTGATTAAGAGTGTGTTTTTAAACTTCCATATATTTGTGCCTATTCTGGCTCTCTGCCCTTTATTAATTTCCAGCTTGATTCCATTGTGGCCAGAGAAATTACTTTGTAAAATTTCAATCTTTCTAAATTTGTTGAGAATTGTTTTTTGACCTATCATGTGGTCTATCTTGGAGGATGATCCATATGTGCCCGAGAAGAATGTATGGTGTATTTGGGTGTAATGTTCTGTATATGTCTATTATGTCTAGTTCCTCTAACATATCATTCAAGATCTGTGTTTCTTTATTAACCCTCCATTGAGATGTTCTGTTAGTGGTGATAATGGTGAATTATAGACCCCACTATGATTATAGAGGCATCTATTTCTCCATTTAGTTTTTCCATAGTTTGCCTCATATATTTTGTGGCATCCTGGTTAGGTGCATAAATATTTAGGATTGTTCTTTCTTCTTGATAGATTACTCTTTTAATTAATATATGGGTAGGTGGATGTGGCTCAGGGGATTGGGCTCCCATCTACCATATGGGAGGCCCCAGGTTCAATTCCCGGGGCCTCCTGGGGAAGGCAAGCTGGCCTGCATGGTGTAGAGAGCTGATGGCCCATGCAGCGTGGAGAGCTGGTGCAGCAAGATGACGCAACAAAGGGAGACAGGCAGACTCGCAGAAACACATAGCATATGGACACAGCAAGCACAAGTGGCAAGGGGGGTAGATAAATAAATAATAATTAAAAAATATATATGTGGTGTCCTTCTTTGTCTCTTACAATAGTTTTGCATTTAAAGTCTATTTTGTCTGATATTAGTGTAGCTACTCCTGCCCTTTTTTGGTCATTGTTTGCATGTAAATTCATTTTCCAACCTTTCACTTGCAGCCTCCTTGTGTCCCTGGGTCTAAGATGAGTTTCTTGTAGATGACATATAGATGGGTTATATTTCCTTACCCATTCTGCCAATCTGTGTCTTTAGATTGGAGAGTTTAATCCAGTAGCATTCAATGTTATTACTGTCAAGGCAGTATTTACATTAGCCATTTTTTCTTTAGGTTTGGATATGTCATATTTTGTTTTTATTTCTCTTTTTATCCTTTTAGTTACTCTTACTAATAATCTTCCTTTCTAAACTCTCCTCCAACCCTCTCTTTCCTGTTTTTTCCTTTCAACCTGCAGAACTCCCTTTAGTATTTCTTGAAGCCAGGACTCTTGTTGACAAACTCTCTCAATTTCTGTTTATTTGTGAATATTTTGAACTCTCCCTCATTTTTGAATACCAGCTTTGCTGGATATAGAATTCTTGGATGGCAATTTTTTCTTTCAGCACTTTAACTATGTCTTACCACTATCTTCTTGCCTCCATGGTTTCAGATGAGAAATCAGCACTTAATCTTATGGAGCTTTCCTTATGTGTGATGGATCTCTTTTCTCTTGATGCTTTCAGAATTCTCTCTTAGTCTTGAGTATTTGACAATCTAAAGTATGTGTCTTGGGGTAGACCTGTTAGGATTTATACTGTTTGGAGTGCACTGCGCTTCTTCGACATGTACATCCATATCCCTCATGAGAGTTGGGAAATTTTCAGCTATTATTGCCCCCAACACTCTTTCTGCACCCTTTCCCTTCTCTTCTCCCTCTGGGATGCCTATAATGTGTATGTTTGTTTGTTTCATGTTGTCATTCAATTCCCTGTGTCCCTGCTGAATTTTTTGCATTTAAAAAAATCTAACTGTTCTACTACCTGTGTGAGTTCAGATGTTCTATATTCAACATCACTAATTCTTTTCTGCCTGTTCAAATCTGCTGTTATGTGCTTCCAGCATATTTTTAATTTCTTGCATTGTGTCTTTCATCACTATCAAGATCTGTTATCTTTATATGTATGCTTACAATTTCTTCTGTATGCTTCCCCAGTGTCTTAATATCCTTTATCTCCTCCTTCACTTCATTAAGTTGATTCATGATATTTGTTTGGACGTCCTTGATTTTTTGTTCCATGTTCTGAATCTCCCCCTGTTTTTTAGCTTGTTTATTAGACTGGGCCATGTCTTCCTGTTTCTTAGTATGGCTTGTAAGTTTTTGCTGGTGTCTGGGCATCTGTTTATCTTGATGGGCTTATTCAGTCAGTTGGCTTCTTTTTCTATTCTAAGGGTTCATTTCATTTTGTTTTGTGTAAAGGGTTCTCTTTGACACTTGGTTCTACTCATTCTATATCTTCCCACAGTTTCTGGAGGAGAAGTGCAGCCTGCCATTCCCTACTCTGCCATCTTGAGTCCCCTTTATATTACTTTTTAACCATGTGAATATATTACCTTTTTAAAGCAAAACTTAAATAAAATTTGAAAAAATTGCAGTAGCTTAAAACACTAAAGTCTTTACCCTGAATTTCAATTTAAATTGTATTTACTGAATTCTGACTGTGTTTCTTGTGCTGCACTATATGGGGTATAAAAGAAGTATGCAGTCCATTCCTGAGATAGGATTAAACACAACGGAAAGGATATTCCTCACATAAAAATTTTTCTGTTATCTGAAAAGAATTTGAATCCTAACGATCTGATCTGTTGATACATTAATGAGATGGCCTGGAATAAAAATGTAAATTAGAAATCAGCATTCTATAAAGATTGTTTTTCACTCAACCTATTTGAAGCAGTCCATGTTAGACCTATTGTTTCCCATGTCCTGGGTTAAGACCCTTCAAGAGGTGAAAATTCCAATAAAATATACCCTTTCCATAAATGGGATAGATACTTACTCCTCAGAAGGAAGAATCCTGGGTCAAATAACATTCTACTCTATCTGAGAAGAGGAGTCTAAGAATGCCAAAAGGTATTATTTCTAATTCATAGAAAACAGAAGGCTAAAGATAGAGAAATTACTTTATTAAGTTGTGTTTGAGAGGAAAAGCCAGGAAAATATGCACATCTTTGCAAAATGACACTTGTTTATGTATAAAAGAGAAAATTGCCCAATAGCTGTTATTGCTTTTTGGTGCAGAAACAAGCTCACAGAGGTTGTCTGATACGCCCTTGCTCACACAGCATAGAAGAAATAAGATTGGTATTAAAACCCAAGTAGTAAAACCTCAAACAAAAGTGCTCCTGAAGGCTCTGTGGACATCTGGACACTTTAGGCAAGACACTCAGCCACAAAGAAATCAACACTCCTTTTGCAGACTCATTTGGGAATATATGTTGATCTATTTCTTCAATATAACAGAGATAGACTCATTTATAAGTTCCCTTCTCCTGATTCTTCTCCCCCTTTTATTTGAACCTGTGATTATCATTATATCTGTTAAATATATGTGCCAGAGACTTTAATCTTTAGACTGTTCATATGCTGGATGAGCCCTTAATCCCAGCAGAGTTGTGACCAATACCCATTCTCCAGTTCTTCAGACTTGCCAGGACAACTAACAAAGTGATGATGATGGACAAGTCCCATCCCCTAAAACAAGGAATATTTATAACTGTAAGCAAAACAGTTCCTTTCATCTGCCCCATAATATCTAAGCCCTCTCTCAATCTGAAGCAGAGTGGACATCATCACAAATTCCTCAAGATTGAGGAATGAACAAATATAAGGTGGGGGGAAGGCATGGACCAATGTAGGTTTATTGTTTTTGTAGTTATTATCATGTGGTAACAGAAGAAATTGTAACATTGAGATAAAGATAGTGGTGACCAGAGGTTCAGAGGGGAGAGAGAGGTATGAATAGGTGGAACACAGGGCATTTTTAGGGCATTGGAACTATTATGTATGATACTGCAATGATGGATCCATGACACATATCTGTCAAAGCCTATGTAACTGTGGAGCGCAAAGTGTAAACCATAAACTATAAACCTTGATTAGTAACAACGTTTCAGTTTGGTTCATTAATTATAACAAATATACTTCACTAATGTAAGATGTTAATAATAGGGGAAAATGTGTATGTGGGTGGGGGCTTATATGGGAATCTCCTATACTTTTTTTTCCCTCTTCTTTTCTTTTTTCCCCCTATACCATTTTTTTAAGTTAATTTTTAAAATGATTTACTTATTTATTTATTTCTCCCCACCTCCTTGTTGTTTGCACTTGCTGTGTCTGTTTTCCTTGTTTCTTTAGGAGGTACTGGGAACCGAACCTGGGACCTCTGATGTGGGAGGGAGGTGCCTAATTACTTGAGCCACCTCCATTTCCTGCTTTGTTGTGTCTCTCATTATGTTTTTTTTCTTCTTATGCCTCTTGTTGTGTCATCATGTTGTATCAGTTTGCCGTGCCTGCTCGTTGTGTCAGTACACCATCTTGCTCATCTTCTTTAGGAAGCACTGGGAAACTTTACTCTCTGCTTTTGTTGTGTCTCTAATAATGTTTTTTTTTCTTCTTGTGTCTCTTGTTGTGTTATCTTGTTGCATCAGCTTGCCCCGCCTGCCCATCACGCCATCTCATTGGCTTCTTTAGGAGGCACCAGGAATCGAACCAGGGACCTCCCATGTGGTAGGCAGGGGCTCAATTGCTTGAGGAACATCTGCTTCCTCCCCTATACTTTCTTTTTTTTTAAAGATTCACTTTATTTATTCCCCACCCCCCATCCCCCCGGCACCTTGTTGTTTTGCACTCACTGTCTGCTCTCTGTGTGTTCTTCTGTATCTGCTTGTCCTCTCATTAGGTGGCACCAGGAACCAATCTTGGGACTTTCCTGAATGGGGGAGAGGCGCTCAATCTCTTGCGCACCTCAGCTCCCTGATCTGCTGTGCCTCCCATTGTCTATCCTCTGTGTCTCTTCCTGTTGTGTCATCCTGCTGAGCCAGCTGTCAGCACAGGCCAGCTCTCCTGCATGGGCCAGCTTGCCTTTCATCAGGAGGCCCTGGGAACCGAACCCTGGACCTCCCGTATGGTAGATGGGAACTCCATCACTCAAACCACATCCTTTTCCCCATGCTCTATACTTTTGAAGTAACTTTTCTGTAGTCTAAAAAGTCTCTAAAAATAAAGTTTGTTATGAATTTTTTTTAAAAACAGGTAGTATGATTCCAAAGCCCTCACTCTCCACACTTCTCTCCCATAGACATGTTTCATAATATATAACCTCCCTTGGGAAGCAAAAAGTTTGTACAGGTTCCAGGAAAATAATAAAAGACAAAATCTTATACTAGCCTTGAGACAATAAAGATGTATTGCTGTGGCCAGTTCTTATCTTAGAAATTACATGTTTGTCCACATGGAAAGTATCAGGGATACTTGCTGGCTTCGGAGAGTAATGAGCGAAATAACTCACCTATCCCTGGAAAGGAAGGAGAGCGTCTACATTGCTAAGATTCTCCCCATTTACATCTGCTATGATGTCTTTTATGCAGTCCACACAGCCTGTGAATATCAGAATCAAAAGCCACAATACTTCTATGGACTCAAATTCAGCAATTCAAAACAGACTGGACCAAAGGACATTTTCTTTCTTTTTTTTTTCTTTTCTGGACATATAGCTAATATCACTGGTTACTTTGTTTTTGAATTAACATAGGCATTCATTTTAGGTAAACTTATTTATAAATTGCAAAATGGGGATAAAACATGCTCTGATACCACAATAATTTTAACTGGAAAATCTATTAAAGGATGGAAAATGGCTCTGGGATTTTTAATCTTCCTGCACCAGACTTTGCTTTTAAGGGTTGTGAAGGTTAGGCTAATGTGTCAACTCGGCCAGGTAATTGTGTCCAGGTGTTAGGTCCAGCAAGCGCTGGGCTAATTGTAATACAAGAGCATTTATGAACTTCGATCACCAGTGAGTTTGCTGGGTGGATGGCTGATTATATCTGCATCAATCAGGGAGATTGCATCATCAATGGGTGACGCTTTTATCCAATCATTTGAATGCCTTAAAAGGGGAAGTGATTTCAACATTCAGAGAGAATTTTCCGCTTGTCATTGGACAGCCAATTTCTCCCAGAAACTCATCAAGGACCTTTCATCGGACTTTCATCAGTGCCCCTGGTTTGCAGCCTGCCTGCAGAACCTGGACTTGTGCATCCCCACGGTCGTGTGACAGACCCTTATAAAATCTCATATTATTTACAGATATCTCCTGTTGATTCTGTTTCCTGAGAGAACTCTGACTAATACAAGGGTCATCCCAAAGATCTGTACAAAATATCTTTAGGGCACTCATAATATCCTTGGAGAAATTTATAATGCTGCATTATTTTGATGCAAAATGAACTTCTCATGCAAAAGCTCTTAGGATCTACTCTCCTCACTGAGTAAGAAAAGTCACATTAAGGTGTGCTCAAGGTGTTGGACTTATTAGAAAGAGTTACAGTGGCAGGGAATAACTTCATTCAAAAGGTCTGAAAATGGAGAGGGGATGATAGTTTTGGTTTTTTTTTAAAGAAAATTTCTTTCTTGTCATATTTCAGGAATGTAGGAACCCATGAATTTGGGTACTGCTGGCTTTCCTGTTTTACATAGTGGTCTGTGCTGTGAATTCATTACTCACATCAAAGGAAAGAAAGTGCAATTGTAATGGAAACATTGGCAGAGCTAGCAGTTTGTTAAGTTCTGAGATAGGAAAACTTGAGATGCCACTAACACTGGCATTTGTAAGCCAGAGAAATCAGTTCTAGTAGTTGGCTCATATGGTTAATACAGGGTGCTAATGAGGTACAGTCTTGGGGTTATTCCCACTAACGGTCTCAACTTCCCTCTGGACTGGGCTACTGGCTTTCCTCCATAACCTGCCCAGTCATTCTGCAAATATTTTTACCTGACTACAAGAAAGTCTCCTTTTAGAGCATAGCTAGATGGTGCAACCATGCATCACAGAACTATAGTGGCATCAGTTCCATAACTGTTTATGGAAAGACATACAGTGACCTACACACTCCAATAATCGAAGTCTGTCCAATAAGAATGGAATCTTTTCTGTTTGGGGTCCCTTGGCTTTACAATTAGCAAAGACTTTCTGATATTTAATTTTGGCTCAATATATAAGTATCTCATTATTTCATTCATCATTCAATGAGCGCTAGGTATTGTTTTATGTGTACAAAAATGAGAAGTATAAATATTAAATTTACTCGCTCTAGAATATAAGCAGTGTTTTTCTACTAGTTGGAGAGAGGAGAGGAAGATGGAGAGAAGGCATCATTATAAAGGACACAGCAGGCTGGGCATGCCCTGTTCACTGAAGGTATTCGAACTCAGCTCCTCCTCCCCCAAAGTGGTTAGCCTGAGAATCACTCACTGTCATATTAGCAACCATTATTCACTGAAATTTGTTAAACCTCTTCACTGTATTGGGGAGGAAAAAAGGTTGAGGTCGATGCAAACATCACTCATTGCAGCCCACAGTCCTGATATTTCCACCATCTGGAATTGGCTTCAAGTCCTGGTGAGGCAAGCACCGCAGTTACCTTATAAGGGTACATTTTTATTACAATTGTATAACAACAGTACCGATTAATTCACATCAATGAAATGCTTTTCTCCAACTAGGCTTTTTTCTACACTAAGTTTCCTTTCCATGCAGTGAATATCCATTTTACCAATGATTGATCCATGTTACCTTTAGGCAGTTGTACTCTGGAAAGTGTTTCCCACTCTGCTCTCCTTGCAGCCAGGGATTTCTGAAAGGGTTATTTAAATCTTAAAATGAGTAAACCAATACATTATCCCTTTTATTCTATCTTTTCTTTTATAATATATGTTTTAAAATTAAAATACACAGATGAAATTGTTCTGAATTTTTTTTTTTTTTTTAAAGTAGAGGGCCTCCTTGAGGCAAAAAGCTCACGGACAACAACCAGCATCTGATTCTTCTTTGTATCTCTCATAGCGCCTAGTACATTGTCTTCTCATAACTGACCTTCAGTGAATCAATGTTGAAAGAATGAATTTAAGTCCTTTGGAAAGTTAGTGGACATAAGGATGGGGACTTCACAACTTGTGAGAAATTTCAAGTGAATAGTTTTATAATGTTAGTTTTCTGCATTCCTTCCTTCTTTCATTCACTCAAATTTTTAAAATAGATTATGTGTCATGTGCCAGACATTTTGCTGCAAAGCCACAGTGAACAAAAAAGGGGTATATCCCTGCTTTCAAGAAGCTCACATTCTAGTGGGGAGACAGGTAATTGATCAAATAATCCCACAGATAAGTGTATAATCATTAGACAGGGCCAGTGAAGTAAAGGAAAGAAGCACATCAAATGCAAGTTCATGACAAAGGAACTTGAGCTAGACCTGGTGGACAGGAAGACCTCTCTGAGGAAGTAATGCTGATGATGTGTAGAAATTAACAAGATGAAGTAGTAAGTGAAAAATATTACAGGCAGGGGGAAGAACATCCATACAAAAAATATTTTTGGATATTTACAACACACCAGGCCCTGCTCTAAGTACTGGGGTTACAGAAATAAACCAGATAAACAAGGTCCCTGTTCTGATGGTGTATAGGGGTGTGTGTGTATAGGGGGTCAAATGATACATGAGTAATTTTCAACTGTGATAAGTGCTATAAAGAAAATAAGCCAGAACGATGTGATAGAGGGTGATCATGTGGGTTGTTGGGGTGCAACATTGGCTAGGGTGGCCAAGGAAGGCCTTTTAAAGGAGGTACTTCTAAACTGAGAGTGAATGATGAGAAGGACCAGCCATGTGGATGTCAGACAAGGTGATTCAGGCAGAGACAATAGCAAATTCAATTTGGTCTGAAATAGAAAATGAACTTAGTGTGCTCACAGAACAGAATGATGCAGCATGGCTGGAGCATATTTGGAGAGGAAAGAGTAACCCAAGTTGTATTTGAAGACAGACATGAGCCAGATGGAGAGCATGGCAAGGCTTTGGAATTACATTTCAAGTGCAATGTTAAGCTTCTGGAGATGTTTAAGCAGGGCTTATATGAAGGTGGGCTAATATTTTGAAATGTTAAACCATTGTCATTTCAGCTAATTGCTTTTAGTTTCCCTGTGATCCTCCAGCTACTGAAGCTTTGGTTTCATTGTGAGGATGGGAAATGCCCAGAACAAAGAAATATTTAGCGTTCTTTTGTTACATAATAGAGATTTTAAAGACCAAAGTAATAGACTCCAGTTTGGAGGCAAGTGTTTTGATTTTTGAAGCTGAGCTGCAGCCTGTGTGGGTATAACGGGCCATAGGAGGATGCGACGCACTCTTATCTGTAATGGTGAGTGGAAGTTAATGGATTTCAGTGGTTGGAGGGGTTGGCATCCTTATAAGAGGGATATATCAGGATCTTGGTGAGGATGATGGTGTTATTTGATATACCTTTATCTCTCTTTTTCTGTCTCAAACATTTTAGAGAACTTGTAGTCACCTGAGATCAGGACAAGGAGACTGGGGACCACAGGCACCTCAGGAGTCAATGGGTAAGATGATGCCCAAAGGCCAGGTGGTATCCCTCAGGGGATACCAGTGCAAGATGCCCAGAGTATGTCAGGGCCAAACGATGCCACAGTGAAGGCTGGAGAGGGTAGCAGACCCATTCCCCATACTGTTGCCTCTCAATCACATACTCACACATTCCACATGAGGCATGTCTGCCACCAGAAACCAGGTAACATTCCTAGGGCAATGGGAAGGATAAGGGAAAGGGAACGAGAGCTTAAAAAAAAAAAAAAAAAAAAAAAAAAAGGTGAGTAAGCGTTGAAATTGATAGTGATGGATATAATGATACTTAAACTGAAAAATCACTTCATCAGACTCAGTATCAGAATGAGATGGAGTAATTTGTTTTCCATATGAAGATGAAGGATTGAGAGCCAGGATGAGTTCATTTACAGAAAATAAAGAATTTCCACTTCTGCCAATCTACGCTACAGTGACTATACTTTGTCCCCTGTGCTATAAACATAATACTTTCATATGATAACTTGACTGATGTGAATGGAGAGTGGAGTAGAAGAGTGAAAACAGGAAGTCAATCAAGAGGCCTCAGGATAGTGGTTTGGATCAAAAAGAGTAACAGTGAGGAAGAGAAAAGGGAGGTGGGTTCAAGATCTGTTGTAGAGATGGAGCTAGCAGGATTCACAATTGGGTTGATTGGCTGTAGGGAGCAAGAGGAAAAAGTAAAATTAAGGATGCCTCCTTTGTCTTTGGCTTGAGCAACTGCAGGGTGATGCCTTTCATTGAGATGTAGAAGCCTGGAGAGGACCAAGATATGATGGGAGGGATGTGGCATGTTTGAGGAACTATTGGAATAAACATTACTGAAGGGTAGAAAATGAGGGAAAGGGTGGTTCCAAGGTGGGGCTGGAGCTGGACCATCAGGATCTGTCTTTATTTCCATGGGAACTGAAATCAATCCCCCCTCCACCTACCTCTCTTTCCCTCCCTCTCACCTCTGATGATTAGATGTAGTTAAGGTCCTGCTTCTGTGGAGTTTCTCCTGAAGATAAAAGACTTAAGTTTAAGTATAAGAATAAATGTTTAGTCCACCTAATTAAAGTTAATTCTATGTTATCTTATTTAATCCTTATAACAAAATTGAGGAGCGAAGCAGAAAAGAGATTATTATTATTTGTCATTGAGATAACTGAGTCCAAAATGATTAAATGACGTGTTCAAGTTCATGCAGAAAATGGCGGTTTCATACTAGATGCCATGTCTCCTTGATGGCATTAGATGCCATCATAATGAACGGATGAAGAAAAAGGCATACTTTGGCTCAGAAAGAGACTGGAAGGACACCTGGTAGAAATCGTTAATGATGTGGAGAACCTCTTATCCATAAATTGCGATTGTCATCTATTGCTCTGAAGAACACAGCTAGAAAGCAGTATGTGCAGGTTAAGACCATGAGAGCTGTGATGAGAGAGAGAAGTTGGCAGGTGAGCTGAAGTGGAAGACACTTAAGTAATCTCATGGTAGGACATGTGTAAGAGATCACAAGTCCTAATATAAGGAGAGGTATTCAGAAACAGAAGGAGGGCACAGAGAGAAGAAACATTGAAGAGGCAGAATCCAGAAGATTTTGTAAATGATTGGACATGAGTGTGTGTATGTGTGTGTGTGAGACAGGGTGGTAGTAAGATGTGAGTTTCTAGATTGGTGCACTGGTGCACTGGATAAACAGGGATAGGATGTATCAATATAGGAAAATTCTAAAGAAGGATGGGAATTTCCATTTTCTCCAGGGAAACTGTGAGGATGGAGAGAAAGATAATGAATGTGTTTTTTTTTTTTTTTTCTTTTTTAAAGACCAACCCTGAATGAGATGGGTCACTTTTTTTTTTTTGAGGTACTGGGCATTGAACTCGGGACCTCGTATGCGGGAAGCAGGTGCTCAACCCCTGATCTACACCCGCTTCCCTTGAAATATTCTTTGGAGATATGACATATGAGAAGCTCCTGGGAAATCCAAATGGTAATATCCTGGAGGTACTTAGAAATTTGGGTGGGGACAGTGATAGGAAAATAGCACATGTGCATGACAGAGGGAAAAGGAGAGGGAGAGAGACAGGAGAGACAGACAGACATACATAGGCATAGATACTGATGTGGCTGGCTTTATGGTGTGTGACCTATACAGATCTTAGATATGGATATCAAAACCAAATATATACTTCTCACATCAATTTTCAAAAGAAACATACAGTGTCATAGCAGCCATTTACTCCAGATTTATATTACCTAAAAATCTCATTCTCATTGAATTTACTTATTTTCATTTATTTAGTTTTTAAATATACTTTTTTTTTTTTCAAAGACACTTAGATTACCTAAATGTTACATAAAAAATATGGGGAGTTCCCATATGCCCTGCTCCCTAGCCTTCCCATTTTTCCCCACATTAATAACTTCCTCCATTAGTGTGGTATATTTGTTACAATTGGTGGATACATTTTGGAGCATTGCCAATAAGCGTGGATTATAGTTTACACTGTAGTTTACACTCTCTCCCGTACATTTTTGTAAGTTATTACAAGATATATAATGGCCTGTATCTGTCATTGCAATGTCATTCAGGACAATTCCCAAGTCCCAAAAATGCCCCCAATTACACCTATTTTTCCCTCTCCCTCCCCTCAGAACCTCCAGTGGCCACTGCCTCCACATCAATGATGAAAGTTCTTCCATTGTTAGAATCACAATAAGTCTATAGTAGAATAACGGTAAGTCTACTTTAGTCCATCGTTCATTCCCTAATCCTGAGGATTCTGGGGTAGTGATGTCCCCTCTGCCTCTCAATGAGAGGGGACTTTGAATTTACTTATTTTTAAAGATACTGTTCAGAAATGGTGGAGTGTCTTTTGAAAACAAAGTTTTTTTTTTTTATTATTATTACCCAAGAGACTAGAGTGATAGCAACATTTTTTTCTTTTCTCCCCCTTGGCCATCACCTTAGCTCTCTACCTCTTTTAAAAGACAGCTTCAGTAATTCATTACCAGGATTGCCATTTATGATTATATTTCACATTTAATGAGTTAGATCATGTGGCACTTTGTACAAGTACAGATTAGTACTGATGCTAAATACCTTATGAATGGAATTCAAGTTCTCATTTGATTACAAATCAACATACCACTTAGGTCAATTGCTAATTACAGCAGTTGGCTGGCTCCATTATATTGCCATTACCAAAGTTAGTGCCCCGTATGGAACACTTCAATATAATTGACATCTGTTTTAAAATCTGGTAGAATAAACTTCCCTTGCTCTTCTATTTGTGCTTGTGTTGAAAATAATCAGAGAGACATAGAAAACAAGCCATATGTTCAATGGCCAGTGGCAATAAATGCTCTGAATAGTCTCTTTGGACATATATTTTATTTGGAGTACAGCAAATGATTCATGCAGATTATTTCACAATTTCCATGTTGGTAAAGCAGATTGAAACACATTTTCACCTCAAATGCAAGTGACATGCTCTTTTGGTGTTTATTATGATATAAAATAAAAGAGCAGAACATATGTTTGGTGAGATGGTGTTCACAGTGGGGCTAGGAAGTAAATCAAGAACCAATTAAGATTTATTTTCCCTGTATAGTTACCTCACAATTATTCTTGTAATTTTTTGGTGGTGTCGAAGCAAGAGAGCAGATTATTTCTGAAAGGCTCCCTTTGCTCCAAATATTCAGAGTTCAAGAAGGTGGGAAGGCAATAATGTCTAAGAAATGAAGAAAATATTGACAAACCTAAGTTGCAGTCAGTAAATGATGACTACTAATAAGGAATGTTGTGTTCGTTTGCCAGGACTGCTTAACAACAGAAATTTATTGTTTCACACTTCTGGAGGCTAGAAGTCTGAATTCAAGGCAGGGCAGGCTCCTGCTTCTTTTAAAAGGGAGAATCTGCTCAATGCCCCTCCCCTGGCTTCTGCCGAGTGCCCAGCACTCCATAGTGTTCTTTGGCTTGTGGCAGCCTGACTTGATCTCTGCCTCCATCACATGGCCCCTCTCTCTGTCTCTACATTTGGGTCTAAATTTCCTCTCCTTATAAGGATACCAGTCTTGTTGGATTAGGGACCACCTAATCCAGTTTGGCCTCATTTTATCTAGTAACATCTTCAAACACCCAACTTACAAAAAAGTTCACATTCACAGGACCAGGGGGTTAGGACTTGAACATGTCTTTTTTGGGGGGACACAATTCAATCCATAATAGATGCTAATAATACCAAGAATTTAAGAAGAGAAGATCAGAAAAGCTGGTTATGAAGAAGTAGCTGTTTTCATTAATATTTCAAAGTATTCTGAAATATCAGGACAGTGGAGTTTTTCTGCATCTTATGTTTACTTTTTGTTAGGCTGAATTTCTTCTTAGAGGCTGTTGAGTCATTTTCTGTGGGCATCAATTTGCTAATCTGTATGAAGATATTGTAATATCTCACAGGGACATTATGAGCATGGAATGTGATAACTTTGTGATAATGCCGGGGACAGAGGAGCCACTAAGTAAATTTTTTTTTCTCCTTCCTTTCTCTCTTCTTTCTTTACCTATTCATTTTATCCTTTACTTTCTTCAACCTTTCCCTAATTATAAGTCTTAACTCCATTATCCTTTAATGTTACTATCTTTCTCAGTTTACAATTGTGACAGTGGATATGTCTCAGTCAAAATGAAGTAAATGGCTCTTCTTACAGAATGTTTGGTGAAAGGAAGGAAGGAAGGAACAGCAGGAAGGAAGGAGTGAAGGAGTCTTAAAAGGGGAGAGTTTTTCTTTTATTAACCTCATTGGCATTTCAATTTTTGTTTTGGCTCATATATTTTCTAATACTTAATTAAAAAATACTTAGGAAAATATGGTAAACATTTCAGAAATTTGGTAAAATTCTACCAATGAAATGCTGTTTTCATAATAAGTTATTGTCCACTTCTGTTAAAGAATCTAGAAGTGCAGTTAGTGCGAGCAAGGCATTGACTTATGTATATCTAAAATGATTTTTTTTACTGGGAGGTCCCAGGGATTGAATCCGGGTCCCTCCATATGGGAGATGGATGCCCAACCATTTGAGCCACATCCGTCCCCCTAAAGTGATTTTTTAATGAAAATTTTTACTTTTATTTTGAGATAATTGTAGATTCACTTGCAATTGTAAGGGATAATGCAGAGACAGCCCATGTACCCTTTACCCAGTTTCCTCAAATGGTAACATCTTGCAGAACTCTAATACAATATCACAACCAGGATATATTGATACAGTCAAGATACACAACATTTCCATCACCACGAATATCACCTCCCTCCATGTGCCCCGCTCCTTAACCTCTGGCAACCACTAATCTGTTGTCCATCATTTTGTAATTTCAAGAATTTTATATAAATGGAATTTAATATAAATTTCTCTGGTGATTCATACAGGTTATTGGATGTTTCAATAGTTTGCTCCTCTTTATTGCCGAGTAGTATTCCATGGTATGGATGAACCACACATGGCTTATCCATTCAACTATTCATGAAGGACAACTGCGCTGTTTCAACTTTTTGGCTAAAAGCTGCTAGAAACATTACTGTTTTTGTGTGAACGTTAGTTTCATTTCTCTGGGATAAATGCACAAGAGTAGAACTGCTAGGTCACATGGTAGTTGCATGCTTCATTTTTAAGAAACTGTCAAAATGTTTTCCAGAGTGGCCGTACCATTTTATATTCCCACCAGCAATGTATATGTGATAGAGTTTCTAGTTTCTCTGCAACTAACTAGCATTTGGTGATGTCACTATATTTTATTTTAGCCATTTTTATAGGTATGAAATGATATCTTATTTTAGTTTTAATTTGCATTGCACTAATGAATGATGTTGAACATCTCTTCATGTGCTTAAATCCCATCTGTATCCTCTTTTGTTTCTCCACCAAGACCACATAGCCTTGGTTACTGTAGCTATATGGTAAATCTTGAAATCAAGAAGACCGATTCTTCCAATTTTATTCATCTTTTTTAAAACTCTTTTAGCTTTTCTAATTCTTTTGCTTTTTCATATAAATTTTAGAATAAATTGTCATATCTATAAAAAAAATTTTGAAGATTTTGATAGGAATTGTTTTAAACCTGTATATCAATTTGAAGAGAATAGACATCGTTCTTTTGTTGAGTCTTCCAATTCATGAATCTGGTAGGCCTCCCTTTTTATTTATATCTTCGATTTTTTTTTTTTTAAAGATTTTATTTATTTATTCATTTATTGCCCCCTTGCTGCTTGTGCTCGCTGGGTCAGCCAACCACGCCGTGCAGGCGGGCCCGCCCCCACCAGGAGGCCCTGGGAACCGAACCCGGGGCCCCCCATATGGTAAACGGGAGCCCCACTGACTGAGCCACAGCCGCTTCCCTATATCTTCGATTTTTTAAAATCATTGTTTCATGGCTTTCAGCACACATGTTATGTACATTTTTTTTTTTTTAGATTTGGACATAAGTATTTCATTTTTTTGAGTGATTGAAAATGGTGTTCTGTTTTGCATTTTGGTGTCCATGTGTTCATTGCTAGTATATAGAAATGCTACTGAATTTGTATGTTTATCTTGTGTCTTGTGACTTTGCTGAATTCACTAATTTTTAGTTCCAGGAGTTTTATTGTAGATTCTTTGAGATTTTCCACACAGACAATCATATTATCAGCAAATAGGGACTGTTTTATTTCTTCCTTTTATGATCTATATGCATTTATTTCCTTTTCTTGCCATATTGCAGTAGCTAAAATTCCCAGCACTATGTTGATAAGAGCAGTGAAAGCAGACATCTCTGCCTTGTTCCTGATCTTGGGGGGTGGTGGGAGGGCAGAAGCATTTAGTCCTTATCATTAGGTAAGTATAATATTAACTGGGGCTTATTTTGTTTGTTTGGTTTTTGGTAGAAGCTCCTAATCAAGTTAAGGGATTCCTGTCCATTCTTATTTTTCTGAGTGGTTTTTTTTTTTTTTTTTTTTTATCATGGATGAGTGTTGAATTTTTTCAAGGGGTTTTCCTGCATCAAATGGTATGAACACATGATTTTTCTTTGGTCTGTTAATACAGTGGATTGCATCAGTTGATTTTGGAATGTTGAACCAGCCTTGTATCCATGAAATAAATCCCACTTTTGTATATTGCTAAATTTTATTTGCTAATATTTTGTTAAGGATTTTCACAATGTATTCATGAGGGATATTTCTCTGTAGTTTTCTTTTATTGTAATGTTTTTGGTTTCTTTACCAGGGTAATACTAGCTTCATAAAATGAGTTGAGAAGTGTCCTCTCCTATTTTCTGGAAGAGATTGCATAGAATTTGTGTTTATTCTTCTTTAAATGTTTGGCAGAATTTTCCAATGAAAACCTCTGGGCCTGGAGATTTCTTTTAAATTATAAATTAATTTCCTTAATCATGAGAGTACTATTCAAATGATCTATTTCATTTTGGGTTTGTTGTCATAGTTTGTTTTTTGGTTGGGGAACTGGACCCATTTAATCTAAGTTGTCAAATTTATATGTGTAGAATCATTCATAGAATTCCCCTTTTAGTTCTTTTGATGTTTACACAATATGCAGTGATGTCCCCTTTTTATTTCTGACATTGGTAATTTGTATCTTCTCTCTTTTATATTGCTAGATTTTTGTCAATTTTATTGATTTGTTTCACTGAACCAGCTCCTTTTTTCACTGATTTTTCTCTGTTGTCTTTCAGTTTTGTTGGTTTCTGACCTTATCTTTATTATTTCCTTCAATCTTCTTGCTTTGGGTTTATTTTGTTCTTTTATTCAAGTTTCTTGAGGTGGGATCCTAGATTATTGATGTGAGGTTTCTCTTCTTTTCTAAAGTATGCATTTATTGCTATAAATTTTCCTCTCATCATTGCTTTAGCTATATACAATAAATTTTTATATGTGGTTTCATTTTCATTCAGTTTCATGTATTTTTAAAAAGGTTTTCTTGAGACTTCCTGTTTGAGCCATAGATTATTTAGAAATGTGCTATTTAGTTTCCAAGTGCTTGGTGATTTTTTTGTTACCTTTCTAATATTGAGTTCTAGTTTGTGTCCATTGTGGTTGGCAAATATAGTCTGTATATTTCAATTATTTAAAATTTTTTAAGGTTCTTTTATGACCCCGAATATCGTCTATCCTAGAAGATATTCCATGGGCACTTGAAAAGAATATGCACTCTTCTGTTGTTGTGTGAAGTGTTCCATAACGGTTGACTAGATCCTGTTATTTTATGTTGTTAAGTTTTTCTGTATCCTTGCTGTTTTTCTATCTAGCTGTTCTGTCAGTTGTTGAGAAAGGGGTGTTAAAGTCTGCAACTATAAAACTATAATTGTGGAGTTGTCTTTTTCTCATTTTAGTAGTATCAGTTTTCACTTCACGTATTTTGTAGCTGTTGTTTGGTAATACACATTTAGAATTGCTATGTATTCTCTGTGATTGATCCTTTAATAATTATATAATGCCTTTATCTGTGGTAATTTTCTTTGCTCTGAAGTCTATATTGTCTGATAGAAATATAGTCATTCCTGTTTTCTTTAGATAATGTTTGCATGGTATATCTTTTTCCATTCTTTACTTCCAACCTTCCTATATCATTATATTTGAAGTGAGTTTCTTGTAGATAGCACATAGTTGGGTCATGGTTTTAATCCATTCTACCAGTGTTCATCTTTTTATTTATTTATTTTAAAGAAACTTTAGATTACACAAATGTTAAATAAAAATATAGGGGATTCCCATATGCCCCACTCCCTCCTCTTACCACACTTTCCCACATTAACAACATCCTTCTCATCTTTTAATTAGTGTATTCAGTTCATTTATAGTTAATGTAATTATTGATCCGTTAGATCCTAAGTCTGCAATTTTTTTTTGTTTTCTTTTTTTCTCATTTCTCTGTTTTTTTTCCTGTCCTCCTATGGATTAGTTGAACAATTTTTAGAATTCTATTTCGATTTATCTGTAGTGTTTTTTAGTGTATGCCTTTGTATAATTTTTTAGTGGTTGCTCTAGACATTATACTACATATGCATATCTTAAAACAGTCTACTGGTGGTGTCATTTTACCAGTTTTAAGTGAAGTGTAGAAACCGTACTTCCCTTTACATTCCTTTACTCTTCCTGCTTATAATATAATTGTCTTAAATATTTTTTCTACATACATTTAGAACCTCATCAAATGGTGTTTTAGTTTTCTTAGCTGCTCAAAGAAAATACCATGAAGTCGTTTGGCTTGAACAATGGGAATTTTTTTGCTTATGGTTAGAGTCTGGGAAAATGTCCAAATCAAGGAATCATCAAGGCAATGCTTTCTTCCCAAAGACTGGCTGACAAAGATCCTTGGTTCCTCTACCACATGATAGCAACTGTTGGTCTCTCTCTTCTCTTCCAGGTTTCACTGATGTCAGCTTCTTGCTTCTGTGGCTTTCTCCTTCTCTCTGTATTCATTCCAGTAATAGGATTAAGACTCATCCTAAATGAAGTGGATCATACCTTAACTGAAGTAGCCTCACCAAAGGTCCTATTGACAGTGATTTACACACATAGGATGAATTAATGTTAAGAACATGTTTTTCTGAGGTACATACAGCTTCAATCACCACAGACGATGTTGTAATTTTTGCTTCTACCTTCAAACATAGTTTAGAAAACTCAAGAGAAGAAGAGTTCATTGTATTTACCCATACTTTTGTTTACCATGTTCTTTCTTCTTTCCTGAGACTGGAAGTTTCCTTCTTTATCATTTCCATTTTTTTTTTTTTTTTTAAATATGGAACGCTTCACAAATTTGCATATCATCCTTGCACAGGGGCCATGCTAAACTTCTCTGTATCGTTCCAATTTTAGTATATGTGCTGCCTAAGTGAGCACTCCATTTTGTTTTGAGAACTTCCTCTAGCAATTTTACAGTAGGTCTGTTGTCAACAAGTTCTCAGTTTTCCTTCATCTGAAATGTCTTTATTTCTCATTCATTCTCAAGGTTATTCTTGCTGGTTATAGGATTCTGGGTTGACAGTTCTTTTCTTTTAGCACTTGAAAAATGTTGTGCCACTTCCTTCTGTTCTCTATGATATCTAATGAGAAATTTGAATTGTTTTTCCCCTATAGGTAAGGTGTTATTTTTTTTTGCACTGCTTTAAAGATTTTTGTTTTGTTTTTAGTTTTCAGACATTTTGTTATGACATCTGGGTATGAATTTCTTTGGACTTGTCCTTTTTGAGTTATGCTTTGCTTTTATTTTTTTAATTTTTTAATTTTTTGGAGGTACCGGGGATTGAACCCTGGACCTCGTACATGGGAAGCAGGTGTTCAACCACTGAGCTACATCTGCTTCCCTCTGCTCAGCTTCTTGAATCTGTAGTTTTATATCTCCTGCAAAATTTGTGAAGTTTTTAGCCATTATTTCTTTGGGTAGTTCTTCAGCCCTGTCTTTTTATTCCCTTTCTGGAACTCTGGTGGCAAGAATGTTCAAGTTTTTGTTATAATCTCATAGGTCCTTGAGTCTATGTTCATTTTTTTTTCTTTCAGTATTTTCTTTTTGTTGTTCAGATTGGTAAATTTCTACTCATCTACTTTCCAGTTAATTGATTTGTTCCTCTGTACCCTCCCTTCTGCCTTTTATCCCATTCATTTAGCTCTTCATTTGGGTTATTGTATTTTTCATTTCTAAAATTTGCATTTGGTTCTTTTTATATCTTCTACTTCTTTCCTAGGATTTTTCTATTTTAATAGTGTCAAATAATTCTATCTTTGTCATCTCAGTGTTGGCATCCATTGGTTGTCTTTTTTTTTTTTTTTTCTCTCTCATTTAGTTAAAAATCTTCGGTTCTTGGTATGATGAGTATTTTTGATTTAAATCTGAACGTCCTGGGTATTAAGCTATGAGACTCTAGATATTATTTAGGCTTCCTGTTTTAATTGGATTTCTCTAACACCACTCTGGTAGGGGAAAGTGAGCAACTGCCTCATTACTGTTAGGTTTTGGTGGAAGTCTAGGTTCCTCATCTGGCCTCTGCTGAAACCTGAGGGGAATGGGGCCTCCTTATTCCTTGGTGGGTGGGAGTTCTGGCTCCCCACTAGACTTTCACTGATACCTTCCTGGTTGGGAGGATAGGAGTGCCTTGTTAGTGCTTCCTACTTGGTTTCCTCAGATAGCATGGAGTGGGGCGGCCTTGTGAAGAGCTGGGTGATGATGACTCTCCACTATGCATCCTCTGGTACCATTCCAGGGTGTCTAGTTACTGCTGGGAATGGGTGGAAGTCCAGACTCCACTGTCACCACCCTGGTGCTTGTGTTGGGTTGCCTCATTACTTCCTCTGAGGGTAGAAGCCTAGGCTCCCCACTTGGCTATTGCTGCCAAGAGTAGAGTAGGGCCACCGTTTTTCCTAAAGTGTTTGGCTGGAGTACAGTGATTATTATCTACAAGTTTGCTGTCTTGCTAGGTTGACCCTTTCCTTGTCACGTGGCTAGAGAGAGAAGGCATTCCTTGGGGCTTTAAAACATTGTATTACTGTTTCCAGTTTGCCACCTTCTTTGTGTCCAAACCCGAGAACTAACTTCTGTGCTGTTCCTCATGCCTTAAGTTCCCTAGCTGGTTTGCCTGTCCCTTCTCTTTACCTTTCAGAGGCTTTCATGTTTGTTTTATAGATAATGCCCAGGGTTTTTAGTTGTAATTAGATGGAGGAATAGGGAAAAGTGCATCCTCTCCATCTTTTTTGAAGCGAAATTCTCCTCCAATCAAATGTAAGCACAAATATTACTTTAATTTTGTGCAGAGCTTTACTTAGAAGTCTAAACAGTAGTTTCAAACATTGTAATTTTTTTTACCCTTATTTTTAAAGGAACAAGTGCAGTGAAGTTAACTAAGGGCAGACATGTCAGTATAGCTTATGGTATTTCTACTGTAATATTTTAGATGGGTGCTGAACTCTTTAATATAGTACTTAATAATTATTTGTTAGTTCTGTTAGGGAGGATGGCATCATAAGTAATAGCATGGAGTTTTGTCTGCTAGGTAAGGCTTAGGACTATTTTGCATCTAAACATTATTGAAGTTGCTCACAAGGGACAGATAATTTAATTTTGACACAACCTTAAATAAATTGAAATGGCATAAATCAGAGTAATGAAATTCATAAAGCTGTTAATATTAACAGGGAAACGTTTTGGGAAGCATGCTATAAAATGAAAGAAACTATTAATCTTTAATGTAAACGATAAGACTAGTTAATGATTAAAAAATTGGTTGTTTCTGTATCTTTTTGACTACCAACAATCTAACTTTATTTTTGTATTCTTTATAAATAAAAAAAACAATAACCATTTTCCTTTTCCAATTTAAATCCAATATATATTTTAGGAACTACTGAAAGACTTCAAGTACACTGTCTGCAAAAAATAGTTCATAATTGTATCCTATACATTGTTGTAACTATAGACAATTCTTGGAACATGTTAAATGAACTAACTTTATTTCTTCATTAATAAAAATTAGTAATTTGAAACTTCACGCAGTTGTGACATTTGTACTATCTAACTCTTTAACGTAAGGTGATGCAGTCTTAGGCAAGCTGCCACTGGGAAATTTTTTATGTCCATAGTAATACACAGGTATGGATCACATTCATTATTTAGTATTTGAACAAATTAATTAATAAAACTCAAAAAGTTAGAGGTAAGAACCTTCTGGGACAATCTAGTGGCTCTGGAATAGGGAAGTTGTTACCTGCAGCAGATAATCACCGGGTGCTATGGTCATGTTGGAATCCGAGTCAGAGAGCTGCCCATCTTCCATGACTCTGGCATCTTGTGCCATCTTCCCTTGTTTCTATATCTTTTCAAGGTAGAGGCGGCTCTTCTATGTCCTTTTTTTTTTTTTTTAAGGGTTTATTTATTTAAGTTTTAAAATTTTATTTATTTTATTTTTTTAAAGATACTTAGATTATACAAATGTCACATGAAAAATATAGGGGTTTTCTATGTCCTTAAATAAGTGCATAAATCTTTACAAATGTCATCAGAAAATGAAATGCAGAATCTTAGGAGGGAAAAAGTTGAGATCTATTAAGAACACAACAAAGTTTAATTTTTTTCATATGAGGAATCAAGAATGTACTAAACTTTATTTCTGAAATTAAAACGTGAACTCTGAAATAAAGAATATAAGTAATCAAGAAAATAACAAACTCTATTTTTGAAATAAAAATGAAATCATAAATATTTATTAATAAGAAATGTATGTATGTTTTCTATATATGGGTATATATGAGTGTGGGTGGGTATGTGGACACATGTGCACATGCACACTACTATAATTAGGGATTTTTTTTGAGCAATTTATGTGTAAATCCCCAATATTAAGTACAGGATGAAAAGACATAAATTGAATATGTTAAGGATTGGGTCTTGGATGTTCAAAAGAAGTAAATATTAAAGCTGCAGAGAGATAAGGGAGGCACAATGAAAAAATTGATAATTGTATCCATGGGTAAAGTATGCTGAGGTATGTTGTGAAATGTTCTTTCCTGGAGATCTGAAGCTGTGTTGAGATTGTTTGGATATAGAACTGGGCTTTCTTGCCTGTGTGAAAATTGAATAGAAAACCCAGTTGTCATTTTTATTACATTCTCATTCTATAAAAAGTTTGGAAAGACATTCAATCCAATGAAACCATTTGGCTATGTTGAAAAGTAGCTGTTTTGAACAAAAGAGTTAAATTTAAGCCACTAGACAAATTGTATATGTAATAAAGCCTTCACAATATTTATCTAAATTTAACTGTCCACATTATTTTTAGAGGTTGTTTCTTATTCTATATATATAAAAAAATTACAGATATAAAAACAAATGAATGAAGATGAATGGTTCTGGTTAATTTTTGTCCACATGATCTATAGGCCCAGACATCTTGAGGAGATGGTTTGCTTTGGAAAAGTTCTATGGAAAGACAGAGGATTATCAAGCACAAATTTTGGGACTAGTCTTATCTCCAGTATTGAGTAAGGGGACAATGTGCACAACTTACTCAACAGTTGGGTCTCTCTCTCTCTCTCTCTCTCTCTCTCTCTTTTCCTCTCTCTTTGGTGGCAGAATGTGTTTTCCATGATAGCTTTTTTTCAAATGCTGTTGTTAATGACACATTAACTGTTTTCAGATCTGATTCGAGTATTGACTCAGGTATATGCTAAGACCTTACGGGCAGTGCATTTGTCAGCTCTGATGGAGAACTTAAGTATGATGTGGGAGAGATAGGCCCTAATGAGTTCATGAAAACTAAGAGATATTGCTGCTTAACACAAATGGAAACTTCCTAAGTCTCACTGAAAATTTTGCATCTATTATTCATATCTGTTAAAGATCAAGCATTGAATGTGGAAATTTTGGTCTTCAATTGAGGGAAATGATGTTTTCTCTTTTTCTTGTGCATTTGTATCAGGTGTGATTATGTTAAGCACTTTAATGAGAAGAGTGGAAATAGAAGATGTGGTACAGACTCCAGTAATTTGAGCAATATTTAATCCATGAACCTATCATTTTAAAGGACCATCTGAAGTCTTATCAACTCACCTATGTGTCTCCTTATCAGGAATGTGTCTTCCACCAGCCACCAGAACCCAGAACTCAGAGCCAGATTATGGGGGTCAATGTAGGGGAACCAAGAACACACACCTAATTTAATGAAAAGTTTGAGCCTCTTCTCATCAGGAAAGAATCCAAGGTAGCCGCTAGAAAAAATATCTCTGAGATAGTGACAGCAGATCAAAGAATTGAGGACCCAATCTCAGAATGCATAAACAGGATAGCTGATATATATATATTTTCTTTTTAGCTGCTTTTGTTTTTCCTGGCACTTCCTTTTCTACCTTTCTCCATTCAGTCAATGGTAGTCAGTACCTCAGTGGAGAGAAGTTATAGTAGAACACCAGAGTGTAGTTCGTGACATTTGAGATTCAAAATCTGAAGTTACAAGAAAAATGATTTGGAAGAATAAGACAATTCAGAGCTAGGTTTTTTGGCTCTTTTCAATCTTCAAAATAAGATAAGGTGTCCCTGGATTTTGGAGAGAAGGAGATCCATAGAGGAAATTGAGCCACAGAATAAAGCCCTGAGGAAAGCCCTCACTCCTGGTTCTCGGCCAAAATGAGCCTCAGTGTGTTGGGTGATAAGATAGGCAGGACTGGAGACCTGAGAGGAGAATGACCACATTTGCCTGGATTAAGGAAGGGAAGTGAAGTAGATATCCATTATTATTATGTCCATTTTACAGATGAGGAGACAGAGCTTAAAAAATTAAGCAACAAATGTGAGCGTCATACCTACAACTGATATAAGATTTACATCTCAAAATTAAATCAGAGCAGATTTTAGTCAGAAAATGGTATAAATTTGATAGAGGGGGTAAAAAAAAAAAAGTTCTATTGAACTTACATACAATAAAAATTACTCATTGGAAGTATACAGTTGTGCAACCACCACCACAACCCAATCTTATAATATTTCATCACTCCAAAGAGCTGCCTTATTCCTGTTGGCAGTTGATCCCAGTTCCCATTCCCAGACCCAAGCAATCACTGGTTTGCTTTCAGAGTCTAAAAATTTTCCTTTCCTAGAAATTTCATATAAACATAATTAGATAATACTGGCATCATAGAGTGTGTTGGGAATATACTACCTCTTATATTTTCTGAAAGAGTTTGGGTAGAATTGGTATTATTTCCTCCTTAATTATTTGGTAGAATTCACCAGTAAAGCTATCTGAGCCTGGGTTTTCCTTTGTGGAAATATTTTAAATTATTAGTTCAATTTCTTTATTTGCTATAGGTCAATTCAGATTTTCTATTTCTTCTTGAGACAATGTTGATAATTTGCATCTTCCTAGAGTACATTTCATCAAAGTTATCTAATTTGTGGATGTAAAATTATTCCTAATATTCTCTTATAATTTATTCACCTATTTCTTACACAATCTTATAAAGTAGGTATTATTATTATTATCCCTATGAGGATACTGAGGCACATAGAGGTTAAATAAGTTTCCTCAGGTCACACAGCTACTAAGTGACTCAAATCCAGGCAGTCTGGAGAAATAGCAGTGAACAAAACAGACAAAAGTCCATCTCGGTGAAAATTGGTCGCATATTTCATGTTTTGATAGTAGTTCTGACAAGCTTTATCAAGGTATTGAATGTGGGAGAGAACACCTGGCATCATCTTTGCCTTCTCTCTTTCAGACATTTGCATTTGGATATCTAGTGGGTGATGTCTACGTACAGTGGTAAACATATAGGCCTGGAGCTAGAGACAGAAAGGAGGGGAGGGGAGACGTCATTTGATAAACTTTTCAAGGGCGCCGAAGGTGCTAGTGAGCATTTGGATGAAATAGCAGAATGAATCTAGGTTGGTTTGGGAGAAAATGAGAGGCCGTATGTGCTGATGTACTATACAAATAATTAGGGAGCTGGAGACATTTTACTGACGAGAAAAAGAAGTCCCATCGGAATCAAGTAACTTGCCTAGGATCTTATAATAAGTGGTGAGGCTAGAATCCAAACTCAGTTTTTAAAAATTACAAAACCTGCTGTCTTTCCACTACCCACATGAATGATTCACTAGTCCATTCCCCTTAATTTACAGAAGAGTTAACTAACAAGGTCATTCAGCTAGTTAGCACTTGAAGCAGTCCTAGAGCTCTTGGGTCCTCTTCACCCACAAAGAGTCTTCTAATAAAATCTCAGCTGAAATGTAATCAAACAATACACCCACTCCCACAGTCCTTGAAATGTAACATTTATAATAAAGAGTAAGCAGAACTTTTCAAATTTCCTTATATTCATCTTTAGCTCTTGGAATTCTAGATTAGGGCCAAATATTCTGCAGCTGTTTTGAGCTCTCTAAGAAGAGTACACTTGGAACCATATGTTAGTAAATTTATGAGAACCACTGAGTAGTTTTCTTAATCTAACTACATTGATGAATTTTTTCATGATTGAATTATTAGTGGCCATGAGTGTGTTGAAAACAGTCACATAAGATGGAATTTCTCAGTACCACTATTTTCAAGATAGTGTTGTCTAGGGTTAGGATCTCCATTCCCAGCTTTACAAGGTGTATCCTCAAAAGACACATGCACGGTTCTTTCTCCAGGGTTGTGCTCTTACAAGGGGAAACAGAATTCTGCTGCTTTTATACAAAACCATTAAAAAAGCCCTTTTTTTTTTTCTTTTTTCTAACAGGTTCACATTATAATGCTTTGGTCTCCAGTTAGTGAATTACGAGGTGGGGTTTCTTATTGTGAACAATCTAATAGAATATTCAAAAAACCATAGAAGTAGAGAATAATATATGAAATAACATCCATATAATTGAGGAAAAATATACTTTGGCCTGAAATACTCAGTTAGGAATTTCCTCTTTAAAACTCTCTGAAAGTGTTCTCAATTTTTCTTGAACAATATTATCAATTTTACAATAATATATTTGCATATCTTTTTTTCAGGAGCTAAAACATATTTCACTCTCTATTTTTCTAAGCTCTGCAATATTGTTTGGAACCTTGGGGTCATGCACTATTACTCAGCTTACAGATTTCTTCACAAGAAAAAATTAGTAATTCCTTAGCTTGGAAAGAAATTATGTCCTTTACTGCTTGTTTATTGTTTATCTGAATGTATTTGCTATGTGGCTTTGTGGTGCTTTCCACATTCTAGAAAATACTTGCTTTTCTAGAAATCTTCATACTTGTAAAACATATGTGTTACAGGTGTGTCTGTGTGTATGTATAGTATATATTAATTACTTTTTACCTCTGTGACTTTCTCCACCATCCTTTAATATTTAATACATTGACAGTTATGTCTACTGTCATTGGCCATTATATGTCTTCATTTGCCAGTCTGGCTTAAGCAACAGGAATTGATTGGCTCACTGTTTTGAGGCTAGAAGAAGTCCAAAATGAAGACCTTAGCAAGGCTTTCTTTCTCCTGGGGTCTGTATATTTTGGAGCTAGCTGCTAGCAATCCTGGGGTTCCTTGGCTTGTATCTCTGCTTCCTGTCACATGGCAATGTCCTTTCCTTTCTCACTTCCGTGACTTCCAGGTTTCCTTTGTAATACTCCAGTGATACAGATTAAGACCTAGACTCATTTAGTTGGGCCATCCCTTAACTAAAAATAACATCTTCAAGAGATCTATTTACAATGTGTTCACACCAACAGGAGTGTGGATGAAGGTTAAGAACATGTCTAAATTGGGGTACATAATTCAGTCTACCACAGTGCCTCTTTACATGCTCCCCCATTCCTTTAAAACTCCTCAGTGAAGAGGGTCATTGAGTACTCAGTAGGGAAAAATCAACACTGAGGCTTGAGTTGAGTTGTGAATAAAAGACTCATAAAAGAGTTTCTCTTATTTTTCATCCATAGGCCTTACAGGAAGGTAGAGTTGAAAGTGATTTAAAAATAAATTTTCCTTGGATAGCAAGTTTCCTTTTCAGAAAGCTAGGACAATAGGAACTATCTTTGGTGACATAGAGAAAGAAAGAACATTATATTTATCTTGCTATATAATGATCCGTTTTGAAATTTGAACCATTATAGAACCTACTTTATTTTGCATTGTTTAATTCTCAATTTTTAAAACGAACCAGAACCACAAAAGAACTAATAAAAAAGTAAAAAGTAATAAAATAAACCAGAATAATCATTTACAAATTTATCGTATGAAATACAACTTACTTGTAAAACCATGTTACAAGTAGAGCACTTTTTTTTGTAATTATGCTTCAATAATAAGTCCATTGTTGTCTCAAACCTAGTATTAAATGTATAAAATTCTTCTTTCTCATAATCAAATATATTATTAACAATAATAAATATTTTTGCAAAAGTAGCAATTACTAACTGCTCTGACAGGGCTTTATCTGGACAATAACTGAGCTAAGGAAAGTTATTGTTAAGTAATTCTTGCAGCTTGGTTGGTAGTTGAATATTGATAATTTTAAGACAGGATAACTAATGTATAAACATTTTAACCTGAAGAAACAATTTTTAATAGCAGTCATTTGCATTAAGCTCTTTGTATAGGGAGGAATGACACAGTGCTACCACCTTCCATGATACCCGACCAGCCCCTGCTTCAGTCTGTTTCCTGCTTTTATTTGCATGTGTATCATCTTCTCCCACTCACCTTTCCCTGATCCAACTACTGTTATATTTCTAGCCTATCCATCATTCAAATCTCCTTCAAGAAGTTCTCAACTGGTTTCAATGTGTCCTATCTCTCCTTTGAAACTTTTTTCTTGTAGACCTGAATGAAAGAAGGAAGAAGAAAAACTGGAAAGCTATTGGTCACAGTCTGGACAACACAATATGGTGGTTTGGATTAGGATGTTTATTGGTGGTAGTGACAGAAAAAGTAGGTAGATTTTGGAGACAGACTCTGCACGGTTTGCTGATAGATTGAATGTGAGGAGTGAGGAAAAACAAGAATTGAGAATAACTTCCAGGTTTTGGGTCTTCAAGACTGAGTGGGAAGGCAATGCCATTTTTAAATTTAAGAAAGGTTGATGAGTATAGGTTTGGATGGAAATCATGTTATGCTTGAGATGTGCATGAGACAACTATGTCCATTTGGAAGGCTCATTGCCTTCCTAGCTAACAAAGAGACCCCCAAATAGATATTAATATAAAGGACATTTTCTTGTTACTCCTATAACTTACTGGGCAAGTAGGTTAGAAAGGCAGCTCTCCCCTAAGCAGTTGTCTGGCACTTAGACTGACAGACATTCTGCCACTTCCAACATGTGGCTTTAATTCTCACCCTGGGGTCATCCCCATCCCACCAGGAGGAAGAGAAAAAAGGCATGGAGCATCGTGCATGGAAGATTTCAACGGGCCAGGCCTGGGAAAGACACACACCACATCTGCTCCCATTTCATTACATAGACACAGCCACATGACCACACCCATTGGGAAACACGGTCTAGTTTTCTGTCCACAAATAAAAGGGAGAAAATGGATTTGGTGAGAACTAGGTCTTTGTTGTGACATCCAGGTGGAGACTTCAAGTAGGCAGTTGGAGTCTGAGCCTGCAGCTCAGAGAAGTCTGCACTGGAGATCTAAATTTAGGAAATACATAGCTTGAGATAGAATTTGAAAGTACGAGACAGGGAGAGAGCCTAGATAGACAAGGTCTAAAGATGTTCGTCCTGATATTTGCAGCCAAGTATTCTAAAAGGAGGACTCTGTAGGAGACAAAGGATGTGGACTAACATGCCACCAGCAGGCAAAGGAGAGGGGACATCCCCACTCTGAGTCTTAACAATCTTAGGGGCAACTGGTACCCCTGGCAGGAAGAAGGAAGTCATCACCAAGGCTGAGAACTTGCAGGAATGTAGGCTATAGGCTTAGCCTAAAGGACATGACAGGCCAGACTGGGGCTGTGGAAGAGAAAAATAAATGGGGCTGAAGCTTTGAACTGGTTTTCTCTACTCTTTAGGAACAAGAAACAGAGGGAGAGAGGACTGGTAAGTCTCCTCCTAAGTCATCCACTTTAGCTGTCCTTTGGCAAGTTACTTAAACTCCGGAGTTGTTCATTATCAAAATGGAGACAATTGTAATACCTTTCAATCAGAGTTGTAGAAATTAAATGTGGTAAGGCAGGTAAGACTTGAGCATGATGCCTGTCACATGGGCAGGGCTCACTATGTTCTGAGTCCTTTTTATTTCAACATCACTGAATTAGAAGTATCTATATATTTGTGCATAACCTTGCACACCACTGATAGATAGTAAATGTTTGTTGAACGAGTGAGTGAGTGTATACGAAGTAAAGGCAGAACAAATCTTGATGCTGTTAGGAGATTATAATGTTAACCCTGCAAATAAACAAATACCATGGGAAGAACATCGTAGTCTCAGTGATAAGCAAAAAAATATTTCAATATAATAAAACAATCTAAATTTTAAGGCATTTGGCAAAATTATTATGTAATATCTTTGACTTAGGATGCCCAAATTTTGTAATATGGATTCTTTTAAAATTGAAATTCGTATAGCAGTAAAAATTATAGACATTCCACATTTTTCTTCATCTACAAAATTCTGTAGTTAATTCTTATTCAAGTATAACTGACTACTGTACATCAATACTATTTTCAATTCGCAAATCAATAGCCTGGATGTTTTTTTGGGAAAAGAGAAAAACTAATTAGTCTCACTGAGGGGTTACCTTGTAATGCAGGGGGAAGGCCTCACTGCTTCTGAGGTATTGACTGGGAAGTCAGCTGGATGGAAGCCCTTTTTAACGGCCCCCTCTGAGGTCAATTTAAGTGTTCTGAGCAATCCATGGGAACTACAGTAGATATAAAGACAACTTCTTTTCTTTTGCTCCCAGAGTTAGCACCACTTTGTTGACATTTGGTAACATACGCATTTCAGTTTGAGTGCTGGCTTTATGAAAGTGGGATGCTGGTGCTCAGGGGACAGGAGTCATCAATGAGCAGAACCGAAAAGCCTCAACATAGAACCTGGGCCATTATTCATTCTTTGGAGACTATATCAAAGCACTACTGATGTATAAAATGGAAGCCACGCCAATTTTTAAAAAAAGATTTATTTTATTTATTTATCTCTCCCTACCCCCTCGTTGTTTGCACTTGCTGTATCTGTGCGTCTTCTTTGTTTCTTTAGGAGGCACTGGGAACCGATCCCAGGATCTCCGATGTGGGAAGGAGGCAACTAATCACTTAAGCCACCTCCTTTCCCTGCTTTGTTGTGTCTTTCATTATGTTTTTCCTCTTGTGTCTCTTGTTGCATCATTGTCACATCATCTCGCTGTGCCTGCCTGTCACGTCAGCCCAACGTCCTGCTTGTCCTCTTTAGGAGGCACCAGGAACCTCTGCTCCCTGCTTTGTTGCATCCCTCATTATGTTTTCCTTCTTGTGTCCCTTGTTGCATCATATTGTTGTGTCAGCTGTCTTCTTTAGGAAGCACCAGAACTTAACCACAGACCTCCCATGTGGTAGGCAGGAGCCCAATCGCTTGAGCCACATCTGCTTCCCTCATGCCAATTTTAAAGGGTTTGAAATAGAGCTGCGTTTTAACACTCATTCCCCTCCTCCCCAAAATGCTTTTTTTTTTGCATATGCTCCTCTTGGAATGCCTTTCACCATTGTTTTCACTTGTTAAATTCAGGCTTACTTTTGAAGACTCAACTCAAATGTCACTTTAATTTTTTTTTTTTTTCTTGTTCTTTTTTTCACTTTAATTTTTATTCTTTTCTCTTCCAACATAGCTTTCTCTATTTTGCTACTAGGGTGTCTTGTGGCCCTTTTCATAATGCATTGTAACTATTTGTTCATGTGTTTCTGCCCCCCCCATAGATTAGAGACTCCTTGAGGAGAGGGTTCATATCTTTTCCCTTTTTATCTCCAATACTAAGCACAGTGTCTGGCACATATTTATACAGTAAAAATCTTTACGCTAATGCACACATTCTGATTAAGATGAATGACATCAAGTCCGATTGCTATAATACACTAGAACAGTGGCTCTCAACTAGAGGCAGTTTTACCCTCCCAGGGGACATTTGGCAATGCCTAGAGGCATTTTTGATTGTCACAACTTGGGAGGGGTTGCTACTGGCATCTAGTGGGCTAGGGATTCTGCTAAACATCCTTCAATGCACAGGGCAGCCCTCATAACAAGGAAAACGATCTGGTCTGGCCCAAAATATTAATCCTGCTGAGGTCAAGAAAACTTGCCCTAGAAGAAAAGTAGCAGCCTAAGTAATCAGACACTTTCTTCTGGCACTGCATCAATCTATACAGTGTCTATGACTGTTTATTTACTGGCAGTACCTTTTCTTTTCTCAGTGCCTCCAGCTCACACCTGCTTTTGCAGCTTCTGGCCTATATGTACCTAACCAACTTCTTTCCTTCCTCCCTTCCTCCTTTCTTCTCTTCCTCACTATGATGGTTAAGTTCATGTGTCAACTTGGCTAGGTTATGGTGTCCAGTTGTTTGGTCAAACAAGCACTGGCCTGATTGTTCCTTGAGAATATTTTGTTGTTTTAAATCTTTAGTAAGCTGTTGGCATCTATGGCTGATTACATCTACAATCAACTAAGGAGACCGTCTTCTTGTTAAAAGGAGAACCGATGATTTCAGCAGTCAGAAGGAAGAATCTCCATGTCTATTGCAGCTGGCCAGCTTCTCTTGGGGAATTCATCAAAAACTTTCTTTGGATTTCCCAGCTTGTGACCTGTCCTATGGAATTTGTGTGAGCCAATACCTATAATAAATCTCATAATATATATTATATATATATATATTTCCAGAGATCCCTGACTAATATACTCCCCTTCCCGCCTTCCTCCTTCCTTACTCTCCCTTGTTTCTTTTTTCTCTCTCTTTCTTTCCCTTTTTTCGAGTTCTTTCTTTCCCTCTCTCACTCCTTCTTTTCTTCCTCCTCTCCTTTATTTCCTGCCTTCCTTTTCTTTTCTCAGTATCTCCTCCACCTGCATGTATCAAGGCATCTCAAACACATGTGAAAAATAAAATTTATCTTTCCCTGCAAAATTCCTTTTTAACAACATATATTCTCCAAATGAATGCTCTTGCCATCTACCCAGTTGCTCAAGCCAGAAAAACTATACCCACCTTCTACATGAAATAAACCCTTAAGTGTTTCTTTTAATATTTTCTAAACCCCTCTTCTGACCAGGACCTTATCATGCTCTTGTCTTGACAACTTCACAGGCTTCTAACTGGCCCCTTTAACTCTAATCTTACATCCCTCCACATCTGCAACCACAGTACTACAAGAAAAAATTTTTTTCTGATTATAAAATTAATATACAATCATTTTAACAATTTGAAAAATAACAAAAAAATTATAGAGGAAAATAAAATTCATTGTTATGTAACTACAACCTAGTGTATTTTCTTTGTGTCCTTTTTCTATACAAGTCATGTCTAGTTCTCCTACAAAATTGAAATAATATATATGCAATTCTATGTCTTACTTTTTTCCACTTTTGTTAAAAATTCTTATAACATTAGATATTGTTGAATACATGCAGAGACATTTGGTTATCTGAACCATGTTCTAATTATGCAGGGAAATACTTGGATTGGGTTATGCTGGCCAGGGGAGACTGAGTGTAATAAATGAGGTCTGTGTCCATGCCTGGTGGCATTGTACTTTAACACACTCTAGTGATGTATGTTGAAAAACACCAACTGGGTGGGCCCTTTTGACACAGATGCAGTGGTCTCCAGCACTCATCCAAACTTGCCTCTTGCTGATCTGCTCTAGCCAAGCTTCTAGAATGTCCGATGGTATCTTTACTCTTCAGAATTACCATCTGTAACTGTGGTCTTCTGATGAGGTCTTTTGGGGGAGACTTAGAAACTTAATGCCTTTGTCTCTGTCATTCAAAAATGTTGAGTACATGAACTGCAGTGGCTTCTAAATCTTCTTGATAAGTAAACCTTCCTTAATTTACCTAAATGCTGTCTATGTCTGGTTTTTTAGTCTGAACTGACTACTGGCATTTGTCAATATGGTGATCTTACACTTTCCCTCTCCTTGCTCACCTCTCTCTGTCTAGGGGTTTTTCAATTGTCTCCTCCCTTCCCTCTAGTACCAATCCAAAACTAGATTTTGCTATGGTGATTCGGGATTCCTACCCTAGTCACAAAGTCAATTCCTGGTGCAAGATTGTGATTGGGAGCTCCACTCTGTCCTGGCTTCAACACCAAATCTGATTCAAGTCCCCCACCTGGCATGGATCCCTTTCATTCTGGTTGCCCTATTGGAACCAAACTCTGAGCTACTGCCTGCTTCCAGCATCTGTTAGCTGCTCAGCAAGCCTTGCTTATGCCTTCAGTCCAACTCCCTACTTTGAGTTTTTATTACATTTTTATTCATCTTGCTTTTGCACCCAGCTCTGTCTCTTTTGTTTTCTCCTTTCCTTAAGATTTGGGAGCAGATTGCTGGTTCCAAATAAAAACTCACAACATCGTCCTGAGTAATTCTGAAATAAGAATCTTGATATATTTTTGTGTGAGATAGTATAATATAGTAGTTGAAAGCATCTACTGGAATGACCATTTCCATTTATCTTCAAATGTAATGTATTGTATTAATAGTTACACATTAAATGACTTCTGTTTGCTGTGGTCAATGAGTCAAGCAATATGCAGTTGAATTTGGGTTTCTGGGATATTGTGTAAAGCTTTTCTCCTCTATATTGATAAGTGTGACTGGGCTCTGCAGTTTTGTTGCAGGTGTATGTTTAATTTGATTTTATGTCTGGGGTTGTATACAGATTGTTTTTTGCAAGCTTGAAAGAAATCAGTGGTAATATGAGCTGACATTAGAGTTTTGGGGGAAGTAATTCTTTTGTAATGTTTTCAATTCATTTCATGATTATTGATATTTTCATGCATATACTTCTTCCTGAGTCAGTCCTAGAAAATATTTTCCCACAAAATGATTCATTTAATTGATATTTTTAAGTTTTCAACAAATTTGTAAATATATTTAAATTCTTTCAATATCTAAGTCTGCTGTTATATTCTTTTCTTTTTTGTAATTTTGCCTACTAGAGTTTTCTACCTAATTATATAGATTAGACTAGCCCAAGGTTTAGATGGTATATTGAGTTTTTCAAAGAAAAACTCTTAATGATATTTAAATTTTCTGTAATTTTTTTGGTTCTCTAATCCATTGATTTCTTTTTTTTTTTAATCTGTATTTTTTTAATCTCCCCTGTTTATTTTTAATCTTTCTTTATAAAAATAATGGAACCAGTTAAATTATAGCAAAGATTTTGGTGCATTATTTAATGTTTTTATTTTCAATATTATCTAAAATGCTGAAATTTTAAAATTCTGTTTTATTCTGTTTTTGTGCTTGTTTGTTTAAAATTCTGCCCTTACATTCTTGTGGGTGTTTTTTTTTTTTTTTTCATTTTGAACAAAGAATATGGCCTATCTAAATTCCACCTTTTGAAAATTTCTAAGTATCCTTTGTGATTTAGTTCATAATATGGTCTTATACATATGCTATGAGCACATTAATATTAATAAATGTATTAACTCACTTTATTAATTGTATTACTTAGGTTCTCTATGTTCTTATTATTTTTCTGTACTTTATTAGCAAAGTCTAATGCAGGTGTGTCAATGTTACATAACATTTATGGGACTATTAATTTTTGGTTGTTGTTGTTATTTTTTATTTTTTTTACTTTTTTTTATGGGACTATTAATTTTACCTCAGTTTTCTTTGTTTCATTTTGATGCTATGCTTTTAGGAAATAATATTCATGGCTTTCACATCTTGAATTTAAAATCACTTATGCATTTTACAATACAATTTTTTATTTAATTGCTTGGAATTTTTCTTTGCTTGAAATTAAATTACATTACTATCTTTCTATGTGACTTTGAGCAAATTACTTAATCTCTCTTTACCTCAGTTTCCTAATCTGTAAAATAAGGATAAGAACAATAGCTCCTCTCTCATAGAGTTATAGTGGAGATTAAATGAGGTAATCTTTATAAAGAATTTAAAACAGTAGCTGGTATATCATAAGAGCCATGCAAATTTATTAATAGTAATTATAGTTTATTTCTACCTGATCAGTATTTTCTAATCTTTTTAGATTTAGCCACTCTAGCTATTTTATTTTAGACTTGCATTTTATCAAGCAAATAATGGGATTTTGCTTTTTAACCTAATCTAAGAATTAAAGTGTTTTAATAAAAGAATTGTTCGCCAGGGATTATTTCTATGTTTGGTCTTTCTTCTGCCACTTTATATTATGCGTTTTTAATAGTCTTTGTTTTTTTTTGTCTTTACTGTGTAGATTTTATTCCATTTGGTTCTCAACATTCTCACTTCTTAAGTGCAAGAAACTTTCCAAGTCATACCATGCGTTGCTCACCAGAACTCTTCTCTTCGCTTTCATCACAGCTTTCTTATTTATGGTAAGTTTGGCTCTCAGAATCTGGCACTGCCACTTCCTTCATCTTTCCTTTTTCCCCCTCTTGTTTTCTGGAAGTTTTAGTTCTGAATGGATATAAAAAGAAACAATAAGGACTGGATGCTGGTTTTCAGACCCTGGAAGAGGGATCAAACATCTCTACCACATTTCAGGAGGGGGTTTGGTTTTAACCCTGATAAGCAATGGAGCCATTAAAGGATTCTAAGCAGGGCAATGACATGTTCACATTGGTACTTTAAATGGCTTACCTTTGACTCACCTCAGAGCTGGCATCACCACTGCTCTGCCTAAGTCATAGACAGTCACCATTTGTTTACAAAAGGTATGTGGAGGGTGTGGTGGTAATGGAGAGAGAACCTAAATAATTATAAGAAATTTTTGTGCTTTTAAGATTTATTCATATAGTTATTTGTGGTATATAATAGTTTGGAGCTGTATGTACTCCAGAAAAAACATGTTCTTAAACTTAATCCCTTCTTGTGGCTGTGAACTATTTGTAAGTAAGACCTGTTGATGAGGTTACTTCAGTTAAGGTGTGGCCCAGGCCAATTAAGTGGGTCTTAAACCTATTACTGGAGTCCTTTATAAGTGGAATGAAATTCAGACATAGAGAGAAAAAGCCATAGGAAACTAGATAGAACCTGGAAGAGAAGGGAGAGGCCAGGAGAAGCTACCACGTGCCTTGCCATGTGCAGGGGAGCAAGGATCACTGGTAGCCAGTCCCAGAATACCAGACTTCATGAAGAAAACATAACCTTGTTGACATCTTGATTTGGACTTCTCCTAGCCTCAAAACTGTGAGCTAATAAATTCCCATTGTTTAAACCAACCCATTGTATGGTATTTGCTTGAGCAACCTGGGAAATTAAAACAATATCTAATGACAATTTTCCATTCTCTGATTTCCCCACTTTGAAAATTTACTCTATCCTTGATTTTTGTTATTTCCCACTTTGTCCTAATGTCAAAAACTTCTTAATTTTATCTCAGGTTTTATATATACATATATGACAAATCATTAAACATATGAGAACGAGAAAAAATTAGTTACCTGCTTCATATAACCTAGATATGTGTTCCAGAAATAGTGATGAAATTGTTAGAAATTTGTTAAGTAGAATATTCTGTTAAATGACACATCTTACATCTATAACCCAATGACTTTTGATGGTTTTAGAGAAGGTCCAAAGTTTCTGTAATCACTCACTTTATTTCTAAATAATCAGAGAAAAACCATTATTCATTTTATTATTATTTCAGTGTCATTTGTTTTCTAAATATATTTTATTGTGGTTTAATTTGTGATCTTTGTCTGTATATATCTACATTTAGACAATTTATAAAATGAATTAGAATACTCCAGTGGGAATTAGTCTCCCTTCCCAAGTTCTGCAATTTTAACCTCAATATAATGCTGTCCATACCTTGCCTTGGATCATAGTTATTTAAACATCTGACTATTTTCATTACTAAATCATTTGCTTTTGGGAAACAGAGGCTGGGCCATTTTGATCTTTTCAATTTCCACATCACTTGCACAGTCTTTGGTACACAATGTGTTTAGTAAGAATTGGTTAACACCCATGCTTAAGAGCTGAGTTTACTTTGTTAAAGAAACAAGTCACCTTGTCTCTTATGGAATTGCAGAGTCCTCTATTATACCATCCCACTCCATGCTGTATTCTGTGGTCTTTGCATGGAATACTTTCAGAAAAACTGTGGAATAGTTGGGAATGGTAGGTAATTTTGGTCTGTGGCCATTTGGGTGGAGAGTTTCCCATTAGGCACACTGAGTGGGGTACCAAGCAATGAGAGATAAGAAGCAGAGCCAGAGAGGCAGGAGTTATGAGGACAGACTAGTGGAGAAAAGTCCAAAGGACCTGGGGAGAATCAAGCCACAAGGATCCCAGGTTGCCACTCTCAGGGCACAGAACCAGGAGATGGAGAAGTATGGTTAGAACCTGATCCACAACGTGAGAAATTGGGTCAGAAAAGCTAAAACATAGCTCAAAGAGGCTATGTCCCCAAAAGCAGAGATTCTGTGGTATTAGGGCAAAGACAGTCTCTCCAGCCATGGAGAGGAGGGATTGCAAAGGCAGAAAGGCCAGTTGTGGAGAACAGAGGCTTCCAGACCAAAGTAGAACCAACAGAGAGCCAAGTGGCAGTCCATTTCCCAGGAACAAGGATACCTTTCCTTACTGCTCCTGCCCATGGTTAAGGGGTGCGCTAGAAAATGAATTGAGCCTGTGCATGGGGTTAGAGTCAGATTCATGAGTGAATGTGAACAGATCAGGGCAAGCCCCTCACAAACATTGGGTGATCTTTCTAAAAATGCAAATCTGATCATATCTGTACTCCTCAAAAAGCTTTCCAGTGGCTCTCTATTGCCTATGGGATAGATTCACATTGCTTTGATTGGCATTCAAGGCCTGCCATGACTTCACTCTTAACTTCTTCCCCAGTCTGATCTCCCTCTTTCCCTCAGGCATACTCTTCACTCCAGTCATACAAAAGTATTCAACATTTCCCAGACATGCCATAGGACTTTCTGTTTCCTTTTCAGTAATCTGCAACACCCAACACATGTATGCCTTGTCCTCCATGGGAATTTCTACTTATCATAGGAGTGGCTTCTGAGGGAGACCTTGGTGAGTCTCTCCCCATCCTTTGAGCCAGATACCCTTCTCTGTGCACCTATGGCATTCTTTGCATATTTGTAGTATGACAATTGTGTTTTACTTTTGTTTTCTTCTTCTTCATCTTTGTAATTCTGGTGCTAAGCATAGCATATGACACCATAGTAAGTTCCCATTACATAGGTATTGAGTGTCTATTAAAGCAGCTGTGGAAACCCTTTCCTCTACACTTCTATTGTATATTGAACATGCCCATTTTATTGCCCTTAACTGATACATCCTGATTATTAGTTTCCATGTCTGAGTTCTCTCTTAACTATAAGCATAGTGAGAGCAGAGACTGTAACTTTTCTTTCTGTATATCCTGTACTTCATGCATAGTAGATGCTAAAAATATATTTGCTGATTAAATGAATGAGTGAATGAGTCACTGTGATTGGATACTGTGGCAGTTTGATATTATTTATGAATTCCAAAAAATATATAGATTATGTTTGTAAACCGGTCTGTTCCTCTGGGCGTGATGACTCTTTGATTGTATTAGATTCAACTGAGATGTCTTTGATTAAATTATGTTACATTTAGGGCTTTAATTCCACCATATCATTAGGGCATGCAGGGTTGAGTCCCCACCACCTTGATGGGCTGATAAAACAGACTCTCACATAGAAGTAGACACACAGAGAAGAAGAACATAGAGCAAGAGAGACAGCTCATTAGACAAGGCAGAGGCCCCGGGAAGAGAGATGAGCCTGGCAGTCTACAGCTGACCTTGTGAAGAGACTATAGAATCTGAGCCTGGAAAGAAATGCTGTAAAGAAATATCTCTTATGACAGCCTACACCTGAGATCAGAGGAAGCCGGGACCACTGAGCCTTAAGAGGAAGAAAGAAGGCTGAACCCTCGCAGACATGGCCCACTGTCTTTTTTAACACATGGCAACAGAGTTTGGTGAGGAAATAACTTTGAGTTGTACTCTTTAGGGCCTATTAACTGTAAGCCTTTACCCCAAATAAATACCGTTTATAAAAGCCAAAACATTTCTGGTACTTTGCATCAGCACTCATGTGCTTAATACAGATACTATAAATAAAAACTCAAGTAAACTTTTCAAAGATAAATAACGTCTATACAAACTCTGTATAAAAGTTGTGTTTTAAAAATGGTTACTGTCCATTAAAAGCAAGTAGTCCCAGAAGAATTTTTAGCTCCATAAAAGTTTCCCCATTATACTTTAATCAGTGTCCAGTAGCTAAAACTCCCGTTGTTTTGTCTATTTCCATGTACGATAGATAGGATTCTCTTCTGGGTCTCCCTGAAGTGAATAGCAGTGTGTAAACATCCTATAGCTTCAATATATTGATTAAAAACTGGATACTTCATATGACATCTTTTTGCTACTCATATTATCTTAAAGGTTATATTTAAATGCAGGACATACTTGCAAAATTTTGAATAGCACTAGTTTTGGGTGGAGATAGAGAAATTTCTTAACTCTCTAGGAAAGAATTCTAAAAAGTCTGTGTCCCAGTGCCATTGATAATTAAATATTATTGTTTTTAGTCTATATCGTGACTCGGGGAAAAAATCTTTAATTGTAAGTTAAAAATATTCCAAACATGAAAATGTTGGAAAAAAACTCTTCTCAAAAGTTCACATTCAGAAAATTTACATAGAAGATTTTGGTGTTACTTATTTCTCATTAATGTACATCATTTTTAATGAATAAAAATTCATATATGATTATTAAATATCCAGAAGGAAATTATTTCTCTTAAGCTCAAGGAAAATTATCCAGTTTTGAATTAGGTTTAGTCATTTAAAAAGAAATTCTTTGAAATATAATTAAAAGTATATTCTTACAAAGAATGTGATTATAAGAAAATTAAAACAGTGGAAATTCAACTATTGTTTTGCATTTATTCCTGTAATATTAAATCTGTAAATCCAAGTACCTTAAACATGTTTGAATTTTTAGCAGGCTTACAATAAAACAGAACGGTTGCTTCAAGAAAGGGAAGAAAAAGAAAAGATAAACTTAAAAAATAGCTGCTATATCCTGTCTAAAACAAAACAAAACAAAACCTCTTTATAGTATAGTGTCATGGTTTTATTAGTAAATTCTTTTAAATGGTGCCTCAAAGATAATGATATTGTGAAATCAGTATGTTATGTGTTATTCCTGTTTTTGTCCATCAGGGAATCTAAGCAAGTCTTTAAGAGTTCAGGCACTGGCAGGGGAAAGACAAATAGCTTGAGCAGGGTGGAAAGCAGATGATGGTGATCAGTGACAGATGAGTTTCAGATCACTACTGCACTAAACCGGAAACTTTGGGGTGGCCTCTTTGATGAAATCCCAAAGGTGGTGGGGCATCCCTCACTTAACCTACTCAACCTATGTGGTGTTGATTGGCCAATAAGAAAACTGTGTAATCCAATATATCTTTCAGAAAACCTCTGAGTAATTTTATATGTGATTAAAAGAGCAATACTCATATTAAGGGAGATAAATGAAGCAAAACCCTATTTACTCGAATGATTGCTTCTTATTATTAATCTATTTAATTCCTCCACATGTTTCCTTGCAACATCTTACAACTCTATTTTGGGTGCCTACCGGGTAAGAGGATGAGAAGTTAAAATTCTTGCTTTGTGCTTAGAAAATGCTATACAGTTTGTTTAAATGTGACAAATTTAGCTACTCAATTGATTGTTTTGTCTGTGTCCAAGGACCTCAAAGTGCTGTCTGTCAACCACCTTTAGCCACTTTAGAGCCTGCAGGTGGTCCACGAGCTGGTGAGCCCTGGGGAAGGAAGTAGCCTGAGGTCTGTCTAGAGCAGACCTAGTGATTGCAAAGGCAAGCTGATCACTTAGAGTGAATTTCCTAGTCAGAGAGGGGAGAATGATAAACTTTGGAGTTTATATGTTCCCCGTTTGTTAGGGTGGGTCTGCATCTCCTTCATTCCCTTCCTCGCTGCCTTTAAAATCCCTCCTATTGATGAGTCAAGGTGAAAGGGAGATTGTAATAAATTAAGGAAGTATTATTTCTAGTATGTTTTTACTTCACATATATAATTGTAGACTCAAAAGAGACATAGAGATGAGTGAAAAACATTGCTTTATGCAACTACAAAAATGTTATCTAATTGCTATTGCCACTATCCCATCAATTGGTAACTTCAGAATCACATAGAGAAATCTTCAATCCTTATTTTGGGTTTCTGTTATTTTTTTTAACTCTTCAACAGTAATTATTGAGAAGAGCTTCTAGTAAATAGCATTTTATGTCTAGAAGAAAATGTATTGTTTGTGAGGGCCAGTGGCCAGAATTCTTAATTGGTGTTATCATATATGGGTCCTTAGGAAAGCTTCTTTATGCTGCTATTCAGTTCCTTCATTTGTAAAATTAGATGGTGTACTAAATAATTTTTAAGGTCTCTTCAACCTCTTGACTGTCTATGGACATAATAATCTTTGCCTAAATTGATTTTTCTTTCTATTCCCTATTGGTCCCATCAGTGAGCAAAAAAAAAAAAAAAGATTATATTATTAAGTCTGATAGTGAAACAAGACATTTGAGGACAAAATGATTCTCTATACAGGACACTCCCAAATAACTGAGATAGTTTATAAACACAATTGCTTTGATTGTTTTGAATAACTTGATCTGTCAATGAGTTCATAGCTTTCTAATTTATTAGAGGAGGGTTGGGAAATGAAATTCCTAATATTTAACTAAGTTCATCATCCACGATGCTGTCAGACTGCTTTTTATTCTTTTATTTCTTTCTGAATTGGGTTATGAGGCCCTGTTGCAGGGTGCATCACTTCAGCCATTGAACTCCCTGGATTGCTGGCTGTGAGTCAGTCCCAAGCTCCAGCTAAGGAGGCTTCCACCGGGCCTCACCCCAGGGGCAGGATCCATGGCATCTCCTGCCCAATTCTTTAAAGAAAAAAAAAAAAATACACACACACACACACCGAAATCAATTTTATTGATACGTATTAATAAAGCATAAATCCATCCAAAGTATACAATCAATGATATTCGATATAATCACATAGTTGTACATTCATCATTTCAATCATTTTAAAGCATTTTTCTAATGATAATAATAATAAACAAAAAAATGCTCATTTTTAGAGCATTTTTCCAATGATAATAATAACCAACAAAAAACCCCCCAAAGAAACCAACAGACAAAACTTATCACCTCTCAATCTCTCTATGCTTCCCCTGCCGTACATAGCTGCTATTCTGTTTCCTTCTCTCTAGTTTAATTGTGTTTATAGTTTATAAAAACAGGCTTATATATGCAATATCACCCATATTCATATTTTACATGATGTTTCATATGTCATACAATCACTGGTAGATGTTTTGATGGGACATTATGGAACATGATTTCCATGAAATTAATTTCAATTAATGACACATTTTTTTTCCCACTACATTTTGTTTTTATTTATAAATATGTGTCTCAGGCTAGAAGCTGTCAACTAACTACATTCTCTTTGGGGAGCAAGGAGGAGTTTCCCTACATCTTCACTCTTTATGGTACTTCTCTGTGGCTTAACCTCATCCATTCAAACTACCAATCGATGTCACAGTGACATATTTTTCCTACTGTTAGAGTGTCTGTAAATCAAACCCCACCAGGGTATAACAGAAGATATCATGATACTACATCATCCTCTGCAATTCCACCAATGTCAAAGAATAAGCATGACTTTAAAGGAAAATATTTTGGGGAAAAAAATTGAGGCAGTATTTCAAAAACTTGAATTTTGTAGTGCAAAATATGGTTAGAAATAGAGTTCCTTGTTAGTGGCTGGATTACATGCTCCTTTCTTTTTTTGGTTGTAATTGAGCAAGGGACAGAAGGCATAGAACCTACAAAGGTAACAAAGTAAAGGTCCTGTGGGTAAGGTGAAGAAGAAAAGAAGATAAGGGAGATAAGGTGTGAACCTAAATACCTCTAACACAAGACAAAAAGTGATGTGATATGAGACTCACAGCCCAGAGAGAAGAGAAAATAGTTGACTGCTGGGACTTGTAAAGAAAGGGGAAAGGACTTCTTCTCACTGATAAAGAAGGCACTGAGTGGTAATTGTTGCTTGTAGAAAGTTCTTTTTAAAATGAGAGCAGTTGTAGGTTTACAGAGTAATCAATCATGCAGAAAGTACAGAGTTCCCATATACTCTCAATACACAGTTTTCCCTATTATTAATACTTTGCATCAGTGTGGTAATTTTGTTACAGTTGGTGATTATTGTAACAAAATATAATTGTTAATTATATTATTAACTATAGTCCATAGTTTACATTGGAGTTCACTCTGTGTTGTAGAGTTCTACATTTAAAAAAAATTATTTTGTTAACATACACAAAACCTAAAATTTCCCATTTTAATCACTTTCAAATATACAATTCAGTGGTGTTAATTATATTTACAATGCTGTACTGCCATCCCCGTTATCCATTACCAAAAATTTTCTATCATGTAAAACACAAACTCTGTACCAATCAAGCATTAAGTTCCTATTCCCTACTTCTACCTTGGACCCTGGTAACTTGTATTCTAGATTCTGACTCTATGAATTTGCATATTCTAATTAGTTCATAGGAGTGAGATCACACAAAATGTGTCTTTTTGTGTCTGGCATATTTCACTCAAAGTGTCTTCACATTGGAATTGTCCTGAATGACGTTGCAATGACAGATACAGGCCATTATATATCTTGTCATAACTTATAAAATTGTGCAAGAGAGAGTTTAAACCATAATGTAAACTATAATCCACACTTAGTAGCAAGGCTCCAATATGTGTTCATCAATTATAACAAATGTACCACACTAAAAAAGAATGTTGTTAATGTGGGAAAGTGTGGGAGGGGGATGGAGTGGGGCATATGGGAATCCCCTATATTTTTTATGTAACATTTATGTAATCTAAGTATCTTTAAAAAAAAACAAAAAGTATATTAAAAATGTTGTTTTCAGTGTTCAGTCATGTTGTCACATGTATTAGAACACCATTCTGCTTGTAAAGAGTTTTTATATAAAAGATTCTTAAAAAGAAGTTGTATGATCTGGAGAGGGAGAGGAAAGTGAAGTCAGTAAGTTCTTCCACTGCCGCTGAGAGGAACCTGAGATGAGCTGCTAAGTGAGAGTCTATTTAGGGGACTTGTATTGAGGATGGAAGGGTGCCTGCCAGCCAATAGCTCAGCCTAGCCCAAGCCCAGTGTGCTGTGGTCCTGTTCTATCAAAAGTGAAAGGTGAGGTTGCACTGAGGAGCTAATGAGATGACAAACCTCTCTTTTCTCCTGGCTATTACCTCTCAGGAGTCAGCATGGCATAGCATAGTGTTTGAGAACCCTGGCTCTGTAGACTGCCTGGGTTCAAGTACCCACTGATTATTTTTTATGTGACCATTTGAAAGAGTTACTAGTTTAAGTTTCTAATTTTATTTATATACACATTTACTATGTGACCTATGATCGATCACGTTTTTTTCACATCTCTGCACTTCAGTTTTAACAGCTTTAAAACGGGGATAATGATTTGCACCCATCTCATAAGGTTGTTGTGAGTCAATGCTTGCGAAGTAAAGCACTTGGAACAGGACCGGCTGGGCACAAGGCAAACATCATGTAGCTAACTGCTAGGTCTTATTGTGCAGACTGCATTTGGCCCAATTTTGGGAGTGACTTCCTTGTCCCCTTAGTATCAATTACCAACGGTTGGGGAGAGGTGCGAATAAACCTTGAACTTCGCATTCACAAGGTGTTTGGGTAACTGCTCAAAACACTTTGATGTGCACAGAAAAATATTTTTCCTGGAGTCATTATTATCACTGGGGCAATGGAATCTCCAGGGCACAGCCTGGAAAACCTCTTCTGAGGACTGAAGACTCTAAGATCATTTAAATATCTCCAATTGTGAAGAAGCTCAGAGCTTTATATTAAAAAAAAGAAGAATCATTAGAATTTAAGAGAAAGCTGATTACATTTGAATGCAGAGAAGGGAATGCTAAGAAGATTAAGAATGCCATGCCCAAGCCCCCTTTTCCACAGGGATATTCTAATACGGACACCAACCCAATCAATAGTACCCAAAGGCAATCCTTACCTCCCTGTGTCTCTCCTGTTAAATAGTGAACTCAGGCTTTGGCCAAAGGTAACAATGAATATTAAAACCTTTATTATCAATGTTTGATAGCAGCATGAAACATTTATATTTATGTATTATTTCATTTGCTGGAAAGATGCAGGTGGTTGTAAAGATGCTATTGCTAGACCATTTACAAAAAGAAGATCTAATTATCTTCCTACCAATTTCCCATTGTTAGAGATGAACAGAGTGTATTCAACAAGGAAAAACTGTGCTGGAAGTAGGGTTGTGATAATGCTTGCTTACAGCAAAATAATTTGTTCTGAATCAAGGTCGACAGTATAGAGGCTGTTGTGTTTTGCCTCTTTCTTAATTTTCTATTTAACTTCCTTCACAATCTTTCTGTGATTTAGAAACAAATGTGTACAGACATTTTGGCAATTACAAAAGCCATTTTCAAATGATAGAAAGCATTAACAGGAGAGCTAAGACATTAAGAATTCCTTCCGCATGGATGTGGTAAGACCTTGCTCTTTATGTAGATTTCTTCGTATAATTTAAAAATAAAGAAGACACTGGAGCTCTCCAGCCAGCACACTTCTGTATGTAGATATGAGTATATTGTTCAACATATTTACATGGTAAATATGGGACATACATGAATATTTTAAGAAATGTGTACCACAGTGGGATTAGGGAAAAAAAATTCCGTTGTTATTTATAATCCCAAACCCCTAAGTGGGTCCAAAGAGGTGGCCAGATCTTAGAGCACTGGTTTTAGAGTACAACATACCTGGATCTGAATTCCCATTCTGTCACTTACAACCTTTATGCCCCTGGGCACAATATTTTCTGAACTTAATACCTTTGTCCATAAAATAGAGATTATGACATTTATTTCCATAGGTGATTATGGAAATTAAATAAAATAACATTTATAAAGGGTCTTAGTAGCAATGTTTAGCATACAGTAATCTGCTTGTTAAATAGTAAGTGTTTTGCCTTTTCCAACAATAGTCTTGTGTACTAATTTTAGAGGTGAAAATAATAAATCAGATTTTTCTGTATATGTGGTTATTCTGTCAGGTCATTTAAAAGTTGCATTTTCAGTTATATTAAAGAATATCTAGCTTCTTGAAAGTGTTCAACAATTTCCAAAAAGTGAAGAATTTACTATAGCTTTTCAAAAATTTTATTCTTTCTTGAAGATGTAGCATTGCAAATTTTCTTGAAGATACAGTTTCAGAGTATAATGTGTGTGCATGCATGTGACTTTTAACTAACTCTTCTTGTATATATTCCAGTATTTTTATTGTTACCTGGGAGCTATGTACCGTAGAAAAACATTTTCTTAAATTTAATGCATTCCTGTGGGTGTGAACCTTTTGATGAGATTACTTCAGTTAAGGTGTGGCCCAACTCAATCAAGATGGGTCTTAATCCTATTACTGTTGTTCTTTATAAGTAGAATGAAATTCAGACAGATAGAAAGAAAGTCCTGGAAAGCAAGAGCTGAAGGTCAACAGAACCTAGAAGAGAAGGGAAAGGCAGAGGAGCCCAGGACCAAGGATCACCAGCAGCTAGCCCCAGAACAAAGTTGTCAGGAAGAAAAAATTGCCTTGATGGTATCTTAATTTGGACTTTCCCTAGCCTCAAAGCAATGAGGCAATACATTTCAATTGTTTAAGCCAACCTATTGCATGATTTTTGCTTGAACAGCCAAGGAAACTGAAACACCTAGCTACACTTCAGTTAATATGACCATAAAGAAATGAAAATTAAAACTTGGTATACTTTATACTTATAGGTTCAAAAACATGTATATATTGGATAAAGTAGGAAAGGAAGCAAAGTATGAAAAAGATTTGCATGACTCTAAAATCTCAATAGGAGGATTAAAGTTCAGGATGATAAAAATCAAAATTGTACTATTGAGAACCTCGATGTTAGAGGATCCAGGCAAGATGGCGTCTGTTTAAGTGTGGACTCAACATCTTTGTCACAAAAAACAGCTGAGTGGGGGCAAGATCCTGCCCAAGTGAGCTGTTTTGGGAACCCACAGAGCAGGAGGCTTCAGGGCATCAATCTGGAGAGAGCTGGACAAAGAGATAAACTGCTCAAGGTAAAACCCTGAGTTTCTTGCCTCTGAGGCTGGAAACTGCAGGATGGCTAAGCCCCACTCTCAAGGCAAAGCTACTGCAAGTCCCGAGCCCCAACTCCTGCCGGCCACACAACGGGAGGAAGCGTTCTTCAACAGTGGGAGGGTTCTGATGAAGGGTGGAGAGGGGTTTCCTTTCTGTGGGTTTGGTTGCCTGGACACTCTTTGAGCTTTGAGGAACATGCTAGCTGGCTCCAAGTGGCACCAGGAAGAGGGGAGAGGAGAATCTGGTGAGGCAGCTTGATCTACCTAATCACTCTGGGAGAGAGACATTTGGTCTGAGGAGGGTGTAGTCAGACAATTGACTTTTTCCGTGCTGAAAATTATCAAAATTTCAACACTCCTAAGGGAGGTGAGCAGTAGGAAGCAATTAATAAGCTTCCAAGAGCCTATTTAGGGTCCCCTGGGAGGAGGGGGTGGTCTGGAAGAGGTTTAAGAGTCATTTTTCTGTGGTGAGTTCAGTCACTAGGGTCCCATTTGAATTTAAAAAGGGAACTAAACCTGACCAGGAGAGGTGAGGTGGAATCCCCTCACCCATGCTATTGCATCCTCCTGCCCTGGGAGAGAAAACAATAAGAATAGAAAGGGGAAAGGGACAGACTCCTAATCAGCAGGAATTTATCCAACTGCAGAGTCAACCTGCCCAAGGGAAAGTGACTGGATAGCTTTCTGAGGAGCTAACTGACCCAACAAGAAAGTTTATCGCAGTGGAGGAGTTTCCACCTTGAATATACAAGGTCTCTAGTTCAATTCCTGGCTCCTCTTAGATTAGTGATCCACCAGGATATCAAACATCCAGCTGATACTTTAGGACAGGGAAAACACAGACATTATTTTTGTATTAGCTTCTATTGGGTCCCTTGTTTTTCCTAAAAAAGGTTACTTTCTTTAAAAATTTAACTTAACCCATAATTAAAAAAAAAAAAAAATTAACTTACTTTACTTGCTAAAATCCACTTCAAAATGTGCAGAGGGAAGCCTGCAGGGTAATTGACTGATGAACACTGGCAGCCTGAGAAGCTCCACAGGGGCTTAAGAGGGAAGGCTGTTCTTCCTTAGTTTTGTTTGACTGCTTGCTTGTGTGCTTGTTTTTTGTTTTTTTTTTTCTTTTGTTTTTCTTTCCTTTCTTCCCCTCCCTCTTTTTTCCCCTTTCATTAGGTGCTTCTGGCTTCTTTCTTGTTTGCTGTGTTTCCTCTTCCTTGATTTCACCTTTTCTTTGTATACTGATTTTTTTCTACCAATGCTATCTCTTTTCCTTCCTTCATCATTCTATCTTCTGTTTTCTATTGTTGTTCTTACATTCCACCTCTTTTTACTTAGTCCTCTATTTTTCTGGGTTTTATTTCTATCTCATCTATTCATTTCCTTTCTTTTATTAACTTTTTTCTTTGTGTCCTTTCTTTTCTCTTTCCCCCTTTCCTCATGATTCTGGCCTTTTCATTCATTCATTCATATATTTTTCTCTATTTAGTTTCCCATTTCATTGTAGGTACTCCACATTTTTATTCTTATTACTCTACACTGCTTACATGAGTTAAATATTCATTTTCCTAGATCTTATGTGACTCCTCTTCTAATTTTTATTATTATTATTACTATTATACTTTTTCTTTTCTTACCTCTTTTGCTTTCTCTGGTCCTAATCTTTTTCCTTCAAGGAACACAGAAAACAGCAAGGAAAGAGAACAATAAGAACAAAGTGTCAAAGAGCATACTTAACACACACACAAAAACAGCAGCTAAATTAAATCCTAGAGTAGAGAGAGAAGCAAATCAACTGAATAAACCCATCAAGATAAAAAAATGACCAGACAGCAATGAAAAATTACAAAACATACCAAGAAACAGGAAGACATGGCCCAGTCCAATGAACAAACCAAAAACCAGGAAGAGATGCAGAACATCGAACATTTAATCAAAGCTGTCCAAACAAATATCATGGACCAACTTAATGAAGTGAAGGAAGAGATTAAGGATATTAAGAAAACACTGGGGGAACATACTGAAGAAATTGTAAACATACATAAAAAGATAACAGATATGATGGTGATGAATGGCACAATTCAAGAAATAAAGAAACTGGAAGCACATAACAGCAGTTTTGGACAGGCAGAGGAAAGAATTAACAATGTGGAAGACAGTACATCTGAAATCAAATAGATAGTAGAACAGATAGATAAAAAGATAGAAAAAAATCCATCAGGGACCTAGGGATTTGAATGACAACACAAAAAGCACAAATATATGCATTACAAGCATCCCAGAAAAAGAAGAGAAGGGAAGGGGTACAGAAGGAGTGTTAGAGGAAATAATGGCTGAAAACTTCCCAACTTAATTGAGAAGAGATGGATGTATATGTCAAGGAAAGGTAGCACACCTCAAACAGTATAAATCCCAACAGGCCTACTCCAAGACATATACTTGTCAAACTGTCCAATGCTAAAGACAAAAAGAAAATACTGAGGGCAGCAAGAGAAAAGAGAACCATCACATACAAGGGAAGCTCAAAAAGATTAATTGGTGATTTCTCATCTCAAACCATGGAGGTAAGAAGACAGTGGTAGGACATAGTTAAAGTACTAAAAGAAAAAAACTTCCAGCCAAGAATTCTCTATCCAGCAAAGCTGACATTCAAAAATGATATAGAGTTCAAAATATTCACAGATAAACAGAAATTAAGAGTGTATGCCAATAAGAAACCTGTCCTTCAAGAAATACTAAAGGGAGTTCTGCAGGTTCAAAGGAAAAAACAGGAAAGAGAGTTGGAGGAAAGTGTAAGAACAACTAAAAAGATAAAAAGAAAATAAAAACAACATATGACATATATAAACCCAAAGAAAATATGGCTAATGTAAGTAATTCCTTGAGAGTAATAACACCGAACATTAATATATTAAACTCACCAGTCAACAGACACAGGTTGGCAGAATGGATAAGGAAATATGACCCATCTGTAGATGCTGTCTACAAGAAACCCACCTTAGACCCAGGGATTCACCGTGGCTGAAAGTGAATGGCTGGAAAACAATCTTACAAGCAAGCAATAATCAAGAAAGGATGGGAGTAGCTATACTACTAAAGGACAAATTAGACTTTAAATGCAAAACTATTATAAAAGACTAAGACAGACACCTATATTAGTAAAAGGGGTTATCTTTCATGGAGAAAGAACAATCATAAACATTTATGCACCTATCCAGGGCACCTCAAAATCCATGAGGCAAACACTGGAAAAATTAAGTGGAGAAATAGATGCCTCCACAATTATAGTGGGGGACTTTAATACGCCATTATCACCATTAGACAGAAGATCTTGACAGAGAATCAATAAAGAAACAAAGACTTTGAATAATATGTTAGAGGATCTGGACCTAATAGACATATACAGAACACAACACCCAAATACAGCAGGATGTATCTCCTTCTCTAGTGCACATGGATCATTCTCCAAGATAGACCATATGCTAGGCCACAGAAAAATTCTCAATGAAATCAGAAAGATTAAAATCATGCAATGTACTTTCTCTGACCACAATGGAATGAAGCTGGAAATCAGTAAGGGCCAGAGAACCAGACTAGGCACAAAGATATGGAAGTTAAATAACACACTCTTAGACAAAGAGTGGGTCAAGGAAGAAATTACAAAAGAAATCAGTAATTACCTTGAAACGAATGAAAATGACAACACAACATATCAAAACCTCTACTGAGTGGGAAATTCAAAGCCATAAATGCATAGATCAAAAAAGGAGAAAAAGCTAAAATCACAGACCTAACTGCACACCTGGAGGGACAACAACAACAACAAACTAACCCCAAAGGAAGTAGAAAGAAGGAAATAACAAAGATTAGAGCAGAACTAAATGAAATAGAAAATAAGAAATCACTAGAAAAAATAAACAAAACCAAAAGCTGGTTCTTTGAAAAGATTGATAAAATTGACAAACCCTTAGCTAGACTAACAAAGAAAAAAAGAGAGAATATGCAAATACACAAAATAAGAAATGAGGGAGGGGATATCATCACTGACCCCACAGAAAAATAAAGAGTATCATAAGAGAATATTTTGAAAATTTATATGCCGACAAGAAGGATAATTTAGAGGAAATGGACAAATTCCTGGAAACACACAAGCAGCGTATTTTGATGAAAGAAGAAATTGATGAGCTCAACAGACCAACACAAGTAAAGAGATAGAATCAGTCATCTTAATCCTCCCAACTAAGAAAAGCCCAGAACCAGATGGCTTCACATGTGAATTCTACCATTCTGAAAGAACTAACAGCAATCCTGTTTACACTCTTCCAAAAAATAGAAGTAGAAGGGATAATGCTTAACTCATTCTATGATGCCAACATTACCCTAATACCAAAGGTAAACAAAAATGCCACCAGAAAGGAAAATTACAGACCAATCTCTCTAGTGAAACTAGATGCTAAAATCTTCAACAAAATACTTGCTAATAGTATTCAACAGCACATCAAACGAATTGTACACCAGGACCAAGTGGGTTTCATACTGGGTAGCAAGGATAGTTCAACATAAGGAATTCAAGCAATGTAATACACCACATAAACAGATCGAAAAAAAAAAAATCACATGATTATCTCTATAGATGCAGAAAAAGTATTTGACAAAATATAGCACCCTTTCCTGAGGGGAAAAAAAAAACACTGCAAAAGATAGGAATAGAAGGAAACTTTTTGAACATGGTAAAGGGTTATATATAAAAAACCCATGGCTAACATCATATACAATGGTGAAATCCTAAAAGCTTTCCCTCTAAGATCGGGAAAAAGACAAGGATGCTCACTATCACTGCTCCTATTTAACATTGTGTTAGAAGTACTTGCTCGACCATTGAGGCAAGAAAAAGATATAAAAGGCATCCAAATTATAAAGGAAGAAGTATAAATTTCACTATTTGCAGATGACATGATCCTATACATAGAAAGCCCTGAGAAATCTACAACAAAGCTTTTAGAACATATAAATCAGTTCAGTAAAGTTGCAGGTTATAAGATCAATGCACAAAAATCAGTAGCATTTATGTACACCAATAATGAGCAATCTGAGGAAGAAACCAAGAAAAAAATACCATTTACAATAGTAACTAAAAAAATCAAATACCTTGGAATAAATTTAACTAAGGATGTAAATGACTTATACACAGAAAACTACACAGCAATGTTAAAGGAAATCATAGAAGACTTAAATAAATGGAAGAATATTCCCTGTTCATGGAAAGGAAGACTAAATATCATTAAGATGTCTATATTACCCAAACTAATATACAGATTTAATGCAATTCTAATAAAAATCAACACAGCATTTTTAAAACTGAATTGGAAAAACTCACTATGAAATTTATTTGGAAGGACAAGAGGCGACAAATAGCCAAAGACATACTGAAAAAGAGAAATGAAATTGGAGGAATCATACTACTTGACTTTAAAACATACTACAAAGCTACAGTGGTCAAAACTACATGGTATGACACAAGAATAGACACACTGACCAAGGAAACTGAATTGAGAGTTCTGATATAGATCCTCACATAAACAGTCATCTGATATTTGACAAGGCCATCAAGCCCACTCAACTGGGAGATAATGGCCTCTTCAACAAATGGTGCTTGGAGAACTGGATATCCATATCCAAAAGAGTGAGAGAGGAACACCATCTCATACCTTATACAAAAATCAACTCAAGATGGATCAAAGATCTAAATATAAGAGCCAAGACCATAAAGACCTTGGAAGATAATGTAGAGAAGCATCTATAGGACCTTCAAATAAGAAATGGTCTCATGAACTTCACACCCAAAGCATGAGAAGTGGAACAAAAAATAGATAAATCAGACCTCCTCAAAATTAAAACCTTTTGCACCTCAAAGGAGTTTGTCAAGAAAGTGAAAAGACAGCCAATCCAATAGAAGAAAATATGTGGTAACCGTGTATCTGATAGGAGCCTAATATCCAGCATATACAGAAATCCTATATCTCAAACATAAAAAGACAAACAGTCCATGGGCAAGTGATTTGAAGAGACACTTCTCCACAGAAGAAATACAAATGGCTAAAAAGCACATGAAAAGATGCTCAACGTCACTAGCTATTAGGGAATTGCAAATCAAAACTACAATGAGATACTATCTTATGCCCATTAGACTGGCAGCCATTAAAAAAGCAGAGGACTACAAGTGTTGGAGAGGATATGGAAGAATGGGAACCCTCCTCCACAGCTGGTGGGAATGTAGAATGGTCCAGCCATTGTGGAGGACAGTCTGGCAGTTCTTCAAAAAACTAACTATAGGTCTGCCATATAATCTAGCAATTCCACTTTTGGGTATATACCCAGAAGACCTGAAAGCAAGGACACAAACAGATATTTGCACACCAATGTACATAATGGCATTATTCACTATTGCCAAAAAGTTAGAATCAACCCAAATGCTCATCAACAGATGAATGTATAAACAAAATGTGGTATATACATACCATGGATTATTACTCAGCTGTAAGAAGTAATACAGTACTAAAACATGGGATGACATGGGTGAATCTTGAGGACCTTATGTTGAGTGAAGAAAGCCAGGCATTGAAGGACAAATATTACATGACCTCTCTGATATGAATCAAGCAAATCTAGCTGACTCAGAGAGCTAGAGACTGGAAGACAGGTTTGCAGGCAATAGAAAAGGAAAAGAAGGTTGTGAGCCAACACCCATATGGGCAAAATCTATGATAAGATGGAAGTGAGTAGTTGGGCAAGGAAGGTATATAAACATACATATAAGGTAGGGGTACTATTGGGCTAGGTAGTACAAGTTTGACAGGAGGGTAGGGTGGGGAGGATGGGTTGGAAGGACCATTGAACTGGAGGGAGGGTTGGGTGAGGGAGCAGGGGATTGGTGGGTACATGGGTGAAACTACAATGTTGAGAAAACCCTTTTGGCAATGTGACAAGGAAGGGTTACTGGTTTAGGGTGTTGTATGGGGGAGTATTTGGGACAGGGCACACCTGGGGCAGCCTTTGAGAGAATGTGCAAGTAATTTTGTCATAGTGTGATGTATCACTGGTGGGAGACCCATGTAATGAGTGGGAAGGAGTTGTACTCCCATGCTGGGGAAGCCCAATATATTCTCAAACAGAGGGGAAAGTGTGTCTTGAGACCATGGGCGGTTCCTAATAGGGGAGGACAGACTAGTGTGCCAAGCCCTCAGCATTGTAGCAAATATGTATAAAGTTTGTCCGTCAAGGAATGAAGCCTGGTGATCACCATGGGCCCCGAGGAGAGGGTGAGGTAGGAATAGAATAGATAGAGAGGGGCATTTAGGGGCCAATAGAAGTGTTCTGCATGATCTTGCAATGATGGATACAGGACATGTTAAATTTCATCAACAATTTATAAAAGTGAATGGTCTAAAAAAAAAAAAAAAGTGTATGGTTTAAAATGTAAACCATAATGTAAACCATTGACCATGGTTAGTAGCTATGTTTCAATATTTGTACATCAGCTGTAACAAATGTACAATATACATGTAAAAAGTTTAATAGGGAAGGGGGAAAGGAGGGAGGATGTTGGGTATATGGGAGTCCCCTATATTCTGTATGTAACTTTACTGTGACCTAAAACTTCTTTGAAGACAAAAAAAAAAAAGTAAGACACTAGGGAAGAAACAAGAAAAAAATGTCATTGTACACACAGGACAATAGATTTTACAGTGATGAAAGGCAAAACATCAAAAAATTTTTTTAAAAATATTTCCCATTTTTTTAATAACCCATTTTTAAACTTTATTTTAGTTTTAGTCTTTCTAAATTATTTTGTATTTTATTTCTTATGTTTAAACCTATCATTTTTATTTCATTTTCCTATTAATTTGGGAATATTCTTCGCTTCATTTTTGAAGAAGTTTTGGATTACAGAAGGCTTACAACTATGGCAAGGGAGGGTCAGTGGTGTGGGGTGTCAGTGATGGGGGATATGTGGGAGAAAGTTCACCTGAACATACATATAAGGTATATAAATATGTTCAAATGTGCTTGGGACATTGCCACAGTGGGTAAAGATTCACACAACAGCCAAAGGATTTTTGAATCCCCAGAATGGGGGATTCTAATGGAACAGCCACATTCTCTAATGGAACAGCAACAATTCCCCAAGTACAGGAGCAATGACTAGTGAAGAAGGATGGTCCATTGATGGGCCCTTGATATTGATGACTATGCTTATAAGCCTCTTGCTTTTGAATTTGCAACCTGGCCTAGTGTTGTAGGGTGCCTAAGAGTTACCTCCTGAGAGCCTCCTTGTTGCTCAAATGTGGCCTGTCTCTAAGCCAAATGCAGCATATAGATGCATTACCTTCCCCCCAGAGAGGGACATGACTCCTGGGGATAAGCTTCCCTGGTACCAAGGGATTACTATCAAGTACCAGCTGGTGATACAACTGGAAAAAGACCTTGAATAAAAGGGGGAAAAGGTAAAGACAAATGAGTTCAGATGGCTAAGAGATTTCAAAGTGAGTCAGGAGGTCATCAGAGAAGTAACACTTATGCATGTCTCAGCAAGATCTCAGAGACGACCAAAGTAGACACTACCCCAAACAGTGGGGCTTGAGGGCTCCGGAGACAGCCAGGTCCTACTGTCATGGCAGATAGCTCCGTATTTTGGTGCCCTGCTAGTGGATCCTACTTTGGAGATTGTGCTCCCGAGTGTGACAGAGTTGGAGTCAAATGTTACTTCTCTGCACATGCCTCTTCTGTCCATTTTATTTGAACCTATGGTTGGTGTACATCCAAAAGACTTGAATCTCTGGGTTGTCCATGTGCCAGATGGGCTCTGGGCCTCAGCGGAGTTGCAGCGCCTACTCTTCAGTTCATTGGACTCACCCAGAACAACTAATAAGGAGGTGAGGATGGACAACCACCACACCAAGGAACTGAGAAAGTCTGCAACTGCAGGCAAGAGAGTCCTATCCATCAGCCATATGGGATCGAAGTCCCCTCTCAATTGGAGGTGGAGTGGGCTTCACCATTCCAGAATCCTCAGGATTGGGGAATAAAATATGGACTGGAGTAGACTTATTGGTATTCTACTATAGACTTATTGTGATTCTAACAATGGAAGAAATTAGATCATTGATGTGGAGACAGTGGCCACTGGAGGTGCTGAAGTCAGGGAGAGGGAAAAAGAAGTGTAGTTTGGGGGCATTTTCAGAACTTGGAATTGACCTGGATGACATTGCGATGACAGATACAGACCACTATATCCTGCCGTAGCCTAGAGAATTGAGTGGGAGAGAGTGTAAACTACACTGTAAACTACAGTCCATGCTTAGTGGTAATGCTCCAAAATGTGTTCATCAAGTGCAATGAGTGTACCACACTAATGAAAGAAGCTGTTATTGTGGGGAAAAGTGGGAGTTCTGGGGAGTTCTGGGGAGTGGGGCATATGGGAATCTCATATATAAATATATATATTTTTTAAAGATTTATTTATTTACTTTATCCATTTTAAACACCCCCTTCCCCATTTGCTGTTTGTCCATTCGCTGGGCAATTCTCTGTGTCTGTTTCCTGCCATCTCTTCTCATCCTCCTCCTCCAGTCTTCACCAGGATTTGATCCTGGAGACCTCCGATGTAGGAGAGAGGTGTTCTGCCACCTGCACCACCTCGGTTCCTGGTTTTCAGAACATCTCTTCTTGTATCTCCCCTGTGTCTCTCTCCGGTTACATCATCATCTTGCTGCATGGCTCCCGGGGCCTGGAGGCTCACCAGCACATGGAGCCCATGCACTTTCTATCTATCTATCTATCTATCATCTATCTATCTATCTATCTATCTATCTATCTATCTATCTATCTATCTATCTATCATCTATCTATCTATCTATCTATCTATTTTAGTTTTACCGGGAGGTCCTGGGGATTGAACCCAGGTCCCTCCATATGGCAGACGGACGCCCAACCATTTGAGCCACATCTGCCCCCCCCCATACATCTTTTATGTAACATTTTATGTAATCTAAGTATCTTTTAAAAATAAATAAAAAATATATATATTTTAAAAAAGCTTTTACTTCAGAAAATGAAAGAAAAAAAAAAAGAAAAAAAGAAAATCTCATCACTGATATGAAGAACAAGTGCCCTTAAGAGAGGAAGAGGAAAAAAAAAAAAAAAGAGAGGAAGAGGCAGAGTTTGAAAGTGATAGAGAAAAAACAGATGAGAAGGACAAAAAACCATGATTAAAGCTAAGAAATATTTCTGAAGAAAATAGTGCCAAATGACTGTCTGAAATTATTAAGTATGTTAATATATGGCAAATAGCTTCTTTAAATTAAAAGGTTAAAGAAAAAAAGTACTTTTATGCATACAAGGAGAGAAAGAGGTGACCTCTAAAAGTCTGGTTGAACTCAGACTTGTCTTTTATAATAACAGAGATCAGAAGACAATGTAATAACATCTATAGTTTGAGGGGAAAATATTTTGATTTCCCAATTTTATACCCAGAGACATAATTCATGTTTAAGTGCTCCAAATTATACCATTTTTGTGCCTACTTTGAAAAAAAAAAAGCTTACCTTTGTCACCAGATAGATGAAACAAAATTAGGAGTTCAAGAATGGAGAATTTGTGCTATAAAAGAAATAGCAATGAGTATAAAAAAATATTTAAACATAGAATTTAAACTAAATACTTAAATATTTTGGAAAACGGCTCAATACCATTATAAATAAAACTTTTAAAACAAAAGGTATATAATGTAGCAATTATGATATAGTAATTTGGGAGCTGGTGGAGTTAGGGGATGAGCAGCAGGAAGCAAGGCTAGTGGTAAGAGACATAAAAGTCCTAGGTAAGGGAGATGCAACAGATAAAAAAGCCAACAAAGCACAACTCATATAGCAGAAGCTAGAAAAAAAATAAGGGAAGCCTAAAGACAGAAGCAAAAGTAATTTGTTTTAGTAAACAAAAATAGATGAGCTAAAATTTCAAATTAAAGGAAAAAATTTCTCAGGTTAGGTTAGAAAACAAAATTCACCTCTATACCATATATAAACACTATAAATAGGTTTCAATTAAAGGATAAATATTCCATTACAAAAAGAAGAGGTGGTAATGCTAACTTTAGATTTATTAAAACATAAGGCAAGTAGAATTAAGAAGGACAAAGATCAGTATTTATTTGTAAAATATAAAACTCACAAGCATGGTAAATGTTTGGGTTCAAAATAATAAGAGAAATTAAATATAACAATTAAATATAAGAAAAATAATTTTTGAAAGTTTACTTCTCTTAGCTTTGAATAAAATCAAGTAGACATAATATAACTTAGAATACAGAAAAGTTGAAAGAGCTAATCAGTACAGTTGAAAGAAGATAAACTAAAAAAAATACTACCAGTAGAGAATAGATTTCTTTCAAGTGCTCATGAAATATTTTAAAAAATTGATCCTAAGTCATAAAATCTAAATAAAATCCATAAAGTAGATGGCATATGGGTCATAATCTTAGACAATAATTCAGTGAAACTCTATAGGAATAACATGGTGTGATGGTTAGGCTAATGCATCCCCATAGTCACATGAGAGACTCTTATAAAATTTCATACTATTGATAGATATCTCCTGTTGACTCAGTTTCCCTAGAGAACCCTGACTAATACACATGGTTTTAATCAAACAAGCAAACAAACAAAAACAAATGAAAAATTAAAAAGTAACCACTTGTATATGTATACATATATGTATGCATGTACATATGTGTGTGTAAATTTTTCTCCTAAATGATTATTTGGTAACAGAGGAAGTAAAAACCAGGACAGTTTTTTAGAAAATGCAAAAGATGAATAAAAAATAAGAATATTTACCAAAACAAACGTGTTTTGGCTGCAAAGTGTTACAAAGGAAAAATAGAGAGATTAAAGGATTTGAAAATAAAAAGGAAGAATAAAAATATATGAATTACACATCAGCACAAAAGATTGGAACAGGAATAATAAAATAAACCTTAGGAAAATAGCAGGAAGCACCTAGGAGGTAAAAGTAGAATAATAAATTAGAAAACAGAAGAGTTGATAAATCAGTCTAACAGCTGGTTCTTTGACAAAACGAATTCTGGCTTCTATTTAACAAAACAAAATTAAGTGAAAGTATAAATGAGAAAGCATATTGAATAACAGATTTGGGGTAACAGAATATTTATAATCATGCTACAGATAACTTTATGGTAATCTGCTTGAAAATAAAATAGAAAAATTTCTCATACATTATGAAAATGTAATCAAGAGGTCCAGAAGCTCTTAGGTAGAAATTGGGAGAAATTGAAATATTATTAATATTTTGAATAAAAAGGTTGCTGGATTGGTGTTTCTTCTAGTGATTTGTTCAGGTTTTCAAAGAACTCTGCATAAAAGATTATGGGAAGTTTAAATTAAAAAATATAACGCTGATCTAAGACTTTTCAAAGAGAACGCAAAAAAGGAAAATAGCAGAACAATTCGAATTTTGAATATAGTTACAATAATTCTAAGTCATATGCTGCAAAAGGAAAAAAATCGTAATCTACATCAGTCAAGGAGAATTTATATTACTAGAAAGCCTATAACATGTGTCATCAATATTTGAAAATTATCATCACAAAAGTTGCCAGAATAGTATCAATAAGAATATTGATTCTTCATAAAAGTTAATGATAAACAATTGCCAGAAGAATTCTTCCTTAGACATATGAAAATAAAATATCTGGAACCAACAATCAATATAATACTTCACAGAGAAACAATAGAACTATTTCTACATTAGAACTAAAATTAGGAACAAGACAAGGATAATGGTTATCACTATAACAATTAACTAGAAATTAACAATTAACATTAACTAGAAATTCCAGCCATTTCAATAAGACATGAAGTAAGAGTTATTAGCTATTAAACAAGAAAAAAATTCTTATTTGCATATTATTTTTTATGATCTCTTTTAAAATCTCTAGAAGAATCAAATGAAAAAGCCATTAGGAGTTTTGGTAAGGTGGCTAATTACAAAACCTAATAGCTTGCCTAGAAACTTGAGTTTTCAGCTAGCAATATGATGAATAAAATGTTTTCCCTATAGATGCAACAATTAAATACTAAGAATTACTAACAAGAAATGTAGGATATATCCGAAGAATACAACTTTCCAGAGGAATATAAAAGAAAACAAATACAAATATAATTTTCTTGGATAGGAAGACAATACAAATATGAAGCTGTATATTTCTTTCTATTAATTTTAGATTTACTTCAACTACAATTCAAATTCCTTTTTTTTGCTTAACTAAATGATCTTAGATTTCACTGGAAAAAAAAATAAGCAAGGGAGAACAGTCAAGGAAATGTGATAAAGCAGAATATGAGGAAAAACATTTCCTACTACGTAATAAAAATAATGTGGTTCCTGTACAAAGATCACTAGACTGATCAATGGGTCCAGAAGCTTAGACAGAGACTCTAGTATGTACAAGGATTTGGTATATAAGACAAGAGGCATTACAAGTTTGTGGAGAAAGGCAGAATAAACAAATCATATTGAGATAATTGATTAACTATTTGGCATGCATAAGGTTAGATCCACCTACCTGTCACCAAAATAAGTTCCTTATATTCTGAAGCAGGGGTTCTTAACCTTTTCTGTCCCACAGACCCCTTTGCCAGTCAGGTGAAAATCACAGACCCCTTACTAAGTCCACACTACACTTTGTATTATTTAATAAATATATCACACCCGCACCAACACTTGCCCACAAGAATAATGTTTTTTTGAATTTCAATTCAAGCTCACAGACCACTTGTTAAGATCTCCTGTTCTAAAGGTTCTTAGATGGGAAGATAGTTTTAAAAATTAAAATATAAGGATAAATACTGAATAAAAATTACTAGATTTTATTACATGAAATAAAAACTCATCTTTCTTCAAGACATAAACTTAAAAGGCAAATAAAAAGACAGGGCATTATTTACCACTTGTGTTGGAGAGACCAAGAGCTAATAAATATATAAAGATTTCATAAATATGGATTAGAAAAGACACCAAAACCCTAAAAAGAAGAAATAATGGGCAAAGGCTATGGTTAAACAAATCACAGTAGATAGTAGACATTTGAAAGTAAATTATGGAAAAATGTTTAGCACAAAGAAGTGTAAACTAAAACAATGATGGCTTTTCCCTCATATCAGTTCAGTAAATATGAGGGGAAAACTTAGTACTTGTTAATAGCAAGTATTTGGAGAAATACACTCTTGTGATGCTGGTGGAAATGTAAATGGGCACAATTCCCCTTATAATTCCTCTTGTTGTTCTCCTAATTCCCTTTGTAAGGTGTTATCCTAAGTATATCATAGTAATATAGCAATGTAGGTGGTATATATAATAGCAATAAAATTGGAAATCCTAGGATATAATAAATAACTTATGGAATATATATGATGGACTATTATGTAGTCATTAGCACATGAAAAAATACCTTGTATAGTTTAAGAAAAGAAAGAAGACTTAACCAAACTTAGACACAAAGTGATCCTAATTGTGTGTGTGTCTATGTAATATACATATATACATAAAGGCCGATAGAAAATATAACCAGGGGTCAACAGTATATGTCTTATGGTAGCATTTTTCTTTATATTTTACTTCATTTAAAAAAATTTCGACAATTCAAATTATTGTGTATCTTATGATTTCATCTAAGTAAAATGTGTGTGCTTATGAAAATAAATTTGTAATTAAGGCAATAGGGTTATGGGATTTATTGTTTCAAATAATTTCAATATACTATTTTAAATTATAAATAAGAATTTACAGAGAGTTGAAGACAAAGACACTGAAATATTTTTAAACTCTCTGATAAACTTTTTTGTTGGAGAACTATCATTGAGCTAAAAGCCAGGCAATGGTAAAGTCAATGAGGCTTCATTTTCTCTATTGTTTCCTTTGCTTGCCTGAATTCAGAAACAATAACTTTCAAAAAAATGGCCCACAGCTTCCCTAAAAGAGTTTTGAAAAAACTATGTGCTCTGTTAAACATTTTTAAGCTGACATCTATAACTTTTTGCATCAATGCAAAAAGTAGAAGTAATTTCTGATGAATTATAAATGTTAAAATTGTAAAGTAAAATGGTTAGATCATTTTTTAAATGTATCCAATGGAATATGCATATCTTAGCCTAATAATTTTCAAAATGTGGTCTGTGAACTCGTGGGATTCTTGTGACACTTTCAGTATGATCGATGCTATTTCATAACATTCTGAAATAGTTATTTGCCATTTTCACTGGGTTGGCACTTATACTGACGATGCAAAGGCAATGGTGGGTAAGACTACTGGTGCTTTAGCACATATCAAAGCAGTGGCACTAAACTATACTAGTTATTACTCAGTGTATTCTTTACTGCCACATGGTTATACTAAAAAATTTAGAGTCAGTTACATCTAAGAATGTCCTTTAAATTTATTAAATCTTGATCCTTGAATATACATCTTTTTTTAAAATTATTATTTTTTCTACTAGGGAAGTTGTAGGTTTACAGAAAAATCATTCAGAAAATAGAATTTTCATATACCCCCTCTCAAACATACAGTTTTCCCTATTATCAATGCTTTGCATTAGTGTGGTAACTTTGCTACAATTGATGAAAGAATATTATTATAATTTTATTATAAACTATAGCCTATAGTCTACATTAGGGTCCACCGGTTGTGTTGTACAGTCCTGTGTTTTTTTTTTTAAATGTTTATTCTAGTAACATATATACAACCTAAAATTTTCCCTTTTGACCATATTTAAATATATAATTCCGTGTTGTTAATTACTTTCACAATGTTGTACTGCCATCAACACTACCATCCATTACCAAAACTTTTCCATGACCCTGGTATTAGTCAGGGTTCTCCAGAGAAACAGAACTGAACATAGGGTGATGAGTGTATGTAAATGTGAGATTTTTAAATAGGAATTGGCTCATGCAGCCATGAGGATTGGCAAGTCTGAATTCCATAGGACAGGCTGCAAGTTGGAAAACTAATAAAGGTTTCAATAAAGCTGGTTGTCTGAAGTAGAGACAGAATTAATTTTTTTCTGACTCCTGAAATCATCAGTTCTCTCTTTAAGGCTTTCAATTCAATGGATGAGACTCCTCTCATTGCTGAAGACAATCTCTTTTATTGATTGTAGATGTAATCAGTCATAGATGCAACCAACTGACTAATGATTTAAATCCATGAAATACCCTCACAGTAATAATCAGGCCTGTGCTTGCTTGACCAAACAGCTGGACATCATAATCAAGCCAAGTTGACACATGAGCTTAGCCATTATCGTCCATCCTTTGTCAACATGGCACCCATACACAACTCTTTATTTTATTTAAGATTTATTTTTTATTATTTATTCCCCCTCCTTGTTGTTTTTGTGCTTGCTCTCTGCTCTCTGTGTCCATTCACTGTGTGTTCTCTGTGTCTGCTTGTCTTCTCTTCTCACCTTCTCTTTAGGAGGCACTGGGAATCCATCCCAGGACCTTCCAATGTGGGAGAGAGTACTCAATTGTTCGAGCCACCTCAGCTCTCTGGTTTGTTGTGTCTCTCATTATCTCTCCTTTTTGTCTCTTTTTGTTATGCCAGCTCTCCATGCAGGCCAACTCTCCGTATGGGCCAGCTCGCTGCACGGGCCAGCTCACCTTCACCAGGAGGCCCTGGGAAACGAACCTGGGACCTCCCATATGGTAGGCAGGAACCCAATTGCTTGAGCCACATCTGCTTCCCACACATCTCTTCAAGTCATACTTAATCTCTAAATAAAAAATAACATTCTTTTTGTCTAACATAATTCAACTATCCTGTGTGCAATTGGAAACAAACTAACCTTTTCCCCAGAAAAGGATGCAAGTCCTTGGGTAATAGTCACTCTTAAATTTGATATCTTGTAACTTAAATACTATAACATAAAGTTAATATAACATATGCTATATGATAAGGGGATAATATAGGGAGGAAAAGAGAGATATATGCTTTATATATAAATACTAATATATTCTTAACAAAACAGAGAAGAAAAACTCATAACCATTATAATCTTCATTTCTGCAACTGGTCATGTGGACATAGCTCGTATTTATAATTATCCATTCCATATTCCCTAGACCCTTGGCAATCTGGTTTTGGTTCTTCACCTGGGGGGTGACCCAAACCTTCATTCCTAAAGGGTCTGGGCCATTGCCTGAATTGAGTTGTTGTAGTTTTCCATTGACTTTAATCACTGGCCATAGTAGTACTAAGAGATGCACTAAGGGATCTCATATATGCTGTGCAAACTTTTCTTTACCTCCATTGTTTTGTAGCGTCCTAATTCCCCCTTGATAATCAGGATCAATCACCCCAGCAAGTATAGTAATTCCCTTGTTTGTCTGTTGATTCAGAGACATGAAGAGTCCAAAAATGGCTGGAGAGCAGTTTTAACTTCCAGTTCAAAGGAGTCGTTGTTGTGTTACCTGGTGGAAGCAATCCTCCTTTTGGAACTAAGACCTGAAGACCAGCAGAGCTTAAGGTTGTGGAGACTGGAAACAAAAACTTTTCTAGTGGACCACTAGGAGTAATGAGCGGTACTTCTTCCATTTGCATCCCTTAATTCCTGGACGCATGAATCTTGGCTGTGGGATATACAGCACCATTGAGTTGTTACTGATTTAGAGTATACATAGTCTCATGGAGAACATTGCCCCAGTTCTGCAAGGTATTGCCACCCAGATGGTGCTGTAATTGGGTCTGCAAAAGGCTGTTCTATCGCTTTATCAATCCAGCTGCTTCATTGTGATGGAGAACATAGTAAGACCATGAATTCTTTGGGCACGTGCCCACTCCCATACTTCATTTGCTTTGAACTGGTTCCTTGATCAGAAGCAATGCTGTGTGAAATGCCATGATAGTGGATCAGGCATTCTGTAAGTTCACAGATGGTAGTTTTGGCAGAAGCATTGTAAGCAGGGAATGGAAATCCATATTTGAACCTTCTGTTTTTATGATTCAAATTACACGTTTGTTCATTTGACCTAAAACCCCATGATCAACTAACTAACACCGTAGGTCTCTGTGAGTCAGACTATTCTGATTACTGCTTTGACTCTGCTGTCCATTATGGTAACCATACCCACCTTATCTTTGGTAATTAAGTGCTGTCACTTGGCTCCTGCCAACCTGGAATCAATCATCCCAATTGCATTTAAGGATCCAAGTTTAGAGGCAGCAGTTCCCATAGTAATATCTGACGAACAAAGATGAGCAACCACTGGGATGATGGAACTGTTCACACATTTATTTCTCACAGTCTTGGTGAAAGGCATATACTCTGGACATTCCTGGGGTAAGTAGGCAGGTCTTACATGATAAAACTACTCTAATGTTCCAGTCTCTCTAAGTCTTTGAATCCCCTCATCTAAATTATACCAGGATAGTTCTGGCACTTCAAGTTCAAAATGTCCCCACCATCATCATTATCAGCCTATATGTCCCCATTCCATTTTCCAAGATCTCATTCCTTCTTAATCAATTCCCTACCTTAACAGCAGATACTCTACAAGGTTGGGAATTCTATTTATGTTTTAATTCAGCCATGAACACAATGGGCCCAGTTTTCAGAAATCTCAAATCCGCAGCTACAAGAGCTAAGAGTTTCTTTCAGAGTACACATAGAAACTTTCTTGTCCTCCTGCAGCACTTGAATTGGGAAGTTGAAAACTTGACCTCACCCCTTTTTAAATAAATGCATCCAGTGTATTTAAGAACAAACAGCCAACATCATTATATCTTTTAACTATGCAAAACTCTGTTAAAGTATCAAATACACTGTTACCCAGAGCCTTTCATTTTATGAACATTTGAGCAGTAGTATCCAATGGTGATATTTTGTGTATCTCTATTGCTTGCTGTGCTTTTTCCCCAGGATTTTCTGTTTTTAGGATCATGTGATAGAAATATAGGGAAAGTTTTACTTCTTCCTTTCCAGTTTGGATGCCTTTATTTCATTTTCTTACTAAATTGCTCTGTCTAGAACTTACAGTACAATGTTGAATAACTGTGATGACAATGGGCATCTTTGTCTTGTGCCTAATCTTAGAAGGAAAGGTTTCAGTCTTTCAACAGTGAATATGATGTTTGCCATGGGAACATGGCAGCTTTCCAATATTTCATGACTTTCTAAATGATATTAGTGGTGATCATAAAAAATGAAAATTTTTGGTATTTTATAATGAAATAGGTCAACAGTTAGAAGATCTGCTTAACTCATTGAGTCCATATTTTCCAAGTGAGCAATTCATGATATTACAAAATCATGCTTGGGTAAAAGATTCATTCAAAGTGCAAGACAAACCAATAGATTTTTAATTTAACAGGATGAAAACTTCATTGATAAGGTTTCAGATTCCACCTTAAAACTAACCTTTAAGAAATTACCATTTGTTGAGTTTGGGTATAGTGTCAACGAATATCCACAATTATAGGAAAGAGCTATTAAAATACTCCTCCCTTTTTCATCTACATATCTTTTAGAGTCTGGATTTTCTTCATATTCTTTAATGAGATGGCTTATCACAACAAGTTAAATGCAGAAGCAGATATGATAATCCAGCTGTCTTGTATTAAGCCTGATATTAAAGATATTTGCAAAAATGTAAAAAATCACTCCTCTTACTATATTGTTTTTGTTTTGGAAAATAGTTATTTTTCATAAAACATTAAATTTATGTTAATATGAATAGGTTTATTATTGTTATTTTAAAGTGAATTAATAAATATTTAAAATGGTTTCTCTCAAATTTTAAAAACAATAAATATTAAAAGACTGCTATTAAAAATGTCGTTTGGATTGAGTTGTCATTTCACTTATTGGTGCATGATTGATCAAAACAACAGAATAAATACATCTCACATTTTGATAATTATTAAATGTCAAAAGTATATTTTATTAAAACTGTATCTCTTTATCAGAAAGATATGACTGTTTTAGTTCACGTGTTTGTGGATAAATTTTACATTTGCCAGATGAAACATGAGTCAAGAAAAATTAACATCAAAGGAAAAGAAGTTACTGGGCTTCTGGCAAGAGCAGCACTTGTAACAGTTGTAATGCCTTGTTTCAAGTGCAATAGTAGCATTTGCATCCAAAATTTTTCTATTGGATTTATTTAAATTTAAAAAATGCACAGGTGGAATGAATATATGATCAGAGCAATGGTTGAGAGTAAGCTGGAGACATGACCAAGGGAAAAATGAATACTGCTCTATGCCATCTAGTATTCTTTCAGAAAAGTTAATAAAAATATTTCTTCTATGAGTGTGAATACATGGTCAAGAAAATATAACCACCAGTTATCTCTGACATGTATTCCTTTTACCCAAGATGTAATGTTGAGTGGTCAGAGGTCAATGTGAAACTTGACTGATTCAAAAACATGCAAAATATGCAACTGAGAAGTAGACCCATGTCTTGATTACAAGAAGCATTGCAGACATTAATGTTTCAAATTGTCATTTTACTACCCCCAAAAGTTTTATATATTAGGGGCAATACACCATAATTAGATTTAGTACAAGCAAGAGATATATATATTTCTTTTGTAAAGGGGGCAAAGGGCAATTGTGCAAGGAAGACGGGAGAGTAGAATAGGCATGATGCCCTGATCACAACTTGTTCTGGTGCAGATCAGTTTAGAAGAGTGTATATGGACTGTGTGGGTCTGGAAATTGATTCCTTAAAACTAAAATAAATTAAATTTCGACATAAGTCCTTTAAATGTATCCTATAGAATCTAAATGTCAGAGCAGTTTGTTGCTCATTATCATCTACTTGAAAAAATACATGGAAATGCTATTTTCTAAAATTGAAATTTTGCATGATTTCTTCTGTCACTTGAATTCATATTTTATCCTTTATGCTTTCAAGTTTGTTACCTAATCACTCTGCAATGAAAGAACTTTCCATTGGGGAGTAATCTGCACTGCTGTTTGAAGATTCTGCCTTAGAAGTTTGCAGTAGGAATGTGAACTACACCGGGTGAGAAATCTGGTTGTCTTGATGCCTTCTTGAAGGCTGACAAATAGTACAGTGGAATTTGTTAGCTTTGCTTTTATTTCTAGTGAGCTTTTTATTTTAGAATAGAGGCAAACTAAGGATTATTTATATTTTCTGAAAATTTCCTTGACTTCAATTTCTGAAATGTTGGTTTTTATTGAAGTCAAACGTTTTTGTTATTCCACAACTTTAAGGGAGGAAAGTAGATAATGACTAAACTTGCTGTGTGTGTAGATTGATCACAGGAAGAATAATATAAGAGATTGGTAGAGACTATCTTGATTTGAGGCTTCTCTAACCCCAAATACATCCCTATTGAGAGATTCAGGGCCTAAAATTTTCCCCTAAAGAATATATTGCTTTAGCCTAACAATGATAATGTGAGTTAGTTACTGTGTTGCTTTTCTCTACCAATGAACACACAAGAGAACCCAGAGCTGCTGGGTGAGAAAGCAGTGCTGAAGGAAGAGGGAATCTTAGAGAAAATGTAGCTGAAGATCTTAAGAAGGGAGAGGAGGCAAAAACACAAAGCAGTTTAATTTCATGATTTGACTCACACTAACTATAAAACTAGTCATTATAAATTAGAAAGTCTACTGTTAGAGTCAAGTTGCTATCAGAGAGAGGAATGCAGAGGGGAAGGAGAGATCATTGGCTTAACTAACCCAAGGAAAATTTAGGATGTGGCTCCAAATATCTGAAAACGAATTTTGGTTATGCTGTTTGTTCAACACATTTGAACAGTTTTATATTTTTATACATTAAGGAAGTCTTGAATTCCTTGTCTTATAATGAAATCTTTGTAAAGGGAACTCAGTGGATTGTGCTTAGAGACAAGACACATTTGACCATTTGAACTTAATTGGAGAGGTTCTCATTTGAATTGACTTGGCATCTTACTGAAAGGTAGAAAAGTCAGTGCAAGATGACAATCTTTAATAATGATTTTCCTCTCTGTCCCTTGGTGTTCATGTGTCCCAATCATTTCTATTGCTGATTTGAGAAAGCTATGCAAGTGCACGTGGGTTCCCTTGAAGGCAAGCACAGGTCCTCAACTGCTAACTTATGGAGGAATTTATTTTAATTCACAGTACAGTGAGTGGTCATTGGAAAAGACTCCCACATCCACATAGCTATATAGAGAGTCTCGTAGGTGAACTTGGCCATACATAAATTAGTTTAATCTGGAATATTAAAATCATAGGATTTATGATTTTTAATATGACTTTAGAGCTGTAAGGAAAGTTATATATCTTTTAACATTATCAATATTTCTTATTTATATAAAATATAAATGAATATGCAGTTGTAAAATTATATCATGTATTAGCTGACCTAAAAATTAAATATAATGAAAATATAATTGAATGTACATATAACTTAATAACAGGTCAAATGCATTATGGAGTTTGTTTTGTTTGTTTGTTTTAGACTTTGGGCAGCTTTTTATGACTCAATTTCTTATCTGTAGAATGTGGATAATGAAAATACCTCATAAGAGTTTGTAAAGATTAAATGAAATATTACAAGTGAAGCACTTAGCACAGTGTGTGACACCGTAATTGTTCAATACACATTAGTGAAAGTTATTTTTATTTATAAAATAAAAAGTTAAAACAACTCACTCACTTTTGGTTGCCTAAATGTAGAGACATACCCAAATATTTTATCTTTTCAGTTCATGTCAAGGGTAAAAAAAAATACATTTATATTTTATTATGTCTAAATAAATGGGTCAGCATAAACTAAGGCTTGGTTAAATTCAGTAGACTGATATATATTAACCTGATTATAATGATGTAGTTGCTGTGTTGGAACAAGGCCAGGATCCATGGAGACAAAATTATGACCTAAAGGTACCAGGCTTTCAACTCATATGCAATGATAAAACCTCCTTGTCATATTAATACCTAATGATTTTTTTAATTTAATACAAATCCATCTCTCTTTCTCTCTCTCTTTCTTTTATATAATCAGGGGAGCATATTATAATGGTTCTTCATAGAACACTGCATTGTACAGACTTTTTGTAAATGTCCACAGGCTTCCTTAGATGAGAATGAATCCATTTGAATAAAACCAGTAATCTGAAGGTAATTAAAGTAGTTTTGTAAAGTGCAATAAACATCCATTGTTGGGTCTACAGAGCATTAGTTTATGCTATTGTGAAGAAGATGTCTTTTTAGTCCCTGAGATGTTTTGAAAAATTTCAGAGACCACAGGTCTAAAAAAAACAAGGACAAGATAATGACTGGAGACACAATTAATCCTGGTGCCTCTGCATAGTACAAACTGTTACAATAATCAAAGAAAAGCTGCATAAGGGTTATAGAAAGAGAAGTTAACGCATAGTTTTTTTTTTTTTTTTTTTTTTAAAGCTTAAATGTAGAGTGTTAATAAGATGGAATGGACAATAGCTGAGAAATTAAAATAGCATAAGATAAGACATTATATTTTAAAGAGAGGGAAAATCCATTTAAAACATGTGCAGAAAATGAGACATAAAATTTGTGTTGATGTGTATTGGAAGACAAGATTGTATATAGGTAAACACTATTGTTTCTTTAGGGGTGACCTCAGTTGGTGTGTAGGCAAGATTTCAAAAGCTTGTGCCAAACGTCACACATTCCTGACTCAGAATTCTTGCCCACTATGTAATGGGGCTAAGCGCTTGGGAGCTTGGAAGAAACTGTTCTTGTACACTCTGAAGGTCAGTTCTTATCTGGCCGTAACATCGCTTTACTTTTAATTCTTTTCAAACTTCCTTCACAAATGATCTATATTTATGAGGATAAACTAGAATAAACAAGACTCTTCTGGACCTGACCCCTATCCTAGGGCCCTGTAAATAGAGGAGCTGAGTTTGAAAGTTAAGTCTCAACTTATAAGTATGAAATAGTCAAATATTGCTTTCCTGCTCTGCAACTGAATGTCAAGCAGAGAGATTTCAGCTATCTCTTCTTCCCACTCTCTTGTCTACAAAATAGATTGTCAGCATTTTAGGAGAACCACTTTTTTTTTTTTTTTTTTTTTTTTAACTCATGGTCATAGAATTTTACAATAAGAATTGTGACCTCTTCCAGATTCCAGGTATTTAACGCCTGTCACTCGAACCACTGCAGCTTCAGACGAGTAAGAGGGGTGGAAGCACTTGGCTGGAGCTAGGGCATTCTTGCCCATGTTGTGTGAAGTAGACCTATCAATCCACATCAAATATTTTTTCCACATTCACACCAATCATGTGCAAAAGTTTTCACATGAAGACAATCATGCCTCACATTGTCACTTTTCTTGAAGCACATCTGTTCTGACCTATCTGCATAGAGGTCACAGAGGCACCCACTCTTCCATTTTGGCTGGGCACAGTAGTAAATTCTAGGGCCTCTGAAGCATCAGGCATTGGTAATGAGGAAAGCAAGGATGCCATATACGAATCACCTATGGCTTGAAAATTCCATTTGCATCATACACTGATACCCTTTCCATACATAAATCAAATAGTTACACTTTCTAAAATGGTTTCTATAATTTCTCAGTCATAAGGCATTTTTCATTAAAGTAGCAGTAAATCTGAGCTAAAGATCTAAAGTTTGCATCCTCTTGGAATATGGTTGCCAGATTTAGCCAAAAAACAGACGGATAACAACAAAACTGGATGCCCAATTATATTAGAATTTCAGATAAACAATGTTTTTCCTAGTATGAGTATGTACCATGCAACAGTAGGAACATACTTATACTAAAAAAAAATGTTGCTTATCTAAAGTTCAAATTTAACTGGGTATCTTGTAGTTTATCTGGCAAGCCTACCTTGGATCCTTTGTGGATAACAGGAAGCATTGTCTTCTTTTCACAACTGAGGCAATTGAGGCCTAGAGAGGTTATATTTTAACGCTGGGATGGGGGATCCAAAATATATACTTCACGCCCAATATTGTATTATAAAACATTTTGAATACAGCAAAGCTGAGAGAATCAAACAGTGAACACCCATATAGCTACCATCCAAGTTCTAGTTACTACTTTGATGTATTTACTTTATCACATACCTGTCTTTCCATCTCCTTATCTATCCATCAATCCATCTTATGCATTTAAAGTAAGTAGTACACTTCACCCCCCAACCACTTCAGCATGTATTTAATTAACCAGAACTGAATATTTATTTATGATTTTAAGGTAAAATTTCATACGGTGAAATGCATAAATCCTTCTATACCATTTGGTACATTTTTTAAAAATACAATTTTATTGAAGTATGTCATTCATATATGAACATACATAAACAATAAGTGTATAGTAAAAGTTGTGAACTTACAAAACAAACATGCATATCATCATACAAAGCTACCATACTTCACCCCACCACCAACACCTTGCATTGTTGTGAAACTTTTGTTACAAGCTATGAAATAGCATCATCAAAATAGTACCACTAACTATAGTCCATCTAGTACATTTAGTGTATTTTTCTTCCCACCCACCTGATTATTAACACCCTGAATTAGTATTAACATTTGTTATAGTTCATGAGAGAACATTCTCATATTTGTCCTGTTAACCGCAGTCCATCTTCTACCATTGAATTCCCTGTGTTATGCAGCTCCATGTTTTGTACAATCCATTCAAAGTGTATACTCAGTGGTTCTCATTTTCATCACAGCATTGTGCTGTCATCATCTCAGTCAATTTTAGAATGGTTTCATTACTCCAAAAGGAAAAATCTCTTACCCCCATACACCTCCCCATAGTTGTCTCTTAGAATTTATATAACTTCTTTGCCATTGTTGCAAAGTTATTAAAATATTACTGTTAACTATTTTTCTTAAGTTGTTAGTTTTAATTTTCCCATGTATCACCATATTCTTAACACTTTGTAAAAGAAGAACATTCTTATATTTATACTATTAACTACAATCTTCATCCACCTCTGAAATTATTATATGTACCCCAGATTATTCTCTAGTTTCCTTTCTTTCTTTTTTTTAAATTAATTAACTTACTTTATTTATTCTCCCCCCACCCCCCATTGTTTTTGCACTCGCTGTCTGCTCTCTGTGGTCCATTTGCTGTGTGTTCTTCTGTATTTGCTTGTCTTCTCTTTAGGCAGCACCAGGAACTGATCCTGGGACCTTCCTGAGTGGGAGAGAAGTGCTCAATCTCTTGCGCCACCTCAGCTCCCTGGTCTGCTGCATCTCTTATGGTCTCTCCTCTGTGTCTCTTTTTGCTGCATCATCTTGCTCCACCAGCACTCAATGCGGGCCAGCACTCTGCGCAGGCCAGCACTCTGCTTGGACCAGCTCCCTGTGTGGGCCAGCTTGCCTTTACCTGCAGGCCCTGGGAATCAATCCTGGACCTCCTATATGGTAGACAGGAGCCCAATCACTTGAGCCACATCCGCTTCCCTCTAGTTTCCTTTCAATTGACATTTACGTCCATAGACTACCCATTTCAGCCACAATCTCATTTATAAATCAGCAGTGTTAGTTATACTCACTAACTAACCATCAACTCTATTCATTTCCATACTTTTACAATAAACCTTATTAAAAATCCTATATACATTAAGCATTAGCTCCCATTCTCAACCCACATTCTCCCATCCAAGTACTAACCAGGCCCGACCCTGCTTAGCTTCCGAGATCTCAACCCACATTCTATCTCCTAGTAACCTATACTCTAGAGTTTAGCTCTGTGAGTTTACTTATTGTATTTAATTCTTATTAGTGAGACCATACAATATTTGTCCTTTTGTGTCTGGTTTATTTAGTTCAATATAATATCCTCAAGGTTCATCCTTGTTGTCATATGTATCCCAATTTCATTTCTTCTTACAGATGAATAGTATTCCATTGTGTGTATGTACCATATTTTGCTTAAACATTCATTGGGTGATGGACACTTGGGCTGGTTCCATATTTTAGCAATAGTGAATAATGCTACTATGAACATCAGTGTACAAATGTTAGTTTGCATCCTTGCTTTCAGTTCTTCTGAATATATTCCTAGTAATGGGGTTGCTGGATCATACGGCAGTTCTATATTCAGCTTCTTGAGGTACTGCCAAACTGTCTTCCCCAGAAGCTGTACAATTCTACATATCCACCAACAGTGAGGGAGTGTTCTTATTTTTCCACATCCTTTGTAGCACTTGTAGTTTTCTGTATTTTTTTTTTTTTTAGATGATGGCCATTCTATAAGGTGTGAAATGGTATCTCATTGTAGTTTTTGATCTGCATTTCCCTAATAGCTAGTGATGTTGAACATTTTTTCATGTGCTTTTGGGCATTTGGTGCATTTTGACAAATATATTCACTTGTGTAACTTAGTGGTTACACAAGTTAAATCAATGTAAGATGTAGAACATTATCAACTGACTCTAGAAAGTCTCACTTGGTCCATTCCAGAACCACATTCCAGACAAACACTATTCTGATTTTCTCTTTTTGCCATAAATTAGAACTCTATATAAATGGAATTGCACAATATGTACTCTTTTGCATAATACTTTTTCCAATCAGCATAAGGTTTTTGAGATTCATCCATGTCATTGTATCAGTAATTCTTTTTTATTGCTGAGTAGTATTCCATTTTATGACTATGCCATGGAATGTGTAGCCATTCTCCTATATTAAGGGACACCTGGGATGTTTCCAATTTGGGCTGTTATAAATAATGCTAGGAATATTCTAGTACATGTCTTGTACTGGAAATGTCCCCCACCATATCACACCTCTGGAGTAAACACTCAGGAGTAGAATTGCTGAGTCATAGGGTAGTTGTATATTTAGTTTTATATGAAATTGCCGGAACTTTCTCCAAAGTGATGTACCATTTCATACTCTCACCAACAATATATTAGAGAAAAATATATTCTCACCAGCATTGGAGATATCAGTCTTTTTAATTTTAGCTAAACATATATACTATTTTTAAAGGTCTCAAGACCAACTGATAGATAATTAGGCTTGGGAAGCACTTTGTTAGCTTATGTTATTTTGGAAAATATTGGTTATCATATTGACTACTTAACAGTTTTTTTCTAGGGTGCAAATCTAGAGTGATTTTATTTTATTTTTTTTCCCCTGGCTCCTTCTTCCTTTATTTTCAGAGGTTGCAATGATCTAGATCCTCTCCAAAGTTTTAAGACCACTCTAGGATACTCTGGATCCCTGGAACTTGCTTTTAAATTATTAATTCTATTCTGGGTGTGGGGTTCCTCTAGTAGGGTATTTTTCAGAATCAAATTACATCATAAGGATGAATTTCATTTTCATATTCATGAGGACGAATGTGTCATTGATTTTTTTTGCCATCCAGTGAACATATATTGAGTGGATTCTGTAAGCTAAGTCCAGGAATATAAATATGAGTAGAGCCTGGTCCCTGCTTTCAAAAAGCTCATAGACTTGTAGAGAGACAGACAAGACAAATGGCCATTTCAACACAATGTGGTAAATCTTTTGGTAGCAGTTAGTACAGGGTGTAATGGGAATACTTAATATATGCACTTGACCTAAAGTGGGGGGGGGCATCAGAAAAGACTTTCCCGAGGCTATGAAAACTAAATCATGTTGTGATGGATCCAGGAGCAGTTGAGAAAGTAGGTAGTAGAGGGAACTGTGTTGTAGACAGAGGTGCTATGAAGTGCTGGGGGTGTGTTTCAGCGAGGGTTCTGCCGAGAAACAGAACCAAAAGAATATATTTATACATATATTAGGGGATCTACTACAAGGAACTGGCTCCTGCGATTATGGGAGCTGACAAGTCTATAATTTCATAGGACAGGCCAGAGACTGGAAATTTCAGTAAGACTAATGCTGAAGTCTTGATTCCAAATCCCTTAGGTGGGAAACTCAGGAAAGAGAAGAGGGTATAGTCTGGAAGCAGAATTCCTCTTTGATCCCTGGAAACCTCAGTTCTTGCTCTTAAGGTCTTTGGCTGATTGGATGAGGCCCACCCATAGTATTGAGGGTAATCTCCTTAAAGTCAGCTGGTAGATGTTAACCTCATTTACGAAATATTGCCACAGCAACAAGCAGGCCAGTGTTTGACTAAACAACAGGATCCTATGACCTAGCCAAGCTGCACATAAAATTAACCATCACAGTGTGGGAGTTTAAGTTGCTTTGAAAGAAACTCTGTGGTAATAGGTTAGTCTAGAAGAAGGTAGAGGGAGAACATAATGGGGTTTTAGGTTAAGTTAAGGGGCTAACTTCACATTCTGTAGAGCTTCTGTGCACCTATATGTATACATGTGGGAGCAGATCGTGGAACCACCAGTTATTTCTGTCCCTCTTTTCATAAACTGGGAAGAGCCTGAGTTTGGTGGGGAAGGGTTCAGTGCCTTAGCATGTGTTCATTCTTCAAAATAGGGTTCACGATGAGTGTAATGTGTCCAATTGCAAGGCTCAGGGAGATCTTAAAAAGAGACAGTATCAGGCCATAGTTAAAGAGAAATTTCAGAATCTTCACTAGAACTGGTTAACTGCTGACCCCAGCATCCTTAACCTCTCAGGAAATGCAAGATTTATAAGTTGTGGGTGTTTTTTTTTTTTTTTTTTTTCTTTTGAAAAAAGGTCTTAATAATTCAAAGAACTTTTTAATGATTTTAAAAGTGCATGTTAAGTACTTGATGGATTGGATCAATTCAGTCTTTGTAGTGCAATGTGTTGACATCCTCTTCTCTACATATGGAAATTCAACAGATGTACAGAAATGCTACACAGGATGGGATGTTTCTTTATGACATTTCCTTGTGCATTTCATTGGAGAAAAGAAATGTGTACATGCATGTTATCGTGAGTCATTAACTATCAAAACAAGCTTATTCACAAACCTGCTTTGATCTGAATTTCCTGTGATTTATCTTTGCTGTCTTAGCAAAGACAGAATTCCTGATTGTTATTAACTCCTCAAATATTTACATCACTCCAGGTAATCAATGCGGATCACAGTCAATACAGATGTTACAAGATCGGAGAAGAAAGATGGTATCAGCACAATAACATTTTAATTATCATAGCATGTGTTTTCAACTGTATCTTTTGTTTATAGCATCAGCGAACACAGCTACTGTATATATCTAATTCACAGCATGTAGTAAAATGATTGAACATGTAAGTAATAGCTTTTCCCACCAAAGACGTTAAGCAATTGTATGCTGCTTGTTTAATTAATTTAAATCATGCTGCTAAGACTATATTTTCACTTTGTTTCCCTGAGCTTGCACTCTCTGCAGGATTGCTCAAATGTTATATAAAACAAATTTGCTTGTGGAAGTTTTAATGATACAAAATATTTGATTTCTGCTATCATATCGATTCTGTTAATAAAATCACAAGATATACTGTTAGGGGGAAAATTAACTATTTCATCTGTTTGGGAAGATTATGTTTGATTTGTAAATTTTATTTTCAAGCATCACATGCTTCACTTTTGCTTATGCTGAGTATGAAATACTGCAAAGTTCTGTAAGACCTGGGACATATACTTTTCTGACTTACCTCCAGAGTCTTTCACAGCCACTACTCCTGTAGACTTGAGAATTGCCTTTTGGGGAATGAATGGGCAGGATCAGTTTGCTGGTGTAACACTGTCAAGCTTTTCTACCATAATATTTCACTGCCTCCCGGTAACAACCACACTTCTAAAATATGGCCACATTCGCTCTGTTTATTGGAAGAACTATGGGTTTGCACCAAGCTGTTTCACCAAAGGCAATAGTATCAACGTTATATTGTGTGGAGAGAGCAATGGAAGAATTAGCCACAGTGTAGCAGTTTGGCAGTTTGATGTAATTATGAATTCCAAAAATGGATATCAGATTATGCTTGTAAAGTGGTCTGTTAATCTGGGCATGATTAAATTATGATTAGGGCATTAACTGGGCTATGTCTATAGGGCATTGAGCCCCACCCCTTGGTGGATGGGGTCTCAAAGATAAAAGACATGGCAAAGGACAGTGTTGGAGCAGTTTTGAGTTGGAGTAGTGATGCGGAGTCTTGAGCTGGAGCCCTGGGAAATAGCGTACAGAGGAGCTTGGTCGTGAGGAAAGAGAGAAGGCCCTGGGAAGAGAAGCAAGCCATTTGCCTGATAGTCTACAGCTGGCCTTGTGGCACATAGCATACCTGAGCCCAGAGAAAGGCAAACCCCAGGAAGAGAGGAACCCAAGAAGCCTGAACTCTGGCAAATGTCGGCAGCTGTCATGCTCTAACACGTGGCAATAGACTTTGGTAAAGGAAGAAACTTATAATTTATGGCCTGGTAACTGTAAGCTTCTGCCCCAAATAAATACCCTTTATAAAAATGAACCGATTTCTGGTATTTTGTATCAGCAGCCCTTTGGCTAACTAATACACATGGTCACCTCCATCAGCTCATCTTTACCTGGAAGCTAGATGAAGTAAGAGTGAGAACTTGCTAATGATTAAAAGTGGAAGATATGGCTTCCTTTTCCTCCTGTTGTTTTACAATACACATTGCTCTGATACAATAAAATGTCTTCACCCTTTCCCAGTTGTGGGGCTTACCAAATACAAAATACATCATCTATAAATAAAAGCTGTCATTTTTGATGGATCACCAGAGGAAATGTCTTATGAAATCAAAGATCTAGTTATAACAGAAGGAGGCCTGTGATGATCACTAGGAATCTCCCTTTTTTACCTCTACTGAAATAAGAGCTTATAGAAGAAGACAGTGAATGAGTTAGGAAACCCAGGTTCTGTGCCCAGATCTGCTTCTGCTGAGGCTTCAGGGAAGGGGCCGTCTCTAGAAGGGAGGGCACTCTGTCACAGAGAAAAGCTATGAGGTGTGGCTGGTTTTCTAGCACTCCACACTTCCCCAAGGTTCTAACTCTGCTAAACTCTCCTAGCCAGCCAAGTTCACGGATATTTTTCTTCTTTCAGTTCAAGATACTGAATATGCCGAACTTCCTCAAGAGAAGTGAAATTAGGAGCTCCTGGGGACTAGCGTAAGAAGATCTGAAATCAGTAAAGAGTGCCACCTTGGGCCTCAGTTTTAAAGACAACGAAGAGAACATGGATCAGCACTGTCGTCTTCTTCGTGGGAAAGTTATAGTAGAGTAATGGAAGAGAGTCTATGAAATGCTGAGAGGGTAATGAAGGCAGGTGGTAGCATCTTATATTCTTAAAGGGAGCACAAGAATTTTTCCAACTCATGTCCATGATTTAAAGTGCCACTAGATAGAAACCATCCTGGAAATATGGGCACAGCATGTACTTAATTAAAAAACAACAAACAAACAAACAAAAAAACAAAAAACAAAGCAACAACCTTCAGAGAAATAATAACACTTTCCACAGCCTATCCCACTAGGCCATTCTAGTCCTTAAAATATTCTTGTCACTAAACTACTTTGATTATCTTACCCAGTCCTGGAGTCGGGTATGTTAAGTTCATTGCTAAGAATTTTACTACTTGTTCAATCATTCATTTATTTAACATTTTTTGAGCTTCCACAGATGAACAAACAGCTACATTTACGATAAATGGAGGGAGTGAAATAAGAGGTGTTACTGAGGGTTAGAACTTGGGCACCTAGCCCAAACCCCATCTGGGACAGGAGGAGGTGTGTTGGTTTTGCTGGAGGATAAGGTGAGTGTAGGGAGTGATGAGATGATGCGTCACCTTGTGGGTGAGGCAGAAGCATATCTTAGCATAGGGGCTTTCTAATGACTTAGAGTAATTTTTCTTGAAACTAATCCATGCCTGTGGGTGTGGGACTCTTTGATTGGATTCAGTTGGGGGCTCTGATTGGATTACTTCAGGGAGGCATGACCCATCCTGGGCCTTTATGAACAGGAGAAATGCACAGGACCACACAGAAAAAACATGGCAGAGACAGAGGAACTTCAAGAAACTGAGAGAGAGGTCCCAGAGGCCAGAGGCTGGAGTCAGCAGAGCACAGAGGCACAGAAAGAGGCCCCCAAGAGGCTAAAAGAGATGAGGCTCAGAAGAGAGGGAGAGGTGAGTCATATGCCTGATTACCCACAGCTGAGCTCTGGAGAAAGTAAAGCCTGAAGTAGAAGGCAGAGATCCACACCGGAGAGCCACCATCGGGTCTTACCACATGGCAGGAGTCCAGGATTGCCAGCAGCCGACCTTCGGTGAGACAGCATCTCTGATAATGCCTTGATTTGGACATTTTCACAGCCTCAGAACTGTAATTTTTTAAACTAATAAATTCCCATTATAAAAGTCAACCCATTTCTGGTACATTGCTCCCAGCAGCTTTAGCAAACTAAAACAAATACCAAACTAAATAAATCAGATGGACCCTGATTCAGTTGCCTACAGCTTGACTAAAAATAACATCTTCAAGAGTTCCTATTTACCATGGGTTCACACCCACAGGAATGGGCTAAGATTGAGAACATGTTTTTCTGAGGGTATATAATTCAACTTACCGCAAAAGATAATAATCCATGCTTAATAAATGATAACTCCAGTGCACTGTTATCCAAAATAGAAATTTTATGTTAATATATATTTTCACACACACACACACATATATACATTTTGAATTATAAGCAATTTGGAATATTATAACACTTCTGACTGTGTTACTCAGCTAGAAGATGTCTTTTATTTCCCCTTCCCCTGCCTGTGACAGTGTCTTCAATTGTTTAGAATACTAAGGGATTGGAAAACAATTTAGAAAACATGGGATTTCAATTTACAAGATCTGATTTGTTAAATGGAATGAAAAGTCTTAGAAGCCGGTCATTTTTATCATGCAGATATTGCTGAATCAGAAGGTATTGGATATACACGTTGAATACAATCCCAGGATGCTAAATTAACCACAGCTACTTTGACTCTTAAGACTTTCTATTTTAGCATCATATCTTAACTTTTTTTCTGAGTGGCTTAGAGTGAACTTTTGTTTTGAACAATCAATAGATACTTCAGTTCCCATTTTCCATTATTTGCTTCCTAATACAAAGAAATAATTATTTTATGTTTGCATACTTTTATGATTTTTGTTCACTCAATTTTTATGGTTAGTTAAGGATAAACCATTTTTTATCACTTAAAATGCCACATATATTTAACAATTTTCTGAATTGTTTTCCTTTGACATTGTGAAATGAAACCCATATTTTTCAGAATTACACACCAAACTATTATAAAAATGAAGTGTTAGAAATCAATTCGAATGTTAAATACAAAGGACATCCTTGGCTCATTAAGTAAAAATATCTCATTTAATGAGCAGGAAAGCACTGGAGCACAGTGAACCCTGACACAAAGCAAATTATTTAAGTGATAAATTATATTTTATGGGGAGTGTAAAAGTTAATAATACTCAGGGGCATGGTAATAAATGCAGAGGTGTAACTAACTTCATCGACTGCTTTACTTACAAACATGCCATATGTACTTAGTTACTTGATATGATTATAAAGAGAACAGAAACCACACGATTCATAAAGTGACCTTAATATGATAACTTGCAAGTGAATCCTTTATATCTTATTGTTTAAAGAGTGCCTCTTTTTTTTCCCTGTCTTGTGCAACATTCTGCTTTCTTCATTTTGGTTTTCACTTTTGGTCAAGCATTGACCTTGTAGCAGTTAAAGCTGCAGCCTGCTCCTTATCTCTCAGCAGCCCTAATAAAATCAGCCATGCACTCATCCTCTCTGGTGCCCCACAAATGACCTCCGAACTCACTTCAAGAGGACCAACATGTCGTATGAAGAAATGGGTGGGTTAGCTATTGTGTTGGCACCACTTCGGCTCTTTCCTAAGCAAACATTTTTCAGTCGTGTTGAATAGACCCATAAATTAATGTGATCAATAAACTTCATCCATGCTTTGCTAAGAGGCACAGAGATCTGTTCACTAAAGTTGTCTTCATATAATAGGAACGAAAGGCAGAGTTGCAGCAATTGTCTAAGTAATTGAGAGTGAAGTTTAAGGAAAGGAACTGCAGTTTTCTTTTGGAATTTAAATTATACCTTTGTCTTTTTTTCCTGCTTTGAAATGAAACTTCTTCATCTTTAGACTTAACCTACCTGGTTTTGGATTACGGGCAAATTCTAATGTAATAAAATGTTGTCTTTGTTGGGGTAGGTTCTAGAAGAAAATCTAGCTTATAGAAGCTACATGAATGGGTTCTTTCCTGGACTTGGAAAGTAGCAAAGATGATTTTAATCTGTGCAACCATTTGGAGGTTGAATGCAGAGTAGGAAGGAGCAAATTCCCTTAATGCCAGAGCAACTATGACTTTCAATGTTGTTTCATTCCTCTGAGCCTTTGCATATTCTATTTCCTCTTCCTGGTTGCCTTTCTTTCTTGACCATTTAGCAAAAGTCTCATTGACGTTCAAAACCAGCTCAAGTATAGACTCTTTTGACCATTCCCCTTCTCTCTCTCTCTTTGGGTTGAGTTAAGTATTCTTTCTGTGTTACTTATCTTGCATATTTGTATATTGCATTCTTCTCTCTGTATTATAACTTATCTATTCATATTTCCCACTGTAGTATAAGACTCATGATATAGAAACCCTGTCTTGGCCACCATTGCATCCTTAATACCTAGCACCATGTCCAAAAATGATGGAAGGAAGGAGACAGGAGGGAGAAAGCGAGGCAGGAAAGCCTTCCTTAGCACATATGGCACCTTTGGGCAGAGCAACCCATTAGAAAAAGGCACCCTGTCCTCTGGACTGATGGAGCCTTGATCCTTTCCACTCTCCTTCCCTTCCTCTGTATTCCTTTCTTCCTCAGTTTCAAGAGGGTAAGAGTGTGGACTGAAATCCATCCAGTTCTCCACGAGTCAAGCCTTGTATGTTACATGTGAATGGTTGTCTAAAATGATAACATTTATTGATGAATGTGTTCACAGTTTGGATAATTACTAACTGGAACTGGGTTTATTGTTTAAGAATTTTCAAAGTATCTTTCTTGCCCCAGATTATAGTTATCTTTAAAAATATATATACATAAGATTGGTTTTGATAGAATAATCTGATCCTTTGAAAGTAATGATATAGATTATTGTATCACTTGAACACTAATCCCAGTTCTGCTACTTAGTGGGGGTGACTTTGGGCAACTGAACACTTCCAAAATTTGATTTACTCAACTCTGAAATGGACAAAGTGTATGTACCTCAGAAGGTGTTATGAGGACTTGATGAGATAATGTTTATTGTGTACTTAGAACAGAGTTGATATGTTAGAATGATTATTACTGCAGCTTAATGACAAAGAATTTTGTAAAGATAATTTTTTCATATATATACTTTTTTCCCCCAACACTGTTTACTTTCCTCTCCTTTGGTGGAGCTGATCATGTTCCTTTCTACTGTAGAGGACATTTCACAAAGCCAGCCCAATCTGAGCTACTAATACGGTCTAGAAGTCTTGTGTGTGAGCTGTTCTCTTTAGTGGGGGTTGCAAACTGGAGCTGCTGGTGACCTTTTGTCACTCCACACAGAGAACCTGCCTGAGTCATTTGCCATTGCAAGAGATAGCAGAGCTAAATGTTGTAGAGCGGGATGTTCTAGGAGATATTGTTTAAGTTTCAGGATCTAGTCCTGATTGAAGCTACAGCTAGAAGCTAGAATTATCTCCAGATTTTTTCAATATGTGAACTTTGGGAGTTGAGTTTCTTTGATTTGCAAATGAAATGGACCAAACTAATTGTAATTTTATTATGGCTACTCATAATAGAGTTGACCCCTTTCATGCTTATTTATTATGGGACTGTTTGACCTCTCACTATTTAATGTCAATGAGTGTACTTTTAGCAAGTAACTTACTTGAAGTTAAAAATTAAATTGTTAGAATCTTTAGTGTACATGAAATTTAATTATCAATGATTATTTATCTGCAATAAGACCCTAGCAATTAGAGGTCTTTTATTTTTGAAAACTTAAAAACATTCTCATATGCTTACCTAGTTGTAAGCTTCTCCAGAGAAGAGAGAAGCTTACAATCCTCATGCACTTTAGTTCACCCAGCCCCAGGCAAAATGCCCTGTCACGTCATAGATGGTCACGGAACCACCTAGGATGTGGTTTCAGTGGACTTGCCTGCATCTCGGGTGGAGGATGTGCTTGTCTGCTTTTCTTTCTTCCTTCCTTCCTTCCTGCCTAACTTCCAAACTTAGTTCCTTTCTTTCTTGAGAAAAAAAAAAAAATTAAAGTACTAAAAAGTGTAAAGAATTAAGTAAAATACTCATGATTCCACTTCTCAAATTAACAATAATTAATATTTTGACCTGTTTTCTTTGGGCCTTTTTACTCTTCTCTGTATGACCATGCTCCGACTTTTTTCTCACACCCCTTCTCCTGGGCAACCACTGTCTTTACTTTAGGAAGGTGTAGATCCTTCCTGTTTATTCTCCATAACTTTACAAACCTGATGACTCTATGAACATCAGATATCATTGTTTTGTGGATGTGTTAATAAATTACATTGATGATATGTTCCTGTACATATTGTCCAGCATGTCTTTTTCAATTAACACGTGGTTGAATTAATTCACTATCCTTCTTTTATCCTTGATGGACACTTAAATAAATCCTTTTTGATATGTGTCATAAACCTGCTTTTACAAAACAAAATAATTATACTGTGTTTGGAAATCATAATAATTGCAATTTAAATTTTCAAAGTTAATGACTGGGAAGCAATTAGAAATACTAAATTTTACTGCACTGTAAACAGAGCTTCTGTATGATCAGTTTCACCAGATGCAGATTTTCTTAGTCTACTTCTTTTATATATTAACTTTCTATATGGATGCAACTATATCTTTACATTATTTATTTTTTTTAGTTTGTCCTTAGCTCATTTTAAAAGAATTATGTGATAATTTGCTCTAGCCACATTAACTGTTTTGTTGTCCTTTGTACATACCAGGCACACTCCCAGCTCAGGACCTTTGCACCTACTGTTCCCTCTGCCTGGAACAGTTCCCCATATCTCCACATGGTTTCTTCGTCATTTACCTAATATCTCTGGTCAAATGTGAGGCATTTGAGGCCTCTATGAGGCCTTATCGACTCTATTTAAAACAGCGCTTTTACCCCTCATAGGCACTCCCAATCTCCTTTTTTGCTGTATTTTTCTCTACAACATTTACTTATTTTACCCTATACTCTGTTCCACATTTTATTTTATTTTATTTTTTAACGAGTACCAGGGATTGAACCCAGTACCTTGTACACAGGAAGCAGGCGCTCAACCACTGAGCTACATCTGCTCCTCAGTTCCACTTTTTAATATGCTTATTGTTTATATTCTAAATTAAGCTGAGGCTCCACAAAAAGTAGAGGTTTTATCTGTTTTGTTTTTCTCATTATTGTAGCCCCAGAATCTAGAACAATGGTTGGCACATAATAATACTCAATAGTGTGTTGACTAAATAAATGAAAAGTAGAAAATATGAAAAATACAGAAAGTATAATGTAGAACAAAGAAAAGCACTCAGAAGCTTACCCTCTTAGAGACATTTTCCTATATTGCCTTTTTATTATTTTTAGAGGTATATTTTTATTTAGTTAAGACCATGTAACATATAGGTTTTTTGAGAAAAAATATAATCTTTTTTTTTTTTTTTAAGCTGGAAAACATATGCAGCACCAGAATTATTGAACTTAGTTGAAATCTTATTTTCTTATATGGCTATGCCATAGGCCCCTATTGGTTGGGATTTAGGTTGTTTTGATTTTGGGTTTTGTAAATGATACAATGATGAGCATTGGTATGCATAAAGCTTCATCTGTGTTTTCTGGGTTTAAAAACAATATATTCATAGAAATAAGATTACTGCATTTGAGTGAATGATTTATATTACCAATTACTTTACCCCAAAAAGATTGTATCAAATTACCTTGCTATCCATGCTATATAAAAAAGTTCATTTCTCCACATTCTCTTCGTCAGTGAGTATTTTAAAATAAAAACAATCTGCTATTGCAATAGAGAAAAAAAGTGTAGGTATTATGTTTAAATTTACATTTCTTTACTAGACAAGAAGAAAAATGGGAGAAAATGACCTGGCCTGGCCCTTTTAAATTATGGGAGGAAGAATGTCAGTGGAGATGTAATTAACCTCAAGAGCATGGATAAGAGTAAACATAGTAAAATAATTAGGATGTGATTAGTTTTGAGTATTTTATCTTTGTTTTTAATATAGTTATTTAATTTTAAATTTATATAATTTAATTTTAAATGATCCATGCAAAAAACAGCTTGCAAAATTACTAGAAATTTGACAGTTGGCTCTCATAAGCAGTACAAGCCAGCTACAGATTACCACATACCTCACCCCACCCCCTGTGTAGCCAGCATCCAATACATGGAGGTAGAGAAGTCCACCTTACTTGCCTTTGTGGGGCAATTCATGTTCCAGAACTTCCCATAGATTTCACTGAAACTAGTCTCCAGTTGAGATGATATTCATGTTTAGAGAGAAGCCCATTATGCTTCTCTCATTCCCTTCTCCTGAGAGCACTCCAAGAGTACATCATTTGTACCAGAACACTCATCTCAGGCTCTGTTTCTGGGAACTCCAACCTAAGCCATCACTATATTAAAATTATTTTAAGTGGAATGCTGGGATGAAACCTAATTGACAGGACTGAGGAATGAATTGTAAGGTGAGGAAATGGGGACAGCTAGTGCACCCAGATTATTTGAGAAGTAAGAATAAAAACAAGTCAGGAACTAAACTAAGTAGAATGTAGGTGAACTACAAAGCTTTTGGATGTTGCATGATGTGAAAATCAGAGAGAAGCAGAAGATGAAGTGTTGAAATCAGCTTTTACACTTTGCTCTCCAAACTTATATTCTCTTTCTCTGCTTCACAGCATTTATTCCATTTCCTAATTACATTTTCACTTGTGTGTTTGTAAACACTTGTCTGTAAAAAAATAGATTGTGAGTCCCATGAGTGAAGGACCTTGTACATTTTAGTCTCCAGTGAATATCCAATGCTTAACATAATGGCTTTCTCAGAGTAGTACTTTTAATTGAATGAATAAATGAATAAATAAATGAATGAATAACACATAAATGGGAAGATGGGGTAACACAAGAATTTATAATTTTGTTTAAAATATTCAAAGCAAGTTCTTCAATTTAAAGGAAATTATAAATGAGGGAAAATGTCTTTCATATTTACCCCCATATTTACTTTTTCTGGCATTTTTCATCCCTTTGTTCAGATCCAAGTTCCCACCTGGTATCATTTTCCTTGTACCTGAAGAACTTCTTTTAACATTTCTTACAGTATCAAATTCTCTCAGTTTTTGCTTATGTAGATTCATTTTTATTTAGCTTTTAATTTTAAAAGATATTTTTTCTGGATATAGGATTCTAGATTGACCTTAAAATTTTTTATATTTCATTACTTTAAATTTGTGTTTTTGCATTGTCCTCTAGCTTATATTATTCCTGATGAGAAGTGTGAGATAATTCTTATCTTTGTACTTCTTTATGTAATTAATATATATTTTTTTCTCCTTTTAAGATATGCTCTTATCACTGTTTTTCAGCAATTAAGACATGTTTTAATGTGATTTTCATTTTGTTTACCTTGCTTGGGGTTCACTGAGATTTTTGAATCTGTGGGTTTATAATGTTTATCAAATTTGAAAAATATATGCCACTATTTCATGAAATATTTTCTCAGTCTTCCTCCCCTCTTTTTCCTATAACTCCAATTACATGTATATTAGACCATTTAACATTGTTTCACAGGTCACTGAGGCTTTGTTAATTTTTGCAGTCATTTTTCTTTCTGTGTTTCAGTTTGAATAGTGTTTACTGCTATGTCTTCAAGCTCACTAATCTTTTCTTCTGTAGTGTCTAATCTGTTTAGCTTATCCAGTGAATTTTTCAATTCAGATATTGTAATTTTCATCAATTGAAAGGTCATTTGGTTCTATCTTATACTTTCCATTTTTTCCCCTAATTATGTTTATATTTTATTTTAAATCCTTGAGTATGTTTGTAATAGCTGTTTTAATGTCCTTGTCTGTTGAGTCCATAATCTATCATTTTAAGATCTGTTTTTGACTGGTATTTCTCCTGGCTATGGCTTTCATTTTCTGGCATCATTTCATTTCTAGTAATTATTGACTGGATGGAAGACATTGTAAATATTAGCTTATTGAGCACTTAATTTTATGTATTCCTTTATAGAATGTTGAATTTTGTTCTGGCAGGCAGTTACAGATCAGCTTGTTCCTTTTGAAGCTTGTTAGGGCAGGTCTAGAACAGCTTTTATTCTAGATAAATTACTCCTCAGTTTCCAGTCCTGTGTGAATTTTATAGCTTCCTGATTTTTCTTTGCCTGGATTTTTTGAATGTCACTCTAAGCATGTATGGATTTTTATTTTTTTAAGGAAATACTGGGGATTTTGAACCTAGGACCTCATACATGGAAAGCACGTTCTTAACCACTGAGCTACATCTGACCCCCACATGAGAGTTGGTTTTTTCATTTTTGTTTTTAGGAGGTACTGGGAATTGAACTTGGGACCTCATACTTGGGAAACAGGTGCTCAATCACTAGAGCTACATCTGCTTCTACACGTGTTATTATTCATAAAAATTGTTATTCATGAAAAGACTCAGACTTCTAGAACTTTCTCTTTCTAGTTCTGTGCCCCTAAAATTACAGCCACCTCAGCCTCTATGAACTCAATTTTCTATTTCCTCAACTTAGAAAGACTACTCTGGTTTGCTAGGGTATACTCCTCTCTGCACTGCAATCTAAAAAGACTTCCTAGATAGAAAGCTGGAGTGACCATAAGGCTTACTTTGTTCCTTTTTTCACAGGGACACAGTCCTCTGCTTTCCATTGTACAATGTCTGAAAATCATTGCTTCATGTATTTTTTCTGGTTTTTAGTAATTTAAAATGAGAGTTCCCTCATTTTGTCCTAGTTACTCCGTCATGGCTTGAAGCAGAAATGAGTTCTTCAACTTAGAAAATAAAAATTCCTTAAGAAGATTCTCAAACTGCTATGATTAATCTGCATTCTTAAGAAACATTTTAGCTATATAAATTATTGTTTGTCTTATATATTTCTATTCCATAAGCAGCTGGAATCTAGGTACTCATTCCAGTTTCTTATCTACCATCTTTATTCCTTATTAAATTTTCTTGGGCTCTGTGCTGATCTTCATTTTTGGCCACAATGAAAGATCCCCTCTGCATTTGATTAGTTTCTGAGTATTATTATATAAACCTTGCAACCTTTGTTATGAAAACTTTTTGCTACTGAAGTACCCTGCTATTTACCATGCTGCATATTTTTGAATTGTGTTTCTACATACTAGTTTTGATTGCCCTTAAGTTTTCACCTTATGAAATTTTTTGATCTTTGCCAACTGCCCTCTGAGAAAATCTTGTCTTGCTTCCATTCATGATCATATTATTCTCTGTAGAGGTCTTTAAAATATGGCAGAAAAAATAGGAACCCTGACACTGGTGAAAAGGGCCTCTTGTTAAAGAAACAAATGAGGTTGAATAACCAGAGATGCTAAACTGGGCTCTAACTTCAAAGACCCTTTATGGCAGTACTGTCCAATAGAACTTTCTATGAAGATGGACATGTTCTATATGGACACCATTCAATATGGTGGCCACTAGCCAGCCATGTGTGGCTATTAAGCACTTGAATTGTGGCTTGCACAACTGAAGTACTGAATTTTTAATTTAATTTAATTTAATTTAATTTAAATTAATGTAACTATCCATATGGGACTAGCAGCTACTACATTGCCATTCTATAACAATCCTATTTTAGTTATAGGAAGAATTTGTAAAGGATCAGAACAATTAACTGTTGATAGTCCTATAAACATTTTATTGTGGATTTAAAAATGTTACATAGGGGAACGGTATTTGGATAAACAGTGTATAAAATAAAAAAGAGTTTTTGGATATTGCATGTGATGGGGCACTGTTACTATATACCAATGGCCTTGAGTTGGAGAAAGGGCTCAGATCACATTGTTTTGACCCTTGGAGTTACGGGCATCTAAACTTTTAAGTAATATATTTTAGGTATTTATTTCTTACTGTGTCACTGATTGCTACACCTCCATCCTGTCAACTCTTTCTACCTAAAACAAATCCTTTCAAGTTAAATGAAGTATTTTAAACCACATAGGAAAGATGGAGAGCATTTATGATATGGTAGAAGACCATGTTTAAAATGTATCACCTGTATTAAAAAACTCAATTTTCAAATAGGAGTTAATAATATTTTCAATTGCTTTCACATGCATTATCTCATTTCTTCCTTTCAATAGCCCTATGAGTCAAGTAGAGTGGGTGTTATTATTTCTGTTTCATAGATGTGAATAGTGGGGCTTCAGAAAAGTGACTTGCCTTCTTGGTCACTGAGTATTTGAACCCAAATGATTTTATTCATTGTCTATTTTTTCCCAATTTACTAGTTATCTTAATGAGGATGCTTTGTTTTTTAAAATAACTGGTTCTTTCAGTTTCTTCAAAACAGTGTGACTTCAAACTTGTACAGCTTCACATTTATAATTTCTATGCTTCAACAGGGAGAAAGCTTTGATTCATGTCAGTTGAAAATTAATGGTATGCTCATATTTTATTTAATAAATATTAATGGTTGGATTTGGCAGAGGGCAGGGGGCTATTTTAAACCTTTACTGTAAAGAGGAGCATTATCACATCCTCAAATTTGATTTCTAGAGTGCTTATTTATCAATATTTATCAGACACTTTGGTTGGTTCTAATTATGCTTCCTAGTTCACCCTGAAAAACACCTTTCAGGCAGTGTTGCTTCATTAAGTGTATTCCAGAGTGCACTTATTTAGCAGTTTTGTCCTTCAGCAAATGTTTGTTCCATCTTTGAGATATAACTCAATTGTTGTTGTTTTTTCCATCAGCACATGATACAATAGAAATCCTAAAATCAATAGCACTTTTTATTCCTACACAATTGATGCATAACAGCCTTCTTCACATTGAGGTTTAATGTGTTGTAAATTAATTATCTGGAATGAATACAGGGTCAATGGACCTTGGTATGACCGGGATGCAATGTTAAAGTATTCCATTTCCTCCTCTGCTTCTCAGCATTCTTACTCTGCCTTTTGTTCACGTCAGTTATACCATCTTCTGCAATAAGCTCCCTTAAGAGTAGATAATGTCCCTCTAGGGATTGATCGATAGAAAAAAATTTGCTTTACCATAAATTTGCTAAACTATTTTCTGCCTTCCAGGCAAAAAAGAGGCATTTTTATCTGTAATATATCCAGTGGCACTTTTTTTTTCTCTTAAGAACATGTAATTGGAATTTGGAATTGCCCAAGTGAAAATAACAGACTTTCTCTTAATTCAGAGTGATATCTTAAAAGATGTGTGCAAATACATGTGCGTTTTATTATCTACCACTCTTTATTGGAAATGAGGATAATTGTTTATTTTCCAGAGTCCAGTTCAAGAAAAATAACTTTATCTATCCCATAATCTAATTGTAGACATGATGGCAATTCCATTTCAAAGGATATAAAATCAGACACAGTAAAGTGGATTTTCCATCAGAAGCAGAGCAATTAAAAAGCAGGAATTCACTAAGTTTTAAAGTACTCAATTTTCTATTTTCTTTAAAATAAGAATAGTAGAAGCAAACTCCATTATAGTTTCGAGGATAGCTCTGCTATTAGTAGCTATAGAAACAAGGTAACCAGGTAGTGAACAAGAAAGAAAGAGGGAGAGAGGGAGGGAGGAAGAGAAAAACAGAATATGAATAGAGGGAAAAAAAACACACAAAACTGGCTGTAACATTTAAATACTAATACTGTGATTTGGGGACTGGTGAATTGGGAAGTAGATTGGCCAACACCATTGTTAGTTTGTCAGTATGAACACTTCATTGTTAACGCCTGGTTTCTCTGGGACTTTGGTTGATGATACTGTACCTAAACAAAATGAATATGACCATCTTCAAAGAAGAGGTAGTGAAGACTAGGGATATAGACAGACAAGTGCTGAAATTCAGGAAGCACCCTAGGGTCAGCTTCATGATTTTTTGCAGAAGCCCTTTCCCTTCTGTCAAGTTCAGAGTTGGAGAGTGGAACCAAATCTACTTTACTTCCCTTGACAACAAAGTCAACACCACTTGTAAATCTGACCTCCTCCTGTTGCAGCTCTGAGTGTCAAAGGTGGGGAGCTCAGTGGAATGCCAAAAGGGTCATACAAGACAGAACACATTTTCCAACCTCCAACTTGTCACATGTCTGGTGGAAATGTTTCTGATCTTAGTTTAAATTCCTCAGGAACATTTTCTGCTTAGACTTTATCCCCACATCTGCCCTGGGTCATCAAAGCATATTACATTGTTGCTTGAGCTTTAGAAACACCCTAACAACCAAGATGGATGCTCACAGGAATAGCCTTTCTAGCTAAGGGAAAGTGTTTTCTTGCTAGTCAGAGTCTTAGAGGATTGTACAGGTATAAAATATAGCCTCTATGCTTCTATTCCTGAAAGATAAATTATGACATGTCCCAACAGATACTTAAAATGGCGGTAATTGCTAAAAATTAAGCTTTCATAAAAAGGAACTATACTTTTTCACTGTATCATCATCTTGAGCTACTTAACAGAATAACAAGGAGCTTGGGGGGTGCCAAATGGCAAGCAATGTGTGAAAACAAATGACTAAGTTCAGGTTTTTGGAGTGAAATGAACTATGTTAAAGGGCAGTATCATATTATAATGGTAAAGAACAGGAGTTGGTTGACTATAGCCACAGCCAAATCCATCCATCTGGCTGCCTGTTTTTGTAAATAAAGTTTTATTGACATAGTCATGTCTATTCCTTTATGGATTGTCTATGACTCACATGGCAGACTTGAGTAGTTGCAACAGGGACTGTATGGCCTGCAAAGTTGAAAATATTTACTATCTGACCCTTTACAGAAAGAGTTTGGAAACTTCTGGGAAGATGGCATCAGAGTAGGTAGGCAGGGCCCAATTCTCTCCCAAAAACAAAAGAGGAAAAACAAAGCTATCCAAGGGAGCTACTTTAGGGATCTGCAGACCAGGAGAGTGCTGTGCATCATCCAGGAAGGAGAGGGAGAAGGAGACAAAGAGGTCAAACAAAAAACCATGAGTTACTTGCCCCTGCGGCTGGGAACAGCATATATACCTCAACCTCAAAGCAAATAGCCTCATTAAAAACCCTGGCTCACTGCAGCCAACTGAGAGCAGAATAAGGTCCTTCTCCCTGTGAGGATGAGGGGTCTGGCAGAGGTTGGAGAGTGGTTTCTCTTCAGTGAGTTTGGCCAGCTGAACCTGCTTTGAATCTTGGCTGTAGTAAGCCCAGGAAGAGAAGGTTGAAAGAGACCTATCTGTTGGGAAGCTGAAGGGCAAATAGGTGTGGGATTAGCACCTGGCAAACTCAGAGTGAGAAAGGGGTAATGGTGAGGGGAGTTAGGATGGGTTGAACAGAGGGGAAAAAAAAGACCCAAGTCAGTGCTAAAGTAGCCCAAGGGAGAGGGGAGTTGGGATATTATCAGGAAGGCTGTCATACCACCTGCCCTGAGAGAGAGAGGAACTAGATCACTAAGGGGGTAGACAGAGGACAGGCACCTAACAGCCCGGGAGAGAAGGAAGCCAGTAGAGATGGTGGGCAAACTATTAGAAGCCAATTTGCCTAAGGGGAAGGGGGGTGGAGAGAGCCAGATATGTTTTCAGAAGCCTATCTAGCCTATGGAGTGGATATAGCTCACATATACTAGGTCCCTGGTTCAATCACTGGTATTCCATAAGAGAGGGGATCCAGAGAATGATCCAGCAGTTTGTTAGGCACACAGCTGGCCCCTCGTGACAGGGAACTTATAGACAGAAATTGTTTTGTTTTGGGCTTTTTGATCTGTTATTTTTTTAATTTTTATTATTAAAAATACTTTTTATTCTTTATTTTATTCTCTAAAACTGGATACCTTACCTATGGAGGGAAGGCTGCAGGGTGATTGATTGATGAGTACCAGCAGCCTGAGATGGTTCCTAGGGGCCTAAAAGGGAAGCCTGTTTTTCCTGGGTTAATTTTGTTTTTTTCTCTTTCTTTGTTTCTTTTTTCTCCTTTTCCTTCTTTTTTCTCCTTAGTTTCTTTGTTCCTTTTCTTTTTTCATTTTTCCCTCTTCTGTTGCTTTCTTTCATTCCACTTTCTCTTGTTTGTTCTTTTTTTCTTCTTTTTCTTCTCTTCTCATCTTTCCAGTCTTTTATTTTATTCTATTTTTTTCTTGTTTCATTTTTTAATTACACCTTTTAAATTCTTATTCCTTTGTATTCTTTATGATTTTTCACACTTATTACTTATTTTTTTCCTGACCCTTTTATGATTCCTTTTCTAATTTTTTTTACTATTACTATTATTCTTTTACTTTTCTTCTTTCTCTCTTTTCTATGTTCTTAATATTTTTTTCAAGGGAATACAAATAGCTACAAGGAAATAGAATAAGTAGAACCAAGTGAATAAGAGGAACCTTAACACACACACAAAAAAAACAAAATAAAACCCTAGAATAGAAAGAGAAGCTAACCATCTGAATAAGCCCATCAAGATAAGCAGATGCCTAGACACCAGCAAAAAAATTACCAGCGGTAATAAGAAACAGGAAGATATGCTTTCTTCCAATAGGAAGAAGACATACTGAATATAGAAAAAAATCAGCAGGGACTCAGGGAATTGAATGACAATGCAAAATGCACAAACATACACATTGCAGGCATCCCAGAGGGAGAAGGGAAGGGAAAGGGGGGCAAAAGGGGTGTTGGAGGAAATAATGGCTGAAAATTTCCCAACTCTTTTGAGAGACATGGATGCACATGTCCAGGAAGTGCAGTGCACTCCATACTGTATAAATCCTAACAGACCTACCCCAAGACATGTAGTTATCAAACTGTCTGATGCTCAAGACAAAGAAAGAGTACTGAAAGCAGCAAGAGAAAAGAGATCCATCACATACAAGGAAAGCACGATAAGATTAAGCACTGATTTCTCATCTGAAATCATGGAGGCAAGAAGGCAGTGGTATGACATAGTTAAGATGTTAAAAGAAAAAAACTGCCAGCCAAGAATTCTGTATCCAGCAAAGCTGGCATTCAAAAATGAGGGAGAGTTCAAAATATTCACAAATAAACAGAAATTAAGAGAGTTTATCAACAAGAAACCTGCCCTTCAAGAAATACTAAAGGAAGTTCTGCAGATTGAAAGGCAAAAACAGGAAAGAGAGGGTTGGAAAAGAGTATAGAAAAGAGGATTATTAGTAAGAGTAACTAGAAGGATAAAAAGAGAAATAAAAACAAAATATGACATATATAAGCCTAAAGAAAAAATGGCTAATGTAAGTACTGCTTTGACAGTAATAAAATTGAGTGTTAATGGATTAAATGCTCCAATCAAAAGACACAGATTGCAGAATGGATAAGGAATTTTGACCCCCCCATCTATATGCTGTCTACAAAAAATCCACCTTAAACCCAGGGATGCAAGGAGGTTGCAAGTGAAAGGTTGGCAACAATTTTACATGCAAACAATAACCAACAAATGGTAGAGTTAGCTATACTAATATCAGACAAAATAGACTTTAAATGTAAAACTATTGTAGGAGACAAAGAAGGGCACTATATATTAATAAAAGGGGTAATCTATCAAGAAGAAAGAACAATCATAAACCTTTATGCACCTAACCAGGGTTCCCAAAAATACATGAGGCAAAATTAGAAAAACTAAGTGGAGAAATAGATGCCTCTACAACTATAGTGGAGGACTTTAATATATCATCATCACCATTAGAACATCTCGACAGAGGGTGAATAAAGAAACAGAAATCTTGAATAATATGTTAGAGGATCTAGACCTAATAGACATACAGAACATTACATCCAAATAGAGCAGGATATACATTCTTCTCGAGCACACATGAATCATTCTCCAGAATAGACCACATGCCAAGTCACAGAACAATTCTCAACAAATTCAGAAAGATTGAAATTATACAAAGTAATTTCTCTGACCACAACGGAATGAAGCTGGAAATTAATAAGGGGCAGAGAACCAGATTAGGCACAAAGATATGGAAGTTAAACAACATACTCTTAGACAATTAGTGGGTCAAGGAGGAAATTGTAAAGGAAATCAGTAACTACCTTGAAACAAATGAAAATGAGAACACAACATAGCAAAACCTATGGGATGCAGAAAAAAATGCTGAGAGGGAAATATATAGCCAAAAATGCCTATATTAAAAAAGAAGAAAGACCTAAAATCAAAGACCTAATTGCATACCTGGAGGAACTAGAAAAAGAACAACAAATTAATCCCAAAGCAAGCAGCAAGGAGATTAGAGCAGAAGTAAATGAAATTGGGAATTAAAAAAAAAAAAAAAAAAAAAACAGAAAAATTTAACAAAACCAAAATCTGATTCTTTGAGATTAATAAAATTTATAAACCCTTAGCCAGACTAATGGAAAGAGTTTGCCATCCCCTGGTTAAAAGTATGGACTATTGAGTCACACTGCCTGGATATGAACCTGGCTCTGGCACTTGTGGTGGTGTCTTCAGCAGGTATTCTTTTTTTTAATCTTCTTTATTTGAGAAGTTGTGTTTATAAAACAATCATGCATACCATACAGGATTCTCATACATTACCCCATTACCATACCTTACATTGTTATGACACATTTGTTACACTTGATGAAAGAACATCATCATAATATAACTGCTATCTATAGTCCATAGTTTATACTTGGTGTATACAAACCACCCTATTATTAACACCACATTTTAGTACTGTGTATTTCTTATAGTTCATGAGAGATCTAATATTTGTACTGTTAACCACAGACCATCATTGTTTTCTTTTCTTTTTGTCTATTTTTATTTACCAGAGTCTATCATTTACCACAGGTTCACTGTGTTATACTGTCGCCTGCCTTATACAATCCATCCAAAGCATACCCTCAGTGTCTCTCAGTTTCATTAGAGTGGTGCTGTCATCAGCTCAGTCCATTTCAGAACGTTTTTTCCAAAAGGAAGAAATCTCATGCCCTCTTATACCTTCCATTATTGACCCTTAGCATTGATGTGGTACCTTCTTTGCCATTACTGTAAAAATATTGCAATATTGTTGTTAACTATATTCTATACATTACATTAGTTATATTTTTCCATGTATCTACATATTCTTAACACCTTGTAATAGAGGAACATTTTTGTGTTTGTACTATTAACCACAGTCATCATCTACCACTGAAATCACTATGTTATACAGTCCATAGATTATCCTCTAGCTTTCTTTCAACTGACATTAACCTTCCTAGATTACCCCATTATACTCACTATCATGTTTTACCATAAATTCTATCCATTTCCCCACATTTAGAATCCACCTTATTAAACATTCTGCTACATTCAGCATCAGCTCCCCCTTCTTAACCCACATTCTATCTTCCAGTAACATATACTCTAGAGTTTAATTCCATGAATTTGCTTATCACGTTTAGTTAATATTAATGAGACCATACAATAGTTGTCCTTTTGTATCTGGCTTATTTCACTCAAGATAATGTTCCCAAAGTTCATCCATGTTGTCATATGTGTCCTGATTTCATCTTCTTACAGCTGAATAGTATTATAATATATGTATATCATGTTTTGTTTATCCAGTAATCAGTTGATGGACACTTGGGTTGTTTCCATCTGTATTAGTCACCCAAAGGGGTGCTGATGCAAAGTACCAGAAATCTGTTGGCATTTACAAAGAGTATTTATTTGGGGTAAAAGCTTACAGTCACAAGGCCATAAAGCATAAGTTATTTCCCTCACCAAAGTTTGTTGCCATGTGTTGGAGCAAGATGGCTGCCAGTCTCTGTGAGGGTTCAGCCTTCCTCTTCCTCCTAAGGCTCCATGGTCTCAGCTTCTTTTGTTCTCAGCTGTAGGCTAGCATAAGGCTTGTCACTCTCCCCGAGGCTTATTTCTTTCTGGGCTCAGCTGCTCTGTTCTCTCCACAAGGTCAGCTGTAGACTATCAGGCTCATCTCTCTTCCCGGGGCTGTGTCTATGAAGCACTCTCTCTTCCTGCATATTTGCTTCTGTGTGAGCATCTGGCTGGGATGGACACTGAATCACACAATTATCTTAACATAATTTAATCAAACATCTTAGCTAAATCTAATACAATCAAAAGGTTATCACGTCAGAGGAACAGACCAGTTTACAAACATAATCTATATTTCTTTTTGGAATTCATAAATAATATCAAACTGCTACACTCCACCCTCTGATTTCCAAAAAGACATTACAATATATTTAAAAAGACACCCTTAAATCAGTAACAATACTAAGTACACAATCATATCACATTCAGTCTAAAGAAATACCGTTTGTCTTGGGACAAAGTCCCATCTGGCTCTAGACCTCTGAAACTTACAAAATGATTTATCCACTTCCAATATACAAATAGACAAAGGATAAACATTTGCATTAATATAAGGAGATATTGGGAGGGAAATATGAATCATGGGTCCCCTACATTTCTGTAAACCTACATGTCATAGTAATTCTCAAATGATGGTTTCTTCTCCCTGGGTCTCATGGGGACACACCCTTTCCACAGGCTTGCCCAATGGCTATTTTCTTGGTTCCACTCTTATCAAGCATCTGGGTGGTGACTGAGCTCCGGACCTCATGCTCCAATAGCATTGGGGTAGTGACCACACCTTCCCCGATCTCTAGGGTGGAGTCTTAACACTCCTAGTACAGTGAGGTGAAGGCAACATCTTCCCTAATCTTTGGCATACAGGCCCAACCCTCTCAGAACAATGAGGTGGTGACCTGGACTTCCCTAATTCATACGGGACAGGCCTACTGCTCTCAGACCTACGCCATGTTGATCTTACCTTCCTTAACCATTGGGGAATGTGCTCCACCATCTCTGTTTTTCAGGGAAAAACTCTCCCTGAAAAGTGGGTGAGAACATCCACCCTCTTCAACTGCTGAGACAAACTCACCCTCTCTGTACACATGAGTGGGGTTCCTCTCCTGGCCCAAGGAGATGTCTTAATTCCAGACCTCAGCTTCCATGGTTTTCTTCTTAAGGCTGTTTTCCCTTCCATATCTCCCCTCCATGTCCCTTTTAATCCAGACTGACAGTGGTTTTGTTCATACAGCTCTTGCAAAAATCTTGTTGGTTTAACATGCAGGAAGCAGGGGTCCAAGCCATCAGACAGCAAGACTTTCCACAAGTCTTTCCTAGATAACTACATTTTCAAACCTGATTTACAAGTTCCAAGTTTAGTTAAGTCTTCAAATCGGCCAATATCATCTGGGGGCTTGATTTTCAGAGGCTTGGAGTTTCCAGAATCAATTTCTGGTTTCTTTGTGCCCAACAATTCAGTTCTCAGCGTCTCTCTCTCGTCTAGCATTTTGCTATAAGCTGCAAGGAAAAACTAAGCCGCATTCTCTGAGTTTACTTTGGAAATTTCTTCAGCTAAATGTCCAGGCTCACCATTTTCAAAATTCTGCCTTCCATATAACATCAGGAGTCAATCTTGCTAAGTTCTCTGCAACTTTAAAACATGGATCACCTTTTCTCCAGTTTCCAATGATAGTTTCATCATTTTCTTCTAAGGCCTCATAAAAAGTCTCTTTAGCGTCCATATTCCTACCAACAGTTTCTTCAAAGCACTCTAAGCTTTTTATATCAAACATTTCACAATTATTTCCTTCTAAGGCCTTATAAAAAATAACTTTACACCATCTTTTAGCAATTGTGAATAATGCCACTATGGAACATGAGTGTGCAAATGTCTGTTCGCATCTTTGCTTTCACTTCTGAATGTATTCCTGATGGTGTGATTGCCAGATCACATAGCAGTTCTATATTTAACTTATGGAGGAAATGCCAAACTGTCTTCCACAGAGGCTGCACCATTCTACATTCCCACCAACAGTGAAGGAGTTGTCTCTTTTTTTTTTTTTTTTTATTAACGGCCATTCTGTAAGGCATGAAATGATATCTCATGGTAGTTTTGATCTGTATTTCTCATACAGCTAGTGATGCTGAGCATCTTTTCATGTGCTTTTTGGCCATTTTTATTTCCTCTTTGGAAAAATGACTGTTCAACTCTTTTGCCTATTTTTCATTTGGGTTTCTTATCTTTTTATCGTTGAGTTGTATGATCTTTTTATAAAACATGGAGATCAAATCCTTATTGGATACATGGTTCCGAAATTTTTCTCCCATTGAGTAGGCTCCCTTTTCACTTTCTTAACAAACTCATTTGAAGCACAAAAGTGCTTAATTTTGAGGAGGTCCCATTCATCTATTTTTTCTTTTGTTTGTCAGCTTTGGATATAAGTTTTAAGAAGCTACCACCTACCACAAGATCTTGAAGATATTTCCCTACATGTTTTTCTAGGAGTTTTATGGTTCCAGCTTTTATATTTAGGTCCTTGATCCTATTTGAGTTAATTTTTGTATGAGGTATGAGCTACAGGTCCTCTTTCTTTCTTTTAGCTATGGATATACAGCTCTCCCAGCACCATTTGTTAAAATTGTACTGTTCTGACCCGGCTGGGGTTTGGCAGTCTGGTCTAAAATCACTTGACTGTGGATGTGAAGGTATATTTCTGAATTCTTAATTCAATTCCCTTGGTCAATATATCTTCTTTGTGCCAGTACCATGCTGGGTTTTTTGTTTTGTTTTGTTTTGTTTGTTTTGAGGTACCATGGTCTGGGGGCCAGGAATTGAACCCAGGACATTGTATATGGGAAGCTGGTGCTCAATCACTAAGCCACATCAGCTCCCCTGAGTTGGTGTTTTTTTGTTTGTTTTGCTTGTTGTGTTGTTGTTGTTGTTGTTGTTGTTGTTTTTAAGAGGCACCGGGAACTGAACCCAGGACCTTCCATGTAGGAAGGAGACACACAACTGCTTTAGCCATATCCACTCCCAGTACCATACTGTTTTTACCACTAGCTACAGTGGTACCTCGGTACTCATTGTTAATTGGTTCTGGGAGGTGTGATGAGTACCAAACAAATTTTTCCCATAAGCAATAATGTAAATAAATTTAATGCATCCCCAAACCAAAGAAAATGCACATTTTTAAGGCAATATGCAAAAAGATAGGGTTGTATATATTACTTTACATGAGAAGCAAACCTAAAATTTAAGTAATACTTGGTAATCTAAGTATTTACTTAGATTAAATAAATTAAAACCTTCACTTTACCTATACTGAGAAGAGTCCATGGTGGGAGGAAAGTGGTGAGGGGGAGAGGTTACATGGCATGTTGTTTGGAAAGAGAGTCCCCCTTCAAGAGAACATCGGGTACTTGCACTTCAAGTGTTATTTCTCTTTTCTGCCTTTTTTCAACTTGCACCACAGGCTCTGACACACTCTTTGTCACCTTCAATAAAAACTTATCTAGTGAGGTCTGCTTCTGTCTTCTTTTCAGAATTTCTCAAAAGTGTGAAATTTTTTGGTCATGAATAAATTCATATTTCTGCTTGTCAGAGCTTTGTCTGGATGGAACTTCTCCACAACGTTTTGAATTTCTGCCCATCTTGCACACATTTCTTTTATCAAGGAACTGGGGACATCCTCCCTTTTCTCCTCCTCACCTGAAGAAATCTCTGCAGGAACCTCTTGTTGCTGTTCCTTCTGTAATTCCTGCAGTTCGTCAGTGCTGAGCTCTTCATGATGTTCCTGCACTAACTCCTCATCAGCAGCATCGACCTCCAGACCCATGGATTGTCCCAAAGATACAATATCCTGCACAACTGTACCCTCTGTACCTGCAGGCTTGGGATCAGCCTCAAACCCTTCAAAGTCTCTCTGAATCACAGCTTCTGGCCACAAATTCTTCCATGCTGAATTCATGCTGGTCCTCTTTTTAAAATTACCAAACAAGCCGTGGCTGGCTTTAAAAACTTCAACACTTTCATCACTCGGTTACGTTTGTTTTTAAAAAGATCTGCATGCAACACTTTCACTTTTTCACATATCATGGCTTCCAATACACTTGCCCACTAACTGCTCACTGCTTCTCGCTTACCCAGATTAGTAACAGCTTTTCAACTTTCTCGTGTGTTTGAGAATGCTACTTTGTTACTGCTTTAACTCCTTTGGCAATATCAGCCTTTTTTATCATTTTTTTATTTTTAATGATGGCATACCATACTCCCTAGTAAGATCAGCAATGTGAATACCATTCTCATATTTGCCTATTATTTCTTTTTTTTACTCAATGGTGGTGCAAAGTAATTTTCCTTTCTGCTCAGCACTATCACTGCTCATTTTCTTCGGACCCATGATGAACAATGGCATGTGCACAGGGCAAGAGCTACCACATGACTAATGTGTGACCCTTTGTTTCAGCTGGAAAGGGTAGCAAGTCACGAGGCAACTGACACTGAGAAGTGCCAGCTTGTGCGTCAAGTACCAAACAAACGACGAGTACGGGACAAAATTTTCATGTCAAAATGCATTGAGTACCAAATTTGATGAGTTTCAAAGCAGTCAAGTACCAAAGTATGACTGTAAGTAATATGCTTTAAAGTCAGGGAGTAAGAATCCTTCAACTTTGTTCTTCTTTTTAAAGACATTTGTGGCTATTTGGGGTCCCTTACCCTTCCAAGTAAATTTGATAACTGGCTTCCCATTTCTGAAAAAAAAGGCTGTTGGAATTTTTATCCAGATTTCTTTGAATTGCAAATCAGTTTGGATAGAATTGACAATGATATTTAGTCTTCCAATCCGTGAACATGGAATCTCCTCCATTTATTTAGGTCTTCTTTGGTTTCTTTTTACCAGTTTTTTTTGTTGTTGTTGTTTTCTGACTACAGGTCTTTTATGTCCTTGGTTGAGTTTATTCCTAAACATTTGATTCTTTTAGTTGCTATTGTAAATGGATTTTTTTTTTCTGACTTCCTCCTCAGATTGCTCTTCAGTAGTGTATAGAAATGCTACTGATTTTTGTGTATTAATCTTGTATCCCACCACTTTGCTGAGCTTATCTATTAGTTTTCATAGGTTTGTTGTGGATTTTTGGGGGGGATTTTTCTACGTATAGGGTCATATCATCAGTGAATAGCGAAAGTTTTACTTCTTCCTTTCTTATTTGCATGCCATTTATGTCTTTTTCTTGCCTAACTGCTCCAGCTAGAACTTGTAGCACAATATTGAATAACAGTGGTGACAGTGGGCATCTCTGTTTTGTTCCCAATCCTAATGAGAAGGCTTTCAGTTTTTCACGGTTAAGTATAAAGTTAGCTGTGGGTTTTACATATATACACTTTACCATGTTGAGAAAGTTTCCTTCTATTCCTATCTTTTGGAGTGTTTTTTTTTTTTTTAATCAGGAAAGGATGCTGTATTCTGTCTAATTCCTTCTCTGCATTAATCAAGATGATAATGTGATTTTTCTTCTTCAATTTATTAATGTGATTTAACCACCCTTGTATACTTGGGATAAAACACACTTGATTGTGGTGTTTAATTTTTTTAGGTGCTTTTGGATTCAGTTTGCAAGTATTTTTTGAGGATTTTTGCATCTATATTCATTAGAGAAATTGAGCTGTAATTTTCTTTTTCATAGTATCTTTATCTACTTTTGATATTAGGATGATGTTGGCTTCATAGAATGAGTTTGGTAGCATTCCTTACTGTTCAATTTTTTTGGAAGAGCTCAAATTCGAGTGCTATTAGATCATCTTCGAATGATTGGTAGAATTCACCTGTGAAACCATCTGGTCCTGAGCTTTCCAATTTTGGAAGATTTTTGATGACTGTTTCAATCTCTTTACTTGTGATTGGTTTGTTGAGGTCTTCTATTTCTTCTAAGGTCAGTGTGTGTGGTTCATGTGTTTCTAGGAATTTGTCCATTTTATCTATGTTGTCTAGTTTGTTGGCATACAGTTATTCATAGTATCCTCTTATGATGTCCATTTCTTGAGCAGGTATTCTTTATACCTCAATTTCTTAATCTATAAAATGGGCATAATAGTAGCAATTTCCTTTTAGGTTGCTGTGAAGATTACATGGGATAATATATGTTATTCTAGGAGTCTACCTGGCAAGGAGTAATCAGTATCCTATTCTACTGCCCCCTGATTCTCAAACCTCCCAGAAAATTTCTGGATCCCTACTAAAATCATCTTTGCTTTTTTATTATGCAGAAAACAACTTCACTTTTGTAAGAACATTAAATTTATAGGCAACAAGACTCTATTTTTTAAAAACAAACACCTAAACAGTTCACTCCTTTTAGACAAGGTGATAAGAATATTGGTCACCTGTGGGATATTCACTTATTTTAAATTTAAGATTTTGGCCCTAAATTTAGTTCACAAAGAAATTCACTCATTGTATTAGTCAGCCAAAGGGATACTAATGCAAAATACCAGAAATGGGCTGGTCTTTATAAAGGGTATTTATTTGGGGTAGAAGTCCACAGTTACCAGGCCATGAAGCATAAGTTTCTTCCCTCACCAAAGTCTATTGCCACGTGTTGGAGCAAGACAGCTGCCGACGTTTGGCAGGGTTCAGGCTTCTTGGGTTCCTCTCTTCCCAGGGCTGCTTTTCTCTCCAGGCTCAGTGCCTCTGTTTCCTCCACAAGGCCAGCTGGAACTCTCTATCCCAGGGCCTTCTCTCCAAAATCAAAACTCCAACATCAAAACTGCAACTCAAAAACTGTTCCCTCTGTCCTTTGCCTTGCCTATTATATTTGATTCCCCCACCCACCAAGGGGTGGGGCTCAATGCCCTACTGCCATGGCCCAGTTAACACCCTAATCATAACTTAATCATGCCCATATTAACAGATCAGTTTACAAGCATGATTCAATATATATATTTGGAATTCATAATTACATCAAACTGCCAAATGGGTACGCTCCACCCTCTGAATTCCAAAAATACATTACAATATGTTTTTAAAAAACCCTAAATCAGTAACAATGCAAGTAAAAAATCATATCATAATCATTTTAAAGAAATATAGTTCATCCTGAGGCAAAGTTCTGTCTACTATAGACCTCTGAAATTAAAAAAAAACATATAACTGCATCCAATATACAAATGGAAAGACAAAGGGTAAACATAATCATTACCATAGGAGAAATTGGGATGTTAAACATGAGTCATGGATCCTCTACATTCAGTAACCTGCAGTGCATCCTCCATTCGATTTCAAAGTCTGAGAATCATTCTTAAGATGATGGTTTCTTCTCCTTGGGGCCACATGGGGACCCACCCTTTCCACAGGCTTGCCCAATGGCCATTTTCTTGGTTCCACACTCATCAAGGATCTGGGAGTCAACCAAGCTCTGGACCTTACCCTTCAAGAGTGTTGGGGTGATTGCCACACCTTACCCAATCTTTGGGTTAGAGTCTTAGCCCCCCTAGTACAGTGAGGTGAAGACAACACTCCCCCTAAACTTTGGCATACAGGTTCAACCTTCTCAGAGCAATGGGATGACCACCTGGTCTTCTCTAATCCATGGGGGACAGGAGCACCCCTCTCAGACCTATGGGTTGCTGACCTTAACTGCCCTAATCTTTGAGGAATGTGCTCCACCCTCCCTGTACCCTGGGGCAGCAAGATTCTCCCAGAACATGGTGTGGAGACATCCACCCTCTTCAACTGCTGGGGCAAACTTACCCTCTCTATACACATGGGTGGGATTCCTCTCTTGGCCCAAGGCGATGTCTTAATTCCAGATTTCAGCTTCCATGGGTTTCTTCTTAAAGCTGTTTCTCCTTCAATCTTTCCTTTCCATGTCCTCTTTTGTCCAAGCTGACAGTGGTTTTGTTCATACAGCTCTCTCAAAAACTTTGTTGGTTTAGCATGCAGGAAGCAGGGGTCCAAGCCACCAGATAGTAAGACTTTCCACAAGTCTTTCTGAGATAACTGCATCTTCAATCCTGATTTAAAAGTTCCAGGTTTAGCTAAGTCTTCAAATGGAACATTTTCATTTGGGAACTTGATTTCCAGAGGCTTGGGATTTCCAGAATCAGTTTCTGTTTTTTTTTGTGCCCAAGAGTTCAGTCCTTAGTGTATTTCACTCATCTAGTATTTTGCTATAAGCTGCAAGGAGAAGCCAAGCCACATTCTCTGAATTTACCTTGGAAAGTTCTTCAGCTAAATGCTCCGGTTCACCATTTTCAAATTCTGTCTTCCATATAACACCAGGAGTTAATCTTTCTAAGTTCTTTGTAACTTTAAAACATGGATCACCTTTCCTCCAGTTTCCAATAATAGTTTCATCATTTACTTCTAAGGCATTATAGAAAGTCTCTTTAGTGTCCATATTACTAACAACAGTCTCTTCAAAACAAGTTAGGCCTTTTCCATCAAGCATCTCACAATTACTCCAAAAAATACCCCTTACCCATTTATAAAACCATTGCAACATTTTGGTAATCGCAAAAGCACTTCCCCACTCCTCCGTACCAAATTCTGTATTAGTCAGCCAAAGGGGTGCTAATGCAAAATACCAGAAATGGGTTGGTCTTTATAAAGGGTATTTATTTGGGGTAGAAGCTCACAGTTACCAGGCCATGAAGCATAAGTTTCTTCCCTCACCAAAGTCCATTGCCATATGTTGGAACAAGACAGCTGCCAACGTTTGCCAGAGTTCAGGCTTCTTGGGTTCCTCTCTTCCCGGGACTGCGTTTCTCTCTGGGCTCAGTGCTTCTGTTTCCTCCACAACATCAGTGGTAGACTGTGAGACTCTCTAGGCTTTGCTTCTCTCCACAAGGCCAGCTGTGAACTCTCAATTGACTGGCTTGTCTCTATCCCAGGGCCTTCTCTCCAAAATCAAAACTCCAACATCAAAACTGCAACTCAAAAACTGTTCCCTCTGTCCTTTGCCTTGCCTTTTATATTTGATTCCCCCACCCACCAAAGGGTGGGGCTCAATGCCCTACTGCCATGGCCCAGCTAACACCCTAATCTTAACTTAATCATGCTCAGATTAACAGATCAGTTTACAAGCATGATTCAATATATATATATTTGGAATTCATAATTATATCAAACTGCCAAATGGCTACACTCATTTATTTTTAAAATAATAAGATTGGCAGAGTAAGTACCAATCATCCCACCTGGCAGAGGTGTAGGATGAGGCAGTCAAGAGGTATGTTACCCACAGATAATACATTCTGAGAGAGTCAAACCCATGTTTTTGAACTCTTCATGCTGTTTCCAACAGAATAGGAGTCAGCACTCTACCACACTGGAGACCAACGAATCACAGAGAGTGATTTTTGGTAGCCCCGGTGAGTTTTACTAGGAAATATTGCCAAGTTGGTCAGTCATATCCTCCTGGTTTAACACCCTCTTCCTTTCCCTGGTACCCCCTCTCTTCACTGCCCTTGGCTGTTCACAGGCTCCCCCTAGTGCACTAGTAGACTCCATGTCTGACTGCCTCCAAAGTGATTCATGTTCCCAACTGACCTTTCCTCCCCTCACTCTCCTAGTCCCTGGCAAATTCCTCTCAGTTAGGGAGCCATCTATATGGAGCCAGAAATTGAGCTGATTAAAAACTCCTTCTCAAGGAATAATTGACTTTTAAAAGGAGAATGTTTGATGCAAATGAAACTAATTAGTGAGGTGCTTTTGAGCAGAGAGACCACCCTCATGCCCATTTCTTTCTGTAGTTGAACTCACTCTTTTCTCCAATGCCAGTAGTAGGCAATTTAGAAGCCCTCTTTTCTGAAAGATTACCAAATCTTGTACTAGGCCAGATAATATTTTACAATCTCATTCAGGAATATATACAAAAGTACCTTGTGCACGGTAGACTTTCCCTGTGCTATTTTGGATCAAATGTGACTCCTAAGGAGTCCTCCCTCTATTCTACAAAAAGGCACAGGACTGTATCTAACATGTCTTAAATACATCAATGGAAACTAAGCAGAATCATGTAAAGAGCTACAAATCAACTGACCATATACTGGATTTTCTTTCTATTCCCCTTAGGTTTAGAAAATCCCTCTTTGAAGGAGAATTTAGGGTATGATGGCTCCTCTGGTGCATCTATAATTTGTGTATTCATAATTCTAAGTATTGTAATTTAACCTATCCTCATCACTCTTTGAAGTTTAAGCTCCTGTTGAGAAGCTCTCAGGTAGTGTCACCTAGTCTTGAGTTTGAGGGAATCTATATAATATGCCTTGCAAATTACCCTGGACTGTACTAGATACATTGTTTCCCTAATCTGAGTCAGATAACATCGATATATACTGATTGAATGTATCAGAATCCTGAAATTATAGACTTCTTTTCTTCTTTAGAGTCTAACTTATTTCCTCAAAGGTTGTTGGCTTTGACTTACAACACCAATGCAAGCTAGAGGGCAACTTACATTATTTTCAACATTTTAGAGGAGAGACTAGGTCTCAAAGCATATGATTTACCCAAGGTCAATAATTTTTCAGTTGTGGACCTGTGATGACAACTCAGGCTCCTTCCAGTCCCAAACAGTTCTCCACTGCTGACCATACTACTTCAATGGTGTGTTGCCTCGGATTGCTACTGTGGCACTCTTTTGGGATCATGCTGTAAAATCATTTCTAAAGAAATCATGTGTGTTTCTAGTTTGATAACTAAATGATGGATTTGGTCTCAGATGAGCCCAACTGACCCTGAATGCTGCTCCTTAGTGAGAGTACAAGGGTTCACTAGTGCAGTCCAACAGGGAGAAGGCCACCCAATCTTCCCGCCCCAGTTTTGGAGACATTTCAGACAAATTTGCTTTGGTGTGGGAGGACTTCTTTATTCTGTTAATACCTAAATTAAGAATGATAGTGCCAATATTAGAGACGAACATAAAATAATTATGACTCTCTTTGGTATTATGACTAGGCATAAATTACTTGGGCAATAAAGTGTACACATCTGAATTTTTAAAGTGGACTAACATGCCAGTTTTCACTGAAAGTGTAACCAGCGTTTGGGAGGGAGCTGTAAGAGGAATAGCAAGAAGAAGCACCATTCTGATGTGGTATGGGTTCTTCTCTGCCCATAACCTGCACCTTTAACCCAGAACTTCTGTTTCAAATGGGTTTACATTTGTCTTTGGGCAAAGATCACACTCCTTTTAACACTTACCTATTATCTGACACCCCACTTTTTTTTCTTTTCTTTTGTTTTTATTGAATCAAAAGTGGGTTTATTGAAAGATTAAGGAATCAGAGAAAAACATTTGGAACTAGTTTATAATTTTTCTACCAGTTAGTGTAGTTAACATTATTTAATTAACTTAAAAAATTGTACAGAAATTTTTGTACATATTGCACTCACCAGTAAATGAAATCATTGAGGCTTCTCATTTTTTTTTTAATATATATTTTTATTTTTTAAAAGATAGTTAGATTACACAAATGTTACACAAAAATATATAGGAATTGCCATATACCCCTTTCCCCACACCTCCTATACTCTCCCACATAAACAACATCCTTCATTAGTATGACACATTCTTTGCTATTGACAAATGCATCCTGGGGCATTGCCATTGAGCATGGACCATAGTTCACATTATAGTTTACACTGTCTCCCACACAATTTTGCAGGCTACGGGAAGATATATAATGGCCTATATCTGTTATTGCAATGCCATTCAGGATGATTCCCAAGTCATGAAAAAGCCCCTCCCCTGCCCCTAGTGCCTCAGGTGGCCACTGCCTCCACATCAATGCTGTAATTTCTTCCATTGCTAGAATCACAAGTCTATTGTAGAATACCAGTAAGTCCAGTCTAGTCCATAGTTCGTTCCCTAATCCTGAGGATTCTGGGATGGTGATGTCCACTCCACCTCTAATTGAGAGGGGTCTTCGATCCCATACAGCCAATGGATGAGACTCTCTTGCTTGCAGTTGTAGGCTCTCTCATTTTCTTTGTATGGTGGTTGTCAACCCTCACCTCCTTGTTAGTTGTCCTGGGTAAGGCCAATGAACTGGAGAGTAGGTGTTGCAACTCTACTGAGGCTCAGGCTGGCACATGGACAAGTCAAAGATTCAAGTCTCTTGGACATGCATCTACCAACTCCAGCACCAACTATAGGTTCAAATAGAAGGGACAGATGAGCCATGTGTAAGGAAGCCATAACTGAGTCCAACCCTGTCATTCTCAGAAGCACAAACTCCAAAGTAGGGCCCACTGGCAAGGCACCAAACTCTAGAACTATTTGCCCTGACCATAGGACCTGGGTGTCTCCAGAGCCCTCAGGAGAAAGGTAGTATTATTTGAGGTAGTATCCACTTTGGCAGTCTATGAGATCTTGCTGATATGTGTATAAGTGTCACCTCTGGGATGATCTCCTGACACACTTTCAAGTCTCTTAGCCATATAAACTCATTTGTCTTTACTTTTCCCCCTTTTATTCAAGTTTTTTTTTCCAGTTGCATTGTTAGTTGATACTTGATAGTAACCCCGCAGTGCTAGGGAGGCTCATCCTCAGGAGTCATGTCCCACACTGGGAGGTAAGTAATGCATTTATAAGCTGAGCATGGCTTAGAAAGAGTCTACATTTGAGCAACAAGGAGGCTCTCAGGATGCAACTCTTAGGCACACCACACTAGGCTAAGTTTCAATTTCAAGAGCAAAGGCTCACAACCATAGCTGTCAATATCAAGGGCCCATCAATGAACCATCCTCCTTCGCCAGTCATTGCCCCTGTACTTGGGGGACAGTTGCGGTTATATTAGAGAACATGACAGACTCTCTAGGATGGGAATTCAATATTCTCTTGGTTATTGTGTGAATCTCCACCCACTGTGACAATGCCCCGTGAACATTTGAACACATTTATATACCTTATATGTATGTCCAAGTGAACTTCCTCCCATGTATCCCCCATCACTGATATCCCACACCATTGATCCTCCCCTGCCCATCTTGTAACCCTTTTGTGCTCTAAACTTTTTCACAAATGAAGCCAATAAAATAGCCAAATATAATTAATAGGAAAATGAAATAATAATGATAGGTTTAAATATAAGAAATAAAATACATAAAAATTTAAAGAAAACTAAAAGTAAAATGAAATTTAAAAACTGGGATACAAAAAATAATGAAAAGGAAGCGGATGTGGATCAAGCAATTGGGCTCTCGTCTACCATATAAGAGGTCCAGGGTTTGATTCCTGGGGCCTCCTGGTGAAAGGCGAGCTGGCCCATGCAGGAATGCTGGCCCATGCAGAGAGCTGGTGCAGCAAGATGACACAACAAAAAGAGAGACAGAGGAGAGACAATAAGAGATTCAGGAGACCAGGGAGCTTAGGTGGCACAAGAGATTGAGTGCCTCTCTCCACTCCAGAAAGTCCCAGGATTGGTTCCCAGTGCCGCCTAAAGAAAAGACAAGCAGACACAGAAGAACACACAGAGAGCAGATAGTGAGCACAAAACAATGGGGTGGGGGGAGAAATAAATAAAAATAAATAAAAATAAATAAAAATCTAAAAAAAAAAAAAGAAAAATATTAATAAAATTTTTTTTACATTTTGCCTTTCATCATTGTAGTATCTGTTGTTCTTTATGTACAGTGACATTTTCTTTCATTTATTCCCCAGTGTCTTACTTTTTTCATTTGTTTTCAAAGAAGTTTTAGGTCACAGTAAAGGCACAGACAGAATGCAGGGGACTCCCATATACCCAACATCCTTCCCCTTTTCCCCCTTCGTGTATTAATACCTTTTTATATGTGGATGGTACATTTGTTACAACTGATATACAAATAGTGAAACATAGCTGCTAACTGTGGCCGATGGTTTACATTATGGTTTACATTTTAGACTGTACATTTTTATAAATGTTGATGATATTTAACATGGCCTATGTCCGTCATTGCAAGATCATGTAGAACACTTTCACTGCCCACTAAATACACCCTATTCCATCTATTGTATCCTCTTTCCCCCTCCCCTCAGGGCCCATGGCAACCACCCAGCTTCACTCCTTGGATGACATGATTCATAGTTACTTGCAACAACACTGAGTTCTTGACACACTGGTTTGTCCTCCCTTATTAGGAACCACCCATGCTCTCGAGAGACTCCTGCCCCTCTGAGAACATATCGGTCCTCCCCAGGATGGTAGTCCTGTTCCTTTCCACTCATTATGTGGGTCTCCACCCACTGATACAACACATTATGACAAAACAATCACTTGCATACACCCTAGAATCCCGCCCCAGGTGCGCCCTGCCCCGAATGTCCCCCCATCAAATACCCTAAACCAGGAACCCTTCCTTGTCATATTGCTATAAAAGCATTCCCAATTTTGTACTTTCACGCATATACCCGCCAATCCTCAGTGTTCACCTTGTCCCTCCCGCCAACCCAACCCCCAGTTCCATGGACGGTCCAACCCACCCTCCCCACTCTACCCACCTCTCAAAACTGCACCACTCAACCCAATAGTATCACTACCCTCCTGTCATACCCCTTCAATGCCCAACTACACACTTCCACTTTATCATAGATTACTCCCATATGGGTATTGGCTCACAACCTTCTTCTCCCTTTCTATTTCCTGTAAACCTATTTTCCAGACGATAGCTCTCTGAGTCTGCTCGATTTGCTTAATTCATATCAGTGAGGTCATATCATTTGTCCTTCAATGCCTGGCTTACTTCACTCAACATGGGTCCTCAAGATTCATCCATATTATCCCATGTGTTAGTACTGTATTCCATCTTACAGCTGAGTAATATTCCATTGTATGTATGTATCACATTTTGTTTATCCATTCATCTGTTGATGGACATTTGGGTTGATTTCAACTTTTGGCAATAGTGAATAATGCCGCTGTGAACATTGGTGTGCTTATATCTGTTCGTGTCCTTGCTTTCAATTCTTCTGGGTATAAACCCAGCAGTGGAATTGCTGGATCATATAGGAGTTCTATAGTTCGTTTTTTGAGGAACCACCAAACTGTCCTCCACAATGGCTGGACCATTCTACATTCCCACCAGCAGTGGAAGAGGATTCCTTTTCTTCTACATCCTCTCCAACACTTGTAGCCGTCTTTTTTTTAAATAGCCGCCAGTCTAATGAGTGTAAGATGGTATCTCATTGTAGTTTTGATTTGCATTTCCCTAATAGCGAGTGATGTTGAGCATTTTTTCATGTGCTTTATAGCAATTTGTATTTCTCCATTGGAGAAGTGTCTTTTCAAGTTACTTGCCCGTTTTTTAAATGGGTTGTTTGTAGTTTTATTTTTGAGGTGTAGGATTTCCTTAAATATGCTGGATATTAGGCTCCTACCATATATATATAGTTGCCAAATATTTTCTCCCATTGAGTACGCTGCCTTTTTACTTTCTTGATAACCTCCTTTGAAGTGCAAAAGTTCTTAATATTGAGGAGATCTCACTTATCTATTTTTTCTTTCACTGCTCATGCTTTGGGATGCTTTTTACCATCGTGAGGTGATGCTGGCAGATATGTCAGCTCTGGTCAGTCTTCTTGTGGCTGCTTCTTGGTCTATGTGGATTTGACTTCTCTACCTGGCAGGAGAGCAGAGCTTAACAGAACAAGCATTCTCCACTTGTAACCACTGATACTTGAGCTCTCTTATTTCAAGTCGGTTTAAGTTGACAAGTAAGTAAATGCAAAATGAAAGTAAAAATACGTTCATGTGGCCCAGAGAGAAAAGAAGAACATTCCTGGATGGCTCAGATCAGTTCCTTCTTTATATTTACTTTACTCTTATCGTGTTAATTGCATTTAAGATGATTCCTTTTAATTTAAAAATTTTTTAAATTATTTTTAAAGAAGCTTTAGATTATATAAATGTTACATCGAAAATATAGGGGATTCCCATATACCTCACCCCCTGCCCCTCCCACACTTTTCCCCATTAACATCTTTCATTAGTATGGTACATTTGGTACAATTGATGAATACAAATTGAAGTATTGGTACTAACCATGATCTGTAGTTTACATTATGGTTTACACTTTGCACTGCACAATTTTATAGGTTTTGACAAAATGTATAATGGCCTGTATCTGTCATTGCAATGTCATGTGGAACAATTCCAATGTTCCCCAAATGCCCCATGTTACACCTATTCTACTCTCTCCCTCCCCTCAGAACCTCTGGTGACCACTGCTTTCATATCAATTTACAAGTCCTTTCTTTACTAGAATAAAAATAAGTCTACTTTAGTCCATAATTGCAATTCCCCCTTATGTTTGTTCATTCCTCAATCTTGAGGATTGTAGGATGGTGATGCCCACTCTGCTTCCGATTGAGAGGGAGATTTAGATCTCATGGGGCAGTTGGGTAGAACTGCCTTATTTGCAGTTGTAGATACTCTGTTTGGGGGGATGGGCAGTATCCATCATCATCCTTTTGTTAGATGTCCTGGGTGAGTCCAATGAATTTGAGGGTACATGTTGATTGCAACTCTGCTGAGATTCAAGGCTTAAGATGCTTCTGAAGATGGAGAAGCATTGGATTTCTTTAGGTTCTTGGCTATGATGCATAAAGAACTTGTGAACATGCCAGTTTAATTAGGCCAGTAAAAAAATTCACTTGGAAATGGGGGAAAGAACAGAGCTTGCCGAGAAATGGGAGACAAAGACAGAAATACACACTAAGATTTGGTGTGGGGCCCCTCTAGGCAGAGAAAGTGAGCTCTGCCTCCTGTGATTACCTTTTAAACTGTTAATTATTCCACTTCCTTGATAATAATAAGAGGCTGGGTCCCAGCAGTTATTGATTACCCCACCTATGGTGGGGGCCAATGGTGAGGCCTTTTTGGAATATCTAGGGCCTAGGGGAGGTCTTGGAAAGAGAAACTGAGACCTCAAGGTTAAACTTAAGATCCCAGTGAGGTTTTGCAGCCATGTTGTTTGCTGGCTATGCGGTCTGCCAGCCATGTTGTCTGTCAGCCATGTTGTGGGTCTTCTTCTCCTCCATTACCCTGTACTAGCCTGCCTCACTTCTTTGATAATGAAGTTTATTATGATGTATTGAGTCACAAGCAAGATGTTTCAAGCAAACAAAGATGTAATAAAAAAGAAAATTTATTTTTAGACAGGAAACAATGGGCAGACCTTTGTAGGGGTTAGTTATCATGAATGATATGAGAAGAGGATTGAGTTCTTAGATGATGTAAAAGAATGGAGAAGAATACATTGAGGTTTTGTGAATAAGGATAACAGTTGACTCTAGGGAGGAGTGCCTATCTTGAATGCAAATGTTGATTTACTTCCCTTACTCTCCCTCTGAAAATGATAGTCACTTGGACCAATGGGTAAGTAGCAAACAAAAGACAGGGCTGAAGGTAGAAATTTAAAGTAGATTAATTAAGGTCACAAAGCTACCTAGTGGTGGAGTCAAGGTTCTGGAAGGAGTCTGCCTCTGAAATCTCTTACTTTTTTTATAGTATCTTGAAAGAGGGAGGGAGCATTCAACATGTAACAGAATACATTATGGGAAAAGATATAAAGGAAATAAACCCATGCAAGGAGCCATGAAGAGGTAGGCTTCCAAAGGGCAGAGACTTGAAACTTCTTGGAACTTCACAAACCCTCCCTTCCCCCCCTCCCATTATAAAAGTTATTTACAAATGCAGTAGAAATGCCTTTATCTCAGAAAATATTAACTATTTAGGAGAAAAAGAATTTTGACAGTGTCTCTTATAATAACAAAATTCATGGCACTTATTTATACTAGCCAAGATCTAGCTAAGCATGTCTTTTTCTAACTCTTATGTCTCTGTGTCTCAGCTCTGCGCTAGTCTGTATATTTGGAGGAAGGTTTTTCTTTATAGCTTATGTTTACTTTTCTGTGTCTTTATCTCTCCTCCCTTACCTATGTTTAGCTTACAGAGTTATCTAATCTCATCCCATTTTATTTTCTTCATTTAAAATAGTTTATTTTCCCGCTGATAATTTCATGTGGAAAAGCCTGGAAAGATTTTCCCTATCTATATACCATTGAATATATGTTATCAGAAATATGGTTTTGTGAATTCATATTTTCATTTCTGTAGTTAAAAGTTAATACCAGAAAGGATATGAAATTCATACTTTCATTTTCTCCTGGTCCCTAAAAGCTTATGAAGATAATTCATATATTTGCTGGTTTCTTGTAGTTTTTTTGTATGCAGCCAGAGGTCAATAGTAACAAATAATTTGAAAATTATTTCTTATTTCTAACATGAATTTACAAATGTTTGTATTCTCTTTTACCAGTTTATAAATGCAAAGAATACTCTACATCTAGCTGTGGAGAAAGACAATGTCTGCCACTTTCACATTCTCTGATAACTCTCAAAACATAGCTATGTTTTATATCAAGTATTCAGAAATGCATGTTGAATAAAATATAATTAAATTTACATTCCCTGTATTCTGCTGTTTTCTTATGAGTCCTAACATTAAGCATTTAAAATGAGGGGACATTTTAAAAATACAAACAAATGTACTCCTCATTAAGTATTTTTTCCACTGAAATGTAGCATTTTTTTTTGCTTTGTCTCTCTCCCCTTCTCTTTAATCTTGCATCCCTCCTTTTTCTCTTTTTTACTTGATAACTCAAATGAAGCTAAGGCAATATGTGGATATTTCACACACTCTTTCCAGTTCTCCTCCTTTCCTTTAACTACTTAGTATCCCAAGATGCAGTATTATAAATATGTCAGCATTATTCCTTTAGACATTTTACTTAATTTATTTACATAATAGAAAATATAGTGCACAGTACTAACCTTTTAAAATAACTGGCCTACACTTTACATAACATGAAAACAAAACAATAATTTCATTTATTTAGACAAGTCTTTCCAGATGAAGACAGTCTTGTAAAAATGTGTGTATGAACTGCTAATTTCAATATCCTAATCATAACTCTGTGTTAAATGATATATATAATTACAGGCTGTTTTTAAACAAAGGTTCTGTTTTCCTCACTCCTGTTCTAATAGTAATAGCAATTGATATAACCTTGCTAGCTAGATCTGAGTAGCTTCAATTTCCTGAAATGTCTTAGTGATTTGGTTTGATTGATAATAAATCTAAAGAAACTTACCAGGAATGCTTTATTAATTAAGACAGATAGAAATTTCCATTTTACAATGCATTATTTTTTACCCAGTGTGTCTCATGAACCATTCAATATCTGAATCATTTTGGAAGAGAGCTATCAACAAAATACTTAGGCAATTTGGGCTTAGGTCTAGGGCTGATTGAAAAACTGGTGACAATTGCAGATGCTGGGAGCTGTTTTCTCTTATTGTATTCAAACAAAAGTGACAATCTGTCCATACTATACCTCCAGGGGAAGTCATTACAGGAGTAAAGGTCTAAGGAAGAGCCCAGGTCTATGTATTTTAGTTCAAAAAGGGAAAAAAAGAAAAGAATCAAAATAGTAAAGTGAATCTACCCACATTTAACTATTAAAATCGCTTTATTAAGTAAATAAATAAATACATTTAAAACTAATATATTTTCTTTTCTTGGGCTTACAGAATAGGTCCAGAGGGAGTAAAAAACTAATTCATCTGAAGTAGATTTAAAGGGAAGACTGGCCAGTGTGCCAGGTTGTCCATAGCCCAGCCCTGGAGCAGAAGCTCTGATACTCTGATGGGGACATTGAGGCAGCAGGGGAAACCCTGCAGCCAGACAGCGCAGATGTGAGCCCCAGGAGAAAATAGCCTATTTTGGATTGTTTCGTTTTTTAAGTGCCTATTATTTTTAAAGCATTTAGAGGAGTGTGAGTATAAACGTGTGCCTCTGAAAAAGAGAAATTAAACCCTTTGACTTGCTACTCTATGTTTCCCTTTTGAGCTCTCTCCTTCATTTCTGTCCCTTTTCTTTCTTTCCACATCTCTTTTGTCCCACCTCCTGTCCCATATAGATGCATACCCACCAGTTATGATACAATTAGCAAAGCCGTGTCTACATGCCCCAAAGGTCATGAACATTGATTGATTTACCTACACTGCTTGGAGCAAAGCAGATCTTGGCTGTTTAGTGCACTTTTGACAGGTTGTTTCCATATTCCCCACAGGGAACAGGATAAAAGCTGGTAAGGTCTGATCAAGACTGATGATGAGTGGAAAAATGGGGAGGAATGTTCCTAAACCCTAATGGGGAGCCAGGAGTTCTTTTGTCATGATGGTGCTTCCTGATTCCTGGTTGTGGAAGCTCAGGAGCCCAGGGAAGGTGTGAATGACAACAGCACCATCAGGTGATACTGGCTGGATAGTGGGCAGCACATGATACTGAAGAGGCTGCTTCTTAAGAATGTTCCAGTTTTAAAATAATGAGTCAAATGGTAAGAATTCCACATTCTTACATGAAGATTTGATACAGATGATGGAATCAAATCATTAAAATGTGGATTTTAGAAGCATTATAAAAACAGTCAAAATAGTTTAATATAAAATTAACTTAACTATACAGAAGCCCACAGATATTGTCTCATTGTTGGTCCTTGATTAGTTTTAAGTGAGTCAGTAAGAAAAAATGATTCTCTTATATTCATTCAACAAATATTGAGTGCCTAGTGTGAACAGGCAATGTTTCAGATACTGCAGATAGAGACAGCATACAGAGTCAGACAAGGACCCTGTTTTCACAGAGCTTACATTGCCTGTGTGTGTGTGCATGTGTATGTGCATGTGTATACATCATGTGTGGGGAGTTAAAAACCATGAAGGGTTTGAGATTTTACCCTACTCACAAGCTAACATCTTTATTTGCCATAGTTTCATGACTCCTTGGTTAGAGACAATGTACAGTTTATTAATCACAGCAATAGCAGGAGCCATCATTTTACTTTTGCTGACTCCCCGAGCCTCAATTCTTATAGGACTATGTGAAGAGGGCCAGATGGCACTGGCACATGAGAATGGTTGCTTTGTAGTAGAGGGACCTTGAGCTCAGGAACCTAAATCTTTTATAATGGGCAGTAAGCATGCCTGTCTTTTGGTCCTTTAGGGAGACTCTAGTTCTATCTTCCTGTTTCTAAACAAAATTTGGGTAAAATATGCAGAACTGTTTATTAACTCAACCAAATGGATAAAATATCACTTAGTTTATGTTAATTCATTATAGATATCTGTTGTATTGTTAATTCATCTTACATATATTTCATACAGATTTAACATTTACTTTGTAGAAAAAAAATATTGGAAACAGGACTTCTTATTTAGTGAATATTTGTCAAAGTAAACCATTCCCATATTAATTTCAATAAAAATAGCTTTGAGAATAAGTCAATAGGACCAAAAAATTATCTTCATTATTCTTTAGCTTCTAGAGACATATATAATTAGGTTATGCCAAATTTCAAAAGTGGCATTGTATAGTGAGAGAGACCGTGGACTTTGGAGCTAGCATGCCTGGGTTTGAATCCCAGCTATGGCATTTACTGTGTGAAAATGGACAAATCATTTAAAATATTTGAGTTTCATTTACTTATTTGTAAAATTGGAATAATGAAAGTATAGACCTCTGTTTTTATTTGCTAAAAGCTTCCAATGCAAAAATACCAGAAATGGGTTGGCTGTTATAATGGGAATTTGTTCAGGTAAAACCTTACAGTTCTAAGGTTGTGAAAAGTGTCCAAATCAAGGCATCATCAGAGAGGCTGTCTCACCAAAAGTTGGCTGCTGGTAGATCATGCACTCCTGCCACAGCCAGACTCCTTCCATGCTTCCTTCCTTCCTGAGTTCAGCTATGAGGGACTAAGGAAATAGCTTGTCTTTTCCAGGACCTTGTCTCTTCAGCTTAGGGCTGCTCTGCTGATTTCAGTCTCTGGCCTCTCTCCCAGCCTTTCGGGATTTCTGTCTTTCTTCTGCAATAAGCCATTCTGGATTCCTTTCTCACACGGCAAGGGAAAATGGCAGCTGTGTTTCTCTGTGTGTTTCTGCTTTTCAATCCTCAGTTTATGTAAGACTCCAGTGACAGGATTAGGACCCTCCCTGGTCCCTACGATCTAATCAAAGGCCCTTAACTGAAGTGATCTAATCAAAAGCAATCTAATCAAAATGTCCCTTAACTGAATCTAACCAAAGGGTCCTACATGCAATAGGCTTACACATACAAGAATGGTTAGCTTAAGAACCATGGCAGTTTACCTATTTTAGGGAACATAATTTTCTGGGGTACACAAAAGATTCAAACCAGGACAACTTCACAGGGTTGTAAGGAGGGCTGAATGAGCTAATATACATGAAATATTTGAAAAGCACCTGGCAGACAGTAACACTATACCAGTGGTAGCTAGCTATTATTATTATTCTCTTCTTTAGTCACATGTCATGTGATACATCTCCTATGTCTTGGGGCTCAGATCCTCATAAAGCTGAGGGGATGGGATGAGTGCTCCTGGCTGGGTGAGGCATGGGTGCAGAGAAGACTTTGAAATACACCTTGGATAGTATGGCTTAAAAGAAACTACTATTTTGACTGAAATGCTTTGGATTTTTGAGAATTTGTATGGCTGAAAGCTTTGGGAAGACATGCTCAAGAAATATCTTCAAATTATATTTTGCATTTCAAATATACTTCATCAATATATATGAGAATCTCTGACTTTTAGAGCATTTACCAACTTACCAGTTAAACTATTCATGTTGATTAGCTAAACTTACTACTTTAACTTAAAATAATTCATTTTTTAAAGCAACTTGCAGTTTTGGGAATGGACATTTATCGTTTTATTAGTTTTCTGAATCTTAAAGCATGCACATTAAATTCCAAGACCACAGAAATTTTGATCTCCTATATTGTTTTCTTAGTCCTGCTTATGTCTTTAATCGAAAAGTCTGGCTCCTGATTCTAGAAATTCCCTCAGTGTCCCTAACACCCACCCACAATGGTTGTGCTCTTGCCACTTTTCTACTCCCTATGCTATTTTCCATTCTTGAAATATTTTCTTAAACTTCCCTTATTTGGTTAGATTTACTCCCCATGCACCTCACTCATTTTTTTAAACAAATCAATTTTATTGATTCATTTTAATAAAGCATAAATCCATCCAAAGTGTACAATCAATGGTATTCAATATAGTCATATAGTCGTGCATTCATCACTTCAGTAATTTTTAGAGCATTTTCATTATTCCAGTCATAATAATACTACTAAAAAACAAAAATGAAACAAGCAAAACAAACTCATTACCTCTCAATCTCTCTATGCTTCCCTTACCATACATAGCTGCTATTCTGTTTCCTTCTTATTTTGTAAAAACAGTCTTTTATATATGCAATATTACCCATATTCGTATTTTACATGAGGTTTCACTATGTTATACAGTCCCATGTTAAAATTTTTAGCCTTCCTTCTAGTAATATAAATGTCCTTAGGCTTTCCCTTTCAACCATCTAATAGCTTTGATAATCACAAACACCATGATGTGTTCTCACCATTTCCATTCATTTCCAAGTTTACAAACAACCTTTTAACCAATCTGCACAGATTAACCCTCAGCTTTCCATTCCCTACCATCATTCTATTTTCTGGTGACCTATATTCTAATTATTAATTCCATGAGTTCACATAATATATTTTGCTCATTATAGCACAATCATACAGTAATTGTCCTTTTGTGTATGGTTTGCTTCATTCAACATAATGCCCCAGGTTTATCCATGTTGTCATATGCTTCACAACTTCATTTCTTCTTACCACTGCATAATATTCCATTGTATACATACACCACAATTTGTTTATCCATTCATCAGTTGATGGACACCTGGGTTGTTTCCAGCTTTTGGCTATGGTGAATAACGCCGCTATGAATATCAGTGTGCAGATGTCTATTCGTGTCACTGCTCTCAGTTCTTCTGGTTATATACCTAGCTATGGTGTTGCTGGGTCACATGGTAAGTCTATATTCAACTTCCTTAGGAACTGCCAAACAGTCCTCCACAATGGCTGTACTATTCTATATTTCCACCAGCAGTGAATAAGCATTCCTATATCTCCACATACTCTCCTACATTTACAGTTTTCTGACTTTTTAATAGTGGCCAGTCTAACAGGCATGAAATGATATTTCATTGTAGTTTTTTGATTTGCATTTCCCTAATCGCTAATGATACTGAACATTTTTTCATGTGTTTCTTCGCCATTTGTATTTTCTTCCTTGGACAATTGTCTTTTCAAGTCTTTTGCGCATTTTTAAATCAGGCAGTTTGTCTTTTTATTGTTGAGTTGTATGATCTTTTTATATCATGGATATTAAATATGTGATTGCCAAATATTTTCTCCCATTGATTCAGCTGCATGTTCACCCTTTTGACAAAGTCTTTTGATGTGTAAAAGTGTTGAATTTTGAGGACGTCCCATTTATCTATTTTTTCTTTTTTTGCTCGTGCTTTGGGTGTAAGGTTTAAGAAACTACAGCCTGGGAAGCGGCTGTGGCTCAATCAGTAGGGCTCCCGTTTACCATATGGGAGGTCCCGGGTTCGGTTCCCGGGGCCTCCTGGTGAAGGCAAGCCCGCCCGCATGGCGTGGTTAGCTGACCCAGCGAGCACAAGCAGCAAGGGGGGGATAAATGAATAAATAAATAAATAAAATCTTAAAAAAAAAAAAAAAAAGAAACTACAGCCTACCACAAGATCCTGAAGATGTTGTCCTACAATTTCTTCTAGGAGTTTTAAGGTTGTCGCTTTTATATTTAGGTCCTTGATCTATTTTGAGTTAATTTTTGTGTGAGGTGTGACGTAGAGATCTTCTTTCTTTCTTTTGGATACGGCTATCCAATTCTCCCAGCACAATTTGTTGAATAGACTGTTCTGACCTTGTCAAAAATCACTTTATTGTAGATGTAAGGGTCTATTTCTGAGTTTTCAATATGGTTCCATTGGTCAATCTGTCTTTGTATCAGTACCATGCTGTTTTTACTACTGTAGCTAAAGTAATATGCTTTAAAGTCAGGAAATGAGAGTCCTCCAACTTCGTTCTTCTCTTTTAAGACATTTTTTTGGCTATTTAGAGTTCCTTACCCTTCCAAATAAATTTGATTATTGGCTTTTCCATTTCTACAAAAAAAAGATTGTTGGGATTTTTATTGGGATTGCATTGAATCTGTACATCAGTTTGGGTAGAATTGACATCTTAATGATATTTAGTCTTCCAATCCATGAATACAGAAAATTCTTCCATTTATTTAAGTCTTCTTCAGTTTCCTTTAGCTATGTTTTGTAGTTTTCTGAATACAAGTCCTTTATGTCCTTGGTCAAGTTTACTCCTAAATATTTGATTCTCTTAGTTGCTATTATAAATCGACTTTTTTTCTGATTTCCTCCTCAGATTGCACATCAGTAGTGTATAGAAATGCTATCGATTTTTGTGTATTAATATTGTATCTCACTGCTTTGCTGAACTGATCTATTAATTCTAGTAGCTTTGTTGAGGATTTTTCAGGATTTTCTAAATATAGGATTTTATCATCAGTGAATAGTGAAAGTTTTACTTTTCGTTTCCTATCTGAGTGCCTTTTATTTCTTTATCTAGCCTAATTTCTCTAGCTAGAACTTCTATCACAATATTGAACAATAATGGTGAGAGCATCACTCATTTTTTTTACCTTGTCTGTAGAGTACTGGAAAAGTTCTCACTACCTTATTCCCTAAGTTAACAATGGGAAAACATAACTCCTTTCATCAGAAAATGTCTTTTTTCTTGGAAGGAAAATGGGTGATTGCTTCTCAATAACAGCAAAAAGACACTGTAAGGAAAAAGATTGGACAAAGCTGAAAATTTGTTGAAAAGTCACATTCTTTAATAAAGAGTAACAAATAGCACATTATGAAAGTCCTGAAAATTGAAAAAAAAAAAAAAAAAAAAGGCAAAAGAGTATTTTCTTTTTCCCCCAACATTTTAATGATAAACCAGTTAACTTAATGTAATCTAAGTGCTAACTGTCGGAAACACACCCCCAGTCCCTAAAAGACATTGATCTTGCCTCTAGGGCACTCATGCTAAATGGAATTGGAGTGGATACTCTCTTCACTGTTACCCTCCTGGGAAAGGCTGGTGCTAAAACATGAAGACAAGTGCCTTAACCATTCAGGAAAAGCCCAGAAATGAAAATGACTCAGTCATTATATTCATAAGACATAGAACTGATTTTCTGTTTTTTTTCCCCCACTGACAGCTACAGTCATTTAAATAATAATTTACACATTTTCTAGAATTCCTGTAGACATGTATCTGCTATTTTGATGCTTTAAAAAATTGCAATAAATTTGTGATGGATGGAAGCCCTTTGAAGAGTTTCAGCCTGTGCCAAAAATCTCAATCGTGGATTGGCCTATTAGATAATTTTGTAAACTGTATGGTCCCAATTAGCATGAAAAAATAAGCAAGCACTGTGTAATCATGCTAAGTCTCTTGACTGGATTTGCCAGTTCCCTGGGTCAGTTAGAACAATTATTAAAACATTCAATTGTCAAATAAACAATTTTCAGCTAGAAGATTATTTTACAATAATTATAGAGAGTCAGTTTGGTGAAAAGACCTGCAAAAGGGCACTACGGTTCAGTACCTGGACCTCAAATTACAGTAGAGGGCAGAGAGAAGTTTCTGCATTGCCTTCAACTACTTTTAGCCACAGCTGTGGGAAACTTGTGTTAGCACATCAAAGAAGGAACCTAAAAGATTCAAGAAAATAATGCTGGGGGAAAAAAGTAGAAGATGATCAGAGAACAGAGGCGTTCTGAATGCGAGAGGAAGTGTGGAGAGGTTGCAGGCAGCGCCAGATTAACACAGTCTGTCTTGCAGGTGGCTTGCAGCAGCGCAGTAACGTTATATTTTAACAAGCCTCACACTACAAATGCAAGCACATTTTAAAGGCAGGCGCATGGGAAGAAGACATGTCAGAGCAGAGTGGTGTTATTTTTAATGGAGCATGTGTTTGTCTTGTGTGTCTGTCAGAAGGAGGGGAGCAGGTGTCCACTTCCCGGCCACCACGACCGATTTAGGACGCAAGGCCGCTGCCGGCTCACGCAAGGCTAAGCGTGATGTTTGATTATAACCTTCCCGATTACATGTACAATGTGTTTCTTTCTTGGTATTTGCATACAGTTATTTTCATAATAAACTGACTTCAGGGTGCGGGTTTTATGAGCCATCCTCAGGACTGAGCCAGGTCCCGTTAGGCAAAGGTTAATAGCCCAATAAAAAGAACTTGTGCACCACCATAAGATTAACTCTAGGAACGGCAAAGTTGCTCTAAGGTCTGTTCGGAAGGAAAAGATACGCCCGTTTTTTTGAGGAGTAAGGCGAAGTATTTGTCAATAATAAATTAATAACCCTCATGTAAGAGTTGTCAATATGACAAACTCTATTTCCCATGTTTGGTAATAAAGCTACCTATTATTTTGGTAAGAAATGCCTAAATTGAAATTCCAAAGGGCATTATGAACTTGAATTAAAAAGGTAATAGATTTTTTAATAAGTTCTGGGTCAAGATGTATTATAAAACTATTTTCCATAGGGCATAGAATATAGCATCTATCCTTTTAATCATACCAGATATAGTCTTACTTGAAGCAGCCAGCTGAGGCTGCTCATCTATTATAGTCTCTCCCACCATGCCTAACAATGAACAAATAACTAGATAGACTATGAAGCATTTAAAATAGAACTGTCTTCTGAAGAAATTGTTACAGATTTAATCCAGATCTGGATAATCTGCTTTGGGAAAGAGCAGATAAATATTGTTTGGGAGTAAATAGAGGTAAATATTATTTCGAATTGCATAAATCATGAAACAAATGATTTATGCATTGACATGCAGCCTTATTCTCACTGATTGCTCTAATTCAGAACTGTGCAAAAGATAGTTCTAGTATTTTGAAATTCAGCAGGCTTTCATAAAACAATTTTAATTATACAAACCATATATTAGTATTGAAAACACTAAGGCCACAAATCCTTAAAGTTTGGCAAAGAGCTTGACCGTGCATTTGAAAAGTGTTCTGCATATTATTCTAAGTTGTAGGAGATGAGTTTCTTTCTTTCCCCAATTTATGGTTTGAGTCTAAAGCCAAAGCTCTGTTTTTAAACCACTCTTTCTGCTATGCTCTATGAACCTTCCTCCTTGTAGGTGCTCTGTTGGAGCCCTTCCTTGCATGTGCTTCGCATCTTTTCTTACATCTCTGCTGGATACTGGGGACATGGACATTTCTATATGTAGTAATGACGATGAAGGGGGGAAATCTGGTGACTAAAAGACAGCCAAACTCACCAGACGTAAGTGGTTCTTACACTCTTACTGAAGAAGGAGACTATCAGGAGTTAACAAATGAACAGAAAAACAACTGCTTTTTTCCATGTTTAGATACTACTCCGTGGTCAGGGAGGAATGAATGTATGATGGTGTCATGGCTATCGTCATAGTTGCATTCATCGTAGATGGTTTTAGATTAGTGCCGGAATTTACTTTATAATGCAATTCAATATTGGAAGCATTACATTCATTGTTACAAATTGTTTTCTGTTTTCTATATCTTCTATAAAACCAAGATTGCGGTAAGATAAAAGAATGCCTGCCTCTTTCATCATGGACACATGTAGAGAGAGAGTAAATCTGGAAAAGAAATTTATACTTTTTCTGGAAATGGGAGTCACTCATAAAACATCTAATGAGTTCAAGGTCCCCTTGCTCCCATTCTGTTTCCTATTCATTCCAACTGTTGACAACCCAGAGGTAGTTGGGGCAGTGACATGTTCCAAATTTTGGTTGAAGAATTTATGAAAACTCTGAATTACAGACAAAAAATATATACATTATTTTTTTAAAGGTGAGATTAATATTCAGCAGTCACAACCTATAATTAGTTAGAGAGAAAAAGGAAATGAACTATTTATGCAAGCACAAAGAGTTACTTACATGTCACAATAGACCTGAATGTCTTTGGAAATTTTTAAAATTTTGCTCAGGTTGTCTAATAACCCCCCTCTAAGGTGTTTCCACAAATATAACCCCATTGCCCTTTTTATGCATGTTGTGAACTTGTTTACCAGCTGCATTTTTATGTAAGATGCTCAAATGCCTCCTGATGCTGCTTGTCTCCCTCTGTGCAACTTTATGTACTATATGCCCTCATTAATTTTGGAAAGAATTTAAAAGAGGATTCAAATAACAATTCCAATTAGTAACCAATTTTTTTCCCCTGGAGTTGTAATACACAACTCATTGAAACAACTCCCAGAAGGTTGAATTTTATTGTAAAAACAGTCCCAGATAAGAAGAAGTCTAACTGATGTCTAGAGGTCTAAATGAACCTTCTAACTCAGTTAAAATTCTGCTCCTGCTGCTTGGTTAGCATTTTGTCCCAGTTCCTAAGTTCTGCTCTTTGTTTCTATACCTCAGGCCTTGGGAAAACCTACTGGCTTAATTTTCTCTAAAAGTTCATAAATTTTGCTGCATTATCAGGGAGTAGTAGTAGTCTGGTTAAATTTGTCTCAACATTTTTTTCCCTTAGTTGAAGTCTGTGGCAATTGTGTATGTGTGTGTATGTGTATGTGTATGTATGTGTGTGTATGTGTGTGTATGTGTGTATATGTGTATGTGTGTGTATGTACATGTGTATGTGTATGTGTGTGGGGGGGGCAGTTATGTGTAGGTTGGATGCTGTGTGTAGGGTACTGCTAAGAAAAGAGGATAAAAGAGCACATATGTAACAACTGGATAATTAATAATTGTGGCAGTTTGAGATTATTTATGAATTCCAAAAAGAGAGATTGTTTGTAAACTGGTCTGTTCCTCTGGGCATGATACCCTTTGGTTGTATTGAATTCAAAGGTTTTGTTTACTTGATTATGTTAAGATTAGGGCTTTTATTCGACCACATAGTTAAAGCAGGCAGGGTTGAGTCCCACCCCCTTGGTGGACTATATAAACAGACTTTTACTCAAGGAGAACACAGAATAAGATACATACGGGAATAGAGAGAGCTCCATAGATATGGCAGAGGAAAGAACTTGATCCTGGGGCTCCGGAGAAAGATGAGCAATTATTAGCCTGATAGTTTGCTGCTGAAGAGACCAGAGCCCTGAGCAGCTAAGAAGGCCCAGAAAGAGACGGGCCCTCTAGGCTACAGCTGAGATTGGAAGAAGCTGGGTCCACGGAGCATTAAGAAAGAGAGGAGGGCTGAACCCTCACAGACATCTCCCACCATCTTGTTTCAACACGTGGCAATAGACTTTGGTGAGAAAGCAACTTTGGGTTGGACTCTTTAGAGCCTTGTACTATAAACTCTTACCCCAAATAAATACCCTTTACAAAAAAGCCAACAGATTTCTGGTACTTTGCATCAGCACCCTTTTGGCTGACTAACACAATAATCATTTTTATATTTTTAGGAAGCTTTCTGGAATTCTTAAGTAAGTACAAGACCTGGGTTTTCCTGGCTCAGGTTATGCAATGAATCCAGTCAGAGAGGAAAGTTGAAGATCTAAGGTGCCCCAAAGATGTCTGAGAGTTAATGGATGAGGACTCGAGAATCAGGGCGTGAATTAGAGGTTGTTTTGCTGCTTCTGTTCTTCCTTCTCTTCTCCATGAAGATGGGCATCTTTTTATTTTCAAGTCTCTTTCCCCACATAAGATTTTTATTCTCAAACAGCCCACCATCTCTCCACCTCTCCACTCCCAGGTGGCACCTTCACCTTTGGCCCTTCCATTGCTACTGCTCCCTAAAACCCATGGCTGCCCATTACACTCCATTTCATCACAGCCAAAGTACCTTCCCTGTGATACTTTTGTGGGCAAAGCTTTTGGTTTCTTTCCAAAAAGGCCATTCACTAAATTGAAAAGTAATCCAAGGTGTCAGGGAAATTTGGGGAACCACAGAAGCCGTTTGCCAATTCCAGGTAAAGAATATTTTACTAGAGGTCTCTATAAAATAATGCCATTTAGTTATTGTCCTATTTCCTAAATTTTATTCATTCCTATATCATTTCATGATTTTTGTCACATCTCTTCATCACCTATTATTTACTTAATATAGTTTTTAATTGTCATTTTAAGTTTATATAGATCTTAATTAAAAGAAAACTTTGCATTACCACCATAAATGGAAAACGAATATCGTTTTCCTTATATGAAAGGTAATATTACTAGTCAATAGAATGAAAACATGTCATTGAATCCTAATTAGTTAACTGTGATCTGCTAAAGGCTCTGAGCCTGATGTCCCTTTTATTAAAAGGGAATATTAGCAAGAGTTAGAGAAGTCTTAAAGTCATACTGGCATCAGACTTGGAATTTTCCTCAATTTACCCATAAGGAATAGAAAAGACTTATAAAGGAAATATCCCTCTCTTTATGATTTGTGTGTTTAATTTTGAGTCATAATATCACTGGTGGCACTTGTCCCACTCTGATCCGACTCCAAGACAGGACTTTAAACGATATGAATTGCAAGGTAGAAATGAAAGGCGGAAAAAAAATCTAGAGCCCACTGGTGAAGAAGGATCTCACATTAGGGCCAGTTGCAGTAGGAGAGAAAATCCAGAGAGAAGAGGCTTTTTTATTCTTTAATGTCTTTTATTTCAGTAGTTTCTTAGCAAATTGGAAGCTCTGTTGAGAAGAACTGGCAAGGAAATATGGAATACAGTGATTGTAGCATTCTACTTAATCCAAGGAAATGTGTTATGCACATATTAAATACAGGTTCTTTTAGAGAAAATTGTGAGGGCAGTTCCATGTGAAGTTCTTTGTGTTGATTTTGATTATTGAAGTAAAATAATTTTCCCTTCCTGAAAACCCATAAAATTTAGTTGGCTAAAATACAGATCATGTTCTAGATGGAAGTTTATAGGGATGTAAAATTTTGGGACAACCAGAAATACCACATTTTAGGTGTCAGAGCATTTGATTCATTCCTGTTAAGCCTCAGACATCAATAAATAAAATTCTGGCTCATTGAATGTGCAACCTTATAAATTTAAGTGCTCATTACTTTGAAGATCTGTAGTTTCCTTTTTAAAAAAATCTTTTTAAGAAATTGAGAATTCCCTGAGTTTCAGGACTCTAGATAAAGTCCATGGGGCAATTCAAGTTCTGGCTTTCACTCTGTAAACATTAAATTTATAACAACTTTATGTCATGGATGAGTCTATGAATAATGCAATTTGGGGATTCTGAATTTATGAATGAACAGGCAGCTTTGAACTCCTTATGAGAGCATGCACTATATGCTATTCAAAGGTAATTTCCTTTCAATTTACATTTCATTTATTCATCTTGTGCCTCTAGTGCCAGGTGCTGTGTCAGGCCTTGGAAGGAAACATAAGAGCAAATAGCATTCTAGAGAAAGAACCATAAAGCTGACAAACTGTGGCCTCCTCAATAAATTACAGATCCCACAGAGAGAAGTTGACTCTTGAGCCTATACATTAGAAAAAGAAATGTAAAAGGAGGAAGAGAAAACAATAGTAGGTAACTTGTTATAACTTGGTAAGTGGGGGAAAAATCACAAGGAAACCCGGCATAAAATAGATATGTTGTGGTTTTGTGAAGGAACATTCTTTTTTTTTTTTTTTTTTTTTCTATTTTAATTGTAGGAGACTTTATTACACCACTTTCAGTAATGAATATAACATCAGGATTAAAAAATCCATAAGGAAATACAAGACTTAAAAGTTACTCTAAACAAATTAGACTGAACAGACATGTATAAAACATTCACAACAACAACAGAATGAACACTTTTCTCAAATATGCATGGTTCATTATATAGGACCAAACCTATTTTTGCTCACAAAACAAGCCTCAATAAATAAAAAAATATTGAAGTCATATAATGTATCTTCAACCATAATGGAATGAAGCTAGAAAGCAATAACAAGTACAATTAGAAAATAGAAAAATATGTGAAAATTAAAGAACATACTCTTTTTTTAAATTTTTTTAAACAAATCTATTTTATTGGTACATATTAACAAAGCATACAATTCATTCAATGTGTACAATAATAGTATTTGGTATAATCTCATAGTTGTGCATTCATCATTTCAATCATTATTAGAATATTTTCATTATTTCAACAATAATAGTAAACAAAAAATGACAAACAATAAACAAGAAAATTCCTCACCTCTCCATCTCTCTGTTTCCACTCCTTTTTTTTTTTTATTTATATATATATAAATATATTTTAAGAGGTGCTTAGATTACTGAAAATACTACACAGAATCCCCTGGGATTCCCACGTTGCCCACCCCCCACACCTCCCACCATGTCCCACACAAACATCTCCCACAAGTGTGGCCCACCACCCTCAATGGACTTACACATCCTGGGGCCTTGCCACCAACCATAGACCACAGTTCACATCGTAGACCACACTCTTTCCCACACAGTTCTGAGTGGTGTGTGCTGATTTAAAATGGCCTACATCCGTTCCCACAACGGTACTCAGGACAACCTCCAAATCCCAAAGAAGCCCCTGTATTTCAACTACTCGTCCCCTCCCTGCCTCAAAAGTGTCAAGTGGCCACTGGCTCCACCTCATTGTTAAAATTTCTTCCATTGCTAGAATCACCATATGTGTACAACAGAATACCATCAAGTCCACTCTAGCCCATAGTTCTCCCCCCAATCCTGAGGGGACTGGGATGGTGATGTCCACTCCACCTCCAAGTGAGAGAGGGCTTATATCCCATGGATATGGTGGGTGGGATGATCCTGCCTGCAGATGCAGGCCCTCTCCATTCCCTGGGATGGCCCTTGCCCATCCTTGTCTCCTCCCCAGGTGATTTGGATAAGTCCATTGAGCTGTAGGGTAGGAGTTGCAGCTCCACTGAGATTCTACGCACACCTGGCACATAGGTAGGCCAGAGGCTCCAGTCTCTGGAAGTATACCTAAAAACTTCTGCATCACATATAGGTTTGAATAGAAGGGACTGATGAACCCTGTGCAGGGAGGACTTATTTGAGTCCAATTCTGTCACTCTCAGGAGCACAGATTCCAAAGTAGAGCCCACTGATAAGGCATCAGTCTCTGGGGCTATCCCCACTTATATAGGACCTGGGTGTCTCCAGAGCTCTCAGGAGCCCCTATGTGTGGGGTGATAGGCACTTAGATGTTCTATGAGCTCCTACTGAGGTGTGCGTAAGAGTTACCTCTGGGATGACCTCCTGACTCTCTTTGAAGTCTCTTAGCCACTTGAACTCATTTGTCTTTACCTTTTCCCCCTTTTATTCAAGGTCTTTTTCCAGTTGTGTTGCCAGTTGGCACTTGGTATTAATCCCTCGTTGCCAGGGAGGGTCATCCCCGGGAGTCATGTCCCACGTTGGGGGGAAGGTAGTGCAATCATATGCTGAGTTTGGCTTAGAGAGAGGCCACATTTGAGCAACAAGGAGGCTCTCAGGTGGCAACCCTTAGGCACCCCACAACTGCAGGCTAAGTCTCAGTTACAAGAGCAAAGACTCACAAGAGTAGTCATCAATAAAAAGAACACATCAGTGGGTCATCCTCTTTTGACAGACACTGTCTCTGTGCTCAGAGGACTATTGCTGCTCCCTTGGAGACTGTGGCAGAGCTCTCCAGGCTAGGAATTCAGATTCCCTCATTTATTGTGTGATTGTCACCCATCGTGACCATGCCCCATCTTTTGATCTTTAGAATGACTTTGTATATCTTCATGTATATTCGGATGAACTAATTCCCATGAATCCCCCCTCCCAGACACCCCCCACCAATAATCCCCTGCAGTACCCATTGTAACCCTTCTGTGATCCAAATCCTCCATTAACATGTAGTCCATAAAATAATCAAATACATTTACTAGGAAAAAGAAGCAACTATGATAAGCTTACATGCAAGAGACAAACATAAGGAAACTCAGGGGGAAAAAAAAAAAAAAAGAGAAAAAAAAAACACAAGAAAACAAAAACAAAAACAAATAATCAAACGAACAAAAAAAAACAAAACAAAATATAATTAGCGGATTGGGACATTCAAAAAAATGAGCAAAAAAGCAAAGGAAATGCCTTTAAAAAATATATATATATATATTTATTTATTTATTCTTTTTTTTTTCCCCCCTTTCTCTTTTCATTTTTTGCCTTCCTTTTATCACTGTGTTATCGGATTTCCAGTGTGCCTTGACATCTTCCCCCTCTCAATCACCATTGTCTCCCAATTTTTCATTTAATTTTCAAAGAAATTTTAGGTCACAGCAAAGTCACACATGGAGTGCCGGAGACTCCCAGATACCAAACCACCCCCCCCTTCCCCACCCCATATTAACCCCCCCCCCTTTTTTTGGATGTTAGCATTGTTATAACTGTTATACAGAAAGCAAAATATAGCAACTAAACATTGTCTATGATTTACAGTATAGTTTACAATTTAGATGATAGTTTAATAATTTTGATGATATTTACCATGTCCTGTGTCCATTACTGTAAGGTAATGAAAAACCTTACCCATGACCACCAAACACCCCATTAGATCTTGACTGTTCCCTTCCCCCCAACCCCCAGGGCCCATGATACCACCCTATCCCAACCCATGGAATGTCAAGATTCACAGTTACATGCCCTGGGAATTTGAACCTGCCCTTCCTAATCCACCCACCCACCAGTGCTGCACCACCAAACCCAGGAACACCACCACCCATCTGACCCATCCCCCAACATGCAACCACACTCTATCCCTTTACCATAGATTATGTCCATATGGATGGGTGATGGCTCAAAGCCTGCTCTTCTCTTACACTCCCTTGTTAACCTATCTTTCAGACAATGGTTCTCAGAGACTGCTCACTTTCCTCAGTTCAGATCAGTGAGGTCATATACTGTTCATCCTTCAGTGCCTGGCTTGCTTCACTCAACATAAGGTCTTCAAGATTCATCCACCTTATTCCATGTGTTAGTACTTTGTTCCTGTGAAGGAACATTCTTAAAAGTAAATTTACTAAACTACTTTGAAAAAAGAAAAGAGAATGAAAATTGTTATGTATAATGATAACTTAAACAAAACCAGTTTAAGTTAAAAAAAATGTCAAGGCCAGGAATTCTCAGATAAGGTGGAATTGCAGTAGGAAAATAAAACATGAATGACTGAGGAGTTCAGAGGTGAGAAGGTGACAGGTGCATGGACATCCCAAAGCATTATGGGTTACATTGTCTTCCCTTTTGTCTTAGAAGAATTCCCAATTGATGCAGGTTTTATAAGGTTTGAAGCAAAAACGATTTAGGAGTGCTTTCTTTGAGAACAATACTTCAAAACCATGAATAGAAAATTATGCTTGGGGCCTTAGAAGGAGCCCAGGAACTGAGGGGTCCTGTTCTTTAACCTTCATTAACACAGTAAGTCCAGTTCTGCACCCCTTTGCTAGAATCACAGGAGGAGGTAAGGTGGTCTTGGGGCTGCTGCACAGAGCAGGTGGCCTGGGGTGGCCACCTTGTGCCAGTCTATCCGCATCATGAGTGGTGAGATAAAGAGGATTGTGATTCTGGAGTGGCCTTAGGAGATAAAGGAGTTATTTCTGATTATTTCTGACTGAATTAGTGATTGTTGTATCACTGATGTGTTTCAAAAGTATAAAGGGATCTGTGAAGCAGTCCTTTTTCCTCCCTTTGAGTGGCCAGATATACCAGAGACCGTGTACAGTTCTTTGTATCTTGGGATACAAAGATGAAGAATGAATAAGTCTTGGTCTCTGCTCTCAAGAAAGCTCGTAAGATGAGGGTGAGGAGATTGGGAGGAGAGAAGTAGAAGGAGTCTAGAGTATCTCACCATGGGATATTGCATTTGGGATGGAGCCTCATAGTCATTCATTTAAAAATAGTTATTGAGTGCTACAATGTTCTAGGCACCGGGGACTCGGCAGCAAACAAAGCAGCCTCAAATCTCAGTCTACGTGGAGCTTTTATACTAGTGGGGGATAACATACGATAGATAGTGTGTAAGCATGTGTGTGTGTATACGTATATATATGTATATACATGGGCAAATGATGATAAGAACTATGGACAAAGTAAAGCAGGTTATGAAGGATAGTGGTGCGTGTGTGTATGTGGTGTGTGTGTGTGTGTGTATGTGTGTAGGGAGCTGTTGTTATTTTATATTGAGTGGTTGGTCAAGAAAGCCCTCAATATTTCAGCACCCTGTCAATGGGCCTTACTTTGGCATATATGCTCCCCAATGTAACAAAGTTAGACTCATTTATAATTTCCCTACACATGGCTCTTCTGCCTTTTTTATTATTAACCTATAATTAGCACTATATTAGTTAAATATATGTCCCAGAGACTTAAATCTTCAGGCTGTTCATATGCCAGTTGAGCCCTAAATCTCAGCAGAGTTGCAACACCTGCTTACCAGTCATTGGACTCACCCAGGACAACTAACAAAAGGATGACAATGGACAATGCCCATCACAGGAAGTGAAGAGTGTCTGCAACTACAAGCAGTACAGTTTCATCCATCTGCCTCATGGGATTGAAGCCCCCTCTCACTCAGAGACAGGGTGGGCATTACCTTCCCCAAATCCTCAAGACTGAGGAGTGAACAAACATAAAGGGGGAAAGCAACTATGGACTAAAGTAGACTTATTATTATCTAGCAATGGAAGAATCTGTATCATTGATATAAAGGCAGTGGCCACCAGAAGTTCACAGGAGAGGGAGAGCAAAGAATGGGTACAACATAGGAGCATTTTTGGGACATTGTAATTGTTCTGCATGACATTGCAATGACAGATACAAGCCATTGTACATTTTGTCAAAACCTATAAAATTGTGTGGGGCAAAGTGTAAACTATAATGTAAATTGTAGTCCTTGGTTAGTACAATGCTTCAATATGTGTTCATCAATTGTAACAAATGTGCCACACTCATGAAAGATGTTGTTAAAGTGGGAAAGTGTGGGAGGAAGTGGGCATATGGGAATCCCCTATATTTTTGATGTGTAATCTAAACTTCTTTAAAAAAAAAAAATTAAAAAAAAGAAAGCCCTCAATGATAAGATGACATTTTAAAAGAGCACTGAAGGAAGAAGTGAGAAAGGAGAATACTGTGGGGAGAACTTCCCAGGCTGAGAGAATAGCAAGTGCTCATGATCTGAGGCAGTAGTATGCTTGATGTGTCTCAGGAACAGCAAGGAGCCAGTGGTGCTAAGTGGAATAAGCAATGGGGACAGAGGGGGAAGATAAATTCAGAGACGGTGCAGGGGATCAACCCAAGAATCCTCCTAGGCCATAGTAAGGACTTTGGTCTTTAAGTGAGATGGAGAGTCATTGGAAAGAGCACTGACTTCTGTTTTAAAGCTCTACTCTGCTGTGCAGAGAATCTACTTCGCAAGGAATAGCTGGAATCACAGAGCTCAGTCAGCAAACTACTGGAATAATATGGATGAAAAATGATAGTTGCTTAGACAAGATTGGTAGCAATGGAGGGGGAAAGCAGTTGGTTTCTTGTTATACTTTCAAGGAGGAGCCAGTGAGATGTAGCCATGGGTCATATAAGGAAATGAGAGGCAATGTTTTGTCTTAAACAACTGACAATTGGAGTTTTAATGTAATGATATGAGAAGAACTGTAAGAGGAGCAGTTCTGGAGGGAGTGGTAGGACTTCCCTGTTGAGCTTAAGTTTGACAGCTCTGTTAAATGTCCTAATGGGAATGTTAAGTAGGCAGCTGGATGTGAGTTTGGAGCTCAGGAGAAGGGATGAGGCTAAAGACAAATATTTGGGAGTCTAGAGCAACCAATGATATTTAAAGTCATGGGATCAGATGAGATCACCTAGGGAATAAATATAAATAGAGAAAAAAATCAACATAGTATGTTTCTCCTGTTGAACTTTTGGTTATCACTGTCATTGAATCTCTAGAGAAGGCTTTAGGTGTTTATGAGCCTAAAATTGCTCCCCATTTTTTCTCTCTCTACATTCACGACTTGTGTCTTACATACTTCAACATTCCAGACAAGGTTTTCCATAATCTGACCCACTTCTTCAGTTTCAGTTACACTAAACAGCAAAGGCACCATGTTGTTTCACACCTTTGCATGCATCTTTATTCCTGCATTTCTTCCTCATGTAAAACTCATTCTGCTTCCAATATGAACTTCACATACATGCATACACACACACACTTCATCTGGATAATTCCTACTCATTTTTAAGAATCTGACTAAGTATTATGTCCTCAAATAGCCTTCTCATCCACCCATCCCATCTGTTAGCTAATTCTAACTTCTGGGTCCCAGAATAATAATTCCTTTATTATTTTGCTTTATGGTCTCTTACTATCTGCCTAATCCTTGGTACAGAGAGTGTTCAACAAGTGTTTGTGGAAATGAACCAAAATATTAACAGAAAGTGTGAGAAAAGTGATGAGTGGAGGAAGTTCCTTCATTCCACTGCTGTAGAAGAAAAACACAATAAGTGTGTGTCAACCAGAAGCTGCTGCTCTAAGTTCCTCAATGTCTGTATGAGGCTTTGCACCCAGCCTTGTCTTACTAAATGTGAAATAACCATCCATAAATGATCAGTCATGGGAAAAGAGGAAATAAATTAGAAAATAAATTTTTGTGAGAAGAAGGAGGAAAGAGGAAAAAAAGAGGAGAGCAGGTTCCATTCCAAGAACAAATGAGACTATGCCGATTTGCAATCCGTCCCACCTTTGAATTGGCAGATGGGACCTGACTAATGAGAGTGATGTTCTCAACTAGAGACTTAAATTAACATACAGTTATAAAACTGTTTGTTTTACGAGAGATAGTTAACTATTCTTAACAAATGTTGAGTTCAAATTCACTATTTCATCCAATCAAATCATTAATTTCATAAATTTGAAATCATTTTAAAAAGTTTCTTTTAAAAATGTTTTAAAAATAATTTTAGATTCTAATATATCCTTTACATTAACAAAAGCCATCATCTGTAAATTGCTGATAGACCAGATTTCAGTTGAATAATGTCATATATGCTAGTTTTCCTCATGCAAATTGGCTTTGACATCTTTCATTTGTTAAATTACTCAATTGTAAATTCCTTAAAAGCAGAAACTACATGATGTAGCTTTCAACTAATGTGTGTTGCATTTAAATTTGAGGATGTAATTGTATGATTTCAACACGTTCTTTGCTTCATGTATGGCACATATACACCATCTGATAATAAATGTTCTAATAACAATACAGATGTGATTTATTCTCATTTTATACTCATCCCTATGGGATAAGATTTTTTTTTCATTTGAGAAGAAGCAGAAGTCATGGGACTTCAAGCAATTTGCCCAGGATCAGAAACCAAAGAAACCTAAGCTATTTCTTACTCTGCCTTGATACATTAAAACAAATCCTAAATACACTTGTGTATCTCTCCTACATATACTTAAGAACACCATTAATTAGTGTTCTAATTAAAATGATACCTTTATTAACGTATCATTTAATTTTTTTCTTATTATGAAATAGAAGTGACACATTACTTCAAACATACTTCGAATTTGACAAAGGCCATAAAGCAGCAGTTATATTGAATAAACAGAAACACTTTTTTGAGATAGTATTGAATAATAGGATTTCACACCTATTTAACAAACAGAAGTACTAAATTATGTAAATACATAAATATGTAAATAATTATAAATATGTATGTTTGGGTATATACTTCATCTCTGAGAAATATAAATTAATGAACAGTGAAATCCTAGTTTAATGTTTCCATTGCTTTATCATTTGCATCTCAGCACCCAGGAAATACATTTAATCCTTCTATCCTGATGGACTATACAATAAGTCGAACCTGATATTTTTTGCTCAAGCTGTTGCTGTTGCCTAAGAGTCCCTTTTGGCCTGGTCCACCTAGAAAACATTTTCTCATCTTTCAAGAATAAGCTGGTGACTCATAAATCTGTATCTCAAGTCCAGACTTCTGTCCTCAGCAACTGTTTGAGGTATTCAATTGTTCACTAGTTATCTTGACTTGAAGTTTTCTGGGGTATGTCAACTCATCATGAGCTACTTCTTCTATGGCCACCATGGGGAGAACAGATGACTCTCTTTCTGCTGCCTCCATTGTACTTTGTACAAGCTCCTATAACAGTGTCTGTAGTATTTCATTCAAGGTCTGCAAATACTTGATACATGTACCTTCCCTTATGGAAATTAATTACTATCCTCATAATAATAGTTATTACTATTATTAATATTTGCTGAACTCATGTGTGTATGTCAGGCAGCTAATGCCAACAGATTGGAAGTGATTTAACAGATAAAACCTATTCCCCATTCCTGCAAATAGGAATTTTTATATTCATCTTTATAAACATGTTAATTTCTAATGATACTTGTATGTAGATTAATGACCTAACAAATAAATCCATGAATGTTAATATGCATTAATAAACAAATCACACTATTTTCTCAGGTAGGGTTTTTGGTGGCAAAACAGAGTCACTTTAAGTCTGTATCTTCAGCTTCTATGCAGAAAAGTTCCTACTTGGTGACAGTCAGCCTAACAATCCAGCCATGTTCTTAGGCAGTGAATTAAATTAACATACTGAAGTTTAATGTCAAAAAGTTTCTCTCCAGTGAGTCAAGGGAAAAGATGCAAAATCACTACCTACGACAAGTATGCAATATTAATTGTGTGGCTAATTAATTTTTAATATCATTCCTGTTTAATTAGTAACCAAAAAGCAGTGGCTACTCATACTGCTGGAGCTTCTATATTATGTAGGTGTGAAAGCTTAGACTGCATTAAGGTTTCTAACTTTACATGCAGTTCAAGATTTATGATTCCTACATGATACTTAAAAATTCCTCTCAAGTGAAATTATAATTATTAAGTAGTGAGAATTTTAGTTACAAGCTATATTTCCTCCTTTTAAAGAGAGATGTTATCCGTCAGAAGTTTGACTGCTGGAGGCTAATGAGATCAGGGCCTTTATGGAATTTTGTTTTTGAGACATAAAAAATTATGTCTCTTAAAGAGAAAAAAATAATTAATCACTAATCAGTGTACTGCTTTGGTCTCCATATCCAGAGAACAATCTCAGTTCTGTCTTGGAAAGTCTTGAGTTCATTTTATTTATTTGTCTAAATGTTTTGAGATGATAGGGTTGGTAACTCCTCTGTCTCTATTATTTCCTGTTTCCTATGTTATGGAGCCTCTATATCATTCTGTGAAGTCAGGTGGAAGGGAAAAAGGAAGCATTGTTCAACTGATTAAAAAAAAGCAGGAGAAAATAACTCTCCTATTCTATATATTTAAAATAGAATTTGGCTAAAGGACCTCAAAAAACATTTTTGTAATTATGCCCTTAGAATATATGATGTGTTTTTATTTTCATAATTAACAGGAAATACATGTTATACATTAAATGTGACACAAGAGATATGAATTATGCAGTCAACTCGGTATGTGCTGATGAGCACAAAGCCCAAGGCACGTTCAGTGGAGTTTCTATGAAGATCTATAATGAGTTTCAAGTACATCATTTCCTGATGGAGGATAAGAAAACATCCATCAATGCAAATTTTTGCACATTTTTTTTTAGCTTTTATGAATGCTTTACAACTTCTAAAAAGAATGAATTTCCAAAGTGAAACTTGATCAAATTCTGTTAGTAGTTTCATATTAGACCGCGTAGGTTTACACACATATTTAAACTCATTTTAGAGTGCTATAAATGAAGGTGGCTAGTGTAACATGGTTTGATGCTGCACAATTTAGTAAAGATCCTGTTTAATATCTATATTAGATCTATGACATTAGTTTTATGTTGGAAAATAAACAAACTACCATGGAACAGGAGGAAGCAAGCAAATATTTTTATGACATAGACACTTTTTAAATTCAAATTTAAGACTTCCATATACATATACAAAGTGATCTTGCATATTTCATTCCTTTAATTGTTTTGGAAGAGTTGAGATTGCCATGAATATATTAAAGTTTTTGGTGAATAGTTTTTCTTTGAATAGGTTTTTTATTTTCTCTTAGGAAACTGTTTAAATATATACTAGTCAGGAGTGAAAGAAAATGCTTAGGGAGTAAAATTGTGTGGAATATTAAATAATCATTATAAATTACAGCACTTTGAGGTCCTTAGAGATGCTTTATAGAATAACTTATTGTTATTGTATAAGAAATTCCAATAAGGTAACAGCCTCCTAATTGGTTCCCTTAACACGTCTCTTCTTGCACAGTCCATTTTCCACAATAAAGAGTTATCATCCTGAAAAGCTAATCTGATCACATGGCTTCCCTGTTTAAAGACCTCTGTTGGCTCTCTGGTGCCTAGAGGATGAAGGCTAATCTCCTCAGCCTGGCCCCAGTCTGTCCCTTCAGCCTCATTTCCTGACAAACTCCTCCACACACCTTAACCCGTGGTCCCTGAACTCCCAAGCAGGGCACGGGGAGATAACAGGGTGGAGGAGGGCAGGGCTGAGGGCGCAGGGAAGAATCTTCATGGACAGCACCCGTTCAGTGCTTGTCCTCGTGAGGTGATTTGCCCCTTTTATACCCAAGGTGATTGGCAGTGCTATTATCAACTGTTTTTCTTTTCATGTTGCCCTTTCTCTAGTCTCTAACAGAGACATTACTAAGTAACAAGCAGTTAAAACTTTCTCAATGCAGTACAAAATGTAAAGAGAAAATACGTTTGATCCTTTCACTTGCTATAAATTATCTCATGGGTATGGAAAGTGACAGTTTAGCAATTCCTTGTGCTCACAGAGGAAGGACACATTGCCACAAAAGGGAAATGGGAAAAAAAAATCTCTTGACCTGCTGAATCAGGATTGTCCAGGGGTCTCCAAGCACGTATCCCTTGCTCCTCACACTGCGTCTGAATTGTAAGTGCTCCATGGATGTTTGTTAAAATGAATCTAATAGACTGATAGATCTTAATAGTCAGTAGGTTGAAGGAAGCAGGCTTATTTTAATAATACTATAGCATACATTTATTTTAAATATTTTATAATATTTCTTTTTCTACCAATACCTTGATACTTTCCTTGATAAGGAATCTTATTCTTGATTTAAGTGAAAAAGAAATGTAAATTGGGTATCTACTTAATAGTATGAACTGTGCGGGGTGGCTTATAGACATTTTCTTCTTTATGCCACAACACAATCCTAAAGGTTGGTATTATTACCCTTATTTTTATATACTGGGGGATTAACATCCCCAAGACCCCAGATGGTAAGTGGTGGAGTGGGGGATTTGAGTTCATGTTTATCTGATCCAGAGGAAATGATCATCCTCTTATGCCATACAGTCTATTTATATAGACTAAAGAGGCTTTAAAAAAAATTCCTCTCGTGCTCAGGAAGTCATTGATCTGAGGCCCCTTACCAAGAACGCATTTTTCTCAATTCCCTGATGTTTAACATTAGGGACCACTATTTCAGTTGCTGCAAAGGAGGCAACAGGGAAATAGATTCTTTTCTATGTAATCTGATCCTGTTCCTTTTAGATCTTTATAGATTCAGTTGCAGATTCAGCAATGAGAATAACATTCTTAATATTTTAAGGTACTTTATAATACTTGTAGCAGGAAGAAATACTACAAGAACATATTCAGTACTAAATTATACATGGACAGGGACTCAAACAAATCAAATTTTTATGTAACATTTATTGTTTATATAAGGAATATCACTTCACAAACTATTAAACCAAAACTATTGCAGAACATAAAAGAACTTGTACATCAAGCACTTAGTTGCAACTTATATTATGCTAACAAGCTGAAGAGTGTGTCAACATCTCCAGGGTTAAGTATGCTTCCTCTTTGATCATCCGAAAAGGTTTCCAACACTGTAGGTGGTCCTAATTAACAGGGAACTGTAATCTTCTTTTACTACTAGCTTTCACAAGTCAGGCAATAGACCACATTCCATTGATGCTTACTAATACAGTCCTATTCAAATCCAAATATCTCCACAGACCCGCAACTGATTATGAATATATGTCCTGCTTTAATAGTGTCTTTTAAGAGGAACTGTGATGCTTCTTATCTAGATATCCTCAGGGTTCCTCTAGTCGATTATATTTTTTCATCGTGGACCAAGAATTCCCAACACTCAGAATAAGTACCATATCTGAATAATCCACATCTGAATTCTACCCTTGATTGAATTTACATGACCTTTTTTTGAGGGAGGGAAGTGAGGGTGTGTATGTGTGTGCATGTAGATGGTGTGGGTTTACTTGCATTTTTTAAAAGTCCTTCTGTTTTAATAGCCACAAGGAAAGATGCTGCTTGCTTTAAATACATAAATCTCTTTCAATATTCATACAACCCCACCCCATGAGAGAGTTATTTTGATGTTCATTTTAGAGATTGAGACCAAAACTCCTGTAGAAAGATGGCAGATTGAATATATGCATCTAATTTTAATTCCTTTGAAACCTCACTGAAGATAAAGTACAGTAAAAGGATTTAAAAAAATAGTCTTTATTTTTTAGAGTAGTTTTAGGTTTACAGAAAAATTGCATAGAATGTACATAAGACTTCCATATACTTCATCCCCTCGCCCATTCTGGTTTCTCCTTTTTATTCCCGTCTTACATTAGTGTGGTGCCTTTGTTGCAATTGATGTACCAATACTGCCACATTATTATTAACTAAAGTCCATATTTTACATGAATTCACTCTTCATGTTGTACAGTTGTACAGATTTTGACAAGTGCATAATGTCTTGTATTCACCATTTTAGTATCACACATAAAAGTTTCACTGCCCTAAAAATGCCCTGTGCCCCACTAATTCATCCCCCTCCCTTTCCCCTAACCCCCACTGTTATGGATTGAATTGTGTCCTCCCAAAAGATATATTGAACTCCAAATTCCCAGTACTTCTGATTGTGATCTTATTTGGAAATAGGGTCAGTGCATATAGAATAAGGCCAGTTAAAGTGAGGTCATACTGGAGTGGGGTGGGCCGTTAATCCATTATGACTGGTGTCCTTATAAGAAGAGGAAATGTGGACACAGACAGACAGAGGGGAGAGTTGCATGCATGCGACGCGTGAGGCAGAGAATACTATGCATTGCCGACAAGCCACCAGCCGCAGGAGAGAGGCATGGAATAGAATTGTTCCTTACTGACTTCAGAGGAAACATGGCACTGCTGATACTTTGGTTTCAGATTTCTGGCCTCCAGAACTGAGACAATACTTTTCTCTTATTTTTAAGCATCCAGTTTGTGACATTTTGCTACGGCAACCCTGGGAACTAAGACACCCTGGCAACTACTTATTTTTCTGTCTATAAAGTTTCGCCTTGCCAGAATGTAATATAGTTGGAATCATACAGTGTGCAGCTTTTTCCAGATTGGTTTCTTTCACTTGGATATCTTTTTGTAGTTTGACAGCTCATTTCTTTTTATTGCTGAATAATATTCCATTGGATGGATCTACCACAGTTTCTTTACCCATTCACCTATTAAAGGACATTTTGGTTGCTTCCAATTTTTTGGAAATTATGAATCAAGCTGCTATAAACATTTGTGTGCAGGTTTTGTATGGACATAAGTTTGTATTCTCTTGGTAAATACTTAGGAGAACAGTTGCTGGATCATACGGCAAGCCTGTGTTTAGCTTTGTAAGAAATTGCCAGACCATCTTCCATGGTGCTGTACCATTTTGCATTCCCACAGCAATGAATGAGAGTTCCTGCTGTTCCACAGCCTTGCCAGCATTTGATGTTGTCAGTGTTTTAGGTGTATAGTGGTATCTGGGATTTAAAAAGGTATATATTAAAACAAACAAACAAAAAAAGATTTGTATTTAAGAAATACAAGTATCAAGATGGGGAGAATGGGAGAAGATAGAGCATGTCAATGCTGGAAAGTGAAAGGATGAGTGATAACTGACTTATCAGACTCATCAGGCTTATCAGAAGGCCAAGCAAAGCATGGAAGGCTGAGATTCAATCAGATGTAGAATCCCTAAAGCTCAGAAATGTTCACTCCTTGGTACCTCTGGAAGTGGGAGCAAAAGGTATAGAGTGCTAAAGTAAGGAGAATTAATTAAATGCTGTTTGTTTAATGCCCCTTTCCACTCTTTGCTGCTGGGTGACTGTCCTTTTTCAATTCCCACAAATGCTTTGAGGCTTATCCTCTGGAGAGGGAGAAATCAAGGCTACATACTGAGAACTCCAGGCATAGTTGGGGATTCAGTGAAGCTATGTGCTCTGAATGCTGACACATCCCCTTAAGCAGCCCAGAACTCTGGGAGCCCAGATGTTACTCTTCAGGCAGGAGGTTGGAAGAGTCTTCTCTGGGGAACCAGACCAGCCTGAGAGGACAGACTCAAAGCTTCTATATCAAAGGGTCCCCCCAAAATGGACCAGCCAATCACCCTAGAGTAAAACTCATAGGTTACAAGTAGCACCCACAGCAGTTTATTAGTCCTCCACACTTTTTTAAACCCTATTTTACTGTGAAAAAGAACATAAACAGCAGAGTACATAAAACATACATGGAGTTGGAAGAATTATTATAAAGCAAACACCCTCCAAACATTGCAATCACTACAAAACTCCCTGCTTGTCCCTTCTTAATCCCAATACACTGTTTTCCACTGAAGTTAACTACTTATGATAATTCTTTGTTTTCCTTTGCCAACTGTGATAGATTGGATTATGTATCCCAATTTAGATATGTTCTTAATTTTAATCTACATTTCTCTGGGTGTGAACCCATTGTAAATAAGGTCTTTGAAGTGGCCCAACTGAATGAGGCTGGCTCTTAATCTGGATTAATGGAGTCCTTCATAAACAGAAGAACTTCAGAAACAGGAAAAAAAAAAAAAAAAAAAAAAAAGCACCACAAGGAGGAGCCAGAAGAGATAGGAGAGGATATTGCCATGTGACTGAGGTAGGGATTCAAGCCAAGGAACCCCAAGGTTTGCCAGCAGCCAGCACCAGAATGTACAGACTTTGGGAAGACAATACTGCCTTGCTGATGTCTTGAGTTTGGATTTCCCTAGCCTCAAAATTGTGAGCAAATAAATTCCTGTTGTTTAAGCCAACCCATTGTGTGGAATTTGTGATAGCAACTGGGGAATAATACACCAACTAAATGTAGATTCCTAAAAACTATCGTTGAGTGTTGCCTACTTTTGAACTTTATATAAAAAGAATTATAGAGTATGCATTATTTTGTGATTGGCTTTAGCTGTATGATTCAACTATATCCTTGTATATAGTTGAGGTTTGTTCATTATTATTGGTGTATAATATTCCAATGTTATGGCTATTCCACAATTTATTTATCCATTTTACTGTTGATGGATGTTGAGGTTGTTCTTAGTTTGGGACTATTATGAATAAAGTTCCTATGACAACCTTGTACAATTGTCTACTACACCAGCATTTACATTTCTTTAGGACAGGAGTTGGAAAATTTCTTCTGTAAAGGGCCAGATATTAAATCTCTTAAGGTTTGTGGACCATACACTCTCAGTCACAACTCATCAAATCTGTGAGAAAGCAGCCATAGACAATACTTGTGTAAATGGGTGTGGCTGTGTTCCAATAAAACTTTATTTAGGTGGTAGACTACATTTGGTCTGAGGGCCCTAGTTTGCTGGCTTATATTGTGGGGTATATATCTGTTAGAGTTTCCCCCTTATGAGGATTGCAATGATTGACAGGTCATAGGATCCTAAATCAATACCCCTCTGGCATAGGTTGAGGAAAGACAGCCTCCAGCCATAACCCACCTAACTGATTGAGCAAGCCATAGCCTAGGGGCGGCTCATCCCCTCCCAAGAATAAACAAAATGGAGCAGATAAGGGCCATCAATCTCTCCCTAACCCCTCCCACATTCCAAGACCTCCTAGCCCACTCCCCCTGGCCATTTGGCCCCAGGCTGTACTCCATTCCCCACCTATTGATGTACTCTGTAAAGCCATATTCACCACCCTCTGGGAGCAGGCTGAAGTCTATTCTTCAGACCCCCTCCATTGGGAGAGATTCCCTATAAACTTCTTACCCGCAATCATCAGTCTCTGCGTCCTAATGAGCTCCATTTTTCTCTAACAATATCTAGGAACAGAATTGCTTGGAATTAAGGTAAACATTCTTCAACTTAATTAGATAATGCCAAACTGGTTGCACCGATTTTTTGCTCACAAGCAAAATATGAAAGTAATCATTGCTCAACAGCATCTACTTCAACTCGGTATTGTTAGACATTTTAATTTTAGCCATTTTGGTGGACTTGTAGTGATATCTCATTGTGGTTTTAAGTCTCAATTTCCTGATCACTTAGAAGGTGAGTACTTTTCCATGTAAATCAACATTCTTTGAAGAAGTGCCTGTTTACAGTTTTTTCCCTTCCTATTTTCTATTATTTTCATATTGATTTGTAAATTTTTAAAATATTCTGGATATGGGACTTTTGTCAGTTATTTGTGATGAAAATACCTTCTCCAACTTCATGGTGTGCTTTTATGCTTTTTAAATGAAGGTGTGTTTTTGTTTTTAAAGAAGAGAAGTTTTATATTTTATTGGTACCATTTATCCAAATTTATCTAATCTCTTTTAAGGCTAGTATTTTTGTGTTCTGTTAAAAACTTTTTTCTCTATCACCAAATCTTGAAAATATTCTTTATTTCATTTTAAACACTTTATTGTTTTGTCCTTCAAATGTAGGAACATGTTTTAGTCTGCTAAATCTGCTGATGCAAAATTACTGGAAATGTGTTGGCTTTTGTAAAGGGAATTTATTTGGGGTAAAAGTTTGCAGTTCTGAGGCTGCAAAAATGTCCAAATCAAGGAATCATCAGAGATGCTTTCTCACCAAAGTTCAGCTGCTAGCAGATCTTGGTCTCCTGCTACACAGCAAGGCAAGATGGCAGACTGTCTCTGTCTTCTTCTCTGGGCTGCTTTGTGATCAAGCACATAGCAGGGCTTCTCACTTCAACCTTGAGCTGCGCAGTGGGCCTAGCCTCTCAGGGCTTCTTTGTCTTTCTTTCATTTTTCTTTTTCTTTTTTTAATTAATTAAAAAATAATTAGATTACATAAATTTTACAAAAAAAAAATACAGGGATTCCCATATGCCGCCCTCCCCACACCTCCCACATCCTCCCACATAAACATCCTTCATTAGCGTGGCACATTCGTTGCAGTTGATAAATATATCCTGGGGCTTTGCCATTCAGCATGGATCATAGTTCACACTATAATCTAAACTCTCTCTCACACAGTTCTGCATGTTATGTGATGTTATAAAATGGCCTCTATCTGTTGTTGCAGCATCACTCAGGGTGATTCCCAAGTCCCGCAAAAGCCCCCATAATACAACTGTTTTTCCCTCTCCCTGCCCCCAGAGGTTCCATTGGTCCCTTGCTCCACATCAGTGTTGTTATTTCTTCCATTGCTAGAATCACAATATGTCTATAGTAGAATATCAGTAAGTCCACTCTAGTCCGTATCTCTTCCCCCAATCCTGAGGCTTCTGGGATGGTGACATGCACTCCACCTCCAATTGAAAGGGGGCTTATATGCTATGGGGAAGATGGATGGGACTATCCTACCTGCAGCTGCAGACTCTCTCTGTTCCCTGGGTTGGCCATTGTCCATCATCATCTCCCTGCCAACTGTCCTGGGTAAGTCTAATGAGCTGTAGAGTAGGTGTTGCAACTCCGTTGTGGTCTCGGACCCAGCTGGCACATGGACAGCCCAAAGACTTGAGTCTCTAGACATGCACCTACAAATTCCAGCACTAAGTATAGGTTTAAATAGAAGGGATAGATGAGCCATGTGCAGGGAAGACATAACTGAGTCCAACTCTATCAATCTCAGGAGCACAAACTCTAAAGTAGGGCCCACTGAAAAGGCACCAAACTCTGGAGCTATCCACCTGACCATAGGATCTGGGTGTCTCCAGAACCCTCAGTAGCCCCACTATTTGGGGTGGTATCCACTTTGGAAGTCTAAGAGATCCTGCTGAGATGTACATAAGCGTTACCTCTGAGATGATCTTCCGACTCACTTTGAAGTCTCTTAGCCATGTAAACTCATTTGTCTTTACATTTTCCCCCTTTTATTCGAGATCTTTTTCCAGTTGCATTGCTAGTTGGTACTTGGTAGCAATCTCTCGGTGCTAGGGAGGCTCATCCTCAGGAGTCATGTCCCACATTGGGGGGAAGGTAATGCATTCCTATGCTGAGTTTGGCTTAGTGAGAGGCCACATTTGAGCAACAAGGAGGCTTTCAGGAGGCAACCCTTAGGCAGACCATAACAATAGGCTAAGTTTCAAAAGTTCATAAGCCTAGTCGTCAATATCAAGGGCCCATCAGTGGATCATTCTCCTTCGCCAGTCACTGCCCCTGCACTTGGCAAACTGTTGCTGCTCCCTTAGAGAACGTGGCAGAGCTCTCCAAGATGGGAATTCAGTATTCTCTCGGTTATTGTGTGAGTCTCCACCCACTGTGATAATGTCCCGTGAACATTTGAACATTTTTACATACTTTATATGTATGCTCAGGTGAACTTCCTCCTATGCATCGCCCATCACTGACACAGCACACCAACAATCTTCCTGTGCCCCAATTGTAACCCTACTGTGATCCAAAGCTTCTTCAAAAATGAAGACATTACAATAGCCAAATATAATTAATAGGAAAATGAAGCAATAATGATAAGTTTAAGTATAAGAAATAAAATACATTTAAAAAAATAATAAATAAAAACAAAAGATTGGACACCTTCTTCCACACATTCACCAGTGTCTCACTATTTTTCATCTTGTTTTCAAAGAAGTTTTAGGTCACAGCAAAGTCACACACAGAATACAGGAGACTTTCATATACCCCAAATCCTCCCCCTTTCCTCCCCCTGCCCCATATTAATACCTTTTTATATGTGGATGGTACCTTTGTTATAACTGATATACAAATAGTGAAACAAAGCTACTAAACATGGTCAATGGTTTACATCATGGTTTACATTTTAGACTGTACACTTTTATAAATTTTGATGATATTTACCATGTCCTCTGTCCATCATTGTAAGATCATGTAGGACACTTCCACTGGCCACTAAATATCCCCTGTTAGATCTATTCTATTCCTCCCTGCCCCTTCCCTCAGGGCCCATGGTGACCCCTTGGCTTCACTCCTTGGATGACAAGATTCATAGTTACATGCAACAAGACTGAGGTCTTGACACACTGGTTTGTCCTCCCCTCTTTGTCTTTCTTGAATGCAAGCGATCCTCTCTCTCACAGCAAGGTCAAAATGGCAGCTTCCTTTTCTGAGTTTCTGCTCCCAGTTCTTGTTTATATAAGACTGCAGCAAGAGGGTGGAGACCCAACCTCGGTTATGTCTCACTGATGAAGTTCAATCAAAGATCTAATTAAGTGATCTAATTAAAATGTCTCTTAATGCAATCAAAGGGCCGCACACTTACAGGAATGAATTAGTTTAAGACCATAATCTTTTCTGAGATTCACAAAAATCTTCAAACTGTCACAGTATTTAATTCATTTCAACTAGCTTTTTTAAAAAAAATGTTTGATGTGAGCGTGTTGTCAAGTTTGTTTTCCATTTGGATACCTAATTGACCCAGCACCGTTAATTGAAGTCACCATTCTTTCCATATTGCTCTGTAATGTTAATTTTATACTAAATCAAGTATCTCTCTCTCTATATATATGTATGTCTGTCTCTGGTTTCCCTTGTCTGTTCCATTTGTCTGTTTGTCTATTCATGGACAAATACCACACTGCCTTCCACTACAGTTTTATGGTGAGTCTCGATAGTTAGCAGAATAAGTCCTTTCAGATTGTTTTCATTCACTGCTGTCTGGATCAATTGAAGACACTCATTTCACCTCCCAGACTGTTCTGATCTGCCCAGCTCCTGAGAGCTGAAGGGTGGCCACAGTAAATTTAGTAGCAGAAAATACAGAGATGCTCATTCCCTCTACTATATCCTTGCTGATATCCAGTACTTGCCCATTCTACATCCTTGTTGGCTACTCTGACTGTGGTGAGCCCTATTTTTCCCAGTATTTATTTGTGGCCTTGCTCACAGAATCACTTAGAAAGGGTTCTTGTGAATTCAAAGGGGAACCAAAGCCAGGTTATGACTCTGGGCCTTTCAGCTTATCTTTTCACAGAAACATTTATCTAATATTGTCACAAGTGCCCTTCCTTATGAAGCAATTCTTGTGCTTGTTACTTAATCTTTATATTCATCACCTTTCAGTTTAATTATGGGATAAATAATTATTATTACAATAATGAATATTTTATTAATAAATTAATATGAATCCCCTTGACACTTCTGGCCTTCTGTGGTTGGAGGTTGGAGGAATGCCCTCAGGCATAGATGCAGGTACTTGGAGTAGGAAGTCAGTTGAGTCCACCGGAAGGTCCAAGGGATAGCAAAGAAGTACTAACAGTATCTGCTGCACTGCACGTGCTGAAAAAGTCATTTTGTACCCTTCTTTTTTGTTTATGAAATGATAACGGTTGTCCAATGTCCATTCTTCCTGGATTTGGAATGCTTTTCGGCAATTATGTATTTTTTTAATCATTATTTTCTATTAGTCTTATTCTTTACTGGTAGTACCAATTATGCATAACTTAGACCTCTTCTATTTGTCTTTGGTTTCAGAGTGGTCACCCAGATGTATAGATGAAAATTTTCATCCTATACTGCAAATGATTATCTTGTTATAAATATTTTATAAAAATCCTCTGCTCATTCATCAGTAAAACATTCAGAGCTGTAGGTGATTTGCAACTCAACTCATAGACTCTTTACTTGGAATTTTAAAAAAATAGATGATAAATATATGGATGGAAAGATAGATAATTTTCCTTTATAGAACTCACAGGAATGGGATGCTTTTTTAGACTTTGGTGTTTTCTAGAAAGGTAGAGTGGAATAATAAAGAATCACGGCTTAATTTTACCTGAGGAGGAATGGTAGCGCTTTTACCTAATAAATAAGTTTACTTCAAAGTTTGTTGGCTTACAAAGTAAGTCCATTGTTCTCTACCAATTCAGGGCTTCATGGAGATAGGGCTGGAGAGTGGATGAATAGGAAGAAGGATAGTTAGGAAAAGGGAAAATGAGAGTAAGATTGGCTCAGGATAGAGCAAAGAAAGTCCCTGAGACTAATTTTCTCAATGCAAGAGAGCTTGCAAAAGCAATTTCCCCCTTTCAAAAACTACACTGATTGTCCTGAGTCAGGTAAAGCTAAGTTAATATCTAAGCCATTTTGTTTTGTTGTCTGGGAAGCTCATAGAATTATTTATTGACGAAAGTGACTTACTGATCAAATAACATGACTTTGAGTTTCCCAGTATTTCTGGAGTTAGTTGCTCATTAGCAACTACTAGTGTGAAAGGCCAAATGTTATTCCCTAGTTGTAGTTATCTCAGGCAAGATCAGGGGAAAGCAGGATAGGCAGAAGAAAGCAACTGGACTATTAAGGCATTTCAAACGACCTGAATCAAAGCAAGCTTTATTTCCCTCTATAGACTCAATTTAACTTTAAATTTATAAATGCATTAATAATACTTAGACTTTGCTTGTGCAATAATTGGTAGTAATTTACCAGTGACAGAGCCACAGAAAGATTAATAAGGTCAACCTCTAATGGTGGAATTCTTAAATTTTTTACAGATGCTGACCGAGAGGAAAGCAAGAAATAATTTTAGACTTACAAAAATGTTGCAAAAATGATGTGAAGGACTCCCATATACCCTTTACCCAGCTTTTCCAAACGTTAGCATTTTATATAAGCCAACAATGACCAAAATAAGGGAATTCACATAAATTATACTTATCTTCAGAGTTTATTCAAATTTGCTAATTGTCCCACAGATGTCCTCTTTAGGGTCCAGAACAAGATTATACTTTGCATTTAATTGCTGGTTAATGACTTTTTAAGACTGGTCTAACAACTACCCCTTTCCAGCCAAAAGGAACCTTGAATATCATGATGTTATACTTCAAGTAAAAGTCTCAAAGCCTGCTGAATGTGAATTCAAAATACTGCTTTGATATACATATTCCAGGTAAAATGGAAGGCAAAAGGCCAGAATTCTCCCAGGCACCTTTACTTTTCACCCATTTGAAATAGGAAGTGTTATTATAGTCTTAGAGGCAGTTTGCTAAGTTAGCACTTCCCCTGGTCATCTGGGTCAGAAGCCAAACTAGAATTGTCTCTTATTTTTAAGCCATTGTGACATAAATTCCAATATCATTACTAACCAAAATTAGCCTTTGGTTTATCCCTTCAAAGAGCTTTTTAATCCCTTTTGCTCCAACATTTAAACTTTCAAAATCTCCTTCTGTCAATGTGGTGGGAATTTTTGGTGCCAACCATGTAAACAATACCATGTAATTTAATATGCTGAGGAGTATGAGAATGTTTCCAGCCTCAAAGAGTTTAGATTCTTGTAGGAGAAGTAGTATATATTTTGCTAAAAATTAATTAAGATGTGATATAAGAGTATAAAGAAGGGAGCCATTATGGACTGGAATAATGAACCTCACCTGAGCCTAAAAGTATGGGCAGTATTAGGATAAGAGTGGAGCTATTTAGAGAGAGGAGAAGGGATTAAGCCAAGGTAGAAGAGGTCAAGAGAACAACGAAACCCTAGAGACTAATGCAGAGGGCTTGAGATAGGAGTGATGGCCAATAGAGAAATAGGGCAGCATCTCCTGTTAGTGAGGGAAATCTTAGAACAATGAGTTGAGACCATGTGATGGGTAAGTGGAGTAATATTAGTTTTCTGTTTTTGGGGGGTGGGGTGGGGAAAATCTGGAAAAGAGTGATAATTTTGAAGATTAATCTCATGGTAGTATTAGTATGAATTTGCGTAGATTAAGGCACAAAAACTGGTTAAGAGACAGCCATAACAATAATTCAGGCAAGATGTGATAATAACCTTAGAAGAGGAGAATGTGACTGAGGAAAAGAAGACAAATCCAAGAAAAATTACAGCCACTAGTCGGCTAGTGGACTAAAAGAAAGAAGGAAAGAAAGGAGCCCAAACTTCTAATTACGACCATTTATTATCTGCTTTCTAGGTGCTAGGGATGGTGCTAAAATCTTAACTGGATCTATCTTGACTAGTCATCACAACTCAAATCTCTACAGGGTAAAATCTAAACTCCTTGTTGCATGGCACACAGCTGTTTGTGTAGGCCTTGTTTAACAGGCTAATCTCATCTCTCCCCAGAAAGTCCTTTAACTCTGGGTTTCAGACTTTTGAACTAGTCATAGATACAGGCACAGGCTATATTCTCTCATGATTCTGTTTCTTTGCAAACCCCTAGTTTGTTCCCTTGAAGTATTACTTATCTTTCAAATTTCAGTGTGAACACTACTTTCTCTGGGATGCTTCCCTTGCATCCTTCCAACTGGCTGAAGTGCTCTTGCACACTGTCTTGCTCAAAGCAGTACTGGACACTTGGAAAAGGAGACTGTGCTTTTCATAGTCTGTCTCCAGGTTCTAGCAGTGTCAGATAAAGTAGGGGTCTAGGTAAGTATTCGTGGTGGATTAATGATTGAATGAATGATGCGTGTGCTGGTCAGCATGACACCATAAGCTTCCTGCTCAGTGATTCAGTGAGTTAAGTGCTTAAGCCATTTTCTCCCAAGTGCTTCCTCCTTTCCAGTGTCTAGAAATCACCTCTATTTTTGTTATCTACCTTGTCTAGAAATCATCTTAATTTTGCTACCAGTCTTCTCTTGTTTGTTAGCACCATTCCAAATTCTATCTGGAAAAAACTGTATTACTGACAAAATCCCCCTCACCCCCCCCCACTATCTCACTGTTAACTTGGACACATCTCTCTGCCTCCACCTTTTGTCATGGGAGTTGAGAATGAGAATTTATTACTATTTCAAGACATTTTTCTAGGGAGGAGCTTATTTTTAAAAATTTTTGTATTCTTAATTTTCAGGAGACAGTAATGTTTCAAACATGATATCCGAACAAATTTTTTCCATCCTTTCCATAACAACAGTTGCCATTTGACTCCTATTATATACCAGGTGATTTCATTTTTATTTATTCCCTAAATATTTACTGAGTATGTATTATATGCTAAATACTGTTTTAAGTGCTAGGGATTTTAAGTTCAGTGAAGAAAAGGGCCCCAATTTACATGTTCCCTATTTTGCACATATTGCTTTACATGCATTAGAGTCATGGAATTCTCACAATAGCAATCTTCCTCCGAAGCCAATACTCTCTTCTCTATTCCGTGAACCTCCTTAGCAGGACATTGTGGAAAAGCTCTGGACTCATGGTCAGAAGACCTAGGGAGCAAAGTCCCAGCTCAGGCACTTGCTGTGCGTATACCTTTGGGTGTGCCAGTCTTGGACTTCTCTTGATCTTGGTTTCCTCACTTGGGTAATATTAAAACTCTGGCTCACAGAGTTATTATGAAGATGAAATAAAATGCTCTAACTGAAAACCTGTAGCACAATTCCTGACACAAAGTAGGAATTCAGTAAATGTTAGTTTGCTTTGGATGACAAGTGCAAAGAAAATTACAGTGTTTTAATTTCATGTTTAAAATTCCTTTTTAAAAGGTATAATAAAATTAATAATTTTTGAAGTCTGTGCAATGAATCAAATCTCTTGGGTAATCTCTCCTAATAACACTTGGTTCATAGGTTGAACCAATGGGAGAACTCTGTGGGAGGGCAGAAAAACATCAGAGATATCACCAGAGACCGACTCAGCTTCCTCAGCAATGGAATAGCTGTCTCCTAAGTGATGCCATTATAAAAGGGCACATGGCTGGCCAGAGGCTGTTGGGAGCTAAGTGGTCCCCCATCCTGCTTCCCCACTGAGAAGTCCTCTCTGCAGAGTGCTACCAGTGATGGAGTTCTATCACTGCCAGAGTGCTGGCAGCTTCACACACCTACCACTGAAGTAAATATCCTACCTTTACTGAAACTACTGCTGTCATCCCTTTGGCTGCCAATCCTAGAAGTCTTGCTGAAAAATGAAAAAGACATTGGGAATCAGGGTGACAGCATGACTATGGGAGAGTCACTTAGCTGATGCATGTTCCTATTTTCTGAAAAATGAGGAGCTGATCTCTCAGATTTCTTCTAGTTCTATCATTCTATGACTCTTCCCTCTTTTTTCATCTCTTTTTCCTTGCCTCTTCTGACTTTTGCAGCTCTCCCACCTGCTTTGATTTCTACTGAAAAAGTATTTTCACATGAAGGGGTACTGCCTGGGAGTGACAGGCCATCCTTCTTACTTCAGAGCAAACTGGCCAATCAGTGTGGCAGAGAAAGGTCCCTCTGGCCACTGTCCTCCTTGTTCACACCAACTTTGTTGTATTTAGGGTTTGATTAGCCACAAAGAGATTCTTTTTTGGGGGGCTGGGAAAGAGTTGGCCAAAACTTTTCTGGAGCATGCGGTTCTGTAAGATTAATCTCTAGATGTATACACTTTTACTATAATGACAATAATAAAATACTTTTGAAAAGCAGTTTTCATGTTTTTCATTTCATCTTACAAAGTGGAAAATTATTTGTAAGTCAAAGAAAGAAAGGATGAATGTAGTAAATATTGTATGGGATTATAAACTCGCATTGTTTTTCCTCAAGCTCCTGTGGAGATATTTTAAAGATGTTAGAGTGATCCTCTTACTCCCTGAAGTGAAGTGGTTAACTAGACCTCCAGACTGGGACTGAACAAAATTTTTAACATGCCTATAATTTTTAAGTGACCATATATATCATTTTAAGATGTGATCTGATTTCTTGCTCATCTAGTTTTTTCATCACATGTTAGTGCAATTTTAATTTCTCTTTCTTTAAGACTAGCTTGTTAAATGCATACAAAGGGAAATAGGCTTGACTAATAAAAGCCATAGTGTTTTCTACAGTAACCACATAGGAGTTGGCTAAAGGAGCTCAACTGTCAAGGATCATTTAAAACCAATGAATTAAAAATCAGGAGGTCAGGGAGAGCCATACAAAGATGATAAGGTTCTCTGTATTTGTCTTAACAAAAGAACTATTAAACCAGAGTGATTTCCTCCTTCATTCTTTTTCCCCCACCAGAGAGAAATGTGAAACTCAATTTTACCCTTGGTTGAGAAGGTACTAATTTGTCTGACAAGTTGTTTGAATCTGAGGATGCTCAAGGTATCCTTGATGTCTCAAACCTTCATGCTGAATGAAGCATGCCTCTAATGTGTCAATGTTTAGGAAATATTCTATATCTCATTAGGTAAGAACAATATAAACCACATGCATGCAAATAGGTTGAGAACTTGTCCCCTGTCAAAAGGAAAACCTTCAACTTGTTATAATGGAGGCAATTTTTGGATCTCCCTCATTCAGCTAAATATTTGATCAGAAAATAACTTTATTCTTTTATATCCTAGAGGACATAAATGAACTTTCTCCCCACTTGCTGCCTATTTCTCACATCTTTCCCTTTATCGATTGCAATATCAGTGAGTATTTATCAAGAAGGGTCCTGAGCAAGATGGCAATGTAAATATGAAAACTCTAATTCCTTTTCTTTTTTAATTGTGTATTTATTGATTTTTCCCCATATACTTTCTAAAGCCAAGAATTAGCTGTATGAATGACCTTTGCACATCAAGGAAACCCCAGGTGGTAAACTGATGCATTGTTGAGAGTAAAGATCTGATAAGGAAAAGACTTCCTGCTGTGTACACAATTCACTTCCAGTTTTGTGGTTGATAATAACGGCTAACACTTAACTCTTACAGTGGTCAAACTCAATCTGTATAGCTTCAGAATCCAGTTCCTAACTCATATGCTATACTGCTTTTTCTCATTTAGGGGTGATGAAATGGGCTAGATGGAGCTGCCCATTGTGTAGTGCAGGAAAAATGCTACTGTACTCAATGAAACCTTCCATGGGATCTGCTTTAAGCTGAGTTTTCTGGAATATGAAATTGTGAAATAAATCTTAACATTTACAATAGCATTGGCTTGATTACTTTTTTGACAAGCATTATTAAAAAAAAAAAAAAAAAAAAAAAAGACTCTGAGCTCTTTGATCCACTCTTTCTAAAATAATAAAAGCTATTCCTCATTGAGTCCTACTATGTGTGAGGCATTTTACCTTCATCTCATTTCATCTTCATAACAATTCTCCTAGGTGGCTATAATTATTCACATTTTGTACAGAGGACTATGCAATTCAGGAAGGTTAAGTATTATGCCAAAGACTCCATATAGCAGAAAATGCTGGTTGTTTCCCAGTTTTTATTCTTTCCTACTTCATCAGTAATAATTCCTCCAGACTTTTAGATGGTGATGAAACTACCTGGAATGAAGATTCATTTAGAGCATTCCTTGCAGAGAGGTATTACCACATGGCTGAGTTATGGCCAAAGGGCTATAAGCAAATATGTGTGACTGCCCAACACAAACTTTCTTCTTTCTGCTGGCAGGAGTATAGATATGATGGCTGGTGCTCTGGCAGCCTTATTAGAGTGCTAAGAATAGAAAAGTCCTGACAGAGTAGATTCTGTAGCATTAAGGATAATATTTCCCCAGGACCACCTACCTCAGGAGTTCTTCTTCGTGAAAGAGAAATATAAACTTTTATAATATTTTAGTATCTATTATTTTGAGGTTTCTTTCACATGCAGCTGAACCTAACTCTAATTAATATACTCCATGCAGTAAGCCAGTGCTTCTCAAACTGTCATGTGCATCCAGATCACTGAGAGGTCTTGTTAAAATGTTCATTCTGATTCAGTATGTATGGGATGGAGAGTGAGAATCTCCACTTCTAGGAAGTTCCCAACTGATGTCAATGCTGCTTGCTTGTCCATGGAACATACTTTCAGCAGCAAAGTCATAGTATCAAAATTAGTATCTAGGGTTTACAGATACCAAAGTCCATGATTTTTTTTTCAGGTTTGGCTATCTCCATGAGCATTTTCAGTTTTATAACTCCTTCTTATACCTAAACTATCATGAGTAGTATAGACATGTTATGCCTTAGTAACATGTTTCCTTAGCACCTTTAAGATAAAGTATAGGTTCTCCATGTAAAATATAATTACTTGATTCAGATGATGACATGGAATGAAAATACAGGGAAGGTGGTAAGGCTCTTGTAGTAATTTTGATTTGTTCAGTGGTTCTGTTGCATAACTATACAGTTACCCGTCTTAAGGTTTACTGTGAAAAGGACTAGATGTCATATTAAGTTAACAGGAACAACATGATCATATTGTAAAAGTTTGATAAAAAGAAGATGACCTTTGAGTCATCATTATAGATTAATCAGTGTCTCCTAACCTTGACTGCACCTTAGATTCTCTTTGGCAATGACTAAAACTTCAGTTGCCCAAGATGTCTCGCAGACCAGATAGAACAGAATCTCTGCAGGTGGGTCCGAGACATCGGTATTTTTAAAAAAATCTCTCCAGGTGATTTCAATGTATAACCAAGTTTGTGACCCACTGATTCAAGTGGAATTTTTCATGTAAATCTCTATACTTATTTCAAAAATCCTTCAACCATTAAAATAAATATCAGATGATTTATTTGTCTTGTAGTCTTCCTTGCCGGAAGTTACAACATAATTGCTTTAAATATCTTAGTACTTTGAGTGTATATTTTCTTGGAAAGCATAAGAAGTCATTCATTAAGGTATTCACTAAGTTCAAGTGATCTTATGTACTACTCTAAAAGATGCAATATAAATCAGGGGTATCACCTCATATTTTAATGATTGTTCAAACCATTAATTCCTGAAAAATTGACAATGGTTATACATTGTGTAGAGCACATATTTTTAAATGAAGGTGTCTAGATATCTTCCTTTTGTCCCTCCAGATGCTCCCATCACCCTTCTCCACTTTGCTGACTTACCAGGGACAACAAAGATGTCACCCATGCCTTCTGACTTCTGGTTGCATTAGACCTATGAGAAGTCTCATCCCTTACCCCTAGATCTAAATGGTGGGAGGAAAATGAGGTATTTGGTCTTTTTGAGATTTCCTGAAACTAGATGTGTCCCTCCACCGATGTCCACTGCTACCTTCAAGGTGCCTTCTCTACTGATTCTCAAACTTTATCTCTTTACCTTTCCCTCCCCTCATGCCTTTATACTGAGTTGAGGAAAGACTTCGTTGCTGCAATCTTCAGTTTCCTGCACTATGCTTAGTGGTCCCCCAAGAATCCAGGCACAACTTTATAACAGTTTCTTGAAAGCAGACCCTCCTCCAACCATCCCATTTTGTCTGTGCCATTTGTTTCCTGTTGGGACCCTGACTGAAAAAGTGCATGATAAAAACTAAGGTAATAAACTCTGTCCTGAGGTCATATCAGTGATGAAGACAATGACTGGAAGATATTGGACTGCCATGTCACTATAATATATAGCAGAATCAAAGCCCGATGTGGAAAGTGTGGATAGTAAATTTTTAAAAGCATGTTCTCCTATGTTCTTACTGGTAAGTTGCAAGTTAAATTCTGTAGCCAATTTATACTATGTTATTTGATAACACCAATTCAAGGATACCCTAAGTATCAAAATCTACATGGTTTGGCCTTTATTTATCATTGCTCTCAGTCATGTTTCCCTCTGGACATTGATTAATATCAATATTTCCCTTTTATTTTATTACATCTATTTCTTGGCTCATCCTATTATCTCCTCTTAGAATCTAAGGTCTTGACCAAATGCCATCTCTGCTATAAAGTCTTCCCCAAGTCTTCTCAACTGAAAGGAAACATTTTCTTCTATGAAGTCTGCCCTTTATCTGGACCTCTTATGGCAATTTCCCCTTTGCTTTGTATCTCTTATCTAACTCTTCCTAGCTGGCTCTCCTTGAGCAAGCTCTCCTGTGTCTTGCTTTACTTATCTATAAAATGACCATAACAATAGCACCCACCTTGGTGAGTTGTGAGGTTTATATTAAAGCAGGTAAAGCATTTCATGCAGTGCTGGCACATAATGAGCAATAAATGTTAGCTATATTATCATAATTATTACCCTTATGATGAAACTATTTAGGCACATGCCACTATTCTGTGAGATATAAGGACTGAGACAATGAGTCATCTTTGTATTTACCCCACCAAGCAAAGAGACAGGCACAAAGTTGGTGAGTGGATGGGAGAGAGGTTGGTTCACTCAATGAAAAAGAGGCAAAATGGTATAGTGGTTAAACTCACAGGCTTGGAGACATATTGCCTGGGTTTAAGGGTTTCTACTATTTAAAATTTGTATAACTAGTGAGCAATCACTTAATTTTACTTTGCCTCAGCCTCTTCATCTATGAAGTAGATCTAATCACATAATTCTACCTCTTAGTGTTGTTGAGGTTGAAATAAGCTAATTATGTAAATCACTTAGCACAGTACATTAGCCTAACATATTGTAAACATTCAACAAATGATAGTATTATTAAAGGATCAAAAGGTTAGAGAAAAAGTAGCCCAGGCAAGAAAATCATATACAAGGCAAGAATGTTGCAGTTCAATGATTACTGTATTAAAGGCCCAATACATTGAAAAAGTTACAGGGCAAAAAACATACTCCTGATAGATAAGGAAAGAATTTAGAGGTTGAGAATTATGTCAGGATAGGGTATCCTTGTATAAAACTGCTCTAGTGATGTGAAAAAGATTCATAAAGTCTGTCTCTTGCCAAAGGGTATGTCACGTAGGAGATTTACTCTTCCTAAGTGTTGGAGATTGTGATACATGCCATTTATTTGCGTGTCAGTAACTATAATCATTCCTATGGAGGACCCATTCACTTCTTGCTGACCTCCCCTTTCCACCCTGTACATTCCTTATTACATACCAGATGTGCACGCTGATGTATGGCCCCAAATCTAGGCGAATCAAGAGCGACGGCATAGAATAGACAGGAGCTGCGTCCTGCAGTGATTCATTCTAATTACACCAAAATCTAACTAATGGAGAAGTCAGTCCAGTCAGAAGAGGGAGAGGAATGTGGCTTCTCTTTCTGCCTTTTCCTTTTCCAGAGACTGACCTCAGTGAACTGTTGGAACTTGATAGCCATAATCAATAGCTTGCAAAACAATAAGGTCAGCATTGTAAAGATTCAGATTTTCTGCCTCCAAATGTGATGGAAACAAGGCTGGTTTGCTGAGCCATTGAGGTGAGTCTGACCTTAGCTGACTGACTGATAAAAGACCCAGCACGGAGGAAGAGATAAAAGAATAACACAGTGGAGATGTGGTTGTAAATATAATATCCACACAATCCTTGCTTTTACTCTGGAAATAAGCTGAATTGTTATTTCACTAGTATTTTGCGAGTAGAAAATCCCAGCTTTGGTAAAATAGGGAATGATTAAGAAGGCTCAGAAATAGAACATCTAGATTAATGAACCCAGCTGTTTTCTAAACAGTAGGTATTGCCATGTTATCTCTGCAAAAAGTTTTAGAATTTGGTTAGAAAGTATGGAGGGAAAAAATTGCCTGGTAGGGGAAATAAATACTTGTTTCTAAATTTAAAGTTTATTTAAATAGCTGGTAGATGCATATGAGCTGATATTTTAGGTATCAAAATACCTACTGTCAGAAAAAAAAAGCAGTTTCCTATATTAAACATATCTTTAAAAGTTTTCTGAAAATATATCAATGGCTTAAAAAGCTTTCCTGATGATCAGATAACCTTCGCCAATTTTTCTCTTGGTGATTTAAAGGTAAACAAGTTAGGCATCTATGAAATACATTTCTCCCTCCAATAGATATGGATTTAAAAATTAGAAGAAAAAGATCTCAGCTAGTGGTATGCATTTGTTGAAGTCAGATAATTTGAGAAATAGTTCAAAATGTTCACTGAAGCTAGGACAGTCAGAGGTAGCCATGTTGAGAGATAAGTCTATGAGGATATAATAACACCTCAAGAAGCAGATGATCTAACTTAGGTGAAAAACAAGCAAATAACATGGAAAATGAATCTTGCACTAAATATAATAAGTGTTTAATTTATAGTAAAGTCCTGCTCGGTATTACATGATTGGAGTTTATTTTCTGGACATGAGTAAATGATTGTTGTAATCTATCTCTAAAAAGAAAAACACATTCTCTCTTGCTGGGCAACTTCTGGGTTTCAATTTTAAGTGAACAATCAAGGAGGCCTGACAACCTGTGATATACCTTCCATGACAGATAGGTAATGAGTTTTGCCTTCCATAATACTCTTAGGTCTCTAGAATTATTGAAATACATGCTGGAAATAGTGGTGCTGTCAGTGTTTAGTTTTTCTGACTTGTTGCAGTTGTAGACTTGTAGAGTTGTAGTCTAGATATGTTTCCATCTAAAAAAGTACAATTATTCAATTTTCGCTCTTCATATTCTATCTTTTTGCTATTCCACATAGGTATTTTGGCATCAAGGATGGGATCCTAATAAAAAGAAATCTCAAGAAAATAAAAAGTACAAGTTCGTTAACGCATTTTTAACCAAAAATTGAATACAATCTGAACTCTTTAACTTTTGGGATTCAATGCTTAAAATTCATGAGTCCAGGAATCAAGGGGTAGAAATGGAAGTGACACCACTCACTATTACCTCTAATGACCCAGCAGGAAAATTTTTGCTTCCTGTCCCTGCAAACTTAAGCTCTGCTGGTCTACGGATCTTAGTCCCAAAAGGAGGAGTGCTGCCACCAGGGAACACAATAATGATTCCATTGAACTGGAAGTTAAGACTGCCACCTGGCCACTTTGGGCTCCTCCTACTTCTGAATCAACAGGCAAAGAAGGGAATTACTGTACTGACTGGGGTGATTGATCCTTACATATCAAGGAAAAATAGGACTGCATCTACATATTGAGGGTAAAGAAGAGTTTGCCTGGAATACAGGAGATCCTCTAGGTCATGTCCTAGCACTGCCATGCCCTGTGATTAAAGTCAATGGAAAATTGCAACAACCAAATCCAAGCAGGACTAACAATGACCCAGAATCTTCAGGAATGAAAGTTTGGGTCACCCCACCAGGCAAAGAACCACAGCCAGCTGAAGCGCTTGCTGAAGGGACATGGAATGGGTAGTGGAAGAAAGTAATGGTAAATATGAACTTCAATCATGTAACCAGTTACAGAAATGAGGACTGTAATAATCATGAATCTTTCTCCCTTGTTTTGCTATGAGTATGAAACGAGTTTCTTTGTTTTCTTCCCCCAATTTTTCCCTTATCATATGACAAGTTGTATTAGTTTCATGTCATAATATTTAAGGATGTCAAGTTTAAGAGTGAATATTACCCAAGGACTTGCACCCTATTCTGTAGGGAATTAATGTGTTTCCAGTTGTATGCAGGAGAGTTGAACATTGTTAGGTGGAAATATATATATATATATATATATATATATATATACATATACACATGTCTGTTATTGCTTTTACTTAGAGACTAAGTGTGGTTTAAGGTAATGTGTATGGTTGCTGAGTTGACAAGGGGTGGCCTGTGATGGTTAGGCTAATGTGTCAACTCACCCAGGTAATTGTGCCCAGTTGTTTGGTCAGGCAAGCACTGGGCTAATTGTAATACAAGGACATTTATGGCTTTAGTCATCAGTGCGTTTACTGCATAGATGGCTGATTACATCTCCTTCAACCAGGGAGATTGCCGTCAGCAATGAATGATGCTTTATCCAATCAGATGAATGCCTTAAAAAGGGAAATGATTTCAGCATTCAGAAAGAATTTCTCAGTTCGTCTTTGGACAGCCAACTTCTCCTGAAAACTCATCAAGGACCTTCATTGGACTTTCATTGGAGGCCCTGGTTTGCAGCCTGCCTGCGGAACCTGGACTTGTGCATCCTCACGGTCATGTGAGAGACTCTTATAAAACCTCGTACTATTTACAGATATTTCCTGTTGATTCTATTTCCCTAGAGAACCCTGACTAATACAGCTTGGTACTAGGAGTGGGGTTGGTTTGTGTATATGGCTGAAGTGATTGAGGTCTATCCCGCTTCTAGATTCACCTGTTGACAAGTTTTCCATCAAAGGGAGAAAAAATAGGCATTACTGAACAGAAGAACTTTGTGGTGCTCAGTGATGTAGAGTCCTGAAATCTAAGGCATTGAAACACTTGTGATATAATTGAAATTATACATATTCCCCGCATCATGTTTCATTGCTCACATCTTATAATTTTTATTAAGAACTTCATGAGAATACTGTTACTTATATTGTAGGAGATGGGCATTTCTAATTTGGGGTATTTTTTCTTTTAAAATGCTATCTTGGGGGGCAGATGTGGCTCAAATGGTTGGACATCCGTCTCCCATATGGAGGGACCTGGGTTCGATCTCTGGGACCTCCTGGTAAAAATAAAGAAAAAAATATATAGAAGGTGCGCCGCCAGGCTCCTCCGAGCCATGCAGCAAGATGATGACATAACAGGAGAGTGACACAAGGGAGAGCCAAGATGAGATGCGCTGAGAAACTAGGAACTGAGGTGGCACAGGTGGTAGGACGCCTCTCTCCCACATCGGAGGTTCCCAAGATCAAATCCCGGTGAAGACAGGAGGAGAAGGATGAGAAGAGAGGGCAGGAAACGGACACAGAGAATTGCCCAGTGAATAGCCACAAAAATAGCAAAAATGAGGGGGGCCTGGAAGGGAGGGGTAAAAAATGGATAAAAAGTAAGTGAGTAAGTAAATAAATAAATCTTAAAAATAAAAAATGCTACCTTATCCTATCATTATGTGAGCTTGAAATCGATATTCTTCAATAATCTCTCTATATTGATCAAAATATAACATTTTGAAGATCCCCAGAAAGGTTTGGTTAATGACCTTCATCAATACATGGGAGAGTAATTAAAGGAATAACTGCTAGTAGAAATTTTTGTCATATCATACATAGCATAACATAATGTAAAAAGGCCAGCCCAATACCAGGAAAGCATGTTCCAGAATATCTGCAGATCAGATACTGGTTCCTAGACAGGTCTTGTGGAGTTTCTACAGTGACTGAATTAAATGTTTAAGAAAGTGAGCTAAAGATCTACAAGAATAAAGGCCACCTAGAGAGGTTGTGCAGTACAAATTCATTAGCATAATTTTTATTACCTGTCTGCCACAGCAGCTCACATCATTGCTATTATTTTATCTTGAACATTTACAGAAAATTGAAGACTGGGAATTGTATCATATTATGAGGCTTTAACTAAAGATACCTGGGATACCAAAATATTTGCAGTAGTACTTATATATGCCTATAAGTACAAAATAGACTCTGATTGTAATAAGCTAATAATTCCATTGTATTGCCTCACAAGGATAATCAAATGTATTGAGACTTCCATGTATTTCTCCAGGTTATAAAATCCACCAGTGATATTGTTGAAATCTGTGCTGTAAATGTACAGTGTGACTTCTCCAAGAAGAGGTTTGCCCTTAAATTCCAAATGTAATAAGCAAAAAACCCTTTGAGAAGAAACACAAAAAATCCATATTCAAAATATTTATGTTATTACAAAAGCCTGATTTCTGGAAACTCTTGAAAGATTTCCCAAGGTTTTACCTATTCTTCTGAGGCAGTGGTGGTTTCCAGAGGAGAATTGATACCATTCATCTGGATTTGGCCATTGCACCAATTTACTTGAAATGGAAATATTCCCCCCCTTTTTTTTTCAGAAAAAAATTCAGAAAACCACAGTCAAATCAAATAAGCTTTCCTCAGAACAATTATATAAATCACTGTGTTGGTTTCGAAATCTAGTGAATAAAGTAAAACTAAGTGCCGACACTAAATGCTTTTTTTTTTTTTAACTTTTCATTTTGATATAATTTTAGACTTATAGAAAGGTTGTAAAAATAGTACCAAGGGTTCCTGTATATCTTCACTCAGATTCTTCTAATGTTAACATCTTCTGTAAGCTTAGTACTATAACTGTCAAAACTAAGAAATTAACCTTAGTACAACACTATTAACTAAACTATGGACTTTATCCAGATATCACCAGTTTTTCCACTAATGTCCTTTTTTTTTTTTTTTTTTTTCTGTTCCAGAATCCAATCCATGACCCTACATTGCATTTACTTGTCATGTCTCCCTACTCTCCTACTATCTGATATGGCTCCTCAGTCCTTCTTTGTCTTTCATGACCTTGACACTTTTGAAAAATACTGTCCAAATATTATGTAAACTATCTCTCAATTGGGTAGATGTTTTCCCATGTTTAGACTGATGTTACACAATTTTGGCAAGAATGCAACAGATGTGATGTGCCCTTTTCAGCGAAATTTATCAGGAGGTACATGATGTTGAGATGTCTTATTACTGCTGATGTTCATTGGTTATAGTTTGTGTTCCATCTTAGATTCCCCCCAATTCCTGGTTATTTTTTTTGTCTAATTTCTACACAGCAAAAAGTCACTCTTTGTGGCATACAACTCTATAGGTTTTGACAAATGCATGGAGTTGTGTTTCCACCACAGTTATATAGAACATTTCCTTTGTTTCTGGCTCTCATTCTGGCTCTTTGTAATCAAACCCTCCCCACATCACACTCCTGGCAGCCACTGAATTGTTTTCAGTCCCTATAGTTTTGCCTTAGTAAGATGCAGTTAAGATTCATCCATGTTTTTTGTGTGAATCAAGTGTGTCCCATTTTTTTCTTGTTGTTGAATAGTATTCCACTATATAGATGCATACAGTTTGTTTATCTGTTCATTAGTTGAAGGGCATCTGTTTTTAGTGACTGTAAATAAAGCTGCTTAAAACATGTGCATAAAGCTGTAGATCAAGACTTACTTTTTTCATTTGGATGTCCGATTTTTCCAGTACCATGGAGTTGCCTGTGCACCTTTGTAAAAATTTAGTTGACTGTATTTGGATGGATCTATTTCTGGACTTCCATTCTATTTATCATGTGCCCATCTTTTCACTAATATCACACTGTCTTTATTACTATCACCTTATAGTAAGTCTTGAAATTGGGTAATGTAAGCCTTGCACTTTGTTCTTTTTCAAAATTGTTTTGACTATTCTCGTTTCATTGTCTTCCCGTATTTATTTTAAAATCAGTTTGTCAATATCTACCAAACAACAACAATGAAAAACATCCTGCTTGGATTTTTATTGAGATTACAAATAATCTAAATACCAATTTTAACTCCTAGTTTAATTTCACTGTGATCTGAAAGTATGATATTTTCTATTCTTTTAAATTTGTTAAGGTGTGTTTTATGGCTCAGGATGTAGTCTATCTTGGTGAATGTTTCATGAGAACTTGAGCAGAATGTATATTCTGCTATTGTTGGATGAAGTATGTTATAAATGTCAGTTAGATCCAGTTGATTGATGGTGTTGGATCTGTCAATTACTGATAGAGAGTGTGCTGAAGTCTCCAATTATACTAGTGGATTTGTCTGTTTTTCCTTACAGCTCTATCAGTTTTTTCCTCACATAGTTGATGTTTGGTTATTAAGCACATGCAAATATAGGATTGTTGTATCTTCTTGGAGAATTCACCCTTTTTATCATTATGCACTGCCTTTCCTTATCTCTTGATAATTTGCCTTGTTCTGAAATTTGCTTTGTCTAAAATTAATATAGCTACCCTAGCTTTCTTTTGATTAGTATTATCATGGTATATCTTTTTTCATCCTTTTAATTTTAATCTATCTGTGTCTATATATTTGAAGTGGGTTTCTTGACAATGTACAGGAAGGTCTTGTTTTTTTTAATCCACTCTGATAGACTCTATCTTCTAATTGGTATATTTAGACCACTCACATTTAAAGTGATTATTGACATAGTTGGAATAATATCTACCATATTTGTGCTGTTTTCTATCCATTGCCCTTGTTATTTGTTTCTCTTTTTGTCTTACACTCTTTTTTTGTCTTTTCTGGTTTTAATTGAGCATTTTATGATTCCATTTTATCCCCTTTCTTAGCATATCATTTACACTTATTTGTATAATTTTTTAATGGTTGCAATTTGCAATATACATTTACAACTAATCTAAATCACTTCCAAATATTGCTATGCCATTTAACTGGTAGTACAAGTACCTTTTAACAGAGTATTACCAATTCTTCCTTTTCATCCCTTATAATATTGCTGTCATTCATTCTATGTACCCATAAGACACATCCATACAATTTATTGTTGCTATTTTTATTTTCTCTGTTAGATCAGTTAAGAAAAATAAAATATTTTATTTTATCTTAATTTATTCCTTCTCAACTGTGTTTCCTTTCTTTGTGTAGATCTGAGTCTCTGACTTATATAATTTTTCTTCTCTTTGGAGAACTTCTTTTAACATTTCATGCAAGGCAGGCCTACTGCTACCAAATTCTCTCAATTTTTGTTTGACTGAGAAAGTGTTTATTTCACCTTCACTTTTAAGGATTATCACTGGATACAAAATTCTAGGTTGTTTTTTACTTTCAACATTTTAAATATTGTATTCCATTCTCTTCTTGCTTGCATGATTTCTGAAGAGGGTCTAATGTAATTCTTATCTTTGTTCTTCTGTAGGTAAGGTGGCTTTTTCCTCTGATTTCTTTCAAGATTTTCTTTTTGTATTTGATTTTCTGTAGTTTGAATATGACATGCCTAGGGGTAGACTTTTTTTTGTATTTATTCTGCTTGGTATTCTCTGAGCTTCCTATATCTTTTGATTTGGTATCTTTTATTAACTTCGGAAAATCCTAAACCACTGTTACTTCAGAGAAATCTTCTGTCCCTTTCTCTCCTTCTTTTGGTATTCTCATTATACATATGTTACACATGTTGTAAATATTCACAGTTCTAGGCTATTCTGTTCTAATTTTTGTCATTTTTTTTCCCTTCTCTTTTTGCTTTTCACTTTGGGAAGTTTCTATTAACATATTTTCAAGCTCACTGGGTCTTTCCTCAGCTGTGTGTCTGCTGATGAGCCCATAAAAGACATTCATGATTTCTGTTATGGTATTCTTTATTTTGAGCATTTCCTTTTGATTCTAAGAGTTTCCATCTCTCGGCCTACATAATCCATCTTTTCTTGCATGTTGCCCACCTTTTCTTCAGAGCCCTTAGCATATCAATCATAGTTATTTTATATTTGTAGTCTGATAATTCCAAAATATCTGCCATATCTGAGTCTGGTTCTGATGCCTGACCTGCCAATTCAGACGGTGTTTTTGTCTTTTAATTTGATTATATTTTTTTGTTGTTCTTGAAAGCCTGACATGGTGTACTGGTCAAAGGAACTGAGACAAATAGGTCTTTAGAGTGAGGTTTTATGTTTATCTGGTTAAAAGTAACCAGATACTGAACATAATGGATGCAGATTTTATAGAGATAAGCTATATTCCCAACTGTGTTTATTCTGTAGGTATCAAAAACAAAAATTTCTTCTGTTGTCTTTATTTATCTTCTTTTTTATCTTTGCATTTCCATAGGGACTTCTTAAATAAATTCTGAGCCTCACAGATCTTTCTCTTGTAATCTCATGTTATTATACAGGAGCTCTATTGATGTGGTAGCAAGGGGTGGTAGGAAGGGAAGTGTCCTATAATATTATAATTAGGTCTCAGTCTTTCAATGAGCCCATGCCTCTGAGCTGTGAACTTCACAAGTGCTTCGAAGCTTCCCCCACTCCTTAGTTGAGAAAGGAAGGCTGGAGGGGGCTGCAGTTGGGTATTTCTCTCCCCCTCCTCACACACATTAGTTAGGCTCTGCTAAAAATCTGGGTTGGTTAGGCTTTGGAAAAACAGTTTCCCTGGGGGCGGGTCTTTGTTAGGAGAACAGAGAGTTTGGGGAGTATTTCAAAATGGTTAATTATTCCTTCCCTTGCTGAAACATGAGAGTATTTTCCTACACTCCTCAAGATGAGAATTTGGTGGGGCTCCTGGAAGTGAAACATAGGAGAGTTTGGAGGCCCCACTAAGACTGGGTCCTACAAGTTTTCAATTCTCAAGCTTATCCACATTGAGTATCCAACAATTCATCAATTACAGTTTAAGTGTTCCTATTGGTACTATCTCCAGCAAAGGGATTCTGCACCTGGGCTTCTGCTCAGGTAAGTGTGATTATCTGTGTGCACGTCTCCATTTTTCAGGGCAGCAGATTGATGAATCTAAGAAAAGTTACTGTTTTTCCGTTTGTTTTTTTCTGGATTTTTTTCTTATTGTTAGGACAGGGGTGATGACTTCTAAGTTCTTTACATTTTGGAATGGAAACCAGAAATCTATAGCTCAATTTTGAGTCTTTACAATATTGTACAATATTACAATATTATATAATTACATTAAAATTGCAATATACTTGTAATATAATACAACATATTTACAACACAATGACAATAATTGCACAATACTACAATTCAATGTTATGATTCTGAATCTTCTAATCCACAGAGATTCTCAAATTATTGCTTTATCTCTCCTTTTATTTACATCCTCTTTGATTTCTTCTTCAGTGTTTGTAGTTTTTAGCATATGGATTCCTGTACATATTTTGTTAGAGTCATACCTTAGTATTTCTTTCTTTTTGTGTGCTTTTGCTGTAAATGGTACATTTAAAAATAATTTGAATTTCAATTAATCATGGCCCTTATATAGAAATAAGAATTTTTCTTGTAATTTGACCTTATATCTTGTGACTTAAATTCTTATATTAGTTCTAGTAGGATTTTGCAATTCATTATCCTTTATATAAATTGCTAATTTTGATTTGATAGTATTTTGATGACAATTTTGTATGTATATTTATGAAGAATATAGGCCTGTAGTTTTCCACTTTTGTGGTTCTTTGTTTGGTTTTGGTGTTAAGGTAATGTGGGCTTCACAAAATGAGTTGAGAAGTCTCTTCTTTTTTCTGGAATATGTTATCTAGAATTGATACTATTTTTTCCTTAAATGTTTGGTCCAATTCATCAGTGAATGTATTTGGGCTTAGAGATTTCTTTTCTAGAAAGTTTTAAACCACAGTTCAATATCATGAATAGATATAGGAATATTCAGATGATATATTTTCACTTGTGTCTATATTATTTCCATCCTTCTGCTTTCTTTAGGTTTTTTATTTTTTATTTCCTTTGAGATTTCTTTTTTGGCCCATAAATTATTCAGAAGTGTGTTATTTTATTTATTTATTTATTTATTAAACAATTTATTGAAGTATATCATTCATACATGAACATACATAAACCATAAGTGTTCAGTAAATATCGTCAACTTATAAAACAAACATGTATAACATCATACAGGGCTCCCACACATCACCTCCCATCCCAAACACCCTGCATTGTTGTGAAACATTTGTTAACAAATCATGAAAGAGCATCGTCAAAGTATTACTATTAACTATAGTCCGTATCTTCCTCCCCTATACAATTTTTTAAAGATTTATTTGTTTACTTTAATCCATTTTTATCCCCCCCCCCCTTTTTGCTGTTTCTGTGTCCATTCCCTGGGCAACTCTCTGTGTTTGTTTCCTGCCCTCTCTTCTCATCCTTCTCCTCCTGTCTTCACTGGGATTCGATCTTCGGAATCTCTGATAAGAGAAAGAGGCATCCTACCACTTGTGCCACCTTAGTTCCTGTTTTTTTGGTGCATCTAGTCTTGGTTCTCCCTTGTGTCACTCTACTGTTACATCATCATCTTGCTGCGTGGCTTGCGGGGCCTGGAGGTGCACCTGTGACAGGGGCCTGGCGGTTCACCCGCTCATAGGGCTTGACTGCACACCCATAACAGGGTCCTGGCGGCACATCCATGCATGGGACCTGGTGGCTCAACCACTTATGGGGCCTGGCTGCGCACCCGCTTACGAGGCCTGACAGCACACCCATGGATGGGGCCTGATGGCTCACCTGCTCGCGGGGCCTGGCAGTGCACCCGCGCACAGGGCCTGGTGGCCCATGCTCCTTCTATATTTTTCTTTTCTTTATTTTTACCAGGAGATCCCGGGGATCAAACCCAAGTCCCTCCATATGGGAGATGGATGCCCAACCACCTGAGCCACATCTGTCCCCCTGCTATATCTCTTAAGGTTGACCAAAGATACCCAAAGTTACAGTCTTTTCCCATACAGGATGGTCATATAATAAATCAGGCTTAGTTTATCACCAGCATTCCAAAAACCAGACCTAGGGAGAAAAACTAGGCCTAGGGACACATGCATGGTTTCTAATATAGTGAATGTTTAGCCTACCCTGATTATCACCAAATCAGGCCAGCGAGAATATTTGCATAGAAGTGTGTTATTTACTTTCCAAATATGTTAGAATTTTTCCAGCTATCTTTCAGTTTTTGATTTCTAGTTTAATTTCATTGTCTGAGTATATATTTTGTAAGGTTTCTATTCTTTTATATTTATCATTTTTTTATGATCTATAATATCATCTGTCTTGGTGAATGGTCTTTCCATGTGCACTTGAAAAGCATATATATATATATAAATATATATATATTTATATATATATATATGAATGATATATATATATATATCACTCTTGTTGGGCTGAGTGTTCTATAAATATCAATTAAGGAAAATAGTGCTACAACAAACATGAATTATCATATGTATTTGTATACTTAGAGAAATTTCCACAAGGTAAATCTTTAAAGCATATTTGAATGTTGATGGATATTTCCAAATTTTTCTCCAGAAGATATTAGCAATCTACATTATCAGCAGAAGTGTATGGGAGTGTCTGTTCCTAGTCCACACCACTCTCAAACACTGTCCTCCCTTAAAGTTTATTCCAAGGCAGTAGTATGATGCTAAATCCTTTTGTATTGTCATGGGCATGATATATGCAGTACTTGAGGAATATTAGTTTAGCATTAGCATTTAGAGAACAGATGTAGATGAGTGAATGTCATTGCATGGAAATATGTATGTTAGTCCAGACTTGAGAATTTGTGAAAGAAGGGATCAATGTTTCAAAGAAAATGAAATAGACTTTGTTATTGCTTGGATGTGGGGCCTGAATTTGGAGTCAGAAGACCTGGATTTGAGTCACACATCTGTCATTGTTACTAATTTAGGGATCTTGGTTAATTTTTCCAGTTTCAATTTTCCTTGTCTTCAGACAGGTTGACTTTAAATATTCAATGAGGCAATTAATAAGGCAATATTTTTTAAACTCTAAAGCCTGATACAAATTTTGTTTGAGAAGTAAAGGAGAGGAGAGAGTTAACAATGATTCCAATATTTGAGGCAGGGAGCTCAAGGGATGAGATGTTATTAGAAAGAGGAGATGATTAAATGAGACAATGATGAGTTAAATTTTGAAACAGATGGGTCTGAAGTAACTACAGAGCTTCTGCTGTGAAATATACAATATTAGTGGATATAGTCAAAATAGAATTAGGGAGCTAAATATTGAGTTGAGTTTCATCTGACCACTCATTGTCCTTTCCCTTATCTTTTGAGCAAGAGTAACTGAGAGGCTGACCATTCCTCATTTTACTCCCTTTCTTGCAGAAAGAACTGGAGTGGCCCATGGTGACCTCATGTCAGCTGGAACTGGGCTTGTTAGCAGCATTTTTCCAAATTGTGTTTGTGATCATGGTTGGAGGTTAAACCTCTCTGTTTGGGGCTTGAAAAGAAGACATCATCTGCCTTTGCAGTAATTCAATAAAGGAGGATCTAAAAGATGAGAGTTGACATCAAAAGAATTAACCTGCATGTAATTGAATTGCTTGCCTTTTTGTTGATAGATCTTGGTAGGTAATAATAAAGAGAAATCATCCCTGCCCTCAAAAACTTTGAATCTGATAGGAAGAGAACTGGCATCTAAGTGTAATAAAATGTAGCTGGTGTTCTGTTAGGACTGGGCAATTGGCACAGTGGGGGAGGAAAAACAAAAGAAGTAAGGGTCAAGTCTACATTGTTTGGAAAGGAGGCTAGTCTTTCAGAAAATTCTAGAGAGGTGCCGATTGAGCTGGGTCTAGAGAGATAGTGTTTGTGGGTACACAACAGAAAATTACATATGAGGAAAAAAGTACAGGAAGACAAGCAATATGGATGTGAGAAACTTTTTGTAACATCCAGCTGTGATGGGTCCTGCAAGTGGTTCATTATGACTAAGCCATGTGGGTGCTAGGTGGGCCAGGCTGCATTGTCAGGGGCCATGTTGAAGCCATGATCTGCTGTGATGTAGGTCTCTATTCTGTACCTTCTCCCCTAAATTCTGCCAACCTTATTCTAAGCTTTTCCTTCATTCTAATTTCCTTTCCCTTCATTCTAGGCCACCCTCTCCTTTTTTCCAACCCATTCGTAAACTTGAGAGCCTTTGGAGCCTATTCATGATTTCAGACTTTATAACATTGGTTCATATTGACCTTGCTGTGATGTATTATACACGCTAGTTGTGCCCCAGGTTTATTTTGATACACTGGATAAAGTGAGGTCTTCTAAGCCTTGGTATTTACAGATTTAAAAGAAACAGAAAAAATATTTTAACCTCTAGAAAATATTTTTCAACCTTTTCCAGTCATAACATGACTTATGTGATACCATCAACTCATGGAAGCCTGAAGTGATTCAAAATACTGCTTGCTGCATAATAATTCAGATGTCTTGCTTGTTTGTGGTAGTCCTCGAAGGCTAACAGCACCTCTTCCCACCCACCCCACCCCCCGGAGAGAAAAAAACTGGTCCAACTTTTCATCACCTCCAAGTCATGAACTGGTTGCTGGAGTGTCAGCAGATGCTCCATTGCCTCTAAGTTGAACTTTTTTTTTCACTCCATCTAACTGATTTGTTCTTATTTTTCTTTCTTTGAGTGTAATTCTCTCACCTTTATTCATTGGCTACAGTTATATCACACTGAGGTTAGTTTGCTCTTATTAAGTTGTGAATACTCAAGTTTGCCATTCCTTCTCTTTTCGCCCAAAACAAATGTCATTTGCTGCTTATGCAAATTATTCTGACTTTATGGCCTCATAAAAAAACATATTTAAAGTGGGAATATAGTCTGATCACCTATAAATACAAATAGCCCACTTTAAAATATATATATATATATATATTTTAATTAAAAAAATGATACTTAGACTACATAAATGTTACATAAAAAACATAGGGGATTCCCTTTTTCCCCTGCTCCCTACCACTCCCACATTTCCCCACATTTGCAACATCCTTCATTAGTGTGGTACATTTGTTACAATTGATGAAAACATTTTGGAGCATTGCCACTAAGCATGAATTATAGTTTACATTGCAGTTTACACCGTCTCTCACACAATTTTGTAAGTAATGACAAGATATATAATAGTCTGTATCTGTCATTATAATGTTATTCATGACAATACCCAAGTCCTGAAAATGCCCCCATATTACACCTGTTTTTCCCTCTCCCTACCTCAGAACCTCCAGTGGCCCCTGCCTCCACATTAGTGATAAAAGTTCTTCTATTGCTAGAGTCACAATAAGTCTATCATGGAATACCAGTGAGTCTACTTTAGTCCATCGTTCATTCCCCAAACCTGAGGATTCTGGGATGGTGATGCCCACTCTTCCTCTAATTGAGAGGGGCTTAGCTCCCATGGGGCAGATAGATGGGACTATCTTGCTTGCAGTTGCAGGCTCTTTCTGTTCCTTGGGATGGTCATTGTTCATCATCATCTCCTTGTTAGTTTTCCTGTGTAAGCCCGATGTACTGGAGAGTAGGTGTTGCAACTCTGTTGAGATTGAGGGGCCAGCAGGCACATGGACAGCCCAAAGATTTAAATCTCTTAGACATACACCTATCAGCTCTAGGACTAACTATAGGTTCAAATAGAAGGGACACAACAGTCATGTGTAGGGAAAGCACAATTGGGTCCAACTCTGTCACACTGGGGAGCATAAATTCCCAAGTAGTGCCCACTGGCAGGGAACCAAACTCCTGAGCTGTCCACCCTGCCTATGGTGTCTGGATGTCTCCAGAGTTCTCAGGACCCCTGCTATTTGAGGAAATATTTGCTTTGGCAGTTAATGAGATCCTGCTGAGATGTGCATAAGTGTAATCTCTTTGAAGTCTCCTAGCCATATAAACTCATTTGTCTTTACCTTTTCCCCCTTTTGATCAAGGACTTTATCCAGTTGCATTGCTAGTTGGTGCTTGGTAGCAATCCCTTGGTGCCAGGGAGGCTCATCCCTGGGAATCATGTCCCATCTGGGGGGAAGGTAATGCATTTATATGCTGAGTTTGGCTTAGAGAGAGGCCACATTTGAGCAACAAGGAGGATCTCAGGAGGTAACTCTTAGGCACCCTATAATACTAGGCTAAGTTTCAATTTCAAAAGTAAAGGTTGCTAAGTGCAGTCATCAATATCAAGGGCCCATCAATGGTCCATCCTACTTCACTAGTCACTGCTCTTGTACTCAGGGGATTCTTACTATCTCATTAGAGGATGTGGCAGAGCTCCTCAAGATGGGAATTCCCCACATTTTAATGCTTTTTATTTAAATAAAACAAGAGCACACAATAAAAAAATTTTTTTAGACCATCAGTAAGTATACAATATTCTGAGCTACCCATTCATACAAGGTCTTTAACCAGGGTAGCTTCTCCTGATTCAGGTTCTAGACTACCACTTCCATGTTTTCACTGAATGTGAACGTTTCCCCTAGTGCACTTCATTCCTGGGGACAGGTTTGAGTGGTGGCAAGCTCCTTTTTTCATGTCTTACATAATTTTGGCCTGAGGCATGTAGTGGCAACCTCCAGGTCACTGCTCTACATTAACTCCATTCCATTGTCTGTCCTAATTTCGTATAATAGGTACACAAAGTGTGTTTGCTGAATACTTGCCAAAGGCAGAGGAAGTGGCTGTTCCATTAGGGGATGTGATGATTTGAAGCTGTATATACCCAAGCGAAAATGCTCTTAAATTTAATTCATTCCTGTGAGTGTGAACTCATTGTTAATTAGGTTCTTTTGATGAGGTTACTTCAGTTAAAGTGTACCCATATTAGTCAGGATGGGTCTTAATCCTATTACACAATCCTTTATAAGCAGAATGAAATTCAGACAGAGAGAGAAAGCCACAGGAAGCAAGAAAATGAAATGGAACCTGGAAGAGAAGGAAGAGACCAGGGAATCCTGTGACAAGCTAAGGACCAAAGATCAGCAGCAGCCAGTCCCAGATCATCAGTCTTCAGGGAGAAAACACTACCGAGGCACTTTGATTTGGATTTTCTTTTAACCTCAAAACCTTAGCTAATAAATTCCCATTGTTTAAGCCAGTCCAGTTCATGGTACTTACTTGGGCAGCTTAGGAAACTAAAACAAATTTTAGTGCCAGGAGAGAAGGGTGCTGCTATTGCAAATACCAAAAACATGGAAATGGAGTTGGAATGGGTTAATGGGTAGAGGCTGGAAGAATTGTGAAGTGCATGATAGAAAAAGCCTAGATTGCTTTGAAAAGATTGTTAGTAGAAATATGGATGCTAAAGGTACTTCTGATGAGGCCTTAGATGGAAATGACTAATGTGTTTTGGGAAACTGGAGGAAAGGTAATCCTTGTTTTAAAGTGGCAAAGATCTTGGCCTAATTGAGTTCTGATGGCAGGTGGAAGGTAAACTTGAAAATGATGAACTTGAATATTTAGTTGAGGAGATTTCCAAGCTAAGAGTGGAAATTGCAACCTTGTTTCTCCTTGTACCTTATAGTAAAGTGAGAGCAGAAAGGGATAAGCTGGGACTTAACACCTGGACACAAAGAAATCAGAAACTGACGGTTTGGAAAATTCTGAGCTTCCAGAAAGTGAGTCCCCAGAGAATAGTGCTCCATGTGAGAATTTAACTGAACATGGATTCAGTCAGCCATTTCAGAGCAAGTCAGGACAGGAAATGCAGTTATCCAAAAAGGACTTGTGGAAAGTTCTTTGGTCTGATGGTTGGGACCCCTGTATCCTACATGCAAAACCAACAAGTTTTTTGTGACATCTATATGAATGGAACCACTGCCAGCCTGGACTAAAGGAACAGACTAGAGGAAAAACTATTTCAAGAGCAGAACATGGAAGCTGAGGTCTGTACTGAAGACATCTTCTCAAGTCAAGAGATGAGTCTGCCCTGGCTTTTGAAGGTGGTGGGCCTTACCCCCCTCCACCCCGTTGTTCAGGAAGAGTGCTGCCACCCCAGTGTTCTAAGAGGGTACAATGCCCCATTGCAGAGAGCATGGCTGCTTAGCTAATAAATCCCCATTGTTTAAGCCAGTCCATTTCTTGGTATTTGCTTGAGCAGTCTAGGAAACTAAAACAGGGATGTATGCAAATGTAGCTTAGCCTTTAAGCTGTGAAGTCAGCTGTCTCAGCATTTTATTTCGGATAACTCCGAAGTGCCAAAATATCTCCACTCAAGGAGTTCCCTGCTTCATCTCCCTTAAGTCTTTTCTGAAATGTCTTATTCTCAGTGAGGTCTTCATGTCCATGCTATTTGAAATTGTCCTACACCTTTCTAGAACTCATTCTATTTCCTTTAAAAAATTTCTCTCTAGCACTTAACTGACATATTATACATCTTATTGATTTATTGATTCATTATTTGTGTTGGGTAGGGGCTTGTGTCCCTTCACTCTCTCTTCCTACAGTATAGAACTATATTTGATACATGGTAGGCACATAATAAATGATTTTTGAATGACTGAATGAATTTAAAAGGCTATCTTTCTTCATTCTCTGTCTGCTTTCTTCTTTCTCCTCCAATTTGGCTTTCTCCATGTCTCTAATCGACATATTGTACCTATTGTTCTATAGTTCTCCTGTTCCCACATCATTGTCTCAACTGTATCCTGAGGCTGAGATGCTATCCTGAGGCTGAGTTGCTGTCTCTCAGTATCGATTCCAAATTCCCAGGTGAGAAGATAAAGTTGACATAGTTTGAATCAAGTATGTGCCTTGGTCCAATTTGCTGCCACATCCAAGGGGTCAAGGACACAATGAATCCACTCATATTGTTGCTAGGACCTAGTTCTCTGGGAGGTAGAGGTAATTTCAAGAAAAGGATAGTTGTCCTTTGAGTGTGCACCAGATAGCCACTGTAGTTCAGAAGGTCTAATGTATACTTACCAAATTATTTTAAATTTCCCAATTATTTTAAATAGGTTCATAAAAAGGGTACCCTACTCATCTTTGCATCCCTAGCACTTAGCCAAATTTCCAGAAGCAGACCTTTTGAATTGTCTTCATGCATTATCTAATGGTCTTATTGGTTTAGTAATGCCTTTGTTGTATGATGGGGCAGGGGGGAGGAAGAGCAAAAATTGGAAACTTTGGTTATTTGATAAGGATGTAGTGAAAGAAAGAGATATCAGGACATTTATGGGTAAATAATTTTTAAAAGGTGGTAAAATTGGAGGGGTGTAGGATTTGTCTTAGGAAAGGGCAATCCTATATTAAAATGTACAAGAGTACTTGGTGAGCTAATGGCTTTGATGCACCTCCATGCAAAGTCTTGGCTACAAGATAATAGCTTACAAGTTGTCCCTTGCTATTTGGTAATGCTAATGGACAGGAAGTGAGTAATGATTTATAAAGTGATGTTGAAGCGGTAGTTAACAAGCCGTCTGTCACCACAGTGCAAGGTGCAGAAGGAAGCAGCAGTGCGCAGTTCACGGAGGAGGACAGGGGATTTGCTTCATGTTCTTTTCCTACCACACATATTGTTCAGTTTTAAACTCTCTCCTCCTTCCCTTCCCTTTTCTTTACTTTTCCTTCCTTTTCTTTTCTTTTGCTCTCCTTTTTTTCTTTTTTCTTTTTCTTTTCAACAACACAAAGCCTGCAGGAGCCTTTACAGCTTAGGTTGCCAAGTAAAATACAGGGTACACAATTAAATTTGAATTCCAGATAAACAACACACACATATATATTATATATTTTAGTATAAGTATGTTCCATGTATCACATGGGACAAACTTATACTGAAAAATTATTCATTGCTTATCAGAAATTCAACTTTAACTGTGTGTCATATTTTTATGCCGAATCTGGTAACTCTTCTTTACAGTCCACGCTATTTCATAAAAGGTTATCAATTTAGATGCAAAAGTTCCATTAATTCATTCATAGCATGGGTGACAGAAGTGACAAAAATATAGGCAAGCTCAGATGGAAAAATTCTGTTGTTTTTAAATATTCAGATAATGTTTGGTAGTTTAAAAGAATGATGCTATTTATGTAACTGTGTTGGGGTTTATTTTTTTATTTCACTGTACATTTAGAAGAAGAAATCTCCAAAACCACAAAATGAACCGGCCAGAAAGAACCTTAAACATCCTGCAGTTCATTCCCTCTCATTTTACAGAAAAGAGAACTGAAATAGTAGAGTGGAAACGAAGTCTTTGGAGTCAGATAGACACCAGGTTACTCACTTAATAATTGGGGAAATGGGCAAATGACGTAGTTCTCTGAGCGTAATTTCCTACCTCCAGTAAAGTGGAAATTGTGATATCTACCTTATAGAATTCTAGTGGGGATTAAATTAATTAATATAAAACACCCAGAGCTACTTTTGAGCTGGTCAAGTGTACATTGCTGCCCTGGTCTCCTACAATAGTTAGTCAATCCCAGGATTTGATAGGTTCTCCTCACTCCACCCCTTACTCCTGCACTTGCTTCTTGGGAAGTGATAACTTGAGTCATTGCCTGTGTCTATCACCAAATTAGGGTATGCAATCAGGGGGACTTGCACTGAGAATAATTTACCTCTGTGGGATAACTTTGACCCTATTAACCAAACAATGCAGGTAAGAGGAAATAAACAATGTTCACCTTAAACAACAACAACAAAAAACCCACTAAAATGAAGAAGGAAACAAAAATCAGAGGAGTCCTTTTGCTGAGGCAGGAGGTATACTTTTACTCTGGAGGCCTGACTAAGGAATCCAGGCACCATTCGTGAAGGAGGGATCTCCTTTGGTGATGTTTCCTCTAAACTTTGAATTTGTTCAACAGGAGATGTTCGTTTATTGGATCGTGCGGACTATTTCCCCCAAACAGCTTGTTTATACATCCCCTAAATGGGTGATTCTCAAAATATGGTCCCTGAACTACCACCAGGAGCAGCAGCAGCAGCACCTGGGAACCTCCTTATAAATGCAAATTCTCGGGCCTCAATCCAGACGTCCTGTATCAGAAAATCTGGGAGCAGGGACCAATAATCTGTGCTTTAACAACCCAAGGGGTGATTTTGACCACTTGGTGAGTCTGAGAACCACTGCCTTAGGGCTTGGACTCCCTCAAGCCCTCAGATGTATCTGCATCTTGTCAGTGTATAGCAATGATGTACCAGTTAGGCCTGTCTGCATCTTTGCCAGCTATACCTAATTATGATTTGCGACTCTCCTGTTAAATAACAATATGGAAATGAGGGACATGTGTACTCATGGAATGCCAGGTACTATGCTAGATACTTTGTATACATCATCCCATTTGATGCTCACGGGAAACTTATGAGGTTGATTTTTTAATGAAACTGAAGTTCAGAGAGTTCTAGTGATTTGGCTAAATCACGCAGCTACAGAAGAGGTAGAGCAGAGATGTAAGTCCAGTCTGACGTTCAAAGCTCTTTCAGCCTTATAAAGATATGTAACCGAGTCTAACTTTTCTACTGAGTTACATGAAATTTAAACGACCAAAGACTTGCGGTGATTAGGGAGACCTGAGCTAAGTTTCTCAAGCTTGTTAGGGTACTGTAGAGGGGACTACGCGTTGGTGGGGGCAGCTATCAGGAGCCGCAGCTGCCAGCGATTCTGCATTCACCCTCTGGGTGGGGGAAGGCTGGAATATACATACACACATTTTTCACAGCCAAGTTTAAAACAATTTAAATGAAGCAAAGTATTCAATTAGAGATGCTTGAGGAAACCAGGCACGTAGTACTATGTCAGCAGTGAAGAAGAAAATATTTAGCCTTTGCAAGCTGCGACCACTTCAGCACTGGGTGATGATGTTGCCTCACGGAAGAGCAAAAGAATACACCGAATACCTTAGAGAGATTAATTTCCCTAGGAAAAAAAATAAAACAAAGGAAGATCCTCTGATTACATTTAAATATTTCCTTGCCAATGCTTGGGGGAATTTTAACATTCCTCGCCTGCAGAGGAAAGCTTTTGTGCCTGGGAAAAAGGTGATTAGGGCACCGTGCCTGGGAGGATAGAAGCGGAGAGAGGGGGTGGAAGGGAGGAAGGGGTGTTTCAATAGCAGCACAGGTGCAACAGTTTGGAGTGAGTGATGGCCTTACAAATGACCCTGGCACGGAACAGAGGAAAGCCAAGGAGAAGATTAATTGAATTACAGCTACAGTATATGTGAGTTTTATTCCTGCCGCGGTCTTTAAATGGATTGTGGGGCTAGCTGGCCAGATGGGGTAAGGTCAGAATATTGAGGAAATGGGAGGGGATGTAGATGAATAGTTTTCCTGATGGGGAACAATCCTTAGGTTGTTTGCTTTTGGATAAAGCATTTTGGGGGTCTGAAAGGGCTCAGTCTATAATCTTCTTTTTTAAAGAGCAAACTAATTATTTTTCATGCAGGATATGATCAGTACCCGAGGGTGTTTACTTTATCACAATGCAGGGTAAATTGGGATAAGGATTAACTTAAATGCTTTGTAACATAATGTCTCACCAAAAGAATTGACAGTGGGGTTTTTTTCTTTAGGTCAGTGAAAATTTAATTTAAGTTTTAAGAAAAATTAATATGCGTTCAACTCTTTTACAGCAATATATTGCTAAAATATCTCCTTTGTGAATAGATTTTATTGTACGTGCAAATATTTCTCATATTCTGGATATGATTTCCTAATTCCTTGTAATGTTAATCAAATTAATTGAGGGATATTGATAACCGAATATTTGCATAATCTCCCTAAAGTTTATTTATAGGTAATTTATAGGGTAGAGTATTCAGTTGATTAATATTTTTTTAGTTATTTTGTCAATTATCTATTTAATTCTCTTCTTGTCACATCTTGTGTCCATGTATCCCAGTGCATTTTGAATTGAGTATTTTAATGTTTTCCCCAACACCTCATTGGATAACTTGGCAGGAAGCAACATCATTGTGGTGGTTTGGAGCTATAGGTACCCCAGAAAAACATGTTCTTAAACTTAATCCATTCCAGTGGGTGTGAATCCATAAGTAAGAAGGACTTTTTGAGGTTACTTTAGTTACGGTGTGGCCCAACCCAATCAGGATGACTCTTAATCCTATAACTGGAGGCTTTTTAAAGCAGAACGAAATTCAGACAGAAAGAGAAAGCCACAGGAAGCAAGAAGCTGAAATTCAACAGAACCTGGAAAAGAAAAGAAAGGGAAGAAGAGGCTGCCATGTGCTTTGCCATGTGACAGAGAAGCAAAGAACCAAGGATCACTAGCAGCCAGCTCCAGAATGCCAGTCTTTGGGAAGAAAGCATTGCGTTGATGAGGCCCTGATTTGGACTTTCCTAGCATCAAAACTGTAAGCCAATAAATTCTCATTGTTTAACCCAACCCATTTCATGGTATTTGCTTGAGAAGCCAAGGAAACCAAAACACTTGTTTATCTCAAGGTCTAGCAAACATGGTGCTAGTTGAGAAAATGCACATTAAGTAACCTGAAAAAGGTAGAAAGCTGGGAGCATATGTGGCTCAAGTGGTTGAGTGCCTGCTTCACACATGGGAGGTCCTGGGTTTGATTCCCAGTGCCTCCTGAAAAAACAAGCAAAACAAACAAAAACACCAACTCAGGGAAGCCAATGTGGTTCAGTGGCTGAGCACCGGCTTCTTATATATGAGGTCCTGGGTTTAATCCCCAGTCTCCAGTACCTAAAAAAAAAAAAAATGTAAAGAGAATTACTATGGAATAAGCATAAAAAATAATCATAGTAGGATGGTTGGTTGGCAACATGAAATGATTCAATTTATGGACTTCTGAATAAGACAGACCTGAATTCAAATTAGGTTTTATACCCTCCCATGGCCCAGTTAACCCTGGGTAAATTACTTAAGTTCTGAAACTCAGTTTTTTCATTTGCAAAATGGAGAGCATAATAATATCTTGCAGAGTTGTGAGAATTAAGTGAGATAATGTATGCATGGCACCTTGTATGGCTCCTGCACATAGTAGGTCTTCCACAAAGGCTAGCCTACCCACTCCTTCCCCTGCTTTAGTGACTGTTTAAGAGAAAATATGGGATATTGGAAAGACTAGATTGGCTTGGGAGTCTAATCTGGCTACGCAATCTTAAATAAGTCAGTTTAACCTCTCTGAGATTGGCTCATTTATATCTAATACCTCTTCAACCTGCCTTCCAAGAGGCAACTCATCCAGAAGTTCCTCTCCTTCCTGTTCTTACTGACTTCATTCATGGTGGCGTATGCTCTGGTCCTGTGTGTTCTTATAGGCTGGCTCCAACAGCATCCCTCTCCTCCTTAATATGCATTTACATACATTCATAAAATATGTGTTTCATTGTGATTTTGATGACCTACATTTAGACATCACAGAAAGACCTATATCTGCCCTGCCTCCTTAGCAGGGTTACTGTGAGGAAAGCCATTTGTAAAGTGTAAATTGCTAGACAAGTGTTTATTAAATCTTTTACCCTTATTCTTATAGCCCTGAATACTTTGCTTTTCCTTTCAAAATTTCAAATTACCTATGTCTTTTACTTTTACTAAAGGTCTCACTGATCCCTCTAAAGTAAAAGGCTAATTGCTGGGTTTAATAAACTTCTCCCTTCTGACAGTCTATGGGCTATTTTGTCATTTATATGTTGTGCAAAGTGACAGCAGTTTGGCTCTGAGGCCACCCAGGATTTTCTACTTAAAGTCTGTCCTAGGGAGTCTCACATCAAAGTGTAAAGAAAGAAGGGGTTGGGCTTTCATTTCACTTCTCCCTTCTCTTGCAGTTGGCAACACATTTTGACAAAGTTTTTGAGGAAATTGAAGTGAAATTAATAGTGAAAACAGTGGGCTAGAATCTGTTCCCTGAGCAATCTGTTCCTTAGGTTTCATCCAGGTCCCAGATCATAACCTTCCCCAGATTTCCAAAGTAGTAACTGGGTGAAGGGATTCTCTAGCAGGGTCCCAGTGCACACACCTGAGACTATAGCTCTGGGATTTACATTACTGTCAGCCTGCAGTTTAGGACACATTACTTGGGAGAATATACATGTCTGCTTGGCACAGCATTATTTTATTATTATTATTATTATTATTATTATTATTATCCCAGTAACTATACTATTTGCTGTATTGCAACTATAACATGCTAATTCTTACAGTGATTTTATTTCCTTATCATTTTCTTAGCATTCTATGTGCTTTGATTCATCACTATCCTCTACTAAACTTATTTGTAACAGACTGCATCTGCCTGTTTTAGAACTTCATCTCCAATTCTCATCCCAGACATTGGGAGAGAGTGGGCAGATAAATATTTGTTGAAAAGCAGAATGAATACATGATTATGGTAGCAGGATACATAGAAATTGGCTGTTATTCAGATTGAAGGCATGGTTTGGATCTATGCATCCTGAGATTCCAAGTTCTACTTCTTGTTCCTCTCAGCATGCATAAAATGCAGATTGTGTGCTTATTTGTTAGTTATGAAATCAAATAAGTCTTTGATTTCAATGATTTCATTGTAACAGGGGTGTTAGCAGTACTGAAGGTATCATATGCTGCTCCTAACACATTAGAAACATACTATATATATGAATTCTCATGACTGTGACTTTATCTGCAGTCAAATTTTAAAAAGGTAGGATCTCACTGATTCTCCAACTTAATATTTCTTCAGAGAGGATTCTGCGTGGTGTGGGAAGGCGGTAATGGGAGGATGATGAGTTGGGGCTGGGAAATGAGAAATGGGAGTAGAGGCAACATAAAGAGATCTCTGGAAAAGAAATCCTTGACTTGTATCAGGTGTGAGAGGTGGGAAATTTTGTAAACTCTTAGGCCACAAAAGCCAAAAATCAGGGCTTTTGGTAGTAATGTAATTGATAACAGATATTTATATTTGTCTACCTTTAAAACAGCTAGCATGTTATAACTAGTAGTCAGAAAAAATTTCCATTATTTTGAAGAAAAGAATATGTTGCATCATAGAATCCCCAAATGGAAGGACAATTTGAGGCCACCTAATTTTATCTCTTGATTTTACAGTTGATGAAACCAGGATTTTCCCAAAGACCTTTACAGGCTTTTTAAAATTTTTGCCTCCCACTTTTTTAAGGAATTATATGGAATGCTTGGCATTATGGTGAGATTGGCCATACTATAAGGAGTATGAAATATAAGTACATTGAATTAGACTGAAACTGTCTGATAATTGGGTAAATGTTCTCTTTACTTCCTTTCCAGAAATCGTCAACACCTTATACAATACATTTCTACGAGAATCCTTAAGAATTTCTCTGATAAACCTCCCTTTCACTACTTTACAGAGGAGTACATCAGAGGACTGAAAGAACAGAACTAATTTATGATTTTAGTGGCAACAAAAACCAAGATGTTTTTGTCGTCTTAAGTCAATTTCTGCAAGAGTGATTTATTCTCAACGTAATCGGCATTCATTTGGAAGGAGAAAGGTTCTTTGAAATAATTAAAATTTTACATATATATGAAATATTCTGCTTCCTCCTTCACTGTTTCCACAAGCTAAGTCTTTCAAAACATTGCTCTCTGAAACCATAGCACATCTCCCCCTCTTGTCAATGGATTATTCATCCCAAGTGCTCCCAACACAATTGTCCTCAACTAACAATGGCACTTGGAGAAACTTCACATTTCATTGAAGGCTAGAGCCCAGATTAGAGCAAAATAATCAGTTTTTTTATTTTTATTTTTTTGGAATAAGACTTTAGTTCCCACTGTGTAAAATTCTAGGTGTCTTTATGGTATATTCATACTAAATCAGGGTTAGATTTCATGAAATTTCTGTTTGTGCCCTTCATGACTAAGAATGTAAATTGATGCTAACGGCATGACTGACATCTAGTGGATGTATGCCAGCGGTGCCGCTTACAACCATGTTTCCCATTGTATTTTCTTGGCAGGCCGGATGTTCCAAGGTCCTTCGGAATATTATCCAGACGGGTGGGGGGGGGGGGGGGATCACATTTCAAGAAATCATTGTTTGAAATACAGTTTTATTACTAGATATTAGTGAAATGTTAGGGATGAAAGGAATGGGATCCTTCTATAAATGAATGGAGACTACTCAGAGATTAGAAAGAATTGCAGTAGCTTAGAGTGAAAAAATGAGACCAAATATAAAAATTTAGATTTTATATAGTTTATGGAATGGATTGAAATTCATTGACATGATATATAAGCTTGTGAAATATCCACATAACCGAAATACTTATTATTTCTTATCTGGGATTTCTTTTTTATATTAGCTTACCTGCTTGAGATGGATTGAAATAAGTCTGATTGAATTAATTCGAATATGAAATATCTGCTTGTGATTATAGTACACTTGTTTGAAATTGTGCTACTGTTCTAAGATTCAAATATTGATAGTCAACAAGTAGAAGGAATTTTAAACTATTTAAATAACTTTTGACTCTAGGAAACATTTTAATTTTTACTATTAGAAATATACAAAAAAGTTGACCATGCCAAAAAGAAAATTTAAGTACTAAATGTTTTCTGCTTTGGAAACAATTACCTCATTTTGACATAATTAGTATTTTAGAATCTAAACAAATATGGAAATGTACTCTATGTAATTAAAATCTTAGTTTTAGGGAAAAGTCCTGGACATTTTCACTCAAGGAGTTATTAGACATAGAGAAACAAACCTAACTGTGATAATGCAGTAGTTTGTTTTGCAGAATGCCATTCTGGGTCAAAATATTTTTTTAATTGCCAGTAATAAAAGACTTTTTCAATGCAAGTTTCCTTGCAGAAGTTTTTCTCAGAAGAAATCACTTTCCTCTTCATTCTCCTCCCTCTCATAAAGTCTGTGAAATTTCAAGCCAAGATATAAGCATTATTTTAAAGGGCATCTTTTCTGTGAGAGCACCACGGCTTACAAATTGCATTGTGAGTATAATTGTGTTATTTCATAATAAGAAAAGTCATGCTGCTTTTCACACAGCTCAGATGGCTTATGTTTCTCTTCACCACTATCAGCAGATCAGATAGATAGCGTAATGTATTTGATGTTCACACATGCTGTTGATTGAAGTATATCAATCGTTTTAATTGCTGAGTAATATTCCATTGTATGGATATGCCACAGTTTTTCTTCCTCAACGAGACTGCTGACCCTTAGGTCAGACAATCCTACAAAACACATAAATAGTTCTAGAACTGTCATGACAGTACCATGCCATGCGCATGTAGACACACACAAACATACACACACATGTCTATTAAAATGACCAGGATGTGTTTGCAGTTGCATCTCCACCTTTTCCTGTGAATATATAGTCCAAGTACTGTGTTCAGAAGTTACTTGAATTAGTGTTATTCTTTTTAGTGTGGTTATGTTATTTAATTTACATTTAAATTTAATTCTTTATTTTTGTATCTAGTTTTCCTTTTTGTTATTTCTTTTCTTTTGCTCCCTGCTGTTTTGAATATGTTAAACCTTAATGGCCTTCCAAAACAAAAAACAGCAACAAAAAAAACTCCAAAACATTAAAAGATATATTTAGAAAGTGATCACTACTTCCCCCTTTCCCTATACTTCCACCTGTTTTCCATTTTCCCTACTTCTTGTAAGCAACAAATGTCATTGTTTTCTGGTTTATCCAGCCTGTGTTTCTATTTTGCCAAAATATGGACTTGCATGTATATTAAAAAAATTCCCCTAATCACAGATAGCAAACTATAATTCTCTGCTTAGCAGTCTATACTGAAAATCACTCCAAATTGGTTTGTAGATATCTTCATTCTTTTGTTCAGCTGCATAGTACTTCATTTTGTATGTTTATTACTTCTCTTTTTTTTCTTGATTTAATTAGCAAGTGTTTTTTTTTTCTGTTTTATTGATTGTTTTCAAAGACCCAGGGTTTCTATTTATTAATTTGATCTATTGATTTTCTGTTCTTTAACACATTAATTTTTGTTTTCTGTTCATTATACCCCGCCCCCCCTTTTTTTTTCTAGTTAGGCCAGTAAAAAAAAAATTATTTGGGAAATGGGGGAAAGACAGAGCTTGCTGAGAAATGAGAGAGAAAGAAGGAAATATACACCAAGATTTGGTGTGGGCCCCCTAGGCAGAGAGAGCCTATGTTCATTATATTCTTCCTGGTGATTTATTTCGGTTTATGGTGTTATTCTTATTACAGCTGTTTTGACTTGAAATTTAATTCATTTAATTTTATTCTTTCATATTTGCTGACATAAGTTTTTAGGCCTATAATTTAATATATTCCATAATTTCTGATATGTCTTATTTTCCTTATTTTTTCTGAAAATTTGTAATTTTTGTCTGTATTTCCCTTTCCACCCCCAATATCATTTAATAGAAGTGTTTTTATTTATTTATTTAATTTTGAGACAGAAGAGCCTTTTCTGGTTTTATTTATTTATTTTTAACTTTATTTTCAAATACTTTCAAAGTTATAGGCCAGTTGCAAAAATAACACAACCCCCACACAGAAGATTCCAACATACCCCTACCTCCAGTTATCCAGGTCTTCAAATTTTAACATTTTGCCAAATTTACTATATCATTCTATCTGCCCATCAATCTATCCATCTATTAATCCATTTTCTGAACACTTGAGTGTATGTTGTCTGTGTCGTGCTACATTTAAAATTGCCATGTACATTTCCTAAGAACAAGGACATTCACTTATGTTACCACCTTACATGCAGTTATCATGTTCAAGAAATTTAACATTTATTAAAAGCTTACTGTCCTATATTCCAAATTTTTCCACATGTCCCAATAATGTCCCTTTGAGCCTTTTCTGAGGACTTATACTGTCTTTCAGTCTCCTCTGTAGCCTTTGTCTGGGATAGGTTGGAACAGTGGCCGCCCTCAGGGCCAGATCCCCAGCGATCTGAAGTAGCTAAGCAAAAGCAGTGATCAGTGCTTGGAACTTATACCCTGGATCTTGAGGAACTAAGTTTTTATGTTGCACTCTGGCACCAGCAAATTGCACCATTACCTTACTTCTGCATGCCGCGAGGTTTGGGGATGGGCAATGGTTGCCACCACTCGGAGAGTGCAAATCAGAGGTATTTAGTGCAATTTACCAACCCCTTCCTCCCATTCTTCCCTGGATGCTGCACAGTGTTCTGCTGGACTCTGTGGTCTTCATCTGTGTTTGACTCCTTTTCATAATTTCCTTCTCTCTATTGATATTCTCTTTGTGTTCATCTTTCATCTTTCATTTTCCTGACTTCTTTGAGCTCTTTGAGCATGTTTACAACCATTTAAAAAAAGTCTTTGGTATGTCCCAGGTTTGGCTTTCCTCACTGATGACTTCTTTCTTTTATTTTTCTCACAATAAATTGAACATTTTAAATTTAACTTATATCTGCTTAGGTTTTTATTTAAAGTATAAAGACCCAGTTAATCAACTCATTAGATGGGTCAAGGCAAGACACTTGAACTACATGATAGGATTTAAAAAGCAGTTGGTCATTTAGCAGTTCTCTTGTAATCACACATACACATAGACGCTACGCACTTTGGTAGAATACTCTGGATATAGGATTTTCCTCCTTAATCTTGTAAAAGGCACTGTTCACAATCTGCAATATTTTGTAAACTATATAAATTGGACATGACCACATTAGAGATGTCTGATAAATTCTTATAAAGTATTTGGGAACTTCAGTTGTATTTCCAAAAAGATAGATTTTCAACTATAAAAAAGAAACATTCATATAAAATCACAACAGATTTAAAAGACATCTTTGAAAAAAATCAGTAACTCAATTTTCTACTTTTTTCAAATATGACTAAGAAAAAATGTTGCAAGTAGTAATGTTTATATCTATTTCAAAACTATTAACTGGCTAAATTAAAAAAAAAAAAAAATCTATACAGTATTATTGCACTCCACAAATGTGCAGAATTCCGAAATGTGCCAGCACTGAAAAATGGTCTGTCATTGAAGTTTTCCAGGACGTATAATGAGACTGCCAAGAGCATCTGCTCTGTACTAAGAGCTTGCCGTCTTCAGTACAGGCCTTCATAGCGTGAGTCACACTGCTCTTGCAAAAATCCCTTGATGTAAAAGAGTTCTCAGAGCTGATAGGTGGGGCTATGATCAAGGATGGGGGATTGAATCCATGTTTACATTGAGCTTCATTTCATTCTCAAGAATTTGAACAAGCTGTTGCATGGATGGAAGGTGACTAGATTCTAGCTTAGACCATATAGGTACATCATTAAAGTTATCTCAAATGCACCTATTGACATACCCTGGTTCTCAATCATATTGCCGAGAAGAAAACCATCATACATACCTTGTTTTCTTGGCCCCACTGCCAGGTGCTAGAAGCTTGCATGCCAAAGAAAGCAAAAGGATCCTTGGCAACAATTAATAGGCCTATTAATACTAGTTTGAATTCTGACAGGAAAGATGCTATGTGTCTATATATTGGTTGAGGGAGGCAATTCTCTCCTTCAATGTGGATGGATGTCTGGGTACTGTTTGTCTAATAACCCACATGTACTCCTCAAACACCTACCTATAACCTCAGGAAACACAAATCTGGAACTCGAGCAGTCGCCCCGTGGCATATTGCACCTTTAATCTCTTGCTAGACACCCTGCCCAGGTTGGCCAAGGCCTCACTCTGGTCTATGGCTGATGTTGCCACCAGAAGCGGCAAAAGCCTCATCTTCAATGAGCCAGATACTTAGACTGCACTCTTGACTCTCGCTGATGGTTTCTAATGCTTTAATCTTCTCCTTTGATTGGGCCATCACTTTGTGTTTCTTTGTATGTCTAGTGACCTTTAGTTGAAACTGTCCCCTCCCCTTTTTTTGTATTAGGGTATGTTTTAGTCTGCCAGGCTGACAAAATGCAATATATCAGAAATAGATTGACTTTTACAATGGAGATTTATTAGGTTGTAAGGTTACAGTTTCTAGACTAAGAAAGATGTCCAAATCAAGGCATCATCAGACGATGCTCTCTCCCCAAAGACTGGCTGCTGGCGATCCTGGACTCTTCTGTCCATGGGAAGGCACATGGTAGCATTTGCTGGTCTCTCCCTTCTCTTCTGGGTCTTGTCACTTTCAGCTTCCCAGTTTCCATGACTTCACCTTTCAGCTTCTGTGGGTTCCTCTCTGCCTCTCTCTCCATATTTATCCCGTTTATAAAAGACTCCAGTAAGAGGATTAAGACCCACTCTGGGTCATATCCTACTGAAATAACCTAATCAAAATGTCCCACCTACAAAAGGTTTGCAACCACAGGAATGGATTAGCCCTAAGGACATGATTTTCTGGGGTCCTTAAAAGCCTCAAACTACCATGGGGAAGTTGTAGATTTACAGAAAGATCACACAGAAAATAGAGAGTACCCGTATGCCTACCCCCATCAGAAGCATATTTGTCTTGGCAAAAGACTTCAGTGAGCAGTGAGAGAGGTTGGCTTCTCTTCAATTTAAGATAGTTTAAAAATTGCTATAGCTGAAACAATTTACGTGATGAGGGTATCAACTGGGATATTTGCTTCAGTTTCTGTTAGACATGACACTCAATGTCTAATACTATCTCATATTGTAGCAGTTTCGATGTGGTTCTTTTTTTAAAATAAATACTTTTTACTGTCATTAGCTGGAGCAACACTTATAAGAAAGCACTTATTTAGAGCTCTGTGGTATATATGGTTGAAAGAAGGAAGTTTTTAAAAAACCCTCCAACCCCCATTTAACATGTTAAATATTACTGTGAATTTTTTAGAAACTTACAAATTTTATATATTTTAAGGAAAACATTCAGACACCATAAAATAATTTATAGACATTAAAATCACAATATGCAGAATTCAAATTTACAACAAGAAAATCATCATGGAACCTTATTTTTGGACCATGTGGATATTGCTGTACTACCTTTAAAGCAGGACAGAATTTTTCATCCATAGTCCAAAAGATGTAGGTAAACTCTGAGCATTTATACACACTAGCATCTATGGTTTAATTTATTCAGAAATGTTCCCAGGAGCTACATAAAATACTTATTGGAAGAAAGAAGTGACAATTTGACATTTGGTGTCCCTTTCAACCTCTGCAGTCCTTCCAAGGCCTTTCATTGTTTTGTTTAAAAATTTTTATTCTAGCAACATATATATGACCTGAAATCTCCTCTCTTAACCACATTCACCCATGTAATTCAGGGCTGATTGTCACATTCACAGTGTTGTGCTACCATCACCATCAGAAACTTGGACATTTGGATATGTTAATGTGTTATCACTGGAATTTAAACTCTCGAACATCTGCTTTCTTCTTCCTTCCTTCCTTCCCTCCCTCCCTCTTTTTCTTGCATTCTTTTTTATTCCTCTCTCCCTCCTTTTCTTTCCTTTTCTCCCCTTTCTTCTTCCCTCCTCCCTTTCCTCCCCCCTCTCTTTCTCTCTCTCTCTCTCTTTCTCTCTTTCTCTCTTTATCTCTTTCCCTCCCTCCCTCCCTCCCTCTCTTCCTTCCATGTCCTTTCATCCTTTCTTTCATCTGTTTTTTCTTTTTCCTCCAATAATGTGCATAAATGTATGTTGGATCTTCTTTGCCTGCTTTTCATTTCAGTCACTTTCTCTCTGAACTATTTTACTTCTCTTTTGTTAAAAAATCTCATTTTATTGTCTTGGATGCTTTTCTTCTTTTCTTTAATGCTTCTCATTAAATTTTCCTTTGAGTCTGTTTTCTCTTGCTTGACTTGTAATTTAATTTTTATTTATTATTTTATTTTACTATATTCCTCTACTTCCTGAATTCAATCAACTCAAATTTCATTTGTTACTCTTTTTTGTCCATTTTTTGTTTCTAGTTTTAAAATTTCTGATTCAAAATCATTTTTCAAATTTCTAAATTCTTGTTTAAGGGTATTTATTTCTATATGGATTGTTGTGTTACCATTTCTTCTACATCATGGCTGTATTTGGAGGAGAATTTTTATCAGTTTTGTTGTTTTGAGTCATGTTTTTGCATTCTACTTTTAGTAATTCTGTACTGAAATGCTTTGATTACTTTTTTCCATTTCCATGCATTTTGTGAATATGGCCCTGGTACAATAGCACTATCATCTGTCAGCTTGGTGAAATGTAGTTTATTTAAAGCATGCTATTGGTAGGGGAGGGAGATTTCCTTTCACTGCCATATCTCCAAGGGTTATCACTCTTCCACAATTTATTTGATTCTCCTCAGAAGAAATGATTCTTTCCAGCTGCCATTTCTAATCTTGACCATTTTCTAGCACCTTCTCCAAAGCCAGTGCTATGGATTAACAAGTCTCAGACCTGTGTTTAGTTTTGAGCATCTTGTGTTAAATTTTCCTTTATGGAAGACATATTTATGATACACATACATATATTTCATCTTAGTCCTCCTTTTCCATATTCTCCACACTGATACGTTTGAAGGTGTGAGAAGAACTCTGTTGGATTTTTTTTTTTTTATAAGTATTCAAAGTACATGGTATTCTTGTCTTCTAGTAATGTATTGTTTTATATACACATCTTGATTTTTCTGTTTTAGGGGGAGAATGTGTGTGACTTGGAATCAAGTGACTGCCACTATTCTGTGGAAACTCCCAGACTTCCTTTAGTCATTGATTTCAAAGTCAATTGTCTTTTAAGTCAGAAAATATACTTTGTATGATTTTTTTCCTTCAAAATTTTGAGACATTGGAATTCTAGGGTGTGTTGTTCCATAAATGTCAATTAGGCTCAGTTATTTGAACTGAAATCTATATTATTATTGATTTTCTTTTAAAATTTTCTATCAATTAAAGAGAGAGGAGAGCAAAAATCTTTGAAAGTAATTGTGGATTTCTTCCTTCATATCTTCAGTTTTTGTTTTATATATCTTGAAGTTATATTACTAGATGCATTCACATTTAGGATTGTTAGATTTTCTGATTAATTGATCCTTCTATCATTATGAAATGTTCTTTTTCACCCTTGGTGATGCTTCTTGTCTTGAAATCCACTTTTTATGATATTAATATACCTACTCCAGATTTCTTATGATTAATATTTGTATGATATATCTTCTTCTTCCTTTTATTTTTAAATATTCTGTATTTTTATATTTAAAATGTAGCTGTGTTTTAGTGTCCTTGGCTGTTCAAGCAAATACCTTGCACTGGGTTGACTTAAACAATGGGATTTTTTTTTTTTTTTAATAAAGCAGAAGCATGTTTACTGGGCACAACAATAAGAATGTATTGGCTTATGGTTTTGAGGCTAAAAGAAAGTCTAAATCAAAGCATCACCAAAGTGATGCTTTCTTCCCAAAGGCTGAGGCCAGCTATTAGCAATCCCTGGTAGTTGGTTCCTCTATCACATGGCAATGCACTGGGTAGTCTCTCCATTCTCTTCTGAGTTCTGTTGAATTCGCTGCAAATTCCTGTGGATTTCTCGCTTATCTATCTGAATTTCATACCCCTAATAAATGACTCTAGTAATAGGATGAAGATCAATCCTATTCGGGTTGGGCCACACCTTAACTGGAGTAATCTCATCAAAAAGTCCTACTTACAGTGGCTTCACATCCACAGGAGTGGATTAAGTTTAAGAACATATTTTTCTGGGATACATACAGCTCCAAACCAACACATCTTGCAAACACCATGTAGTTTGATTTTTTAATTTTGTTTTGTTTTAAATCCAGTCTGATCATACCTGTCTTTTAATTGGAGAGTTTAAGACCATTTTTGTTCAATTTAATTATTAAATGTTTGGATTAAATCTAGCATCTTTCTATTCTTTTGTTTGTCTCTTTTTTTTGGTGTGGTATTATTCTTTTTGTTTTTTTTCCCCTCCCTTCTTCCAGATTGAGTATTTCTGTGTTTGTGTGTATATTTCATTTTACCTCATTTATTGGATATATACTTGTTTTTAGTGTTTCCTACGAATTAAAATATGGAGTTTTAATTTATCACAGTCTATTTTCAAGTGATATATACCACTTCAAGTATAATTTAAAAAGCTTGCAGTATTATTTTTCCACACCTATCCTTTGTTTTTTGTTGTCATATATTTTACTTCTACATATATATTACTTTTGTTATTAATTTTTCTTTAAACAGACAATAATATGTTTTTTAAAATTAAGAAATGTGAATTTCAAAATTTTATATTTATACAAATATTTTCCATTTCTGCAATTTGAATCTGATATTTTTGAGGCTCTTGGATCTGCAGGTTATTCTTAATAATGACATTTGGAAAAAATTCAGCCTTTATTTCTTTAAATATTTTTTTCTGCCTCCATATTTCTCTTCTTCTTTTCTGGAACTTCAGTTACATGTATGTTAGACTGTTTTGATATTTTCCCACCAGTCATGGAGGCTTTGTTTATTATTTTTAGGTTTTTTTAAAAATCAGTATGCATTAAAGCGAATAGTTTCTATTTAGTCCTATCTTCTAGTTTTCTGATCTCTTCTTTCAAAGCTTCCCATTTAATGTTGAGTGCAAGTGAATTTTTAATCAGTTATGTTTTTGAATTCCAGAATTTAAATTTGTATCTTTTAAAAAGAATTTCCATTTCTCTACTGAGATTCCCAATCATTTCAATCAATAGATCAGTGTTTTTCTTTAAATCCATGAAGATATTTATTATAGCTCTTTTAAAACTCTTATCTGTTAATTCAAACATTTCTTTCATCTATGGGTTTGTTTCTATTGTATATTTTTTTCTTTCGTGGCTATTGGCCATGTGTTTTTGCTTCATTAAAAGCCCAGTCATTTTTAATGGTGTTAGAAAACATGGATGTTACATTGTTGAAAGTCTGGATTTTGAGTGTACTCTTGAAAAATGATGATTTCTGCTTTGCCAGATGTTGCTTTACTGGTAGGTCAGCATGATCCTTTTGAGACTTAATTTTAAACTTTATTAAGGCCAGTTCAAGGTAGTCCTTACTTTAGGGCTAGAGTAGCTCTACTAATGTCTGGGCTTTTGGTGTTTCAATTGCATGCCTGCTATGTCCAGTGAGACCTCTCCACTCTTGACGGACAGAATTTCTTCTGTCTGCCAATACTGTGCAATCTTTGGAATTTCCATTCAGCTCATAGCTCCTCACTGTTTTTTTTTTGTGTGTGTGTATTTTTTTTTTTGCCTGACCTAGCAATTTTCTAGAGATCAGAAAGATCTTCTTTGCCCAGATCCCTTTTCCTGGGTATGTTCTCTGCAAATTCCAACTGCCTCAAGAGCCCTGACTCTGGTCGCTGCATTGTCAGCTTAGCAAAACCGCCATGTTCTGGTTTGTCTTCACTCTCTGTGCCCCAGTCTGGAAAGTTCCTTTAGGCAGAAAGCCAGGGCACTTACAGGCTTTACTTTGTGTGTTTTTCTTCTTTCAGGAATCACAGTCCTATGTTGCTGTTGTCCTACACCTGAAAAGAGTTGTTTCATGTGTTTTGTCAAGTTTTATTGTTGTTTACAGCAGGAAGGCTGCTCTGTTACTAGTTATTCCATTATGGTTAGAAGCAGACGCTCTCAGGCACTATTTTTAATTAAGGAATCTTCATGTCACTAGGAATTTTAGTTGCCATTTGGATATGTTTAATGGATAGTTTTATTTGACAACAGAAGTGAGTGAATACCATGGGGACAAATGTTTCCAACTTTACAAACAACTATATCCCCAGAAATTGACAAAAATAGAACTTAAAATTCTTATTAAAGAAAATAATACAAAAATATTTCTTGATGAAGTATGTGCTTCCTTTTCACAAATCTCTTATTTGTGAAATTTAGTGCTTCCTTTTCACAAATCTCTTGTTATTTTATAATTGTAAAGAATAACTTTAGAATATTGGAAAACCTTTCAAATATTCACATTTTAAAGGTAAAAAATAATGGTAGGGTGGTTGAATACATTGCAAAAATTGCAAACAGAATTATAATTTGTTATTTCCTAGTTATATGCTTGTCTCAGCAGGAATAGTATCCATGAATGATTTTCCTGCTTCCAAACATATAGCTAATTAGTAACATATCATCAAATTTTCTTTTGTGAAAGCAAACAAGAATGCTTTGTTGGAAATAAGATTTAAATAGTAAAGAAATGGTTTTCTTTTTTTCTACTTATTAGGTAATGGATATTAAATGACCATTTATATTCACACATGTGTATATGCATGCATGTATATATAAACTTTTAAAATTTGCCTTCAGTGGTATTTGGCTATATGGTATATTGGGTTTGGATTGAAACATGAGATGAGGCACTGGTGAAGTTGAAAATTGGGGGAGTAAGAAGAAATGACATTCCACGTGGGCATACCATCATGAACAGAAAGACTGATGAATGTAGGTTCTGTAAGATTCAGTAAGTAGACCAGTGTGACAAATTCCCAGAGCATACTACAGGATAGGACCAAGGAGCATTCCTTCAATGAACAATTACTGAGCATCAACTGTACCTAGCAATGTGTAGGTTGCTGGGATATAGAGATTAACATGACTAACTTCTGGTCTCCAGTGATGTAGTGGTTTGAATAGGGTCTCTAAAATATTCATATCCACCCAGAATCTCAGAATGTGATCTTATTTAGACATAGGGTCTTTGTAGATGTAATTAGTTAAGGATAGAGGTGACCCTTTTGGCTCTAAATCCAATAACTGGTGTCCTTATAAGAAGAAGAGAAGACCTGGAGAGACAGATTGAGAAGGCCATGTGGAGCAAGAAGCATATGAAATTCAGGAACTAGAATATATTTCCCTAAGGTTCTCTGAAGGGAAAAAAAGAATTACATGCAACTAAGGTATGGTGTTGAAACCTGAAGCTTGAAGCTGTTTTAGAAAAACTGTTGAAAAAATTTAGTTTTCAAAATGTTCAAACATCTCTTTGTATTAATAGTATTACTTGGTTTAAAAATATTTTTATGAACTACCCTCTTCAAAATAAATCTTTCTTCCACTTAGCCTTGTTGATACTGAATAGTTTCCCACAAATTGCTTATCTATTCCTCACGTTGTTTTTTTGGTTTAACATATTGCCCTACATGAGTTGCCTTTCATTTATAGAATTCCTTCATTTTTCCAAGTTCATTTCTCTTGTCTGCTTGGCTACAACCCATGGATCCCAGTCAACCCTCAGCATGTATTTATTGAGTGTCAACTATATGTTAGGCACTGTTAGATACTATGCACACACAGATAAGTTCAACAAAGTTCTTTGCCTTCCGGAGCCTCACACTCAGGCTGCAGAGAGAAAGACAGGTGAATAGTTAAATTACAATGTGGTGAGTGCAATGGTAGAAGCAGGAAGCAGATGCTATTGTATCATAGGGGAAGTAGAATTTGTACTTGCGTTGGGGCTCAGGGAAGACTTAATAGGGATGATTTTAATATATTTGTGAAGGTTATGTAGGAACTACACAAGTGAAGAAAGTGTGTAAGGATAAACCAAAAATAAAAAACAAAACGAAAACAAATGACAGAGGTTAAAGCCCAGAGACTTGAGACTTTGGAAATTCTTTAGCACATGTATGTTTTTATGTTGTTTCTGAAATTGCTTCTCTCTAACTTGAAACCCTCAGGAATGGGCACCATTGACATTCACACATATTGCTTAGGTAAAGATGAGAGTATTAGTTACATAAACCATACCAAAATGGAAAGAAAAGAAGTGGTTGAACAGAAATCCGGTGTCAAACAATTTCTTGTCCTGAACGCCAGGTGATACCATTAGCCCAAGACAATTAGTTGTTGTGGAAACAAGTTATTTATTTGGGTCTACCCCTTTCATTACCCTATTCACAAAGTATTTTTATATACATTGTTTCATTTGAGTCTCACCATAACCTTGTGAGACAATAATAACAAGTACTAATATTCTTCCCATCATGGGGATAAAGAAGGTGGCATTCAGTAAGTCAGAGTCATTTGAACAAGTTCGCCCAGATAGTGAACTGCAGACATAGGATTCTCTGATTCCATAATCTAACCTCTTTTCCTGATACAATGTTTCCTTCTATCAAAAGGAAAAACAGCTTCCAAAGAGGAGTGACAACTTGAAAGGGAGGAATTCCATGTCTAAAATTAAGGGAATGATGTCATCTGAAATGGTTCTTAAGAAGACTGAGTTCTAAGGAGGAACAATATGCATAGCTAATTGTTCCACCAACAGGAAATTCATATTTTTCTTTTGGTTTAAGGTATTTTAGCATAGTCCAGATGTTCATGTTCTTCAGTATCATAGAGAGATGCAATGAGGTAACAAAACTACATGTCCCAGGGAGTAATATAAAGCACGGTTTCTAGAGTCAGATTTGGCTTCTAATCCTGTCACCACTATTGGTGCTCTGGTAAATTATGTGAGCTCACTGTGCCTCAGGTTCCTTGAGTGCTAAATTGTTGATAATTAAAAAACTTTTCTCACAGTGTTCTTGTGAGGATTCAATGGAAAATACATATAAAGTGCCCATATATGAACAGTGTCCAACAAATAATTACTGAAAGTGCCAGCAATTATTATTATTTCTCTCATCCAAAATCTGAGAAAGAAGAGTGACAAATCTCATGCGGCCCAACAATCTTGTTTAAGTATCAATTGCTATTGCTGGATTTCAAATGTCTTATCACCCTCTAAACCTTTAAGAATGTTCTGCCCTGGAGAGCTTTGAATACTTTTTTTGTTTGGTAGAGATACCATTATAGTATTGTCGAATATTTGAATTTGACTTTTGTAGGCAAGTCCTAGGTTAGAATACTTTTCTACTGAATCTAAAGCTTTAGAAATTGTTTAAGGTACATTTATTGAATAATAATACTTCTAATATTTAGAGTGAATTTTTGCTATCTGAAATTTTAAGGAACTGAATGGAAACTGTTTTAAACAGGAAATTTTGTGTAAAGATGTACATTAGGGAGTAACTTTTGAAGCTTAATATTATATGATGGTAGTAATGAGTTTACTTGTATACACTTGTCCTGGTTGGACTATGGTATAAGTTAAATTTATGCCTTGAAAGAGTAATTGTATTTTTTTAAAAAAATGTTTATAAAGATAAATTGGTGCCAGAAAATCTTTCATTAAGAGCATAATCAGTACTTTTTGGCTATGCCAATCCTGCCATCTGGAAAACATGCTGAGTTTATACAGTTTTAAAAGAGACGTTTGATTTAGTTAGGTGTCCAGAGACCTCCACATGAATTGTTAATTTCATATTGCCCACAACAGCCATCCTGTGAATGTTTGCAGAGTTTATAGGCGATCAGTTACAAATGTGATTATACTGGCCATTCCTCAGACCTGACACCGGTTTCAAATTAAAAACTGACAGGCCTCACCTGCTCCTGGGTTCACCCACAGGTCATCTTCTTGTCACTTTAGCTCTTCCCCCATTAAAATGACATCTGTGTTCATATAGAGACTGAGAGGGACTGTGAGGTGTTAAAATTGTTAAGGAATAAGAATAAGGTGTCATCTGCCCATATAATGTAGCATTCAACTTTGGCCTTTCGAGAGCTAGCGGGCCAGCAACACCCAACTGTGTTTCCGAATGCAAGAATAGAAGCCCTGAGAGGTCACCCACTCCTAATGCAACCATGGATCAGAACGAATGTGCCACTACAAAGGATGTGTGTTCACACCAGTATGAGGCCAGTAGAAATAGCAATCTAAAACATTCTTCCCAGAAATCTAAAATATTCTCCAGGCATCTTATTTACTTCAGGGAAGAGAAGAGGTTTGTTGTTTTCTTTTAAGATGTACAACAAATCAATTAGATCAACACCGATTTGAACTAAGTGAACAAATTTGAATTGTCTATACAGAGCATTTGCCTAGAATAATTTGCCACATGTTAACTGTAATGCTTGCCTACAAACATGATGATTTATCACTTCCTTTCCAAGAAATAAAAATGCTTTGTGGATGTTATTTCAATTAAGACCATCAAAGAATTGTAGAATAAAGGACAATTTCAAAGAGAAAAACTAGATTATAAACCATCTCAAATAAGGAATAATGCCTTATATTTCAGTATCTCTTGTTCTTAGGACAGTGCAAAGCATATTATAGGCATTTAATAAACATGCTGAAGATAATAGCAAAAGTTAATGTACAGAGGAGATAGTCATTGAAAGAGTCATAGGTCTGAAAATTATCATTAAATACTGATTATGAAAGTAGATAATTCTTACTATGGTCTAAGAAAACAGAATTAATTTCTTTTTTATATATAAAAAGAAATGCTTCTTTTTATATAAAAAAACAACAACACCTCTTTATAGCTATGTCTGCTTCTACAGCAGGAGGAGGCCAAGGCGGTCCCAGGTGTTCCTTGCTGTAGCAAGTCCTGTGAAAGAGGTGAGCTCTCTAGTTCTATGTACAAACCCCGGGGAAGAGGTGAGGGATGAAGAGATTAGGGCAGGGAGAAAAACCAGTATCCCCAACCTATATATTTAAACTATCCCTTTAGTCTAATGTTGGGGGCAATGTCCAACAAATACAACTGTCATGGCCGTTTCTATCTTCTTCTTCTTTGTCTTCTTCTTCTCCTTCTTAAAAAGGTATATCATGTGACTGTGCCACAATGTTTGCGCGTGCGCAAACATTGACCATCTCTACCACGCCTAACAACCCACGTTACCCAATCATGTACCGAAACCTAAGCCCTAATGTACTTCTCCTTCCCCTGCTTATAAAAGAGTTGATTGTAACCCGCGTGGATATAGAACAATAGAGCTAGAGCAACGGTAGAACTATGTTAGTAGAATAAAGTGTGCAGCCATTTTCTTACAGGTGTCTATGTCTCATTCCTTCGCTGGGTAACTCAGAGTCTCAGTTGATTTGTCCCGCGGGTCGGGACAGTCTAAATTAGATCAGAACTCCTTAAGTTACACATCACAAAGTCTATCTTCCATCAATCTCTTCACCAATTTATTGGCCCCTTTCCAGAGTGACAGACAGCATCCCGTCATGAGCTGACACTGGAGCTGGCCTGCCTGGGTGGGAATCCCAGTTATGCCATTTACTACTTGTGTGACTTAGGCTCCTGACTCGCCACTTTGTGTCTGAGTCTCCTTTTCTATAAAATGGGGACAATAATTACACCTACCTCATAGAGTAGTATTAAATGAGTTGATACTATGTAAAGCATTTAGAACACTGCATGGTCATATTAAGAGCTATGTTAAGAGTTGTCAGATTAAATAACAGTAACATGAGAATAACTGTAACACTTAACTGGCATATTTTGTAAGGTTGCTAAAAGAATTAAATGAAGAAGTAAACAATAAGCTTGGGTATACTTGTTTGATAGTATGACCATTACAATATTATTGTTATTATGCATAGGATATAGTGCTGATCCAGCTGCAAGGAATATAGAAAATGTCCCTGTGCTCTGGGAGACCCATCCTCTACAGCTGTGACCTGGTCACTTTATAGCCCTCTTGTCCAAGACAGACAGTAGACGGCCTTGGCTTTAGAAAGGTCACAGAACACAGGTTACCTGGAACCAGGGGATTAAACAAAAATTTACAGTGGGAGGTAGTACTTGAGATGAGTCTTAAAAGATAGGTTTTTGGAGGAACTGAGTGGAAAATATTTCATTTTAGGAGAAGTATGCATACAAATATACATATATTGTGAACTAGATTGTAGCAATAATAAAGAATCATTGGTATTTATTTAAGATTAGGGATTATCTTGACTGAGTGGGAATTAGAGTAGGAATCAGGTTATGCACATGGATGTTTATATAGATTATCCAAGGTGAATTACACAGGGGCCAGGAGAGGGACTCAAACATTTATTGGCACCTATAATCATGCCAGACTACTAAAATCTGAAATAATAAAAAATAACAATTACTATTATTGATGTTATTTTAAAACTAAATAACAGGAAAAGTGTTAACTTTACATGCAATCCTTCATTTAATTCCCATAATGATCCCACAAAGGTAGAAAAATGTTATTGTCAATATTTTAAAATTGAGGAGACTATTGAGACTTAGGTTAAATAACTTGTCCATGATTACAAAACTCATTAGTCAGGGAACCAGATATTTTTAACTGGAGCCAAGCTACTCACAAACTTCAATATGCTGTGTCACAAAATGTATAAAGCTCTAAACACATTTTTTAGCAGAGGTAATAACACTGAGCTATGGTGTTGATGAATGCTTTTAAATAATATTGAAGTGGAACAGAAATGGGTACAAAAAGATACTTGTTTGGTAGAGAGAAAGGGTGGAGTAGAGATAGGGAGGGACCCGGGAGGGGCCTTCTGGGATACTGGCGAGGTTGTAATTCTTGATTGGAGTGTTACATGGGTATTCACTGTTTGTATTTCATTAAGCTGTATACTTATGAGTAATATCTTTTCTGAATGGATGTTCTACTTCAGTTAAAAAGTTTATAAACTTTTGACATCCAGGTTTTGTTAAAAAGGTGCACTCAAATGTGTTAGGAACAGAATAAAGAAGAAACCCACACAAACACACATGCACAGTTTCTAGCCACAAGAGCTCCTCCCCTATCTCCTCACACCTGCCCATCCTGCTGTGAAGAGCTCAGAGAGACCACACCACGAGGCCCTGAGATAAAAAGGTAGAAATGAGAGGTAATATGAAAGGCATTTGTAGTACAGGTTAAGAAGGTGAGGCAGAAATGGAAAACAGTCCTATCAATGTTATGTTAAATATCTGAGTTTTAAAAAGTCTAGAATTTTATCCAACCTACAGTAAATCTAGTTCCTACCAGGTTATTTGAATACATGTCATTGATTACTTGAGCTCAATTTTCAAACAGATGTATGGCAAATTATATATAAGAGCAGTTGATTCATGGAAGTCCAGGCACATAGAAGAAAATGACTCTTCTCTCTAGATTGTGCACTGGAGAGCACAATACCATTGGGGAAACACTATCCAATTACCATTGGATATCCACTGTTCTAGATTGGTTGTTCCTCATCATATTTCTGTTTATCATATCTGTATAATATTTCTATGGTTGTCTTAAAGTATCGTTTGAATACCTTAGTTTTTACCTAAATCTTCTTATAAGCAAAACTGACATTATATAAATATAGATAGAATCTGTGCAGATAAAAGGGGATTTATTTTATAGGAAATCAACTTGGTAAATTTTTTTCTTCCTTTAATCAGAATTGCTTTGTAAGGAAAATTAGGATTGGGTTAAAGACATGCTCCTTCTCTAGAAGAGTATGGAGTTCAGGAGATGGCATCGTTGCTTATCCTTCTGCAGCGTGTACAACATAATTATTAAGCACTAAGTGTTTTCTCAATAGTCATATTGGTCTACTGACTATAATGAATTTGGATTTGCTTGTAGGTCTGCATTCTAGCTGCCTGGTTAGTTTCTTAATATTTAATTATAGATAAAAAATACAGGCTGAGACAATCTTGACTTCAGATCAGTAGAGGTGAGCAGCAAAGGAAATAGTTTTGGAATTTGAAGGAAGAAGGCCTAGTTCACAGTTTGGTTTATCATTTACTATGTTAACTTAGGTAAATCATGAATCTCTTCAAACAGTAAATAATGTATATGTCTCTCACAGGGTTAATGTGAGGATGGAATAGGATCAAATGAGGTAATGTTCTTTCCTGACAGTCACAGGAAAATGGCCACTCATGTGCCTGTAGGATGTTTGTGTTAGGAAGTACTTTCAAATTCTCTTTTAGGGTCATATATATCCTTTGTGCTTCATTGCATTTTGTGCTTCTAATGAATGCTTCAGCACATTAAACACACATTATCTCTGACCCGTATATTGCTATTACTAAAAATATTCAGTAAAATATCAGTTATCATCTGGAAGGGCATTGGAGCACAAAACCCAAAGAGAAATTGTAGTCTTTCCCTTTTAGAAAATTATGTAATATAATATAATATAATATAATATAATATAATATAATATAATATA